>CM042834.1:85960418-87160418 GCA_023653725.1 Bungarus multicinctus
AGATTCATTCAGAAATCTATCTATCTGCCATTGGCTAGCTCAATCTGTTACATAAAATTTGCTTGCAAGCAAACTCATAAAATTTGCTAGCAAGCAAACTCACAGAATTAACTCACAACACACCATGGATGTAAATATTGAATTTTTTATTTTTAAAAAAGCAACTTTTATCCAAAATCAGGCAAAGCAGACAGATTGAGTTGCTCACAGAATCATTCAGTGATCTATCTATCTGCCATCGGCTAGCTCAGTCTCTCAAATTGGCTTGCCGTGAGTCTGCACTGAATTTGCTTGCAAACAAACCTTCAGTCCTAAGGGAGGTTCGGCTGTGCTTAGCTAGAAAGCAAGCAATCCAACCATTTCCTGCTTCCTAGCTAATCTAAATCTCCCGGTGCAGCAGAACAGATGATGGTCGGAAAAAGGAAAAATAGCAACTTAGCAGACAAGTTTGCCGGGTAAGGAGTGAGTGTGCGGGGAAAGTTCCCGCGGGCCATGTGGGCTGAGCAGCCTTGTGTTTCGACGCAGCCTGGATTAATTGCTTTGTGGGGGTGCTCTTGGGGTGAAATTTCTCTGCGGCCCACCAAAATTTTCTCACGGCCCACCAGTGGACCACGGTCCACTAGTTGGTAACCGCTGAACTAGACTATTTGATTTTCTTTCTCTAACCCTCATCTGTTCTAAACTAAAAAGTAAAATTTCCAATGGCTGGCATACATCTTTGTTCATTTCATAGAACTCCGTGATTTTTCCATGCTCCTTTTGTATTGCCTGCTGTCACATACTGTATACTCTCTTTCCTATTGTCTTTTACAAACTATAAGTCATGCAAAAAACTCAAAACAGGCACATTAAGCACAACTTCCAAGCACATTTTTATTCTAGTGATGAAATCAAAATATGAATACGTATTACTTATGATTATTATTACCTTTATTGTCAAGAGTACAACATGTGTACAATGAGATTGGCTGAGCCTCCCTTCGTACACAACCCCCCTGCCCCACAAACACATCTCACAGTGAGAACAGAAATCCTTAACCCAGTCCCAATCTTATTACATTATGTGACCTTGTTGCACAACGCGCCGGCCTTATGATTCCAATTGAGCCCAAAATTTTCATTGCTAAGCAAGACAGTTGTTAGGTGAGTTTGTTCCACCTTTCTTGCCACAATTGTTAAGCGAATCACTGCAGTTGTTAAGTTAGTAACACGCTTGTTAAGTCAATATGGCTTCCCCATTGATTTTGCTTGTCAGAAGATTGCAAAAGACGACCACATAATGCTGGAACACAGGAGCCATCACACATATAAGCCAGTTGCCAAATGTCCAAATTTTGGTCACATGGCCACGGGGCTGCTGCAATAGCCATAAGTGTGAAAAATGGTCATAAGTCACTTCTTCGATGTTGTAGTAACTTCAAATAGTCATTAAACAAATAACTGCTGTAAGTCAAGGCCTGCTTGTATTGCCCTTGAGGTTTTAAATTAGATTCAGAATGCTAACAGTTATAATGTATACTTATTGCATGTGAAAACAAATTGAGATCTCTCTGAACTGGAAGTGTGCTACACAATTTGAAATCTAACAGTGTGCAAGGTATGGCTTATTTAAATGACTGTATTTTCATCCTGCGCACAATCACCTTTTCCCCCCTGCATTTATAAATCTTATTATGTCACTATCCTTCTTTCTTTTAAAAAGTGCTTAACTCGTTTCTGCAGACTTAATGTTACATCGTTTATGAAATCACTGCTTCCAAATTTGGGTTCTGTAATGACAAATTAGGTCCCTTTTAGACAGAACAAGTTTTGCTGTTTGCAGGTCTTTGAAGCTGTCATTTCGTGGATAAATTATGATAAAGAATCTCGCTTGGAACACATGGCAAAACTGATGGAGCATGTTCGTCTTCCTCTCTTGCCCAGAGACTATCTTGTACAGGTTAGTAATCATCAAGATTTTTGCACAATTAAAAATATTACAAGCTCCAGGTGCTTCTTTATGACTTGACATCCATTCATCTATCTCCCTTAGGAATCATAATCTTTGTAGCCTTCCAATGTTTTTTTCACACAAAGGCTCGGTTGGATAGAACAGGGATTTCATTTATCTACAATAAATGGTGCAAGAAAGGCTGCCATTTAGTATTCTAACAATACACAAATTTGGAATTTTTAAAACCAACTTCATGTTGTATAGGGTTTTTTTTTAGTGGTGTAATCACTGAGAGATCATTTAGGGCAGGGGTGTCAAAATGGATTTCTCGATGGGCTAGATTAGCATCGTAGTTTTCCTCCATGGGCAGGCTGGGATGGGGGAAGGAGACAGGCCTGCCAGCCCCCAGTAGCACCCTGCTGGCCACAGTGGGGCACAGGGGCTGCAGGTGGCCCCTGTGTGCCCCATTTTTGACCTAGACAGCTTCCTGCAGCATCCTGCCAGTCAAAACGGCACAGGGGGCAGTGGGTGGCCCCTGCGCGCTCCATTTTTGCTAGCAGAGGCACTGCTGGTCAGTCCTTTGCTATTTCCAGGCCGGTCCCGTGGGCCACATCTAAACAGCCCATGGGCTGAATCTGACCCGCGGGCCTTGAGTTTGACACCCCTGATTTAGGGTAAAGGTGTAGCCATATGCTGATGATAATTATTTCTATATCTTCACCTCTGGCTTAGAACTTAACCTCTGTGGACTTAGAACTTAAGCATTAAATAGGGTTCTGCTCCCATTCAAAACTCATCCATAATCTGGCAGGTCCTCTTGGATTCATGGCTCTTTCTTCAAGAACAGGTGGAGTCCATGACATAACTCCATCCTATTAACCAATTGTAGCCATTTGTGGATTGAGATATTTTGAGGACTCTTTCGCCATTTGATATTGGGACTCATAATTTGATTTAGATGCACCAGGCTAGAAAGTGGGAGATAGTGAATTCTAGTCCTACCTTGATCATGAAAGGCAGCTTTGGACCAGTCACACACACTCGGCCCAGCTCACCTGACAGTGGTGGTTGTTGTGGGGAAAATAGGAGGAGAAAGATGTGTTAGATACGTCCACTGCCTTGAGGCATTTGTAAAACAATAAAGGCGGGATACAAATAAATAAATGCAGTAGTCTGAGTAGTAATGGGCAGTGTCTGATTGTTCCTCCTTTAAGAGCTGTACCTGTTGCCATTGGGCTTTCCAAAACTTTTTATACCTTAGAATTTTCATATCTACTTTGTTTTGGTGGAAACTTCCTGTTTAATAAGACCAAGTTGGGAAGCTTGCTGTAGATTCTGGTTCCGGAAGTGTACATAGAGGCTCAAATACCTCTATGCATGTATGAATGTACAGTATGTTACTATTGTTCGTGCTGCTACTAGTTGCTTTTCAGAGAAAAAAATATTCCAAGAGAACGTATAGAATAAAATAATACAAATTTTAATGTTATTTATTAACATTGAACAACTTAACCTTTTCCCAAAATTTGAAAGCAAACGCTGTTAAAAAAATTAAGATCATAGGCTACAAATTAAACTTTGAGATCTTCCCAAAGACCTGTAGAGGTACTGTTTGAGTAACTTCCAATGTAGGAGTACAACAACAACAACAATAATTCACCTCTCTTGTGCCTGCTATCTGGCTGCAGCTTACAATTTCATAAATAGTCATTGCACAGTTTATTTAGGTAGTCTTAGGATTTGGAAGGTAATTCAGATCTTTCCTAGTGTGCACAATTTGGCTTTAGATGCCTTCCCCCCCCCCCTTGTCCAAAATTTATATACCGCCCTTCTCCCTCGGGAGAAGGGTGGTATATAAATGGAATAAATAAATAAATAAATAAATAAATAAATAAATAAATAAAATCACTTGTGTATTCCATTTCAATATTGTCCTTAGCAACTGTTAAGATATATGGACATCAAATCCCAGAATTTCCCAGGGTGGGATTTGAAGTCCACATATCTTAAAGTTGCTGAGGTTGGCAAACAATTAATGAGATAAGATTGTAACACAATTTCATGCATAGAATATGCATCAGTGCTAACTTGAAAATAGAAGTATAGGTAGAATGGCCTATAGCGTTGTACTGTTACATCTAAATCCTTTGGAATAGATCCAGCAAACTTCTCTTGGCACATATTTTTTAATGTTTACACCTATGTTCATTAGTGAAATGCAGCCATTGCACTAACCTGTTTTGACATTTAGACAGTTGAAGAAGAAGCTTTAATCAAGAATAATAATACATGTAAAGACTTCCTCATTGAAGCCATGAAATATCACTTACTTCCTCTGGATCAGAGACAGCTGATAAAAAATCCTAGAACCAAACCAAGGACGCCAGTCAGTCTGCCAAAGGTAAATAATGTTTTCTTGTTGAAAAATTCAATTTTTAATTAAGAATTCTAGTATATACAACAAACACTGGCAGTGATTCCAGCCCATGTGTAAAAATACATTGGAATTGTATTCCAGTAATTAACATCTTTTCTACCCAAATATTTTTTCTATTTAGTATTGATTCAAACTTAAATTACTCTAAGTAATTTAGAATATGTTTAACTTATTATAGGATAGGTACAGTGCAAAAAAAGCACAAAGGAGAGAATTACATATAGTCTTCCTATAGATATAATTGGATGACCATGAATATCAGTTCAGATTAACCAACTTGTAGAGGAATTGTTTAGTTTGGGGCAAATGTGAATTTTTGAACTTTTTTGTTAGATGTATTATTTATTTCTTTGATTTCTATAGTACCTATCTCAAGAAGTGTCTTACATAAGAATGCAAACAAATATTAAACAGATTTAAAATGTGGAAATACTGTTTTTATTAGCTTGATTTCATTCTGTCTTTTTTCACATTCTAAGTACCTGTGTGTTAAAACTACTCTCTTCTGATGTTAATCATCATTGCCAGGCATTCATAGAATTATCATATGTTTCCCAGGCTGTTAACAAAAATCTGTATTTTAGATTCTAAATTACTGGCCTTTTACAATGCAATATAGTTTATTAAGCCGAAGTGTAGAGGCCTCATCCAAAGAAAACAGTAACAATTTTCTGGCTATACTTTTAATTTTAATGTTTTGCATATGTCAAATTCGCATGCTTCTATTATAAAAAATTTTTTTCTGGAGCATATTTTTTTACTCCATTTAATGTGCTCAGCTGTTTTGGGAGATAACGTGGTTTAAGAATTCTATTTTCTAAATGTGTATTTCTATTGAAAAGGCCACAATTTTGTGGGATTTTTTTTGTGACAATTACCTTTTCTTTCTCACCAAGATAATGATTGTGGTGGGTGGGCAGGCACCAAAAGCCATTCGAAGTGTAGAGTGTTACGACTTTGAGGAGGAGCGATGGGATCAGATTGCTGAACTTCCTTCTCGGAGATGCAGAGCAGGTAAGTTTTGTTCTTTATAATGGTCTTAATCACTATTTAAATATTATTTGTTCTATTATTTATATATCTGACACCTATAAGTAGTTATGTAATATATCCATCACCTTACTGCCTTTCTGAGTAAGCAATATTATGCAAAGTACAGAAAAATGGTAAATTTTGTAAAAAAAGAAATTGGACACAAGACAATAAGACAAACAGCTTATTCATATTTTCTTACAACTGAATCACTTTAACCTGCTTCATACTTAGTCTACCTTCAGTCAGTATTGATTCATTGATTCATTCTACCTTCAATCAATATTGATTCATTGATTCATTCTATCTGTTTTACACAGACTTCTTAAATAAGCAATTCTCAGTGCATTCAATTTCTTTGTTGTTCATGACACATTTAGTGATTAAAATAATAAAATGATTTGCTCTTATAGATAGCAATTATTGTCTTTATCAACAACCTGCATACTACCTACACCTTTAGCACTAGCATTTGCACATCTTAAAATGTCTGTATTTATTTCCCCATAATTAGCATGTGAGGTACATAGATTCATTTCCTTACTGTAATGTTTTAATTTTGACTTTATGTTTTGTGAAGATAGAACACAGCTATCAAATGTAAGCTTGACATTTAGTATCTTACTTTCTGAGATTTATCAGTCAGCCCCAGAGTGGATGGAAGCCTCTTCGTTCCGGAATTGAAAATCTTCTGTGACTGAAAATCCTGCTTGGATTTCAGTGGCGAGTTTTTTCAGCCAGCTCCAGAGTCAAGAGGCTTCCTTGTTATCTCTGGGGGCCGGCTGAAAATGCTGCTCAGGGAGTCCAGGCTTCTTGTCATAGCCACCTTTAACAGTTTCATTTTACAAAAAGTCAAGTTGCAAAGCCATGCCCAGAGATTCCAAACCATTCTTAAAAAATAAAACTAGTAGTGTTTTATCTATTTATTTAAAGAATGAGTGTGACTGCTCACCTTAACTAAATAATTCTGGACAAGTAACAAAACAAGTTCATAAATGACACATTGATGTGAAACACTTCAAAGCAATAGCAATAGCAGTTAGACGTATAGCGCCTCATAGTGCTTTTACAGTACTCTGAGTGATTTACATTGTTAGCAATTGCCCCCAACAATCTGGGTCCTCATTTTACCAACCTTGAAAGGATGGAAGGCTAAATCAAGCTTGAGTTCTATCAGAATCAAATTCCAGGCTATGGGCAGAGTTTGCCTGCAATACTGCATTCTAACCACTCTGACACCAGGGCTCCATAACATAATTACCTAATTAAAAATAACTTTATAGCACAGCACACAACAAAACACACATACCAGGTTTCACTAACATCCTGGCCTCAATGCCTGAAATTTGCCAGATCTTCTGGACCATCCAGACTTTGGTGGAAGGCGGTTCCATAGGACGAGTGCTGTGACAGAATAGGGAAGCCATTTGGGTCCCACTGGATGACATTGGTTCCTAGAAGGGACACTGATTCTGCCAGATCTGATGGGATGGGCAGAAACCAGGGGAAAGATGGAGTTTTGCAAGTAACCTTCCCCTGAGCCATGCAGGACATTAAAGGTGAAAAGCAGCACTTTGAAATGCCCTTGGGAATCAGTGCAGTTTATTAGCAATGGTGTTATGTGAGCCTATCTACATACCCCTGTGGCAAACCCCAGATTGCACATGCTGCTGCTTTCTGGACTAATCCTGAATAATCACCTATTTGATGAGGGTATGCTTTCCAAACTTGCCTGCTGCTTCCCCCCACCCAATTTTGAGAACCACTGTAATGAACATTAATAATAATTAGAATTGAATTAGCCTCTACTAATAAGTTCTCTAAGTACATTGCAGCAGCTGCTAAAAGCTATTTAATACACTGTGCTAAAATCTTGCTGAGCGTAACCAACAAATATGCAATTGCAGACACTTGTATATCATTCAAGGAAAGTTCATCAGAAATTACAGGTGCTTATTGAGACTACTTGGGGTCCAGCCCAGGTTTATATTTGTGTAATATTTGAAATAACTCATACTGGTTGTTATCAAAGGTGTCTGGTGGATTATACCTATTGAATATAGATCATGTCAATGCTAAAAGCTGCCAGAAATTGATAACACAAAGGTTAACATGGTGAATCATGCAATCAGAAGCTGTTAGATGAACAGACACTCTCTTGTATTAACATTATTTTTTAATGATCTCTATCCTTGCATGTAAGAAGTTGGAATAAGAGTTTTGTGGTAGGCAAAGGTTGCTTTGCTGAAAGCTTTGCTCTGTTTTCATTTATTTTTAACAGGGGTGGTATTCATGGCAGGCAAAGTCTACGCGGTGGGAGGTTTCAACGGTTCCTTGCGTGTTCGGACGGTTGATGTGTACGATGCAGTGAAAGATCAGTGGACATCTATAGCTAGTATGCAAGAAAGACGAAGCACTTTAGGAGCTGCTGTGCTCAATGAGCTCCTGTATGCTGTTGGTGGATTTGATGGAAGTACTGGTAAGTTGATGCACAAAAGCCAGCCCCAATGGGAAAATATTCTTTATTCTTAAGAATTTCTTTATTATTATTATTACCTTTATTGTCCGAGTACAACATGTGTACAATGAAATTGGCTGAGCCTCCCTTTGTGCCCCCCCACCAAACAGAACTCACAGTGAGGACAGAAGTCCCTAACCGAGTCCTAGACTGGAGTAAGTTCCTCTGTTCATAAATACAAACTTTGGCATTCTACACCTATCTCTGTGATGCCCCCATTTATTTTAATAATAAAGATCCCTCAGGAAAATGGATGGAGCTGAAGCCTAATTTTTAAGGATGGTTAATTTTGGCATGCCCGTGGGAAGAAAAACTAAATGTTTACTTAAGAAAATTCATTACTTCAAATTGCCACCATAATGTAGTTAATCAGATTCTACAAAAACCCTTCAGTAGCTTCTCTTCCCTTTGAGGAAGGGGTTTTAGAATGCCCTGTTAAGCATAGATCAATAATAAGAACTGGGATGTTATTCTCAGGGTGGCTTCTTATTGCAAAAGCTCATGATGGTTGCAATAGGTAAGGATAGTGTTAATGCCTGCAAAAAAAGAAGTTTCCTGATTAGCAAAGGAGCTCTGGCTTGCTTCCTTCCCTTTGTTTCCCTGAAGGGAAATGATCCTTATGAGATGAATTCTGTTATAGGAAAACACAGTGTTATGTGTTTCCCCTTTTCATGTTTTCAAACTAGGTCTGGCATCTGTGGAGGCTTATAATTATAAGGTCAATGAATGGTTTTTTGTGGCGCCTATGAACACAAGAAGAAGCAGTGTTGGAGTTGGAGTTGTAGAGGGTAAGAATTTTCTGTTTTGAAGTCACTCGTATTTTATTTACAATGATGCAACATTGCAACTACCAATATTACAAAATCACATTCAGGCAATTAAACAAGTCTGAGGATCCTAGATGTTTTTTCTGTAAATACATCTCTGCTGTTCTGTAAGTACGAATGTGTCTGACAACTTAGTTGGTCACGTTTTCCCTATTCCCATATTTTCTTCTTATTAAGAGTGGCATATATTTTTTTAAAAATTCCTGTTCTGGAAAGAAATCAAGAAATTAGTGAAGGAAAGAGTTACTGAGCTGGTTAATATGTATCATGTAGGTAGTCCTCAACTTAAAACCATTCATTCAGAAACTATTTAAAGTTACAATAGCACTGAATGAGGGGAGCTTAAGATCCTTGAGTTTCGGCCGATTTTAAAGTGTTAGTAACTAATAACGCTTCCATTCTCCACTTTATAATAAGGAAAAAATGCTGAAATGATTGCTGCTTGTAGCTGGAGCTTTTAAAAAGCTTCTTGCTTTGTAAGAGTCTCTCATTGCCTTGATATTTCATTGGAAATGCCTAATAGAAACATAACTACTGCTACCAAATTTCAAATACATCCGTTATGTGATAATCAGATGAGCAGCGATTAAAAACTGGTTTTTAAATATTCACCATATATTTTCCTTTAATTGATCCTGTTGACGGCTGATGCTGAAATTTTAGGTAAACTATACGCTGTTGGTGGATACGATGGAGCATCACGTCAGTGCCTTAGTACTGTGGAGCAGTATAACCCATCTACAAATGAATGGTCTTATGTTTCTGATATGAGTACTCGGCGCAGTGGTGCAGGTATTCTATCCCAAATCATTATTATTTATTTAATTAAAGTGTTAGACTTTTGCAACATATGCCAATATTTCTTTATATGTTGTTGTTTTTTCTCAGTTCTTTGTGTCAACCTCCTTATGGCCAGGTTGATAGGCATTCAAGTCAAAGCAGATAATCTCATAACGGGCTGGAGTAGATAAATAGGGACCATCTAAAGAAAAGAACTAGCAAGTTGGAATGTTCAGTGGACTTAGTTTATAAACAACTGTCATGATTATTGATGACTAACCTGAAGCTTGCTTCAGATTGACAATTCAGTCTAGACAGTATTAGGTTCCGGTAGTAGCCAAGACTGACATATTGACACTGGATGTGGAATATTTATAGCTACAGCCATTCCTTTTCACAAATGCCCTTACAGATGTCATGAACATGATTAGAACATAGAAGCGACTTGTGTACTTGCCTCATGGCTAAGGCTGCTTCCAGAGAGTTGATTTAAAAAAAAAAAATTCCATGATATACATAATGAAATAGATTACCAAGGGAAAACTTCTAGTTGGCCACTGTGGGAAGCACAGCACTTATTGCCTATAATATCTCTTAATGCTTAAAAATAGTTTAAAAAAGACAAATTGTCATGCTGTTCTGCCTCTTACTTCCTCCCGGATTGGAAACATCGGCCCACTTTTGAGAGAGTTTGGGCAAGTTCCTACCTCATCCTTCAAAATGCCTAACATGACCCCCAAAGAAAGAAAAATAAAAGAAAAAAGAGCCTAGAAATATCAATTCCCAGGGGCTGGAAAAGGGTGCTAGGTAGTCTCAGGTTTTTTCCCCATTCTAGGCCGATTTTGTCATCTTTTCAAAGTGGATCAGTCAAAAAAACCAAAGTTATGAATGCTAATACTATTTTTATTATAAGGGTACAATTATAGAATCTTGCAAACCTGTATGTGTTCCCTCTTCTCTCCCCTTAACATTATGTTAACTAGAGAGGATTAAGTCAAATGCTTTCTCAGATTACATTTTTGCCCTGGACTCAAGATTTATTTTATCTGACCATTGGTTTGACTGTGGCTTTTCCTCCTGTTCCTCATGGTTATTCTTTCTGCCTCTTACAAACTCTCAATTTTGGATAATAGCTACCCCAATGGATGCTGTACTGTTTAGCGCTGTCAGGGCTATGCTCTTGGCACAGCAGTTTATCATCCCTGACTGGAAGTCGATTTGCAATAGATCCTGAAGTTCCCTGTTTGGCTTTTTTAGGGGTTGGTGTTCTTAGTGGCCAGCTATTTGCTACTGGAGGGCATGACGGTCCTTTGGTGAGGAAAAGTGTGGAAGTGTATGACCCTGGAACAAATACATGGAAACAAGTAGCAGATATGAATATGTGCAGAAGAAACGCAGGTATCTTCCTCAAATTTCTATATCACTGTTCAGGTGTAAACAAAGCAGTTGAGAGAAATAATACCAAGGAGATACAATAATAAATGTGTGAGTCTTCAAAGCACTATGATGTCTTTATTTTAAATTAATGTTTGATTAAGTCTACATATTTTAAGTCCAGCAAATTTGAAAATATTAGTAAAATCAGTGTCAAATAAATGCAGAACATTTAATATTCTTTTAAATTACAGGTTTTTATATCTTGGATCTGTAAAGAAATAAAAAATAACACACACACACAGAATATTTTAAATATTAAAATATTTTAAAATCACAATTTACTTTTATAAATGTTAGGATAGTCTACAAGAGGTACAACTTAAATAGTGATAGAACTATGGAAATTACAGTAAAATATAATTGAAAAGCACATGTAAGAGTTTGGTAAGAGAAGGGATAAAACTACAAGAATAAATGTATTTATTTTAAATGATTTCTAGATATCTGAAATTTGACACTTCTGCCAGGCCCCAGAACAAGCATTTTAAATAGGGTATACTTGCTTATTTTTAATTAATTAAATGTTAAACATAAGGGGGATATAGTTCAATTCATATTTATTGCAGAATGGATGCCATGGCTAACAAATGAGTAACATGGGGCTTCATTCTGTATTTATTTAATTCAATTCCAAGGCTATCTTATTCTTAATAATTCTGGGTATTGATAGAAGAGCAGATATAGGCTTTTGCTAATAGTTTGTTATTTTAGTTTGGTTTTCCAATTAGGAATGACTAGAATTATATAGATTACTATTGAGATCTCATAAGTAATAAGAATTTTTAGATCCATTTTTCATTGTTACTATTTTTCATTTTTATTAAGGATTACAAACACTATCAGTTGTCATCATTTGTTATGCATGCGGGCAGGTGGGCTTTTCATAAATAATGTCTTCTTAATGGTTAGAAAAAAAGCAAAAAAAAAAAAAGATACAAGCAGAAACCACTAGTATGACTGATAAAATGTGTGTGATTTCAGTAAATTGTGAAGTAACAGGTATTAATAATAAAAATAAATGTTAAATTTGCCCTTCTGTCTTGCCATGACAGCAGCTTATAAAAATTAGGAGTTCTGCTTGTACTATTTTTGTTTTCTCTGTAGGTGTGTGTTCAGTGAATGGACTTCTTTATGTAGTTGGGGGAGATGATGGCTCTTGCAATTTGGCCTCTGTAGAATACTATAATCCTGTCACTGACAAATGGACACTATTACCAAGCAACATGAGCACTGGAAGAAGTTATGCAGGTAAGCTATGTATTGGTCTAGATTGGCATAGAAATGACAGGCAAATTGATTATGTGTTGCTTAACTTCCTGCTGTGGCTCTTGTGGAGTATTGTTGATAATTTTTCTTAACTGAATCTGATAGGATCCCAGATCTTTGCTACGTGTTTGTGTCTTTATTAGATTTACCCATTGATGAATTAGCATTGTGCCAATGGCATGTATGTAACTATGTAATTTCCACTAACAGATATATTAAATTGTTCTGGGTAGCCTTATATTTAACTTCTCAATGACATGATTTCTAACTGGGTGGAATGATGCACCATATGGCCCCAATTTTTGAACCAAGGTACTTCAGAAAGCTAATTTACATAATGAGTCCAAATTCTGGGGCTTATGACTGCTGAGGGAATGAAATGTGGGAAAGCTGTGCTCCTTCAGTGCTACTGTTCTTCGTTTTCTTCATGATCTTCATTTTCAACATTAAGTGACAGTTTCCCAGTCAGTCCCGCAATCCCTGTCTCCCTCCCCCACACAGCAGCAGACATTTATCCACTAGAAAAGGAAGGAACAGGGTGGAAGGAACTCCCATGCACATTTCCTGGCCCATGCCACCTACTTGTGCACTTCCCCAACCTGTGCCAGCCCTGATCCATGCCAACCCCATACACCATCCCTGACCAGCATATGTCTTTCCAGACCCATGTGTATCCCCACAAACACACCCCACTCCATGCCTGTCCTGTGTGCCTTCCCTGACCTATGCAGCATCTCTTGGGTATATCACACACCCTTCATATGTCACCTCTTGTGCACTTCCACATGCCATGTCTTATTTGCACACACCCCACATGCTTCCCTCCCTCACTGAGCATCAGTCGCTTACGTGCCTGCTGGCCTTTCACAGTTTCACCTGGTTCATATGGAAAATTTTGGAGATTCTATCTCTCAAAATAGATAGAAGGGAGAGACCATTAAGACAGGCTCTAGAAAATGCTTTTGAAACTCAGGATAAGTACATGATCTTTTGACCTTTCAAGTCCCACCAGCAATCGTTTTGGGAAAGGCTCTATCAGAGCACATGACCTATACCATCTGACCTATAATTGTTCAGTAATATTAATAAGAGCCCAATGAAAATGACAAACCAAACTATGGCTTTTGACTTTCAGCAGCTCAGTTTCTGTATCAGAATATATTAGGGACACATCCACGAATAAAATAAAAGGCATCAGAAAAGACTGCACTTTTTCAAAGGAATTGAAGTTAGAATAAAGCCCCCCCCCCCCCCCGCTCCCCCCCCCCCCCAAAAAAAAAGATCTTAAAAAAGACAGTCTGTAGTTTTTCAAGGGGGATGAAGTTAAATAAAGCTCTAATTGTACCCCATGCGGTAATTACATGATGGCGGTTGGAATGAATAATAATTTGATGGCAGCTGGAGTAAAATTCTCTCTCTGCATCCACTAAAACTGCTGGGGTGCTTTGGGGTCACGGAGAAGGTGTAATTCATTGTAGAGGCTTGAAAAATATCTCCCACAATTTTAAAAACATCTCAACTGCACAATGTCTTTAGACACAATGAAAAGTATGTTTAGAATCATTTACTGTTCAAGTCTGTTACTAACACGTGGAGATGTTTCTCAAGCCTTTACAATGAATTACAACTTCTTCATGATCCCAAAAGACTATATTTTTCTATTTTTATTAAAAATGCAAATTCTCAATTAAAACACAACGTATTTTTTTTCTTAGCAGTAACAGTATAATAGAGTTGGCAGAGACCTTGCAAAGCCAAGGTGGCCAATCACTGAACAAATGGTCATAAGTCGAGAACTTCCTGTATAGTCATTTGTATTGTATTTCATTTACCATTTTATAAACAAACTGTGTATTTCTTAAAGGAAGTGAGTTAGCGATTTCTCGTACACTTTCTAGTAAATTACTTGGTGATTAATTTAACAACTGTGACAATTTTTGCTGATTACTTCAGGACAGAATACAATATTATCCTTTCAGTCAATAATAGCTCCCATTATTGACTTCATATGTGAAAGATTCACTAGTTGAAGGCTCAAGATCTTGAACGTTTCTATGAAGTGAAAATTAGTCTCTAATCAACTTGAATGGAATACATTGACTACCCATTTACTTTTCTCCTTTGCAGGCGTAGCTGTGATCCATAAACCATTGTGACACCCGTTTGTGTGAATGCAACGCAAGGAATGATGTCTGTCTGGTTGTGTTTTGGAAGACACTGGGGATTTTTAACTGCCATACTAACATTGCACTTCTAGCCTGACAAGCATATACTAAGAGCATCCCTTTCTTCTCAACATGCCACTGCTGGGAACAAATTCCAGAAATAAGGTGTTGCTTATTTTGTGGGTGTTCTGTTCTTTTTTTGTGTGAGCTGTTTTATGTACAGCCAGGATTGAGGTTGAAGTGAGTTTCTCAAGAAAGAGGAAATGTTTCTCTACAGCTTGTGACTGGGAGAAACTTTTTTAAAAGAATTCTTTACTACTGACAGTGAATTAAGTATTAGACACAATTTTTTACTTGGTTACAAATATTTAATTACACCTGCAGAAACTAGAAATTTCAAAATACCCAAAAACTGTCTGGGAAGCAGTCCAGAAGTTCATTTGCTTGTATTGTAACCAATCTGTGTACATATCCTATTTGACTACTGTAAATTTCTAATTTTGGGTGCTGGAAGTATCCACAATATGATTTTTCTCTTGAGGCAAAAACCCGATTTATCAAATTGGCTTGATGAGCCAAGTAGTGTGTTTCTCTGAACTTCAAATGCCCAAACACCAGAAATATCATTGAAATGCAATGTTCTATTGCTTTTTGAACAGACATTTTTTTTCCTCAAGGTTGACTTTGGTGGAATGGAGTGATGGGGGAATGTAATATATTTGTTGGAAACAATTGAAAAACTAATCAGAAAAAGCAAGCTGAACCTGCAGTCTGTTTTTGGTACTGTGATATTGTGTCATCTTCAACAGTGTAGAATGATGGAAATATGCCACCAAATTCCAGAGAACTTTGCAACTTCTATGATGATTTGGGGATTTCAGGTGGAACCATAAGCCACTTGAGGAACAGAAGCAGTAATGTGCCGGGATGATAAGGTACTGCCAAGTACAAGGGCAGAGGGAATTTGGGATGAGGTTTTCTGTGGAAATGAATATTCAGAAGACCAAAGGGGGATATCAAGAAGACTGGAACAATTATCTAGGAAATCCCAGCTAAGCTTTGATTAGAAGGAACTGGATTCCTGCATATACCTCTCATGCATTTGACCATACATCATTAGTTGCCCAAGATATTTAGAACTTTTAAGTGTCCTTCACTTCATCATTGTTTAACTCTTCCAGCTAGAGCTGTCCTTTTAAATGTTATCCATATGTTTGCTGTTCTATGTGTAAAAAAAAAGTTATTTGGAATTAATTTATTCTAAAAATGGAAAGGTAAGTGACTTCTCAGAATAGGGAAAATGTCCAGTTATACAAATCAATCTGTATGCAATCCCATTCTAGCTATTTTTAAAAAATCAAAACTACCACCACATGGAAAATAATTCTGATGTCAAAATATATTCTTATTTGCTTCCATTTTTGTTAGTCAGGTAACATCCCCAAAGCACCTATTTCCCTATTCTCCACTATCTTTTTCTTGAATACATTTTCTGTTTTATTTTGATTTAAGAAAAGCATTTAACTCATTTGTCTTGCTTTCAGTTTTCCTGTCACTTAAAGCAACTGTGAAACATTAGTGAAGCAGAAAATGCAATTGAACATAATTTTCAGTAAGTGTTTCTAAAGGCAAGACTGGGTTATTTTTTATAAGCAATTTCTTCTTTTAAAAACAAACTCTTAGAGTTCCTTTTTATATATTGGCAGAGAGGGTATAGTACCAAAGGGTGAGAATGCACATAGAACAATCCTAGCTACTGTTTAAAACTCTTCGAGCAGTAAATTGATTATTGTCTGTTTAACACATATTTTAAGGTAAAATATATGGCATTTTCTTTATTTGTCTGTCTTCCTTTTTACTAAGGTTGCCTGTCACTAAGGAATTGTCTTTCCAAAGTGGAAACAATAAATACATTGCATCAATTGCATTTTCTATACCGAGTTTGAGAGTGAATAAAATACAGCTTCCTTTTCTCCACATAGGAGTTCCATCCAAGAGCCATTGAATATGGACATCCTGTGGCAAATCTCTAGTCCTTCTGAGGAAGATTTGGGAATGCTGTGGAGATTTTGATAGGGCTTAGTTAGGCCTGGCTTGGATGTTTATTGCTGAGCAATAAATGAGTTGAGTTGACATAGTTTGTTTGGCTAAAAGCAAACAAGTTACATCTTGCCTGAAAGTTAAACGTGAACTAGGACTTCGCATGTGATGGTAGTAAATAACATTTAATGCTTTATAAACAAATAGACATGGAACAGGATTTAAACTTCATATTTTTCCCTCACTACCCACACAAATCTCCCTGGAAGATCTACTGGACACCATAGTTTTTTCTCAAAAATTTCTAGGATGATATCTGAGTATAAACCCTGCCATCCTCATTGGGCAATCATCTGGGTATGGTTCAGTTAATCCTGCTTGTAGCACATGTGAATCACTTAACAGGTGGGAAATGCTTCCAGTAATCTGCACATGAAGACCACAGTATGTAAATCAGTTACGTCTTTGAAATACAATGAGATTGTTTTTCTTCATTTTTACTCTGTGATGCTGAGGAATTTGTGAAGTAGTAAGATGCCATATTTACCTCATTTGATGATGCAAGTATGTCTACAAATGTATATGCACTAAAATCCAACTTCTTATCAAAGCTATACGCATGCTACATTCCACCGCCGATAGGCACTATATTTTGCTGTCTACTATAAAGTGGCCCCTAGGTTCCCACGTGACAAGCTGGGGTGGGGGAATTAGAAACTTGTGTGGTGATTGTTCATAAATGGCGTTGGTTTCAGCTAAGAGCCACTTATCACTAGCAAATGGTATGTGTCACTCTTCTGTGGGTAAACTTGCAGGGTTAATGCAAGTCAAGTGACCTCATTTCTCAGCTATGCAATATTAATAATTGTGACACAACAACCAGCTGCAATTGCCCTTTCAAAGCGCTTTTGAAATAACTTTCATTTGCACCATGCCAACTCTGAGCCGCAGCTTTTCAAAGATTGCCTTTTTATAGGGCTTGGAAATACAGCTTTAGAGCTGGCAAATTTAAATGTAATTATTTTTGTAAGATAATTCTTAATGAGTTCTTGGCTCTCTTTTGATATTGGTGGCAATTATGATTAGTGTCTAATCCTTACACCATGGGCCCAATTCTCACTAGCCATTTGTTTATGATGGCTTATGGAAAGGACACAATCCTTCTTAATGTTAATTAACAGTGGACTGTTACCTCTATATTAGTAAGATTCTGAACTAAGGCACACAGCTGTGTCTACATGTTTATTGGCTTTTTTAAAAAAAGAAAATGGACATAATTTGGCTTCAACTTTTACATCAGGATTGCTTTATTTTTCTCTTTGGTTTTCTAGTAACAATGTGATCTGCAGCTCAATACTAAAGTCAAATTTAGAAGTGAAGTCTCTCTCGTCCAAAAGCTGACTCATTTCATTGTGAAATGATCTTCCATAAATCCGGGTTATAGATGCAAAAGTTAAAAACCAATACAAAAGACTGTTTTTAGGTCTATGCTCAACATATGCTCCTAAACATAGTGCAGATTTTCCTTCTTGGAAGCTTCTGGCTGAGAATCCCATCCCCATTCCCAGTATTTTAAAGGAAATCTGTATGCTGCCAACTAAATTAGCATGGATATACTATTAATTTTCTCATTTCCAATTGCTGTTGTAGTTCATTAGATGGTACATAACGAGTTGCAAATATCCAGAGTTTTCATGTGTCTCTTGCCATTTAGTTGCTGCCTGGACATTTAAAAAAAAAAAAACAGATCAATGAGCTGTCCAATTCCATTGATGTTTCAAACTTAAGCATTTCAGCAATTGAGATTTAACAGATAACAGATAACCAGAGTTGGAAGGGACCTTGTAGGTCATCTAGTCCAACCCCCTGCCCAAGTGGGAGACCCTACACCATTTCTGACAAATGGCAGTCCAATCTCTTTTTGAAAGTCTCAAATGATGGCGCTTCCACAACTTCCAAGGGCAGGCTGTTCCATTGGTTGATTGTTCTCACTGTCAGAAAGTTTCTCCTTATTTCCAGGTTAAATCTCTCCTTGTTCAGTTTCCATCCATTTGCAACCAGCTTATTGAAGAAGCTTATGTCCAGATGTTAAAGCACAAAGTACTACTGTATTTAAAATGAATTCTAAATAGACCCTAAATAACTTTGCATGATTAAGCAGTGAAAAGGGAATTATTTTTATTTTTTGCACTATATGTATATTGAAGACTTCGGATATTATTTATCTTTTCAATCAAAGGAATGCACATGTCCACTATAATGGGCTTGTGTTCTGTTTATGGGTAGGAATCAAGACTTACTTGGAGGCACTAAAAAAAAGACACCTTTTAAAAGAATTTACATTTGGCGCATAACTGAATTAACAGATTGTGGTAATATAAAGGGGTAGATTGCTATTAGCTCTTGCATAATATTCATTTCTGAAAACATGAAATGATAATTTTGGTTGAATTTCAGGCATTTAAAGATTGTCTTTTGCCAATCCAGTTTCCAATTAGATTCCATAGTTTATTCCTAAATTATCACTCCAAGTTAGAGTTTAATCCTGGATTATGAATAGATGATCATTTGTTGCCATGCAAAATCAGGAGGCAGTCTGTAAGTATCAATCCAGAAGCTGGCCTGACTGAAGGCATTTTGTCTGCTGCTGGTGCTTAATATTGGTTTGGTTAAGGATGACACTTGAATGTGCTCAATATGTGATAATGTATGATAAGAATCCAAAATACTCTTTTTTCCCAATATCCTAAATTATTTTATTTTTCTGTGTGACAGCAATAAACTCTTTTAAGAGGTTTAATTTATAAATATGATGTTTAAGATACAGTTTAAGACCAACAGAAGATTATAAAGGCAAAGCTTTTTTTTATTTAAAAAAAAAAATTAGACAGATAAAATGTAGCTGTGATCCTGTACTATTTACAGTCCAATCCTTTGCATGTTTACTCAGAAGCAGGTTTCACTTTACTGGAACCAGAGGTGTCAAATTCGTGTCGTCACGCCGGTGTCACATGATGTATTGCAATTCCCCCCCCCCCTTTGCTAAGCTGGGTGTGGGAAACGCATGATGCATCCGGCCTGCAGGCCATGAGTTTGACAGCCCTGCTGTAAACAATACGAGTTCATTCTAAATAAACCTGCGCAAGATTGAAGCTGTACTTAGTTTAATGAGTTTTCCCCTTCAATCATAATGCCCATGATATTGATTTGATAACTCTTTATACCTGATTACTGCTGTGGGAGGAACTGGTTGGTAGTGCGATTTCCTCTCCTTGCCTTTCTTTCAGCTTCAAGATTTCATAAAAATGTTAACTTGTCAACAGGAAGTTATATGTATTTTCCAGCACATTGAATTTTGATTGAATAAAGTTGAGCAAATGAAACTAATCTTGTATTTCTTCTGATCCTATCAAGTGTATTTCGTCCCTCCCCAATGATGAAGCTTCAATACTATCTTTTTCTGCATTCATGCAATTACAATATGTGCACATTATATCTTAGTTAGCTGCATGATTAAAAAGTCAGCCTTTCCTGTTGCTTCAGGTGGCTAATAGAAACATTTTGGGAGTAAAATTATATTAAAAGCTTTGGTAAGGTGCCTATTCGTTGGAATGAGTAAGAAAAGGCAATTAAAATGTTGGCTGAAATGAATTCTGCCTGCAGGAGATGCTCAGGAAAAAAAAACTGCTTAAAGTTGTTTGGAAAGTAGCAGGCTGTATCTGCACTGCTCTGGGAATTAATGGTTGAGAAACATGGATACAAACAGCCTGAGAAAGTTTACAAACCAATCTCTTGAGAATCTTAAGTTGCTTCAAATGTCAATGCTTGTGCAACTTGATCTGTAGTCTTCCACAACTCCCCTTTGAGTATATTTTGAACCAGCCTATGGCAATGAAAAGCAATTGAGTGAATTGAGCAGGATAACTTTTGTATATTTACTCAGTTTATATCTGATACCCGTTCAATGGCTCTTATGCTCAGTTGTGAATAGCACTGTAATCTACATACACAGTTGTGGAAAATAACATGTTAGGAAGTAGCTGAGGTGATCTCTATATACATGTAGTCCTCAACTTACAACAGTTTATTTAGTGACTGTTCAAACTTAAAATGGCACTGAAAAAATGTTATGACCATTTTTCACAGTTATGACCTTTGCACATTGATCATATGCTCAAAATTCACATACTTGGCAACTGGTTCATATTTATGATGGATGCGGTGTCCTGGAGTCATGTGATCCCCTTTTATGATCTGACAAGCAAAGTCAATGGGGAAGCCGGATTCACTTAACAACCAGGTTACCAACTTATCAGCTGCAGTGATTCACTTAACTGTGGCAAGAAAGGTTGTAAAATGGGGCAAAACTCACTTAACAAATGTCTCACTTAAAGGAAATTTTGGGTTCAATTGTGGTCATACGTTGAGGACTACCTGTAGCTGTTTCTTCTATTAGCAGTTTCATTGACAAGCAATATGTATACTAAATCAGAGGTCTCCAACCTTGGCCATTTTAAGACCTGTGGACTTCAACTCCCAGAATTCCTCAGCCAGCTTAACTTAGTTTAGCTGAGGAATTCTAGGAGCTGAAGTCCACAGGTCTTAAAATGGCCAAGGTTGGAGACCCTGTACTAAACAATATTCTTTAAGGAGAGGATTACAAAACTACCCCAAACGTGTATCCAGAGGAATGTCTACCTGTTCATAACAATCTTGTTTCCTTGGTTGATTAAAATGGAGGTGGTTATCTCAGAAAAATTGAAGATATGTCCAATAAAATTCACCATCTAAAACCAGTTATTTTTTAATAATCCATTTTTAAAGAATTCTACAAAATTACTGGTTAAAATAAAGCAAAGGTCCTTGATCACAGATAATTTGAAAACCTCGGGGCTAAGGGGCAGTTATGGGCAACAGTATTTTTAACACATCAGAATATATTAATCCAATGAAAAAGCAATGTGTACAATAGAACCTGCCGCATCTTGGTGCAGATTCAAGTCAAACACTTCCCATATGTTTAAAATTCTTTGCCATTTTTGTGAATCCAGCTTTGTGTATCTAATTTTAGAATTCAGAAGTTGTGTACCTAAGCCTAATTTTGAGAACAAGTAACAATTAGAAGTCAACTGGAAAATCAATCAATCAATCATCAAAAATAGTCTTTCCAATAAAAATAACACTTGAAAGGAAAAAATTGCAGTACTGTAGTTTTAAGGAGAAAGAATTTGCAACCAGACACTAGAGGTCGCTAGAGCCAAATAGAAAAATATGAAGCTCAGTGATTGCAAACTGCTTTCTCAAAATACCTTGCTATATAAGATATTTACAGAAAAAGTGAATGTTCTCTAATTGTGGGTTATTATAATAGCCTTGGTGTGAACTAGCATTATCATGTCCATGTTGGTTGCTGTTACAGTATGTTTTCTCCAGCTAGTTCAAATGCCACCTAGTGAAAGTGAATTTCGAAAGAAGTACTTGTTTGACATTCAGTTCTGTCTTCAGTGCCAGTTTATGTTTTTTCTAAAATTCCATAAGATCAATGGGTAGAAAACCTCTGCTTTCAATCATTTCACCTTTTTATTGGCAAATGATTGATTGAAAACCAGGAGTGTTGTCTCTTTAAAAGTCTACTTGTATGTAGGCGTGCATTTCATGTTACAAAGGTGGCAGAAATCCTTTCATAAAATGTGATGGATGCCTACATAATACATTATGCAACCTGGATGTCTTTGATTCTTTATGTGTAGTTTTCTTGTATTGAAATAGCACATAGCTTCCTCACCTATAAGAAAAGGAAAACACCAGCTAAATTAATAATTGGGAAAGTTTCAGATCCATTCAAAACTTTCTAACTTATAGTAAATTTCTTCCAGCTGGAATATAAAACTTGGATGGAAGCTAGCTTGCCTTTATGAAGGGCAGTGTTATATTGAAAGTAATTTTTCCTTGATAAGAGAGGAGATATGAATTCTTCTTGGTTGGCCACAGTTGAATTTTTTTTGAACTGAATATTTTGCAATGTATGTCAGATTGAAATGGCTGGCTTTTGCTCTGTATTAAATTTCAATTATTGAATCCATACCCTGTTCCATTATGGGAAGTAGCTTCACTGTTATCAGCCTTTGCTTGGATTTCTTTCTAATACAGGACAAAAAGCAGGGAAAGAGAGTCAAACAAGAGCCAAGAAAGATAAATTATAATCTAAAAAAAAAATGGTGGTAGGTGTTTTTGGACTTTCATACTCTGACATGTTGCACCTTATCTCCAAAATGTAGAAGCAGGCTGGAAGTTGCGTAGAATTGTAACAACCGGTCCACCTGAACTGGTCCAAACTGCAAGCAGCCCACTTCTGGTTGGAACCACCGGACATGTTTTTCTTTTTTTGAAAATACACCTAACTTCTGTCTTCCAAATTGGGACTAATGGACTGCTTACTCTGTCAAATGGACTAAATACAAGAGCTTGAAAGCATGATTGTGTCAGTTTTTTTAATCTGGTAGCTGGGTTGGAAACAAAAGGGAAGGCATTGCCTACTCAATAGGTCAACTTTCCCTCGTCTGTTGCCCCTCTAGGTATTGGAAATTCTGGTCCTAGGAAATTGTAGCTGGGCTGGAATGGTTGTATTAGGATTTCATAATATAACCCCGAGTTCCAATTTAGTGCAATGGTTAAAGCATCCGATTAGAAACTGGGAGTCTGTGAGTTCTAGTCCTCCTTGGGCACAAAGCCAACTAGGTAACCATGGGCCAATCACCCTTTCTCAGTTTTGGAAAGGAACCAACAGCAAAGCACTTTTGTAAGAAACCTTGCCAAGAAACCTGCAAGGATTTGTCCAGGCAGTTTCCAAGAATCAGACACAGTTGAACAGAAGGAAACTATAACTCATCTCTCTCATTCCCTCCCTTCTAGTGTCTATTGACAAGTTGGGCAAGAACCATAGATGTAGCTCTGGCATGTTCTGTTTCATGGCCCTGAGAAATCAACTTGTTATTTGTTCCTGCCAGTTGGTGCAGTCTAGGTAGATGAATTTTCATTTAAAAGCAAATGTTTATATTTATTTGCAACATATTTATTTCAGACATTCTTTACACTTCAGCTTAGAAAAATCTTTCTTTTTTAGTGCCGTGTTATTCCTATAAGGTAAGTACAATAAATAGGTAGAAAGGTAAATAAAGCCATTACCAACCATCGTGTTTCCTTTTACTGCAATTCATTTAAATGGTAAGAGAAACTTCTCTGCAGACTAGTTTTTTAAGGGGTGGGATGGTACCTACCCCTTAAAGCATTGTCTTGATGGTGATCACACCTCTCTGGCTACCACTGTCTTTTTCTTTTTACCGTAACAGTATCTCTTTATTTCATAAATGGGTGATGAGAAAGAACTATTCTTTTAAAAACAATAATGGAGGAACCTGTTAACAAATGGAAAATAAATCCCATTGCCATGACTCAACCTTCAGACAGTTTTTCCTGAGCATCTTCATGGAAATAACAGGGGAACTTATTCTGGTAAGCATAAGAAAAATCCCTAAACCTGAACCTAAAAAGTTCCTTTGGCATCTGAAGACAACATGTACCATTTCAAGAGCAGCTTGAAGGTAATTTTGGACTGTGCCTTCTTCCCTTTCTAAACATTGGTCACACTGACTAAGGTCACGATCAGAATATTTGTTCTCACTGAACAAAAGGAACATAAAGCTGCATTGCAGCAAATCTGACCAGTGAGTAAAAAAGTGTTTGGTGGCTTTGTGTCATAAAGGATTTTATTCAAACATTTTGTCTTGCCTCACCTTCTAGGGGATTCCTATGTCTTCAGCTTAGGGAACCTCAAATATTGATTGGATCTATTAAATTTAATTGAAAAAGATGGTTTGAAATGATTGATGTTGTGTCAGCAGTCTGGCACTTGAAAAAATTAATGACTGAGAAGCCACAAAGAATGGATCGTTGTATCCTTTAAAAAAAATAATTCTGTGAGTCTTAAAAAATTCAGACTCTGTCTCCTCAGGGCACCTGTGACTGGGATAATTGAATATAGGTCCTGACCTTTTGCTTATCCATGGATAGCTTCAGAAATAACCTTACATTTCAGTCAGGTGTGTGTGTGTGTTAATTTTTCTAACACCAGAAACAAGACCATGACTCTGTAGTGCTATTCTCTACCTCTTCTTCTTTATAATACAGAATTATTAGTTTCTAGCCCCTGAAAGCTTAAGATTGCAAGAAATAGCTCAGCATGGAAAATGAGTTCTAAACTGGCCCTGCTAGAAAGAGCTTTTAAAAAATGGCTTGACTAATTCTGTGCAGCCTTCTCTTTACAGAGTTTTGAACCAGCAGTGCTTGGCTGAAGAACTGCTATCCTGTTCACATGCAAGCTATTTCCTTCCTAAAGATGGTCATGCTTCTGAGGCCTTTGCTTCTTCTGAAAATTAGACCATGTTCAGGCCTAGAGTTCCATTGCTGTCATGCTGTCAGTGAAATAAATTTTAGCTGTGGGTTGGACAGCTTAAAAGGCAGGATTTATTGTCCCTTTTAGATTACAGGTATTCTCAACTTACAACTATTCCTTTAAGCAACCTTTCAAAGTTGAATGTCCATGGAGATTCTCAGCCATCCAGGTCATGGTTGTCCCAAAGGTGCTTTTTCAAGAGGCAACTGGACTTTCTGTTTTTTTCTTTGAAGACATTTCGTTTCTCATCCAAGAAGCTTCTTCATAGGAGAACAAACCCATCAGATTCAACAGTCCATCTGCAATTAAAAACAAAGGCCACTCTTTTGAAGACAGCAAAGTCCACATTTTTGACAGAGAGGAATGCTGGTTTAAAAAAGGGGTCAAAGAAGTAATCTAAATATTGAACAGTCCTCTCTTAACAGAGGGGATGGGATACAACATCATCTATCTCCAATTTACAACACAGTCCTTTCAACAGTTCCAAGAAAGCTCCACACCCATTTGCACTACTCAGCTGACCCTGATGACACAGATGGTGGCCTCAATGATCTCCAGGTGGCTTCAATGGCTCTCTAAAAATGCAAATGGCCAGCTGTCTGCAAGGAGTATAAATCCTTCCATTTCCCACCATCCAGCCAGAGCTGAAGAAGCTTCTTGGTTCAGAGGCATCCAAAAGGGGAGGGGAGAGGAGAGGAGGGGAGGGGAGGGGAGGGGAGGGGAGGGGAGGAGAGGAGAGGAGAGGAGAGGAAGGAAAGGGGAAAGGAAAGGAAAGGGGAAGGAGAAAGGAAATCCAATCCAATCCAATCTAGTTGCCTCTTGAAAAAGCACCCTTGGGATTTTCAAAGTTGAACTGAAAAAAGTGACTTACAATCAGACTTTGCACTTACGATTGGTTGCTTGATCAGATGACCAAAATTTGGGTATTTGTCATCTAGCCTGTATTTAGTGATGGTTGCTGTGACCCAGGGTAATTTGATCACCATTTGCAACCTTCCCAGCTGGTCAGCCATGGCAAAAACAGTGGTAAAATTGGGTCCAACTTATTTTAACAAGTGCCTTGCTTAGCAATGAAAATTCTGGTCCCAATTGTCATAAGTCAAGGGTTAGTTGTATTTAGATATATTAAAAGCCTTGCACTTCATAGTTTTGCTTCCTATTTCTAATAAAAGTGTTTATATTTTAATAGTTGCATGATACATGGAGTGAGGCCTCATACATTTAATTTATTCAGTTTGCTTTGCCTCAGGCCCAAAATTCCTTCACAAGTTTCTCTGCAGGCAGAGCAGCCTCAAAAAGATGAAGAAGGCACCTACACTTGTGCAACTAAAGCTCCACCCCTTCTTACACATGCAGGTAGTTCTTGACTTATAACAGTTCATTTAGTGACCATTCAAAGTTACAACTGTACTGAAAAAAGTGACTTCCAACTGTTGCAGCATCTCCATGGCCACAGGAACAAAATTTAGATGTTTGGCAACTGACTCATATTTATGATGGTTGCAGTGTCCTGGGGTTATGTGATCATCTTTTGTGAACTTCTGACAAGCAAAGTCAATGGGGAAACCAGCTTCACTTAACAATCATGTTAATAGTTAACAGTTGCTGTGATTCACTTAACTGTAACAAGAAAGGTTGTAAAATGGGGCAAAATTCACCTAACAAATGTCTCGTTTAGCAACAGAGATTTTGGGGTCAATTGTTTTGCATGTAAAATGTAGATGGAATTTCAGTTGTGTCGCTATAGTTCCATGTTTTGTTTGACTTTCCATGGATGTCCTTGCTTTCGCCTCTTAGAAATCCTCTAAGATTACATTTTGTTTAGCTTTTAATATCAAAATTGAATAAGAGTGTTGAAAAACTGGTAGATTTAACACTTTAATAACAACCCCAAATTCAGAAAGAGCTAAAATAATTGTTCTTGCCCGTCCAGTACCATTGCATCATTACCATGTGCCCTGTAGCTTTTCAGAACAACACATACAAACTGCATTTACTATACTAGTAAATTGTAGTTGTAGGTCACAAAAGGTTGACTTAATCTTCTTGTAAAAGGCTATAAGAACCATTTCTGTTCTTTGGATGCAATACAAATGGTTTGGCCAAAGTAATCTATATAGAGAGTGCACTCAACTTTCACCAGACAAAAGAAAACAAAAGAAATATTTCTTCATAGGATGTCCTTTTCTTTAAAAGATAACATTACAGAGGAGATTTTATTGTGATGTCATATTAATGACCCAGAGTTGATCTGTGCTCCTCTTACCTTTAAAGACCCAATTCTATAAAATAACCAATCTGATTAAAAGGCACAATTGGCTTGATAGCATATAAACATAAGAAAGGCTATTAAACAGGACAGAGTTTTATGATGAGCAGGAAATTAGCTTAATGGTCTCCATTTACATGAAGTTGTGATTACCAGACTGCTGGGAGACAAGTGTGTGGCTGCAAGGTAAGAAAAACACCTAACAGCTGAGGAACAGAGAATTACTCCGAGGCATATAGATGAGATGGCACAGGCAAGGAACCTTTGTGGTAATCACAACTTCATCATCTGCAGATATGACTGTTAATCTTTTAAGTAAATATCTATCCTACTACTAGAACAGCTTTGGTGGAAAAATGATCTCCCCTTCTGGTGACTTTTTCTACATTATCTCAATTTGGATTTCTAGATGGACCTCTTCCCATCTTCATATCTGTCAGGGGAAGCTATTGCCATGACATGCAAGAATCTGGTAATGGTTAATGGTCTAAATACAGATGACACATCTGGAAGCTAAGGGCAGTGAAGAAGGCAATCTGTTCAGGATATGGAAATTGGCCGGATAGAGTTGAAATTTTGCAAGCAGCAGAGTCTTGTAAATACCATTAGATCTGTTTGGAGCAAGATGGCTGAATTTTAATACAGGAAAAGTGGTTTTGAACCTGGAAGCTAACAACAGTGGCAATCAAATAATATTTTTGCTAGGAGACGTTATTGATTCATTGTGATAAATCACAAGAGACATGAACAGAATGCCTTTACCAGGGTTGAAATTTCACAAAATATCAGCCATAGGGTATCTTCTGGTTTTTGTTTTGTTTTAAATGAACTTAATCATGGCCACAGGGTGGCTGCTATCTTATTTAAGCTTCGGTTAACAAATATAGACAAGCCTAAGAAAAACAAAAACAAAAAATATCGACAGCTGGTATTATTGACATCACATCCCACTTTCAGCTACAATTACACATAATGTAGTTTGCTTCTTAAAAGGATCACAGAAGTCACAGATAATAACTTTACAGAGAGATCTCAGCAACCTTATTTGAAAGAAGCCTTCCTATTTATTAATGCAAATGGTCAACCAAATGCCTTTGTAGTTGCATATTTTGCTACATACATGGCAAACTCTTTGCAGCAGCTGATAAAGCGGGGTTCTCTCAGATTCAGAGGAGACAGGATTATTGCAAAGCAAAACGAGTTTCAGTTA
Organism: Bungarus multicinctus; assembly: GCA_023653725.1. Taxonomy (NCBI): domain Eukaryota; kingdom Metazoa; phylum Chordata; class Lepidosauria; order Squamata; family Elapidae; genus Bungarus; species Bungarus multicinctus. Next base: position 85,988,785 of record CM042834.1, read on the forward strand.
TAGAAACTTGGAAATCGGCTAAGTGTATCTTGGTCAATGTTACCAGTGAGTATGATAGAGTGGGGATTGTGTGCAGATGGTTGTTGACTTACAATTAATCATTTAGTTTGACATTTCAGCGGCATTGAAAAAAGTAACTTATGACCAGTCTTCCCATGATTCTCACAGCATCACCATGGTTGAGCAAAGTCAATGGAAATGAAAGTGGATTTGCTTAATGATTGTTTGATTCAATTAACAATTGCAGGGATTTGTTTAACAACTGTGGCATAAAAGGTCATATAATTGGATAGAACTCACTTAGCAACCACTTTGCTTAGCAATGGAAACTCTGGTCCCAATTGTGGTTATAAACTGAGGACTACCTATACTGTCTCCCCCCCCCCCCCCCGGTCAATCTTGATTTAATGGAGAAAGATGCCAATTGCTGATTTCATGCTACAAAATATCCATCTGTCCCTGTTCTGCAATACTTTAAAATACCCATTCTTATTCTCAAAAGATTCTGTCATTAATGTACAGAAGTTGGTGTACTTGGGGCTTTGATTATATTTCTCAAACCATTCTATATGCCACTTGCTCTGAAATAAAGAAATACCACAGTTCCGTTGATTTTGCAAACGAAAAGAGGTTTTATTTTCCTTCCACCGCAAGGACTATACGAAAAATGGTTGTAGCAATACAGTTGAAGTCAGCTCTAAGCTGCCGGATATAGCAGCCGGTATTTATAATCAACTATTTTAGCCATGATTACCCGCTACCCATGATTACCCATTAATCAAGCTCCCATATGCACATTACATATATCATAATGACTTAAACGAAAGGGAACCACATCCATGATAACATGGCTAGTTTCTTGGTTTAGATGACGTGATGTCACGATTCCTCTCGTATGATTCAGCACCAATTCGACATGTCTATCGTGGTCATGACATTCGGCTCCCCTTTTACCAGCATTTCGTCTATATAAAAGAAATATACACAATACATTAATATGGGGATTCATTCTGCCTTAGGCTTATCGGGATATTTAGCATGGAAGTGTCTTATGAATTTATTAGCACACATATCGGACTTCTTTACCCAAGTAGCTTCTGTTTCTGGATACCCCTTCCATCTGACCAAATACTGTACATTATGTCTCGTGAGTCAAGTATTTTATCGATTTCAGCATGTATAGAATCTGTATTTCCTATAGGATCTTTTTTCTTTTGTGATATTATAAGACTCTGTTGGCTTCAACAAACTGGAATGGAACACAGGGTTATACATTGTAGTCACGGTGGTAATTTCAGTCTCACCATGATGGGGTTAATTATTTTTTCAATTCGAAAGGGCCCAATATACTTTGGTCCTAATTTTTTACTATTCAAATTTAATTTTATATATTTGGTTGATAAATATACATAATCACCTACTTGAAATGCTTTATTTTCTTGACATTTCCTATTAGCCTGTTGCTTATATTCTTGGGTTGTCTTATACAAATTCTTTTTCACTGTGTCCCAAGTCTCTTGTATTTTTTGTGCCCATGTGTTAATAGCTGTTGGCAATGTGTTATTGCCAATCAGGTATAGGCATGAACTCTAACCCATTGACGACTTGAAATGGACTATAACCCATACTTTCATGTTTAGCGTTGTTATAAGCTATTTCAGCAAATGGCAACAGTTTAGCCCACTCTCTCTGTTGATAAGATACGCAGGATCTTAAATACTTTTCCACCATAGCATTGGCTCTTTCAGCTGCCCCATTTGTACTAGGATGATATGCAGAACTAAGAGCCTATGACGACCCTAACACATTCACAAATGATCTCCAAAACCGGGAAGTAAATTGTACACCCCTATCAGAAATGATCCTTCTGGGAGCGCCATGTAGCCTGTAGATATGTTTTATGAACAAACTGGCCAATTTAGTTGCTGAGGGTAAACCCTTGCACGGTATGAAATGGGCTTGCTTTGAAAAAAGGTCTATTACAGTCCAAATGACGGTATGTCCTTCGCTACTCGGTAAATCCACTATAAAGTCCATAGCTATGTCCTGCCATGGCTGGTTAGGTTCTGCCACTGTTTGTAATAAACCTAACAGTTTTCCTGTTTTTGGTTTAGTAGTAGCACAGATGTGACAGTCTCTAACATATTTTTTGATTTCTGTACGCATGTGAGGCCACCAAAACTGCCTCAGTGCCAAATGCAAAATCTTCAGAAAGCCAAAATGTCCCGCTTGTCTAACATCATGACATTTTTCTAAGACTTGTTTTCGACAAGAATTCGGAATGTATATTTTATCATCCTTCCAGATTAAACCATCCTTCTTTACATAATCATCAGAGAGAGAGAGAGAGAACAAACATCACCACCAGCCCTCCAAGGTTAGATCAGTTCTCTTTCTCTTTCTCTCTCTTTCTCTCTCTCCCACCAACATCAGCAAGCTACCATCAGTCAAAATTCATATTAGTGATCCCTGGGATTTAAAATTATGGGTTTGGTAGTCCCTGAAGTCCAAAAGGTTGGCGACCCCTGGACTAGAAGACCTCAAAGATCCTTTCCAACTCTGTTATTCTGTTATAGTCATTGTCACAGAAACAAAGGAACAATAATAATGAGTGCAAATTGCAGCTACTTAAATTTCATTTAAATATAAAGAAGAACTGCTGGTAATATCTCCACACCTTTTAAACAATCTACCCACAAAAGCTGTGGATTCTGGAGATTTTTAAGAAGAGACTAGGCAGCTGCCTCTACAAGGATGATTTAATTGCTTTTTCTGCACATTTCAGAGAGTTGGACTACTAGATGATCCTTTTGCTCTCTCTTCCAACTCTATAATTCTGTGATGTTGAAGAATGAAAGTCTGTTGTTGTCAGCTAGTAGAGTGGCATATTTCAGAACTGCTTTGAAATCCTAGATGAGGTTGCTGTATTGCTCCACTGGATCCTGTCCCCAGCAAGATTCAGGCTTTCTCTTACAACCTAAAGTCAGTGGAAAAACTGCTGTAGGAAGACATGTGCTAGTTGTATCCTTCATTGGTATGCTGGATTTTTCAAAGGCTTCCCTATGTAAAGGGCCAGGACCTCATTTACTTTTGATCTTCATGACAGGAGCTGCAGAGCAGGTAGAAAATTCACCAACTGCAGCTTTCTCATAAGGCTACATCTGGCTGCCAGATGGAGGTACAGCTGCCTTTGTTGCAGCTCTGGATGGAATGGTATTTTTGTCAGGGAAATTGGTAGGAACAAAGTTTATCCATTCTTTATTGGGAGGGCATATCTAAATTATATGTTCACAAGACTAAGTTAATGGAAACAACTGCTCTGTATCCAGTTTGCTGCCTGTTCCTTCTGTCATTTGGGCCACAGGCAATAAGAAACCCACAGAGATAGGAGGCGTAAGGTAACTATGTAAGTGTACATAAAATATTTTCATAAGATAGAAGAAAGTTCCTGGGTGGGTTTACTTTTGGAAAAAAATACTTTTGTACTAAAACAAAATATCTTTTAAAAAAATTCATACTTTCAAGGTTTTCTCCACAATGGCTAAAACATGTCCTAAATTGTTGAATTCTGTATATAGTTCCATAAATTGTGTTTAATGAAGGCTTGGCATAAAGGCATGCTTTTCTTGGCCCTCTTTTCTTCTTGTTATGTTCAAGGATCAAGAACCACTTTAATTTAAACCATATTTTCTTTAATAACCATGGAACTATGGAATTGTGGCTTAGTCTTGTTTAAGAGGTTGGAAGATTTTACTCTTCCTTTGTTAATCATTGTTAAATTAGAGTTCCTCTGTTCACATGGGAAAATTTGGCTTGATGCAAGCAGAATCTCCACAGTAGAAATTAAAGAATGGGAGGAAAATACATATGACCATACAAACCATGCACTTCGCAGCCAGGTCCAAGTGTAAAATGAATACTCCTCTGGCTGTAATTTTGATTACATTTTCAACATCTATAACACAGCTGTCAAACTTGTGTCATCGCGTCGCGTGACTTATCATGACTTCCCCCTTTCATTACAATGGGGGTGGGCTACGGCCAGCACGTGATACGTCTGGCCTGTGGGCCATGAGTTTGACACCCCTGGTCTATAACATGGTATGTAGAGAGATCTGTGACCAATTTCTATTTCATATGTATTGTCTATAACGGCCACACAGTGTATTTTTTTTAAAAAAAAAAACACTTTACATAGGTGGATGTTTTAAACTTAGTTCTGAAAGTAAGAAGCCAGCCTCCAAAAGAGAATGATATTGTGCACATCTGAACATATTTCATGACTGAGAGAGCACAGCAAGTGTGTTGTTTCCCAAGTGGAATATGTTCAGCCTTGGTGGATTCCTATAGCTTTTTAAAAAACTTATGGGATTCCTATATTTGCTGAAAAATAAAAATCCAAATTTTTTAGTTTTTTTAGAATTTGTTATAATGTAGATTTTATATAGCCGGCCAGTCAGCCAGTAATTTATGTGTTATCTCTACATATTATGGTGTAGAACCTTGCAGTATTATGAATGTGAATAAAACTTAAGTTGTCAGGAAAAGCTTCTAGTTAAAGCTCTCAGGTATTTATTCTTATTGTCTGACAATTGCTATTATTTTTAGTCTGCCTCTGTATCAGTCCATCAAGAGACAATATTATTGCATCTACCCCTAACAAGAAAAGCAAGAATGTTCAAGAACAAGTCAGAAAAGTGTTGGAAATATCATCAGATACCTGGTTCATATTACCATATGTGGTGGATGTGTGAGATGCTAAAAGATATTGGACTAAAAGCCACACATGGTTGGAAAAAATGACAAAAAAATACATAGACTTGAAACCAGAGATTTTCTTATTGGGCATCTTACCTGAAATATATAGTAAGGAATTGAAATATTTGATTGTAAATGTATTAACAGCGGCTAGGATTGTATTTGCTAAAAATTGGAAAAATGAGAAAATACCAACGCAGGAGGAAGTTATTAAGAAAATCATGGACTGTGCTGAAATGAGTAGATTGACATTTGAAATCAGAGAACAAGAAGATAAACAATTTTATAAGATTTGGGATTTATTTTATCAATGGTTAGACAATAAGATACGGTAATGAAATATGTAGAATTTTAGAAATATATAAAGATGTATTATTATAAAATAATTATGGGATAGATCTGGGATGATAATATGAATTGTCATAAAATAAATCAATTAAAATATGGATTATTTTGCATAACATGAATAAATAACAGTATAGTCAAATGATAGATTAATAAGGATATTAATGTATTTAGGAATATTTGATAGATAATATGAGAATATATACTAGTAATTGTAAGTAATGACTATGAAGTGGATGCACAAAAAAATTTGTAAACCAATCGACACACTGTATGTAAGTAAGTGGAAGATGGCTTGATGTTTTTATGTTGTGTTTGTGTATGTTTGTTTAAAAAATAACATTTGTTTTTTTAAAAAAGAGAGAATATTATTGCTTCTGCTTCTTCACAGCATTTACTTCAAATGCTGAACCTACTGAATGCATGCATATATATATGTGTGTGTGTGTTAGGTTTTTGAGCCGATAAATAATTAAACAAGGGAGACTAGGATAGATCTATTTCGAGCTACTTAGCTCTCGTCAGCTAGCCATACCCTTACTGGATTCGAACCAGGGAAGTATTACATGTGAGGCAGTTGTAATTGCCATTAGGCCACTGGTTCTCATCCAGATCAGTGATACAGGGGAATGAGTATATATATTTGTGTTACAACACCCTGGTAAGTCCCAATCAAGGGAGGAAGCATACTGCTGTCCTTTTCTGTCTTTTGGCTCATCACCAGAGACCATCCAGACAGAAAGCTATTTGTTTTGTTGTCTTTTGTTTATATTTGAATAGCTAACTAAAGGCATACTTTATCACGACTGCAGAATTATGCACAGTTCGTGGAAAAAGAGTTGATCATGTCTGGAAAAACAGTGTTGGGATAGATGTTCTTTTCATTTCTGTCTTCGAGTAAAACAAATACAGGAAATCTACCCATTTTCTTAAGTGCTGCTGTCGGCCATTCCTGCTGCTTTACAAGTGAAGCTTGTGATTAATGAGTCACCAGTAATGAAGGTATAAATAGCAAAATGACTGGTAGGGCTGCAGGCTGATGATCAAGCGTTTCAAATATGGTCATGGTCTACTATAGGATTCAGATTTTCTCAGTGGCATTTTTAATACATATGTACAATATACTCAAATGGATCTGTAGACAATTAATTAAACAATGTCTGGGTAAACCTTCATGAAGAAAGCCATATTTTATATATAGACATATACATATAAAATTAGGAAAAGCATTTTTTATCACAATCACTGTATATGAAACTAGTTTTGTTCTTTCACGTTGAATTATTATTAGCAGCCTCCTGGTGAAGCAGATGAGAAGATGGGTGCTACCATGGCTGATTTTTCCACATTTATCTTTGTCTCCTATGAATGAAGCAACCATCACAATAGCCGCCTTGTGAAAGGCAATACACATAATGCTGGTAGTTCTGCTCCAGGAGAAATGCACAGATCTTAGTTGTATGGGAAGGATATCTAGTGATAGTGAATAAAAAAAATTCAGCTCAAGTGAAATGCACCCAAGGACAGCACTTACTGCCTGTAAGCATATTTTCCTTGGCTTCATTGAACACAAAGTGAATCGGAATTGGTGACTTGTATATCTGAATGATCAAGTGCAATACAATACATGAAATGCATATATATCAGGGCTGTCAAACTCCCAGCCCATGGGTTGGATGTGTTACAGGCTGGCCATGCCCACACCTGGTTTAATGAAGGGGGAAAAAAGTCCTGATACATCACGTGATGCCACCGTGACAACATGAGTTTGACACCCCTAGTATATACTGTATGCAATGTATTTTTTTAATGAAAGCAATTCACAAATTGAATTATGGTGGATGATCTCTGGAAGGCCCGAGACAGGGGTTGTTCCTCTGTCTTGGTCCTGTTAGATCTCTCAGCGGCTTTTGATACTGTCGACCACGGTATCTTATTGCGGAGGTTGGGGTGGTTGGGAGTGGGAGGCACCGTTTTACGGTGGTTCTCTCCTCCTTCCACTCCGACCGCTCGCAATTTGTGTTGACAGGGGGGCAGAGGTCGACCCCGAGGCCCCTATTATGTGAGATGCACCAAGGGTCTGTGCTCTCACCCCTGCTGTTCAACATTTATGTGAAGCCGCTGGGTGAGATCATCCATGGTTTCGGGGTGGAGTTCCATCAGTACGCTGATGATACTCAGCTGTACATCTCTACCCCGGGCCACCCCAACGAAGCCCTCGAAGTGATGACCCGGTGCCTTGAGGCCATGTGGAGTTGGATAGGTCTTAACAGGCTTCATCTCAACCCGACCAAAACCGAGTGGCTGTGGTTTCCTGTGCCCAGATACAGCCAGCTTATTCTGTCGCTGGCCATGGGGGGAGAAATTTTGCCCCCCATGTAAAGGGCTCGCAATCTGGGTGTCCTCCTGGACGTACAGCTGTCTTTAGAAGATCACATTACGGCCGTCGCCAGGGGGGCCTTTTGTCAGATTCGTCTGATTTACCAGTTGCGGCCCTTTCTGGATCTGGACGCACTTCGCATGGTCACTTCTGCCCTCGTCATCTCCCGCTTGGACTATTGCAATGCTCTCTACATGGGGCTCCCCTTGAATAGTGTCTGGAGGCTGCAGTTGGTCCAGAATATGGCCATGCGGGTGATCTTGGGAGTTCCTCGGAGCTCCCATGTTACACCGCTCCTGCACGTGCTGCATTGGCTTCCTGTGGCCTTCCGGATCCAATTCAAGGTGGTAGTGATCGTCTTTAAAGCGCTCCATGGCTCGGGACCTGGGTACTTATGGGACCGCCTGCTGCCACCAACAGCCTCCCGCCGCCCAGTGCACTCCCACAGGGTTGGCTTCCTCGGGGTTCCGCCGGCTGGGCATTGCCGGTTGGCAGCCCCGAGGGTGCGGTCCTTCTCTGCGGGGGCTCCCTCCCTTTGGAACGATTTGTCCCCGGAGATACGGGCCATTACCGACATTCAGACTTTCCGGCGCGCAGTAAAGACCCTGTTTTTTCAACAGGCCGGCCTGGCCCAGTAACAATTTGTGGGGTTTTCAATTTGGTATTTTTCAATTTTTTATTAGTTTTATATCTGTTAATTTTATATTCAGCCTCCAATTTAATCATTTTAAATTGTTTTTAATTATATATACTGTTTCTGTTTTAGCTGGCTGTACACCGCCCCGAGTCCCATTTTTTGGGAGAGGGGGCGGTATAGAAATCTAATAAACATAAACATATCAGGCCCCAAGAAAAACACATAGTGATTTTTCCAAGCAAAATTCTTTATTGTTTCACACCTATAGACCGAAACATACCATGTTCCCTACTATCTGCAACAAGCATATACTCTGACAATTATTAAGAAGGGGCTGTCTTCACCCTGTTTCTTTCACTTAAACTTTCTGAAGTTTAAGTGCAGTCTCTGGAATGCACCCTCTCCCTCCTTGAAATCCAGACTACGTTCCATCACAAATTAATGATTAAATGATGATTAAATGGAGTGATATTTAAAAGTCACAAATTAAGAATTTAAGAAAACCCACACCAGATCAAACCCAAGCTGTAACTAGTTCAGTGCTGTATTCCCATGGCAATAATTGTCTATGGAAAGGTCACAAGTTAGACAAGAGCCCTGTGATTCCCATTCTTCATTTTCTGATATTGAGAGGTATTTTGGATTTATGTAAGATTTATTTGGTAATTTTGCATACTATCATAATCAGCAAATTTCAGTCCACAGGGCTGAAGAATTCTCATATATTAGAAACATCTCTACTAACTGCTACCAACAGATTAAGAAAAAGCTAAAATGTCATAGTCTTTATAATACTAATCAGTTAAATACTACTGAATATAAAAATGCTTTCTTTAAGCAGAAATATACGTGTTTATATATTGGTCTCTTGCATCTCCACCACATGATGGCACCAGCATACAGGAGCTATACCTGACATATGGGTAGAAGTCTAATTTTCTTTTTCATAAAGAAAAAAATTGAAAAAGGTAATTTATTTATAGTATGGATTTCTCTGTAAAACTGGTTTCTGGTCCTGTTACTGTATTTTTAATGACATGTTTCAATTAAGAGTGTTTTTGAAAAATCATATGATTGGTGTTTGTTCAAGTAAAATAAAGGTGGACAGTCTAAAGGCTGAATGAAAACTCTTTTCTCTGAAGCCAAGTACCCTGAATTTATAAATTCAGCAGAAAAAAAGGAAGGCAGAAAACTTCAGTGGTCTGGGAATTTTAAGTGTGGAGTTAACAGTAATGTGCTCCCTGCCATTTTCATTCTTAAGGCCTCCAATTGCCAAAATATGGGATCCCAGTCACATCTTTTGGTGTGAGTATATCCCATCTTGATATAGGTGACTGTGTCCTCACCTCCAGACTAGCTCACCCTACAATAGAATGCTATTTGCTTTGCAATAAAGACCAGTCATGCATCATAGAATCACCACCAGGTGATATGAATTGCTGGCTATTCCTTCAATATTATTTCAATAATATCTATTGGTATTGTTAAGATTGCTTCATAGTTTGGCACTGCTTCAGCAGGAGTTTTTTCAAAATCGTACTTGCTCATGGACAGGTGATGACACTGGGTTGACAATACTTAGGCAAGAGAAGATTTTAGTTTAATGAGGCTACAAAAGCCAAGTTTTTATGTTTGTTTTTAGAAAGTCACTAGTTAAAGAAGCAATTACCTTTTTGTCTTTCTTCAATCTTCATCCCAAGTGCTAAGGCTTTAGACCCTAGACCCAGGTCCATCAGATTTCTTCCTAAAGATATTTTACTCTGATTTCCTGGGTCAACATGTTATCCTCCAATCTTAAGGGGAATTATTATCTTGGAAATGGTAAGAATGGTTTTAAACTTGTTTTACAGAGCCAGATTCTTACTGTGATACTGTTCCCTATAATTAATCCTGCAGATGCTGAGCATCCATGAGGCATATTTACTGATTATCAGGCCTCAAAATGTTTAGAAAATTTTGTGTTCATGCCACGAATGTAAATGTTTATTCATAAATATATGTACAGCATGGAGATAAGCTACTTTCATGGGCATGCTGTGTCTGCTTAATATGTCTATAAAAAGCTTAAAGAACAGCTTCTTGAAGTCTGTATGCTTATGTTTTATTTGCATTAAGGGTAAACCTATTAGAATGTCTCTTGGCAGATACTAAGTGTAAGATTATTCTTGAAAATAAAACACATCACATAATCCAGACATGTATAGGATGATATGGTACCTTCTAAAGAAGTCACTTCTCTTGCCTCTACCCTCCCACCACATTGTGATCCAGCTCCAACCATGAAGTTAACAATACATTTATCATGAAACCAGTTCTCCTCTGGGTAAGGACACACCTGGTTAACCAAAGGAAACTGATAAAAGTCTCCCCTACCATGATTATGAGATAATTACCCACTATCAGTTTTGGATCAAGGGGAACCCAGAATGCAAATCTCATCCCTCAGGAGGAGTGCAACTTCATTCAGGATAGCATATTCTCCCATCTCTGGACATCAGACCATGGAAACAGCAATAACTCTGTTTGGCTGAATTCATCTTGCTCTGTCACCTCCATATTTGGTTCTTTACTTCCTGGAAGCCTAATCCTAAACTCCAAAGAAATGAGAATTGCAGCCAAACACTGTGAGCATACAATAGGTAACTTTCAATGTCAGAAAGACTTTTTCCAGCAGCTTCTTACAGGTGATAAATAACACAATAGAATGATAGACATGATAGAACCCACCAAGCCAATTCCCAAATAGATGTTTCTCTGAATCATCTCTTGTTGAGTTCAAAGAGAGAAGAAGACAAAACTGAAATGGTATTCCAAAGAATATTGGGGTCAACATTGTCAAACGCTACTGAGAGTTACAGGAGTTTCTCACATACCATTACAATGATTAAAACATAGGCAGAGTCTTTGTCCTCGTTTGATTGGTCAGCATAAGATAAATAAGATTCACTTCCTTAGAATAGGAAGTTCCAAAGATGGAGCCTGGAAAGTGAGATAGCCATAGCACTTAGACTTATATACCGCTTCACAGTGCTTTACAGCCCTCTCTAATGGTTTACATAGTCAGCATATTGCCCGCAACAATCTGGGTCTCATTTTAAAGACCTAGGAAGGATGATAGATCCTTTATGGAACATTTGCATGGAGAAAAATAGCCATAGAGTAGAAAATCTCAAGGAATAAAGACTGGCATTAAGGTTCTTGCCTTTTTTACAACATTACATCATTTCTCTTGGTTACAATTTTACTTATCTTTTAAGCTGAAACACAGGTTTTAGATATTCAGATTTGAAACAGTTTATCAGAATGATTGTTATTTTAAGATGACTAATGGCCTTTTTAGTTTCATATCTCACAATTGATTTTCCCTTCTGGGTAACCTTAAACATTATCTTAAACTTTTCAAATTATACAAATCGCTTCCAAAATAATTCCTTATTGTTCTCACACTTAGCCTGTTTTGCTAAGGCAGAGTAGGCAGAGAATATATACTTCAATATGTGCATTTAATAATTTAGATCATATATTGTTTGTAAAAAAAAGAAAAGCAAAATCAAATCAAATCACCTCACAACATTATCATTTGAACATTGGTTGAAGTCTGGTGTGCTCAAACTAATAAGCATTTCTCTCCTCAGCCAGCAGCAGAACAACAGAGTAATTGGCATCAGGAATAGCACTGCTGTGTACCTTTCAAAAGGCTCAGGCTAACAGGTGATCCACCTGGTTCGGTTGCTGGCCAGAAAAGTATGGAAGAAGAGCTGTATCCTCCAGCTGCCTTTGAATTATGACTCAGAAGCAGAATGTAAATGGTGGCTTGGCCTTCCTGATGCTAGCATACTCCAAATGGTTAGGGTTAGAACTAGAAATCATTGGGGACCTTGTGATCCCCATCTGTTTTTCTCTTTCCCTCTTAGATCATGTATAGTAATAAAAAATACAGGATATGGCCTACTTTACAAAGTTATGAATTCGTTAATGGCTGTCAGTGAAACAGCAGAGACAGATGGGATAGAATAGAATAGAACAGAATAGAATAGAATTCTTTATTGGCCAAGTGTGATTGGACACACAAGGAATTTGTCTTGGTGCAAATGCTCTCAATGTACATAAAAGAAAAGATACATTCATCAAGAGTCAAGAATCATCAGGTACAGCAATTAATAATAGTCATAGGGAACAATAAGCAATCAAACCATACTAGGAAACAGTCAATACTTGTGATATGATCAAAATACTTGTGATATGATCAAAGATGCTAGGGAGGATATAGTTTAGTTCTCCTGTAACTGATAGCGTGGTTGTATTGGACATCCTGCTGAAGATGAAATTATCCAGGATGATAAGGAATTTGAGAAATTATTTTTGTCTTTCATCTAGTAAGAGGGGAAAGCAACCCTCAAATTTAACTTTTCCTATGCATTATTTTGTTGATTGCCCATAATGGCAAAATGGTGAGCTATATATTCTGTAATAAGTGCAAAAATTAAAGAATTGGTAGATGCACACATAAAATGGATGTCCTTGGTGTATGTAAGTTAATGTTTTGCTTAACTAGTGAGTTTGGTTAAACTAACCAAGCTCTCTCTCATTCATCGGAATCCTGTGTGTTTTTATTCAGCACTTATTGAATCTCAAGTGCAGCTAGTCCTTGACTTACAGCAGTTTGTTTAATGATCAGTTTTCACACTTGCAACTATTGCAGCATCTTCATGTTCATGTGGTCAAAATTCAGATACTTGGCAAGTGACTCATGTTTATGATGGCTGCAGAGTCAAGGGATCATATGATCATCTTATGCTATCTTCTGACAAGCAAAGTCAATGGGGAAAGCCAGATTTCCTTAACAACCCTGTTACTAACTTAACAACCGAAGTGATTCACTTAACAACTGTGGCAAGAAAGATTGTAAAGATTGTAAAATGGGGCAAAACTCACTTAACAAATGTCTCACTTAGCAACAGAAATGTTGGGCCCAGTTGTGGTTGTAAGTATACTGTACTGGACAAAGGCTTTATTTAAGTTTGATTATTTTTTCCTCTCTTGTCAAGAGAGGAACGTTCTCTAAATCAGTGGTGGGATTCAAAAATGTTTACTACCGGTTCTGTGGGTGTGGCTTGGTGGGCATGGCGTGGCTTGGTGGGTGTGGCTTGGTGGGCATGGCAGGGGAAGGTTACTGCAAATCTCCATTCCCTCCCCACCCCACTAACCTGCTTTCCAGTTCCGTTCTCCTGTGCAGGGCAACAAAAGAAGACCCGGTTGATCAGCTTGGACTCGGATGGCAGAGAATAGATGGGGGTGGGGCCAGTCAGAGGTGGTATTTGTTGGTTCTACTCAAAATTTCCGCTACCGGTTCTCCAGAACTGGTCAGAACCTGGTGAATACCACTTCTGATTCTCTTATCAAGAATGTTAATGATGTAACTTTTCTGTATCCTATGTAACCTCTATACTTTTCAGAATAGATTTTGAAGTTTCTCAACAATTTTATATTATGAGAATTATCCTCCAGAATGCTAGAGCATGCTTTGCAACCATGGATCTTTGATGATCTTTGATTTGATGACTCTCAAGTCATCAAGTCATACTCTCAAGTCATCAAGTCATACTCTCAAGTCATTCTAGAGGCCTGTTCTGTATTTTGTAGAATATCCATCTTCTAATGGTAATGTATAATTTCTTCACATCCACTCAAACCATTCTCATCGCTTTGAAGTCAGCTGTCCCAAGTAAACAAATTTAGACAAAAATATTAGTTTAAATAGAGAGGATGAGAGATATATCCTGTGTCCTTTCACCTGCTTTTGGTTCAAGCTATGTGCTTTCCATTTCGGTGCCAATTTCCTGAAACATTTCAGCTCTGTCAATATGTGGCAATTGAATATGTAATTTCATTGTTGGGAAACTATGTTTTATCATACCATCTTAAATTTGGGGGGGGAGGGCATGCTTCCCTCATTGAAGATATACTGTACAGTACAACCCTTTCTGGACCGTACCATTTCAAACCATGTTGGCAATGTTTCATATTTAAAGATGCTCAAAGAAAGCAAATGTAAAACTCTTAAATGGCCTTTTTAACCAAATGTAAAACTCTTAAATAACATTTCTAATCAAAGAAATTATTACACATCTGCCTTAAAAAAAGCAGAAGGAAAGTATTATCTGTAAATTTTACGTTGGTGTATTCTAGACTGTCTAAAAATTAAGTAATGGTAAAGAAAGGATCAAGTGGCTAGAATAGAAGCAAATAATAGAATAGAACAGAATAGAAGACTTTATTGGCCAAGTGTGATTGGACACACAAGGAATTTGCCTTGGTGTAAATACTCTCAGTATACATAAAAGAAAAGATACATTCGTTAAGAATCAAGAATCATAACGTACAATACTTAAAGATAGTCATAGGGTACAATCAGCAATCAAATCATACTAGGAAACAGTCAATATAATATAATCAATATAAAACCTTGCTGAGCACCTGAATCCAATTAAGAGTAGTATTTTGATATTAAGTAGATTGATGCTAGATAACAGTATATTCTGTTTTCTTAGCTCTGTATTCTCCCCTCTGAAAAAAATCCTTTCCCATACTATTTCAATATGCATATGAACTGAAGTGGTTAGATAGGAATGGACTTTAATTCTTCAGCATTTTCCCTCTCAGAGGTCTAAATGCATTTGCATTAACTGAAATGGGCATATATAATGGAGAGCAAAGCTGTTTTGCTGTTAAATATAGCATTTTATTATAATAATATTGAAGAACATTGTGTTTCATTCCAAAGCCAGCTCATAAATCCAGCAGTATATTTTACATAAACTGTGAACTTATTTCTACCACCATGGGACTCGCATGGCTATGTATTTAAGATAACAAAAATAGTTTAATTGATTTAAAACCTTTAAATTTGATTCTTATATTTATTGTAACTTTTTGTGTGAACTTTATGCTTGAGTTGGTATATTTCTTCTTAAACTGATTTATAGGCAATGATTAAGAGCTGCTTTATACAGTCTGGTTTTCTTTTGTGGATAAGAAATTTCCATATAAGGAAAACATATATGAAATGAAAAATAGGTTTCTGTCATTATGAACGTAGGGCAGTTGATAGCTATAGAATAAAAAATTTGTTGTCTTCCAGATGTGGTCTTCCTACAGTTCCTGTAGTATCACCCAGGGCTCCTGTTTGAGGGGTTTAGAAATATGAAACAATACATACACACACATATACATACATACACACACACATATGTATACATATACATACACACACACACACACACACCAGGGGTGGGATGCTACTGGTTCTACCTGGTTCTATAGAGCTGATAGCTCTGAAGAGCAGCAGACACCAAACTGGTTCTATGTTTGCTACTGTTTGGCCCACACGCCCGCCTGGGCTCTTCCCTGTCCTTTATTTCCTATTTTTTCAACCTCAACTGCTTTGTGTGGAACAGCTGAGGTTGAAAAAGCAGGAAAAAAGTGGCTTTTCAAATGCTGTGCACCTGTGCTCAGCACTTTTCAGCTGTCCGGGCAGCACAGCCTAAGGTTGTCTTACATGCCCACGCAGATGTACATAGTCACTGAACTGGTAGTAACACTGGTTGAATCCCACCCCTGACACACACACACTAAACCACTATATTTGTATATGTATGTGTATTTGTATGTATATGTATATGTGTATGTGTATATGCATATGCATATGCATATCTATCTATCTATCTATCTATCTATCTATCTATCTATCTATCTATCTATCTATCTATCTATCTATCTATCTATCTGCACACACACACACACACACACACATACACACACAAACACATTCCAGAAATTCAAGCTAGCTTCACTTATATTAGAGACACTGTATGCATAGAGCAAGTAGTGGTTTAAGTACTATCTCTACAATAGAGATGCGTTATTACAATGCATTCTAAACTAACTTAAATACACCATATGAGTCAACTATTTTATGGACAGTTTTTATAACATGCTGTTTGTACTAAACAGCAAAACGATAAACATTTGTTTGGAAATAAAACTTTAGGTACATCTATGCATTTTTAAAACTTTACAAAATGACTTGTCCATTTTACTAGCAGAGTTTCACTAAATTTATCTTATGGCAGATATGGTACCTTAAATAATCATTTTCTATTTCTCTCCAATGAACCACATAAATCATTTACCAATCCACTCCTGCATGGTCCAAATCATTTTCAAGTTTATTACTATTTCCTCTTAAATTGACAACGATTTGCCCCTCCAGTTTGTGCCATTATCATGTTCTTTATCACTTTCCTACATATTTTTTCCAGACCAGTGATACACAAAAAAATGAATAAAACCTGCCTTGATAGTAATCTTTATAACATTTTCCAAAAGAGCAACTTCCATCCCCAAAATGCACTGAAATGAATGTCAGTGAAATGGATTCTGTCATACATTAAAAAAAATCTGTTTCATTGCCAGCAATGCATTAGCCTTAGGTTTTACATGGCAATGTCACAGAAATTAGAATGACATAATATTAGAGACACTCATAAAAGGAAATGTGGACATACATCCATTTATATTTTATAGCTAGGGTCAGTCTCTTCTAATTATAGATGATAAGGCATCATCTTCTGCGGGGACGGAATTCTATGGACAATAGGAATTCTGTTGTGAATCAAGATCAAAGAATAAAAAAACCTCTAACAAATAGAGAGCTCTGCAAAAATATTGCAATATTAGGAATTACCCACATTTGTCTTCCCAGGTGGGATTATCCTGCTAAATTTGAAACTGGTGACCTTCCGCAGCCCACAGGTGGCCCATGTCTTGTGCAGGCCATGCCCACCCCAGCTCCATGAATGGGAAAAACATTGCAAAAAGTCTCGTAATGACAACATGACATAGTGAGTTTGATACCCATGTACTAAAGGATAACTTGGGACTTTGAGAAAAAAAAATTGTAATTCTATATAATGCAAGGAATTGCAGTAGAATTTGGCATACTGCATACTGCGTGATGTCCATCTCCTACGACCCAGCCAAGGAAAAATAGTCCTCCTATATGGGCCATTTCAAACTACACTTAGAGGTCAATGGATTCCAGACAGCCCCCAACGTGAAGAAGCGAGCCTTATTCCTGACGTACTGTGACTTGGAACTCTATGAGTTAGCTGAAGCCCTTGTGGCCAATGACCTGGAAAATGTATCCTGGGACAAGCTCCAACGAGTCCTGAAGGAGCATTTTGACCTGACCCCCTCCTACCTAACTAACTGCCATGAATTCTATATGCGGAGCCAGAGAGAGGGGGAAACAATAAATGCATTCGTGACTGCACTTTGGAAGCTGTCAAAGAACTGTAAGTTCCCCGATGCAGAGGGTGTGATCCGAGACAGGCTCATCCTCGGAATGAGGAACTTGACTCTACAGAAGTGGCTGCTAGCCTGTGAGGATGGCTCGTTTAAGGAATCTATCGAAGAGGCCTGAGCCGTGGAATCCTCAGACAGCTCCACTGAATGAATCAAGAGAACCAGAAAGGTGCGTGCAAACCAGGGTGACCATCACGCAACCAGAGACACCTCCAACTCTGAGGCCAGTGATGAGGATGAAGAAGACATCCATTGGGTGAGGTCAAGCAAGTCAGGGAGAAAACAAAGGACCAAGCCATGTAGTGGTTGCGGAGGAAGCCACCTCCACTCTGCATGCTGCTTTAAAGACACTATATGCCAGGGCTGTGATCGCAAGGGGCACATTGCAGAGGCATGCAGGGCCAGCTAACCAATCAGCAGACAAACCAGGCGAGCATTCTCTCCCACCAGACAATATGGCCACCAAGGGGGAGGCTGGAAGAATGTTGGTGGGAAATTCAAAAGGAGGGATGACAACCGGGAAGAAGAAGCCCACTTCACCTTCATTGGTTACCCGCAAACCCAGGTGTGGTGAACAGATGCCTATGAGGCCAACAAAATTATGGCCACTGTGGGCATCGAAGGCAGCCTGTGCTGGATGGAGATATTCGGGGTCCTACATATCCATGGTCTCATGGGATACCTTAAAGAAGCTGCAGCCCCGGATATGGTGTGACTAGGTAGAACGACAAAATAATAATTTTAAAAGACTACCAAGGCTGCCGCATCCCTGTCCTGGGCAGAAAGCCAGTCCAGATTGAATGTAGCAGTTTCTGAGGGACCCTACCATTCACCATAGTAGACCAGGACTCACCCAGCCTGCTGGGGTATGAATGGTTCAAATCTCTACAGATTTAGTTTACCGGCATCCATGCCACCAGGGGCATTCCCCAACCTGTGGGAGATGACATCATGGCCCTCGAGTGCAACTTCAGTGACATATTCAATGATGAGCTGGGCAAGTACACAGGGACCCCAATCTCCCTTAATCTAGACCCCAACATAACCCCTGTCTGACTGAAGCTGCAGCAAGTCCCTTTTGCTCTCTGGCCCAAGGTCGAGGAACAATTAGATAAATTAATTGCCCAGAGGGTCCTTGAGCCGGTCAACCACGCCAAGTGGGAGACCTTAATAGTCACCCCAACTAAACAAGATGGGTCAGTGAGAATCTGTGCAGACTATAAAACAACCCTGAATAAAGCCCTGAAATAAAATGCCTGCCCGGTGCCAGTTGTGTAATACCTCATCCATTTCCTGGGGCGGGGAAACATCTTTGCCAAACTGGACCTGGCCAAGGCCTACCAGTAGTTGCCAGTTGACGAGGTAACCATGGAGGTTCAAACAATCGTGACCCACTGAGGTACCTTTAAATGCAACCAGCTGCAGGACTTCTGATTTGAGCTTCTTTGGCGATGGACCAAGATCCGCAATCATGCGCGGTTTTGATATGTGCTCGCTGCCGGAGTGCCCCGAGCTGGCTGGATTTGGGGCTAAGCCATCCCATAGAGGTGGTGAGGAGGGGGGAGACTGCCAGCAGGGTCAAGGAGAGCTGCATCTCTCCTCCTCAGCTGGCCATTACTCCCTTTCCCGAAGGCAGTGGTGGTCAGAAATGGCCACCTCAAAGTAGAACTTGACCAGAAAAGAATGTGCAGGAGGAAGATCAGAAGATAAAGTTTGGTTGACTGGGTTGAACTGAAAATGCAACAACATAAGGTACCCTGGAATTTGAACTATAAAAAATAACATTGTTCCCAAAGAAGATTTTGAAGCAGCGAAGGAGAGAGGGAAGGGAAAGGATTTGGCTTTTCCCCCCTTCCCTTCCTTATACTGACAGCTAAGAGATTTAAGTAAGAAATTGACAAAAATCCACTTTGACATCAATAGGCATTTAAGCTGAAAATAAAATGTCAAAGTGATAATAAAGACTTTTGGATACTCAAAAACCTTTAAAAGAAGGAAAGGTGAGAAAAGGAAAGAATAAAAGGGCGGGATCTGGAAAAATGGAGGAGACTGCCTGGAATTAAAAGGAACTTACAGTGAAACTTTAACAAGATTCCTAAAAGATACATTCCAACTGAAACTTTGTAACAAAATAATAGAACCCCAGGAAGAGAAAGTGGAAAAAAGAAGCAAGAAGAAACAGCTTTGGATTATTTGGATTACTTGGTGATTTTTGGATTTTTGACTACTGGATTTAAATGACTAAAATCAATCGGGTGGTCGTTTAAAAGTGTTTAAAATGGCATCACTTTTAGAAGAACTGAAAATGGAACTTAAAAAACAGAAAGATGCACAAGAAGGAAGAGGTTCTTTTGGCTTCATATTTCAATTTTTAGAAATGGAGATCTGGAACTATGAGAAACAACAAGAAACACTTGTAGAACAAGAAGGTCGAGACAAAGAAGAAGCCATCTTTAATGATCAAGAAATTTTATGTGGGGAAAAAAAGGAAAGTGGGGAAAGAGAGTGGAAAGTTTAAGATTTGAAAAAACAACCAAAAAAAAAGAATAGTTTGAAAAATAATTACAATATTAGGAAGCAACAGGAGAGAGGATTACAGAAGAGAGAAATAGAAATAGAGAGACAAGGGGGCAAAAAGGGGAGGGAGAAAAAGAGGGGGAAGAAGGAAAAGAAAAAAAGTTATAAAAGACAGAAACAAGATATAGAGAAACGGGGAAAATGTATAAGGATTGAAAGTATAAGCCTATTTAGAGATAATGGGTGAAAATTTAATTGAAAAGGGATTCTGCAAAGGTACATAAGATAGTATTGTTATATTAGAAATAGAAATAATTTTAGAAAATATGAGACAATGTATGATTAAAATGATGGATAAAATACTTATTGTAATGCAATGGAATGCTTGTTAATAAATAAATGAAATAAAGAGAATGAGAGAATAAAATTGGGAAAGGATGGGAACATTTTAACTGGCCAAACTGCTAATGGGCCGAAGGCTCAGGTCGACCCTAGACAGAATACACTCCAACTACAGCAATGAAACCCCCACAGACTCCACAGGTAGGTGCAGGTACTTCACCATAGGGGACCCGATCTACGTACATAACTACACAGGGGGCATGATGTGGGTGCTGGCTAAAGTTATAGGAATCACCGGGTCCAGATTCTACAGGGTAGAAACCAAAGATGGAAAACTGTGGGACTGGCACATAGACCAGATCAGAAGTCGGGTCACTAGCTCAGATAACCAACAAGAAACCCGACACATACCACCAAGACAGGCCCTGACAAACACCCTACCTGCAGAGAACACAGGAACAAATGCAGGCCTAGTCTCAACCTGGTGAGAGCGGAGGAACACATAGCTTTAGAAGGAGAGGTCCTGCGGTGCGCTTCTGAGGCCTCCGGCTCTACTGGCCCAGCCGCATCCCAAGACAGGTTAAAGACCTTTCCACAGGTGAGGCCTGGAGTGACAGCGGACCCGTCCGAACAAGCTGCTGTCCCAGGAACAAGTGAGGTGCACAGGTCCAGATGCACCCCGCAAAGGCTCACCTACCTGCATAACTATGTGAAATACATGAATGCTGATTGGTGGAACTATAACTAGGAGGGGAGGGGTGTGGAGTATTGCCATATATCGACATAGGAGTGGATGTCAGACTCCACCCATTGGCCCAGCCACTGCCGGGAGAAATAAGGTCCTGTCAGTGGCTGAAACACTGGACAGCGTCGGCTATATAAGCTGGTGCCTGCTGTGGCTTTGTGGCTTGTGTTTTTAAACTGCAAAATAAAGATGTTACCTGTTGCTGCCATGTCCTGCCTCCTCACTCTGGGCATCCACGTAGCAGTAACTATAATAAATAGTAGGAGGAAGCTAGGGAAGGTCTTTATGTATTGTGTACCCCGCTTTTGAGATGATTGGCAGTTTTCTTAATCTTTCTTTGATCTGATTGACCAGGAACACATCTCTCTCTCTATCTCTCTGTTTATAATGCTACCTGCTATGTTTCATGTGTGAGAACATTCTTGTTTAAATTTAGTTAAACTTCTACTGTGTAAATATATTGCCAGCTTTGCCATCACTGCCTATTCTCCAGACTTACATTCCGGTCAGATATTGTTAGAATTACTTTATGTCTTTTTTCCAATGTTGAAGAAAAGTTATGGAAAGACATACATACAGTAATACAAAGCAGAAAATTTTAAAATTCAAATTTGAAATAAAACCACAACTGTTTTTATTATATATAATCTTGCACCAAATTCATTCAATATATAGAAATATAACTGCAGAGGTCAGAACTCAGAGGTATAGGACAGTGATTTTTCAAATGTTAAAATAAATAGGAAAGAAAGATAAATAGATCATAGGGAGGAGATAAGGTAGGATGATTACAGTTTGTGTGAAGTCTGCAAGGCTGTTAACATTTGGGAAACCCATAAAGGGTGGCGGATGTTATCTTGAAGAACTGAAAAGAAAGAAATTAATTCAGGGTGGGGACTTACATAAAAGTTGTACAGCTGTAGGTGCAAGGTATCTTATTATATGTTGACAGGCACATTGGGGAGGAAGAAGAGAAGCAAGCATTAACTGGGAAGCAATGGATACTACAGAAAATCATTGGCCTAGAAGAAGAGGCAAAGATTCCACATTCAGGAGGGACAGAAAATCTTGTGAGTAAGAGAAAAAGGAGAGAAGGCATGAGGGTTTTATATATAAGAACTTGGATTTTTCATGACTGAGAGCATCCTGCACTTGTAATCTTGGAGTGGATTGTGTCTGAATGAGATGAAGAAGAAGTGGAGAAGACTTGATTTGGATGGGCCAGCAAGGAGGAGGTTTCAAGAAGAATCTAAAGAGGACTATAAGATATGATTGTGAGAGACATGGCAAGGGCATGTGAATTAACAAGATGGGGTGAAGGAGAAGTGAGAATTGAATTTGTTTGGTTCTATACTGTGCTCTTGAATTGTACTGTCTCTTTACAGAACCTTTCTAGCTTGTTGGGTAAGAGAGAAACTGCTATCCCTAAAGCAACCATCTTCATGAATGGGTTTATCATTCATTCCCATTGAGTTCAATAGTTACTATTTGGTTAAAAAAATTCTAAAATCCTGTTCAACAGGCAAACTGCAGTGATGAAAAACTAGATGGCATTCAAGTGAACATTTTGTTTATTTGCCTTTATATTTCATGGAACCCACTCATTTTTTTGCAATAAATCGTAGGGTTCTTCAAAACACAAATTAAAAACTCTGATTTAAATAGACATCTTGATAGACATCTGTGTCATCCCACTGTTGGAATCTGATTCCAAGGAGGAGGCCGAACAGCTGACAGGGAGTGGGAGTGTGGCTATGGAAGAAACTGGGGAAGAGCTGGGCAGAGCAGGAAAGAGGTAAAGCAAGGCAGAGGGAATTCAGAGGAAGATCTAGGCCCACTCCCTCTTCATTCTAGGGCACGCAGGGAGGAATGGAGGAGAGAGCAATATGAGCTGCATGGCTTACAGGGGAGGAAAGGCTCTGATTCCCTTCATTATCTGCAGCTGGGAACACAGTGTTTAAAAAGGGATTTTGTGCACAGCAGCTTGTTGGAAACAAATCATGTATTATCTTGTTTTGAGGCTTATCTGGGTTCCTGGTGTCTTCCCAACTGTGTGTGTTTTCTTGGCCTTTGAAGTCTGCAATTCCTTATCCTGCCTTGTCCAGTTAATTGCTGCAGCATGGTTTGTGTGGATTTTTATTTACAATTTATATGTACTTTGTTTTCGGACTGAATTTCCTCCACTTAAAGACTGTTCTTGGGAGAGGTTTTTCTCCAGCCGAAGGTAATTGGACATTGGGGGCAAAGATACAGGTATTAAAGGGAGTTTTCTTACTTATGTGACTGTGTTGCCTTTGTGCCACACGCCGGGTCATCACAATCTGATTTAAATTATATATACCCTTCCTTCTTTATTTTTGAGGATTTCCCTTCCCCACACACCTTTATTATTTTTATAAATAATTGAAAGTGGCAAATATACCTAATACTTTTTCCTCCTCCTATTTTCCTCACAAAAGCAATCCTGTGAGGTGTGTTGGGCTGAGAGAGAGAGAGATTGGTCCAAAGTCATCCAGATGGCTTTCATGCCAAAGGCAGGACTAGAATTCATTATCTCCTGGTTTCCAGCCTGGTGCTTTCACCACTAGACCAAACTAGTTCTATAATAAATGTTGTTGTTTTGAGAAAACAATTTTCCAGGTGCTGCAATACCTGCCAAAGGTATTCCATCATACATAGATAAAAAAATCAGATTATTAATTTTATGATTAAGAATCTGAGATTGTGCTCTACTGATTTCATAAATAAAAGATAAATACTGAACATTTTGCAACAGATAAATCATATCTAAAAATCCCCTCAAGGTGTAATAAATATAATTTTGTTATTTGTTAAATTTATATGCCTCCCATATCACCATCAAAGACTCTCTGATGCAATGGTTATTATGCAATCAGTGATTAAATAATACCAATTAGATTTTGTGAGCTACTTTTTTATATGGTATTATTCAGATTTATGACCAACTGTTGATGCAGTAGAAAATTTTATGGTTAATTTCAGTATGAAATAGACAGAACATGCATATAAGATGTATTGGTTGTATTGACTGGAATGTCAAAGTCGAAAATGCTATAGAGAACAACTTAATTTGATGGCACAACCTTGCAAAGAGAAAGTAAGCATAATAATGGTTTGATAGTTCCCCTGATAGGAAAGAGGATGGCCACTAGCAAAGTGAATGGATTAGATTACAACTAACTAGACTAGTTAGTCCTTCAGGTCTAATTCGTAGTCCATTGTTGGAAGACCTGAAGGACTAACGTGGGGATAGAGCATCTTGGAGATCTATTTATATGGTTGTTAAGACTTATCCTCAACTTGATAGCATAGAATTATTAAATTAAACTTGTTTTGTTGGGGGAAATGTTTTGTTATCACACAAGGGAGGAAATAGGGAACAGTAAGAAAAAGATTGTTGGGGGCAATAAGCTGACTTTGTAAAAATGCCGCTTGAGGGGGCCAAAAGCCCTAGTAATAAGCAGGCATATACAATGGAATGAAGGCTATTGCTGAGCACCTAGCATGGTGCTCCATAGACTGTAAGCTGCCCTGAGTCTCCGGAGAAGGGCGGCATATAAATGTAATTAAAAAAAAAAAAAGAGAGAAGGAGAATTAAATGTAAAAGAAAATACTAGCCTGTAGTGAACAACAAACTCATAGCTATTCATCATTCTATATATTATTTTCCACTCAGTCTTATATGATTGCACAATTTGATTGCATAATTAGCCGAGAGAACAATAGAACAAAGGATGCATTCACAGATTCAGTTCAGCATAATTGTAAAGTTGGGCGAAACAAAACCCACACCAAATAAAGTAGCTCTTAAAGAGAGCTTGCATGTTGACCATGAATTTGTCTGGGAGAAAGTTTTATGATAAACTTATCGAAACTCATAGTGAAAGCTAAAATAAAGTTTCAAATAGTTTAATTGCTAGTTTAGAAATATTATTACATAATGGGCTGATGTTGAGAGTAACATTTCCATCTCTGCAGCTCAGCATAACATGCAAGTTAGATTTATTGGAATAATTTGCAGCAAGTTTGCAAAGCAGGTCATTGTTACCCCTTATTACATATTGGAGGATCATTCTGAAAGAGTATAATTTACTGTGTTTTTATAATGCATGGTAGATCTCTCTTGGTAGATATTCTTCCAATACTGAACCTGTGAGGTGATACCAATGGGCTACATTTAAAAATACATTTTTTAAATTTTGAATTCTTTCCAGACCAAACCATGTTTTAAATTAAATGTCTTTTGGTACTCTAGTGTGGTGTAGCTTAGACTGGCTGTAAGAGCTTTATTAATTTATTTATTGCATATGATACATATTAAAGCAAGGATCCCTACTTATGAGGCCAATTGTTTTCAAGCTCTTTCAGACAGAGACTTGGGTTGTTAGCAGCTTTAGGGAAAGCTGAAGGATTTTCAGACTTGCATGTTAGGAGATTTTGGGATGTGTGAGAGAGAGAGACAGTTATGAGGATAAAAAACAAAATGAGGCTAGAATATTTCATGAGGACATGGAACACTGATGGCTGGGGAAAATCTGCTGCACTGTTTAGAAAAGGAAGTGGAATGTAGAACTGGAAACCGGGAAGAAGCGTATGACATTCCAAAGTCTTGCTGCTGGCCCCACAGACTTTTAACAACTGGTATCAATCAAATATTAATGTATGCTCAACCCCAACCTGCCCACCCTACCATTGTAAATAATTTTGCAGCTGTATGCCTGCTGAGAAGTTGTTTTTCAGTTTCTCAGTGTTTTGATGCAACAAAAATGATAATGCATTCATTAGAGTCTATTTGGAATTGGTAGATGTCCATCCATGTAGGACATTCATTATGTGTGAAGTGGTACTAAGTGAATTAGTAAACTTGCCCTTATGTAAAGTGAAATTGCATTTATTCAGTAAATTAAGAATACTCATGTCTTGAGAGGGCAGAGCTGGCGTCGCGGCGGTACTTGATCTTCCAAGATCGCCATCAATATTTCAGCTGCTGGACGGTCCTGACATACCTAAACCATCCTGTAGAGACGGTGATTGATAAGGGCACATCCTGCTGATCCCAGGGACATCGCAAAGTCCCTGGTTGATCCAGAAAAAGACCTTTTTGCTGGCGGCGGAGAATGGCTGCCTCTCCACAGCTCCGGAATGGAAGAGATTGAAAGAAAGTGTGTCAGTTTGGTGAGATGAACTCTTACTTATTATTTCTTGAAGAGAACACCCTGAAAGACTTAAAGTGGAATTAAAAGTGAAGAGAAAAGAGTTTAAGTGGCGAGTTTAAGCTAGTTAAAGTTAGTTTTTTTTTCTTTTCCCTTTTTATTGAAATTTTGAACTTGATAAAGCTTCTTAATTTTAAACTGGACTGGTCCTTTTTAAATTTCCTATTCCTGTTTGTATTTCTTTTTTTAACAATCCTCTTGAAAGTTTGTTTTTGATTAAGACTCTTCTTTCTGATTTGAGATTTATTTCTTTTTAAAAGAAAAGATTTTATCTTTTTTTTAATGTTCCTGGTTTTGGATGTATGAGGGGGAAATGAAAGTGAAGGAAAATAAGTAGCACTGCCGCCTAGAGGCTTGGATACATTGTTTTCTTTTTTCTTTTACTTGTTTATTCGTGTTATATTCAAGGACTCTGAGCTTTGCACTGGAAAAGATAGTGGGATGAGCATGGCAGTTTGTTTACACAGCTGCTCATCTGTGAAACTATAGTTAGCTGGAGTCTGGAGTTGAAGTTGAAAGAAAGATTGAAGTAACCTTGAAAACACTGAACTGGAAAATTTGAGCTGATTTATCAAAGAGCCTTGGATATTTAGTGGCAGAGGCTTGCTTTACATTAGAATTGTTCGTTACTTTTTGCCTTCTTTTCTACTTCCCCTCCAGTTGGGTTTTTTAAATTTGGATTTTGATTTTTCAAACCAGGAACTAGAATGTAAATTTTTTATTTTTGCTTTTTTGTTTTTATTAAGAGAAGTACATAGACTATTTTTTTTCTTTTTGATTTTTATTTTTCCTTTACATCCCCCTTTTCTTTAAAAGAAAAATCCTTTTTATCCCTTTTTCCATATCTTCTCTTGCTTTTTTATTTTGTATATACTATTGCAACTAATTGGATTAAGGTATATAAGTGCCTGAAGATTTTTTTTCCCTTTTTCTTTTTGGAGTGGCAACTGTTTGCCTTCGTTCTTTTTTTCCCTTTTTTCTTTTCTCTCTCTCTTTCTTCACAGATAAGCATTACAAGATGAGTAGAAAGATAACAGCCCCAGTTTTCTCGATACCAATCTCCTCACCATCTGGAGAACAATGATCTATACAGACAATGTTACAACAGGAGAAAGAGAAGGAAGTGACATTGCAGATGATCATGCAAGGAATTCAGAAGATTGAGCAAAAAATTGAAAAGACAGATGAGAAAGTGGAAAATATTCAACAGATGATGATGAAATATGAAGACAGATTCAAAAAAATTGAAGAAGAAGATATACAAAGAAATAAGAAAATTGGAGATATTGATATTCAATTGACCGATGTTGAGAAGGTCAGGAGTGAACCATTAGGATGGGAAATCAATAGGTCAGAATTTTATTTGAGAGTTCAAAATGTGGAAGAAGGAAAAGGTGAAAATCTTGTTGAAATAATGACAGAAATACTGGCAGAAGTGTTAGAGATAACCAAAGAGAAGATGATGGATGGGATGGATGAAGTGTTCCATGTCTATACAAGATATGCAATGAGAAACAAGTTACCAAGAGAAGTACATATTAGATTTATCAAAAAGATAATCAAAACATAGATACATAGGTGGCAAGAGAGAAAACATTAAAGTTTAAAGACAAAGAAATTGTGGTGCAGAAACAAGTACCAAGAACAGTAAGAGAGATGAGAAGAGAATATACATTTTTGATTAAAGAGTTACTTAAAAGAGGAATAAACTATAGATGGTTGATGCCAGAAGGCCTCTTGTTCATTGGCAGGAACAAAGACACAGAATTGACACAACTGGAATATTTTAGAGGAAAGGAGGAAGAAGAAAAAAGAAGAGTCACTAATTGAATTTCAAGAGGAGTGTATAGCAGTAATTGAAAAAGAAAAAGAAGAAGGTATAGTAGGTGGTGTACCCAGAGAGCAACAAGAATTAAGATCGACTAGAGCAATAAAACCCTCTTATAAAGCTTAACATGGATGAAAGGAAATTGATTATGATTAATATAAATAGACTTAATTTGGCTGCTAAAAGAAGAAAAGTATTTCAGAAATTAGACATTAAAATTAATGAAATTAATTTGTTTGCAAGAAGTACATATTAAAAAACAACATGAATATATATTGAAACAAAAAAATTAGGGAAATTATTCACGTCGCTTACACAATTAAAAAAGAGGCGTGATCTTATATATTAGAAATACAATTGCGGCAGAATTAATTTATACAGATGAAGACGGAAGGTTTTTGATGGTGGAAATAATGGACAATAATATTAAAACACTTTTAATTGCAATTTATGTTCCAAATGATAATCAAGAAGAATTCTGCAGGAAATTACATATGAAAATAATTGAATTGGACTATGTTAATATTTATATGATGGGAGACTTTAATGGAATAATTAATGATCAGTTGGACTATAAAACGCAGAAATCAATAAAAAAAAGCTAGAAAGATATTACCAAAATCTTTCTTTCGAATGATAGAAGAATTAAACTTAAAAGATGCATGGAAAAAGAGAAATGTGGAAAGTAAGCAATATACTTTTTACTCAAACAGACATGCATCATGGTCTAGAATAGATATGATATGGATTTCAGCAGAACTACTTACTAATATACGAGAAATTGAAATAGAAACAAGCACTTAGGCAGACCACAATCCAATGACAGTTATTTGGAAAGGATATAAGAGGAGATCTAGATGGACTTTAAATAAAACGATACTAAAGGAAAAAGACTTTAAACAGAAAATAGAGAAAGAATTGGTTTTCTTTTTAATAGAAAAGAGGATACTTCTTTACAGAATCTCTAGGACACGATGAAGGCCTACACAAGAGGTTTGATAATTGACTATACAAGGAAAAGAAATATAAAACAGAAAAAGACTTTTAAAATTTTGGAGGATGACTATAAAAGACTGGATAAAGAGTTACAGAAGTTCCCACAAAAAAAAGACATTAAGAATAAAATGGATATAATTAAACATAAAATAGGACTAATGGAAAAAGGGGAACTAGCACAAAAAATAAAAATGCTAAACAGAATTACTTTGAAGATGCAAACCAACCAGGCAGATGGCTGGCCTATAAACTGAGAAAGGAAAGAGAATCAAGAAGGATTAATCAATTAATAAATGAAGAAGAACATGTTTGCTATGGAAATGAGGAGAAGAAAAAAAACAATACAAGTTTACTATGGAAAACTGTATTTTCAAGAGAATATTCAAGAAGAAAAAATTAAGCAATACTTACAGAAAGCGAATTTACCTCAGATATCTAAAGATATTGAAATAATGCTAGAAGGAAACATAATGATGATGGAACTAACAGAAGCCTTAAAAAACAGAATGT
Source organism: Bungarus multicinctus (assembly GCA_023653725.1). NCBI lineage: Eukaryota > Metazoa > Chordata > Lepidosauria > Squamata > Elapidae > Bungarus > Bungarus multicinctus. Next base: position 86,018,443 of record CM042834.1, read on the forward strand.
TGGAAAGGCACCAGGTCTAGATGGATTGCCAGCGGAATTTTACAAGACTTTCCAGGAAATACTAAATCTCCATCTGTTAGAAATTATGAATGAAGTTACGTCAAAGAAAAGAATACCCAAAACATGGTCAGAAGCACATATATGACACTTATACCGAAGGAGGATACAGACCTGCAACAAGTTAAAAATTATAGACCTATATCCCTATTAAATTCAGATTATAAAATCTTTGCTTCAATTTTGGCAGAAAGACTGAAAAGATATTTAAATAACTTTATACATGTTGTCCAAAATGGATTTCTGCCAAAGAGACAAATTAAAAACAATGTGAAAATAATTTTGGACACTTTGGAATATTATGAGGCACATTCAGAAAAGCAAATGGCTTTGATGTTTCTAGATGCACAAAAAGCCTTTGATAATGTGAGTTGGCGATTTATGTTATTGCAATTGGAACAAATGGGCTTTGGTAAAAAATGTATTCAAGCCATCAAAACAATATATTATGAACAAACTGCAAAGATTATGGTAAATGGAGAATTAACAGAATCCACAGATATAAGAAAAGGGACAAGACAAGGTTATCTGCTGTTTGTGTTAAATTTGGAAGTGCTGAATAGGAATATTAAACAAGATAAATAAATAAATGGAATGAAAATTAAAAAAGGAAGAGTATAAATTGCAAGCTTTTGCAGATGATCTGGCATTTATATTAAAGGATCCATTGGAAACAGCACCTAAATTAATAGAAAAGATAGAAGAATATGGAAAAGTAGCAGGCTTGAAAATAAACAAAGATAAAACAAAGATATTAACAAAAATATGTTAACAAGATGAAAAAGAGTTGGAAGAAGTTTTAGAAATACAGGTCACAAATAAGGTTAAGTATTTAGGGATACACATTACACCAAGATGTAGCACACCAAAGGAGGACAATTATATTAAATTCAAACAGCAAATTGCAACAGATTTGGCAAAATGGGAAAATTTACAAATATCATTGATTGGGAGAATATCTACAATTAAGATGAATGTATTGCTTAGAATTCTGTATTTATTCCAGACAATTCCAGTTCGATTAGGGAAAGAGTTTTTTGAAGACTTAAACAGAATTGTGTTGAAATATATTTGGTAGGGAAAGAAAGCAGGAATAAAACTTAAACTGTTACAAGATGCAAGAATAAGAGGAGGGTTTGCCTTGCCCAATTGGGAGCTGTATTATCAGGCAACAAATTTGATGTGGATAAAGGAATGGATAATATTAAGAAATACTAGACTATTGACTTTAGAAGGGCATGACTTGTTGCTAGGCTGCCATGCTTTCCTTTGGTATAAGGGAACTAAAACACAGGGGAATTTTAGAAGACATTGTATTCGAGAGCCACTGTTCTTGAACTGGGAGAAGACAAAAAGACAATATTATTTAAAAATTCCATTATGGATATTTACTATTGAAGCTTTTTCCTATACAGTAATATATAAAAAGGAACGAACAGTTATATATGGTGAGATATTGAATGAAAAGGGTGAACTTAAATCTATGCAAGCGTTGGAAGAACAAGGTGTAAAAATGAATTGGTTTTCATATTTGCAAGTACAATCTAGATTTGATAAAGATTTTAAAACAGAAGCTTTTTATGATAAGTTGACTGATTTAGATAAATTTTTGTTGGGTACTGATGAAAAGGTAATCAAAAAACTTTATGGATATTTATTAGAATTTAAACTGGAAGAAGAACAAGTTAAAGAAACGATGATCACTTGGGGGAAAAATTTTGGATATGGGATTGATTTAGAGAAGTGGCAAAAATTGTGGTCTCAAAATTATAAAACGACAATGTCCAACTGCATATAAAGAAAATTTGTATAAGATGCTTTACAGGTGGCATCTACCCTTGACAAGAATTGCAAGAATATTTAAGAATAAATCGGATAAATGTTGGAAATGTCATCAGATACCTGGCTCATATTACCATATGTGGTGGACGTGTTCAGATGCAAAAGAATATTGGACTAAAATCCACACATGGTTGGAAAAAATGATAAAACAATACATAGGTTTTAAACCAGAGATTTTTTTATTGGGAATTATACCGGAAATATACAATAAAGAGTTGAAGTATTTGATTGTAAATGTTTTAACAGCAGCTAGAATTGTGTTTGCTAAGAATTGGAAAAATGATAAAATACCTATGCAGAAGGAAGTTATTAAGAAAATTATTGACTGTGCTGAAATGAGTAAATTGACATTTGAAATTAGAGAACAAGAAGATAAACAATTTTATATGATATGGGATTTGTTTTATCAATGGTTGGACAAAAAGACATGGTAATGTAATAGATTTGATAATTTTATAATAAGTTTAATAGATAGATATAAAATATAATATAGACATATAGACATATATAACCATTGGATGAAAGTATAACATAAATTTTAAAATAAAATTTGAAATATCTCATATAAAGTGATAGAATAAATAGTTTAGTCATGGATGATCAATAACTGATAAACATATAAGCATATGTTAGCTTGATAATGTGAAAATTTATATAAATTGAGAAATGACTACAAAAGGTTAGCTCAAAAGATCTGTAACCAACTGACACACTCTATGTATATAAAATGGATGATGGTTTTTATATTTTTATGTTTTGTTTGTATATGTTTGTCTTAAAAAATAAAAACTTTTTTTTAAAAAAAAAAGAATACTCATCTCTTTATATAATTCTCATTTGTAACTGCACGAAGAAAAAAATGTGGAACCGGATTGAGTATTTCCCCTTAAAGCACCTTGCCTGACTGTTCCTGTCAATATTGGAGCAGTTGTTTTTATGCCAGCTGAAAGATTCTGAATTCAGGGTGCTATAAATCCTAAACAATGTGTTTGTTAAAAGAAGAGTATTTGCATTTGTTTTTTATAAAATGTAAGACCTTCCCTAGCCTCATTCTATTTGTCTCCTTTTTCTTTTGGTAGGAAAAATATTTTCTAACTCACTTCTTGAAAGAAAACAAAACCACAAAAAATAATTCCTCTAATTTAAGCATTTCCTTCTGCTACGTAAACATCTTTGATAGCAAATACATTTCAACCATGCTACCGCTTAGGAAATAACATTTGCTTATAATGATAGCAAAGGGATACAGTAAGCATTGACATTTCATATAATGCTGAGCTAAGGAAATAGATTATAATTATTTTAGAAAAATAGGCTGCATGTGTTAGGAGAATATGGTAAAAGAGGAAGCGAAAGGCTAAAAATATTGAGTCAGGAGGCAGTGTTAGAACAGCAAGCAATGAGAACCAAAACAATACAGACAATTTCTTTTAATTTAAATTTTATTTATACATCAAATTTAGAGACTGCTCGTCTCATTCCGAGTGACTCTGAGTAGTGCATAATTATCTTAGTTGTAGGAGACCACACAGAAAGCTAGCACTTGTCAGGTTCCAAGCCATTAGCTCATTTTCAGAATGCATCTGATTCTTAGAATGAGAAAGTTGGTCCTAATAGCAGTACCACTGACGAACAGTGAAAACTAAGAGATTGGGCAGAGGTAGCATAATTGTGACATGCCTGAAGAGATCATTCCAAAAAGTAGCAATCAAAAGTTTAGGGATAGGCAAAATGTTTCAAATTCATTTTGGGCTGTTAAGACCACATTAAGATCAGAACTCTACTGAATTTGAAATTTTTCCAAAATGCATGAAACAATTATTTTCATCTGGAAATAATTGGAATTCAAAATGTTTGCTCACCCCCTAAATATTCAACCTTGTACAGAAGAAACACTGGAATATTGCATCCAGCTTTGGTCACCACGTTACAAAAAATGATGTTTAGGTTTTGGGAAAAGTGCAAAGAAGAACAATTAAGATGGTTAAGGACCTGGAGACATATGAAGATCAATTACAGGAATAGGTATAGAGAAAAGAAGGACCAGGGGGGATATGTTCCAGTATTTGACGGGCTGCCACATAGAAGAGATGGGTCAACTTATTTTCTAAAGCATCAGAAGGCAAGTCAAGAAAAAATGGATGGAAACTAATCAAGGAGAGAAACAACCTGGAACTAAAGAGAAACTTCCTAACAGTGAGGACAATTAATAAGTGGAACAGTAGTTGTCTTCAGAAGTTGTAGATGCTTCATCACTGGAGGTTTTAAAGAAAAGACTGGACAGCCACCTATCTGAAAGGTAGGGTCTCCTGCTTGAGCAGAGGTTTGGACTAGAAGACCTCCAAGGTCCCTTCCAGCTCTATTCTGATTGAGTAACTACATTCTTTACTCCTTTGAGATCATCACCTATCAGATGGTATTAGAAATTCTGGTTATATAAAGTACCACACAGAGCAATAACAGAAAATAGAGAACTCTACCTAGAACAAAGAACATAGAGTATATACCATAGATCCAAACTTGTAAGCACTGCCATTTTACTGGATGAATACTACTGCACATGTTGCATAAAAATACATTCCAACAATGAATTCCAACAGATGAGTGGGCATAAAAGATTTGTTGTTTTCCTGAGGTTGCAACTTTTTGCGACCCCATAGACCAGGGGTGTCAAACTCAATTTCATTGAGGGCCACATCAGGACTGTGTTTGACCTCAGGGGGCTGGGGTGGGCATAGCCAGGGTGGGCGTGGCCAGCTCGACATCACTTGTATTGGGGGCATGTGTGGTGGCCCAAGTGCTCTGCCAGTGAAAACAGCTCCCAAGCTCTATTTTCTGTTGTGATAGCCTCCTGCAAGCCTCTGACAGCGAAAACAGAGCTCAGGAAGGCTGCATGTGTCCCCCCCAAGCTCCATTTTCACTGGCAGAGGCACCATTGCTGTTTCCAGGGTGGCCCTGTGGGCCACATCTAAGGACCTGTGGACTGGATCTGGCCCACAGGCCTTGAGTTTGACACCCCTGCCATAGACCATAGCATACCAGGACCCCTGTTCTCCTCTATCTCCTGGAGTTTGCCCAAATTCATGTTCATTGCATTGATGACACTATCTAACATCTCATCCTCTGCTGTCTTCTTCTCTTTTGCCTTCAATTTTTCCAACATCTTTTCCAATGGATCCTGTCTTCTCATTTGGTGGCCAAAGTATTTGAGCTTCACCTTCAGAATCTGTCCTTCCAAAGAACAGTCAGGGTTAGTTCCTTTAGGATTGACTGATTTGATCTCCTTGCAATCCAAGGCACTCTCAAGAGTCTTCTCCAGCACTACAATTCAAAAGCATCAGTTCTTTAGCGCTTAGCCTTCCTTATGGTCTGACTCTCACAGCGATACATTACTACTTGGAAAACCATAGCTTTGACTATATGGACCTTTGTTGGCAAGGTGAGGTCTCTGCTTTTAAATATGCTGTTTAGGTTTGCCATAGCTTTCATTCCAAGGAACAAGCATCTTTTAATTTCATGGATCCAAGTTGCATAAAAGAATACAGAGCAATATTAAAACATTTTGTTTATCTTTTTGCATGCATTCTATAAGGTTATTGGTTAAGTTACTTGGAAAGTGTGCAAACACACATTGTTGGTCTGTTTATTTGTCTGAAAATCTTTTAGCCCTCATGCTAAAAAGAAGACTGTTCAACTCTTTCTCTCCTAGCTGTTTGGCGTAGCCAGCACAGGAAAAACATAAACTATGGAGAATACAAAGGGAAAAACAGTATTTCACTATATTCAACAGATGGGTATCAGCCTCATGGGATCAGAACATTGTGTCTGGCAGGTAGTGTTTCCATTTCTAAATTGAAAGGACCAAGTTACGCTGCAGTGCAAAATGGATTCATACAACATTTATTTATGTTTTAGAAGTGCTGTTATATAAAACAATGTGGCCTTAAGGCAACGTTATAGATTGCTAAATTTTCTAATGATAGTGCATAATTCATATTTGCTAGTTTCTTTGTATAATACTGTATAATAATACTGTAATATAACAGCACGCACAATTCTAGCTGCAATTCAAAGCATACTGTTATTAGATTTTAATCTAAATTTCTGCTAATGTTGTCTGTAAGATAAATAAACAGTTTTCATAAATTTCTGTATCTTTAGACCTGAATGGGGATGTCAAAGGGAGTGGAGTAGAGGAATACTTACCTTGGAGATTGATATTGTTTATGAAGTACTGCTACAATATTTGTAAACTGTCGGTTGGATCCAATCTTGGGCTGATCAGATTAAAATAAGTATTTAAAAAAGTATTTAAATCTATTTTCATTCAATCTGCATATCTGCTTAATTACTAAGCGTGATTCCAAATTAGTTGTTCCTGTTGCGGTTTGTTGGCAGTCTGGACAGACGGCAGTGGAATCGGACAGTGGGGAAGAACAGGGACCAGTCTGGGAGTCTGGAGAGGACTCAGATGAGGGTCATGCATCCGATGCAGAGATGGGGCCAGGACCATCTGGGAGTGGGGTACTGACTCCGGAGCCTCTGGAGTCTGGGAGCAGCGAGGCCGAGGAACAAGGGAAGCCTGTTCCCAGTGCGCATGTGTGCAGAGCTGCTAGAAGGCAAGAGCTGCTAGAAGGCAAGAGCAGCTGAGGCAAAAGGGGCAACTCAGGAGTAAGGCTTGGAGGTGATTGGCCCTCCCATAAGGTATAAAGGACAGGCAAAGGTGATGAAAGGAAACAAAGTCATTTGTTCTGTTTGGATTAATCCTTGAAGCTGTGTATTTCAGTTGGTTTTTTATCATTCATTTGGCACTCTAATTGTTGGCAGCAATTTAAAGGAAAGAAAGGTGGGTGCTTATCTTGAAGGGACTGTTTGGGACTCATTACCGGCTGGGAATGAAAATAATTTCCAGTGTTGAAATAAAACAAGAGTTGTTTTAACTAACCGTGTGCTTAATTACGGTCTTGGGAAGCCTTGGTCAGAACAGTTCCTTAGCAAAGAAAAGCATGTATGATCCATTGTTTTCACCAACACTAGTACCCCACAGTCTAGAATTAGCTCAGGTGAATCTTTGTATCAGGATGTTCTCAAAGTGAAAACGTTAAAGCTAATAGACAGAATGCTAGCAATTTCCCCAGTCCTTTGATTCTGTCACCACAACACAAAAATATGTTGGGAGTCTAGAAAGAATGCAGAGAAGAGCAAAAATATGATCAGGGGTCTGGAAACTAAACTGTACAAGGAGCAGGTGCAGGAAGTAGCATGTCTAGTCAAAGAGAAGACTAAGGGTGACATGATAACAGTCTTCCAATACTTGAAGGGCTGCCACAAAGAAGAGGGGGTGAACCTATTCTAAAGAACACTTGAGAGCAGGATAAGAACTAACAGATGGAAACTTATCAAGGAGAATTCCAACCTAGAATTAAGAAGAAATTTCCTGGTAGTGAGAACTATAAATCATTGGAATGGTTTGTTTGCAGAAGTTGTGGGTGCTCTATCACTGGAGATTTTTCAAGAAGAATGGAATGCTATAGAGTCTCTTGCTTGAGCAGTGGGCTTGGACTAGAAGGCCTACAAGAAGGCCTACAAGGCCACAATACCACTGAGAAAGAAAAACAAGAAATCCAAGAAGAAACCAGCATGGCTGCACAAAGAGATCTCTGGCAAATTGAAAGAAAAAAAGGACAAGTACAAAAAATGGAAAGAAGGACATACAACTAAGACAGAATATCAGCAGATAGACAGAATCTGCAAAGACGAAGTCAGGAAAGCAAAGGCTCAGAACGAACAAAGACTTGCAATAAAAGTCAAAGATAATAAAAAAGTTTCTTCCAACATATAAATAACAAGAAAAAAAATTAAGGAAATAGCTTTTCACTAAAGAGAGAAAATGGCAAGGAAGTAACAGGCAACGCAGAGAAAGCAGAATTGCTTAACTCATTCTTTATATTGGTCTTCACGCAAAAAGAAACTATAGCTCAGCCCACCAAAAACATAACTGTAAAAGACAGACCAGAAATAAAAGTTAAAATAAATGAAAAAAATAGTAAGAGAACACCTGTCTGATCTTGATGAACACAAATCACCAGGGCCTGATGGATTACATCCTAGAGTTTTAAAGGAGCTGGCAGAGGGCATCTTAGAATCACTGCACCATAGGTGGTATTCAACAGGTTCTGACCAGTTCTAGAGAACCGGTAGCAGAAATTTTGAGTAGTTCAGAGAACCGGCAAATGCCTCCTCTGACTGGAGATTTTACAGTATCCTTCCCCTGCCATGCCCACCGAGCCATACCCACAGAACCGGTAGTAAAAAATTTTGAATCCCACTACTGCACTGTACCACATCTTTCAAAAATCTTGGAGCACCAGGGAACTACCAGAAACAATGTCCTAAGTTTCATCTAGACTGTTCAAAATTAGGAGCACTTTCTGAGATTCAGGTATTCTCATCTCACGTTGTTCTAATTCCACAAACAAAGTTTGCATATGAACAAAATGCTGTTCCACTGAATCTCCTGGCTGCAAACAAGCTCTATATAACTTTCTTGTTAATTGTAATTGTAATCTTGATAAACTCACATGAACAGTTTATCCCAATTTGTCCTCAATTTATCCCAGACTTCGTTTGCAGTCTTTAAATCAGCTACATTGATAAACTGATCATCTTCTAAACTTAAGATGACATAAGCAAATGCTCTATCATGCATGCCTGGGGTGGATTTTCAACAATATTCCAAAGCTCTTTAGCCTTCAGGAAACATTCCATTTTTGCAGCCCAAATAATATAGTTCTTCTGACCCAAACTGGGTGAGAGCTTTCTTTATTTTTTTCAGCCATCCTGCAAAGCCTCTTGCCTTGTTTCATACTTTTAACACAGGCAATTTCTCAGCTTTAATTACAATTCAGTCTTTTTCTCTGGCCTTCTGGGCCCATAACCTATTGAGACTTTTGCAGCGATAATTCAGTGCCAGAAAAATAAACACAGATGGTTGATGCTTCATTTAACATCTTTATAAACATAAGTAGATTTTACAAACCAGTTGTAGATTTCTCTAACATGGGGCAAACTCAAACAGGCTGAATAGTCAATACCTTGTTGATGATCCAAATTCTGTCAAGGATCTTGGAGTACTCATCTCAAATGACCTAAGTGCTAGAGCCCACTGTAACTAGCCAAAAAGGCGTTAAGAGTTGTTAACATAATCTTACATAGCTTTTTCTCTGGTAATATTACACTAATAACTAGAGCATACAAAATATTTGCTAGACCAATACTCGAATACAGCTCATCAATCTGGAACCCACATTACGTATCTGATATTAACACAGTTGAGAAAGTCCAGAAATATTTCACAAGAAGAGTTCTCCACTCCTCTACTCGATACAGAATACCTTATGCCACCAGACTTGAAATTCTAGACCTAGAAAACCTAGAACTACGCCGCCTTCGGTCTGATCTAAGTATAGTATATAAAATCATACATTGCAGTGTCCTACCTGTCAATGAATACTTCAGCTTCAACTATAATAACACAAGAGCAAACAATAGATACAAACTTAAGATTAATTGCACCAAACTTGATTGCAGGAAATACGACTTCAGCAACAGAGTGGTCAATGTCTGGAATACTCTACCTGACTCTGTGGTTTCTTCCCCAAACCCCAAAAACTTTAATCTTAGACTGTCTACTATTGACCTCACCCCTTTCCTAAGAGGTCTGTAGGGGACGTGCATAAGTGCACCAACGTGCCTACTGTCCCTGTCCTATTGTTTCTTTTATATTTTATTTTTCTTATATGTATCCATGTATTCATAACTATGTTTTTACTTAAACCTATTATCTTGTAAGCAATTGACAAATAAAAATGAATAAATAAATGTTGCAAGTTCAGAGCAGAGCTCTAGTCTTCAGCCAGCCGGCAAGTTAATTTTGTCTTCAATAGACAGACTCAGAGCTCAACATAGTTGCAGAGTTGCAGAGCTTAACATAGCTGCAGAGTTGCAGAGCTTAATATAGAACCATGCCTAAGCTACTTCTATTTTCAGTTTTCAAAACAGTCCTCATTGGCTGACTTAGTTGCTACGCCTATTCATTGGCTGACCTTATTACCAAGCTCTATTCCAGTTCATGAATATACTCTGACAGTCTCCCGTTTGGGTGGGTGGGGGTTGGACTAGATCAATGGTTGCCAACCAGTGGGCCGGGGACCACTGGTGGTCCGCAAGAAAATTTTGATGGTCCGCAGAGAAATGTCACCCCCAAAGCACCCCCCAAAGCAATTAATCCAGGCTGTGCATCCAGGCATTTCTGGTGGAGTTTGGGGGAGAGAAAGAAAGACTTCTGCTGCTTCTGCTGTTTTCCTTGCATGAAGCCAAAGTCTCTCTCTCTCTCCCTCCCTCTCTCTCTCTCTCCCCTCCCTCGAGAACAGAGCTGGAGACAGTAAAGAACGATCAATAGATAGGAAAATGGAGTGGGGAATTTTCCTGCACACTTTTGGGGGGATTTTCCCAGGGTCTCTGGTCCGCGGGATTTAAAATGATGAGTTGGTGGTCCCTGAGGTCCAAAAGGTTGGTGTCCCCTGAACTAGATCACCTACAAGGTCCCTTCCAACTCTGATTATCTGTTATCTGTTAAGATCTCTTCCAACTCTGTTATTCTATGATTCCATTTTGACGTGGCAGAAAGTCCTGGTAATTGTATAATGTTGTTATTGTCCCATGATTCTTAGTGCAAGGGATTGAAACATTTTCAATGTATCTAACTTCTTTCTTTTACAACTCAATTAAAGATATGGTATGGAAGTATGGCATAGCATAATATCAACATTCTAGTTAAAGTTCAGCAGTTTCACCATCCAAAGGCTGTTTTTATTATCTGTTTCCATTGTTATTTCTATTCTTCATAGGAATCAATCTCTTGAGATATGTTGGGTGAAGCTAAAGGGAAAATTGAGGGTTTCACAAATAATATATGGCCTGTCCAGACGCATTGCATTATACAGCTTAATACTAGCCATTGTGTGGCTTGTTCTGTTTCAGTATTGGCATATACAATACGCATACTGCATTGTAGACCTCAGGGACAACAAGACTGCTGGAGGCTTGATAAAGATTTTATTTTCTCCAAAAACAGATCATATATAAACCCTGGAGTAGTCCCCACAGATCTGAAGAGTATGGAATAAGCAACAGATGCTTGTGTAAAACTGAAATCTAATTAAGCCAAGAACAATCTAATATGCCAGAAAACACAAGATTCTGGATTGCCATAATCATGTACTTTGGGTTTTAAAGTATGGAACACATTGTGTGTATAGTGTTATTTTTAACTTAAGATGAAAATGCTGACCCTTTTTGACTTGTAGAACAGAACAAACGCCTTGCTTTATAAAACAGGTTCACTTATTCCATCAAGTTTCATTTGAAAAGCAGATATATGTTGCAGGCATAGAATCTTGGCTGCTTTGTTTAACAAGTGTAAAATAGCTGCACTAAAAGAGAGCATGATAAATAAAATTCTGAAATATTTTTGTACAAAATTTTAAATGGATTTCTCTTAATGTGCAATTTCTTTTAGTTCTATTCCTATAGTCTATATTCTACCACTATAACTGCATTTTTAAAATTCTGAAGTAGAGATTAATATGGCATTTCCATACCTCATTCCATTTCACCTCTTTCTAGTTTTTTCAATTTGTACATACCTACACACAAGTGAATTTGCTTTATTTAGTTGAAAATAGTCTGCTCACAACTTGAAGTAATCCTTTAGATCAGGGCTTTATGAATTTGAACAAGGAAAAAACTATTCTTTTTTCATTAATCTCTTATTGAAATTAAATTGTTCATTCAATAATATACAGCATGTAAGCAACAAAGTAATTTGTGGCTTTTTGCCTCCAAAGATGTTAACATTATTAATTCTCACTATCTAAAATTATTATACCCTAAAAAGAGCATTATGTTGTTATTGATTGAATAGATTAATAAAGAAGCACATATATTACTACAATGTCATATTTGATAGCTGCATTTGAGCATAACTAGTCTTTTTCGTAACATATAATAACTATGTTTTTTATTTCATGCATGTAAATATACTTTGTAAGAAAGAATTCCTAGGTTTAATCATATTTTCAGGGGTCCACGCGGAGAAAAATGGTTAAGAATCCCTGTTATAGACTGTGCACATGGATTCTGTACAACCTTGTACAGAAAATTGGATTCAGTTTGGTAGGATTAATATATGGAGCTATAGAATATATGCAACAGTCCTGGCTTCAGATTGGAAGAAGTAACCATGTATTCATGGATATTTTTTCAAGGTAGCGGATAACAGAGATTATCTTTTGGAGAGTGGGACATAATTTGATATCTTCACATTTTCAGAATTTCTCAGAGGACAAATCTAATATGAAATTGCAGGGCATCAAAGGAATTGCATGCTATTAGCAGAGGGAAAACAATCAACCAGAAAGTACAAAGTACCAGGCTCATATTATCCTACTTTGGATACATTATGCAAAGATCTATTAGCTCTCTTGAGAAAATTCTAATGCTGGAAAAGAGGGAAGCAAAGAGAAGAAGAGGAAGAGCAGCAAGCTAAATGGACTTAGTTCCAGTAGCAGTGAAAATACTGTTGGAAGACCTAAAAGATCAGGTTAGAAAGAGAACATCATGGAGACAATCTATGCATATGTTGCTAGGACTTGATAATGATTTGATCATACATAATCAATGAATGGGCAAACAAAGGCTTGGAATCTCTACAGCATTTGTATGCTTTATTGGAAGTATTTTCATTCTTTGCTGGTTAGTAACTCTTTGATAGCACCCAATATCACATTTCCAAGCACTGATTGTTTCTAACCATTTGACACAATGGTTAAACAAGACGGACAACAGTGAAACATTGATAAACCCATCCGTGTAATGGCTGAAGGGACAACTAGTCCTCTAGCATCTTTTTTGGAGAGCTGCTGCCAAAAATGCCACTGCAAAACTTCCTCCAGGATGCTAGCAAGGCAGGTCAACAGGGATACTGTTATTATTAATTTAAAGAACTATTAATAGATTTATGGGAACCTATTCTCCCGTCTAAACTCTGGTTTAGTCATCCCACAAAAGATCCAATTTAGTAATCAATGCTGGAAATAATGGAAAATATGAATATTGAATTGAAAATAACTCAGATAAGGGTTTCTGTTTGTATTTTTATCTAAGCAGATGGAAGCACCTCTCTGATTTACTTAAGCTGACAGCTCATAGTTAAGGTGATGTGGCCGATTAGTGTTTGCATGAGAGACTCTAAGACAGGGGTCCCCAAACTTGGCAACTTTAAGACTTGTGGACTTCAACTCCCAGAATTTTCCAGCCAGTTGCTGGCTGGAGAATTCTGGGAGTTGAAGTCCACAAGTCTTAAAGTTGCCAAGTTTGGAGATCTCTGCTCTAAAAGCATACCAAAGCTATATGCTAATCTGGGAAGACAAAACAAAACAAAACAAAACAAATCCCAAAACCATCTTGGAAGAAGCAATGGTAAACAGATTTCTTCACTGATGCCAAGGTGCCAACTTAATGTCCATAAACCACCAGGAATCAATATCGACTCACAGAGTTGGGTTTGGTTACTGAATATTTAACAAAGATGGTTGACAAGTTTGAAAAAGCAGAAGTACAGATGGTTTCAGTCTAAGCCAGATTAGCTATATTCAGGGGTGGGTTTCTACCGGTTCTGTTCAGCTCTGTAGAACCGGTAGCTCTGAAGTGCAGCAGACATAGAACCGGTTCTATGTCTGTTGATGTTTTTGCACACCCGCCCACCTGGGCTCTTACCTGATCTTTATTTCCTGATTTTTCAACTTCAGCTGCTGAATGAGGCACAGCTGCAGTTAAAAAAGCAGGAAAAGAGGGCTGTTTCAAAGGCTGCTTCTCTGCAAGCAGCGTGCTGATGACAATTTACAGGTGATGATTTACAGGCGCCCACTCGCAGCAAGCAGGAAACCACATCATAAATCACCAAACCTCGTAAATCCTGAAACGGTAGTTAACCCTATCGTATCCCACCCCCGGCTATATTGTCTCTTCTTTTGTATTACCTTAGTTTCTTGGGTTTATTATCTCTTTTCTTTCCCATTGCTTTTTTTAAAGCACCAGTTCATGTTGACCTTAGACTAGTGGATCTGCTAGCAGGACCCAGAGAGCTTTAAATTCCCCAAATGAAGATATTTAGAGAGTGTTCTTATCAGGAAAGCCTACAGTGAGAACTGTAGTTCATTACTGAAGTAGGTTTCACTGAATTGGGTTCCAGATGCAGATTCCTATCTAACAAATTATTTCCTTCTCTGCTACCATCAAATTATTTGAACTGTATTTCCTTTAATGGAATTGTGAGATGAGCAATATTGAAGCTGGCTACTTTTATCACTGATGGCATTAAAAGATGAATGAAAAAGACCTTGTTTCTTGAGGCAAGTAGTTCTTACACACTCATGGCTCAGAACTGAGAACTAATTCGATCATCTAACTGGCTTGAGCTCTTTAATGGAACTACAGAATAATTACAGAATAGGGTAAAGCCATCAAATAAACTAATTAGTGAATCTATGAGCCAAGCAGCTCAAATTGATTGAGCTGACGAAGCAAATTCCTGTTTGCAAAGCAAGCCAGTAAGTCACAATTACTCATTCTGTTTTTCCTCAACTGTGCAAAGCATATGTTGAATTGAAGTTGGTGAAATTCATTATTCCTATTAGCAAAATGAGAAAGAAAGCCAATATCATTGAAGACAACTGGCTTACCTGGACTGTTGTCTTTAAAATCATTCCTAGTAAAAGTTTCCTGGCTTCTGGGACTTAAATGGCCAAAGTATTAATGCCAATTCAATTCAATTAAATTTAGACAGACCAATACATAGTACATACAGAATGACCCCAAATCTCACTTCCTAAGTAAGAACTACTTTGGATATTATTCATTTTCTATATGGATGTTTTTAAACACATTTTTGAATTGAGCTCCCCCTCTCCCATGAATGCCAAAGGTGATTTACAACTAAAACACCAGCATCTTGAAACAAATAAAACACATTACAATAAATGGAGAACTCTTCTAGAGTCCAAGAATTTACATTACATTTTTTTCTAGCCACCTGAAGCCAATAATTCCATGCTGCAGAGAAGGACTTTATGATATATTCCCAAACATGTCGAGCAATGAAATACAGCAGGGACATACTTACTTATTCAGCTAAGTTTAAAAGCATGTATGTAATGTTTACAAAAGACAAATACATAGATTCTTGAAGGAGCAGAACACATTAAAATCAAATTATTGTCTCTCTGTGGAAGAGGGGTAGCTTCCCTCCTCCATAGAATCCATGCATATCCAGATGCCACGAGGACAGGGGCCTGTAGACCATAACTGACTCATCAGCTGAGAGGCTATAAGGAAACCCATTTTTCATTGGCAAACATCTCATCCTTCTCAAACCATTGAAGTGGATAAAACATAATGTTAGGAATGTCAGGACAGCAGTAAGTTGATATAAATGTGCTTGCCATATTCCAAGTTCACTTTATTTTACCAACACTTGGATAACAAATAACTCATTTTTTTTGAGGGGGAGAATACCCATAGCTGATTTATATTTCTCAGCATAGCATACTGTATATTGGAAGTACCTAAGAAAATGGGGTCCTCTTTACAATTTAGCAGATCCATGATTTAAAATAGGTTGTAAAATGAAGGAACACATACACATACATCTGCTATTGTTTGACATAGCATAGACAGTGTTCTTTCATGCTTCACTGCAGTCCTATAGATTGGTAGTTCAGTCCATCTGTGTTCCTTGGGGCTTAATGTCAGACTGCTGTCAGGTAAGATCACAGCAAAACATTTAACAAACGTTTTGAGCAAAGCCCTTAGTGGATGCCCACATTCCTAGAGTGTGTATGGAGGGCAGAGCCATTTCTTTAACAGATGTTTAAGATGTCTACACTCAGTGAAATTAATTCATATTTCCTTTTTTTAAAGATCACAACATCATAGAGTGCAAAGGGATCTTGGAGGTCTTCCAGTCCAACCCATTGCCCAAGGCAGGAGTCATCATAATATCCCAAACAAATGGATGTCTAACCTTTGCTTCAAAATCCCTAGGCATGGAGTCCCATGATTCCAAGAGGCAGGTTGTTTCACTGCTTAATTGCTCTCACAGTCAAGAAATTCATCTTTGTTCCAATTTTGGATCTCCCTCGCTCCCTCCCCCTTCCTCCCCTTCCCTCCCTCCCTCCCTCTCTCTCAAATGTCCACCCATTGGTTCTTGCCTTACCTTTGGGTGCTCTGCAGAATAACTTGATACTCTTTTCCCTGTGAGCACCCTTCAAACACTATTCTGTGTTGACTGTGCGGTTTCTGAAGTCTAAACCTTTCAGTAGAGAGGAAGCTTATGCAGCAAAAAAATAGTAAAGAAAAGTACTTTAATATTATAAGTTACAGAGTAACTTACTTTAAGTTACAATATTAAAGTACTTTTAATATTTAGTACACACACACACACACACACACACACACACACACACACACGTATATGTGTAGATAGATAGGGGGAGAGAGAGAGAGAGAGGGAGGGAGGGAGAGAGGGAGAGAGTTAGCTGGGATTCAATTTTTTTTACTACCGTTTCTGTGGGTATGGCTTGGTGGGTGTGACAGGGGAAGGATACTGTAAAATCTCCAGTCAGAGGTAGTATTTGCCGGTTCTCTGAACTACTCAAAATTTCTGCTACCAGTTCTCCAGAACTGGTCAGAACCTGCTGAATATCTCCTCTGGGTTTAGTAGTTTTTTATATTGGGTTTTTATTGTTTGTATTCTCACCCAGAATCACTGAGAGATTTTTATAATAGCTAGAGTGTAGTTCCTGATTAGAAATAGAACCAGTTCTTTTGTCTCTGTCCAAAGCCATAGCATTATAATTCATAAATAGCACTGAAATTTGGTCACCATAGTATTGGCTTTCACAATTTGTGAAGATCAGAGCTTTGATTTATTTATTGGCTATAAATTTTAGGCAACACAAGTCACTTAGCTTTTGTTTTCTATTCCCCTTCATGTATTCACGTTTGAGATTTATTGTAATCAAAATGTTGGCTTGCAAAATCTTTTTTCAGTAGAAGACAGCAGCTTTTAATGGTTTTTCTCCACTGAAGTCAAAATAAACAATGAGTGCAATTCAGTACAAATGAATGACTAGAAATGGTCAATTCCCTTTTGACAAAGCCAAACTGAGACAGTCAAGGAACATAGCAAAGAATGAGAATTTTCTTTGCTGCCAGTAAATGATGGACTAGATTTTTGCAGCCCATTTCTGATTCATCACATTTAACTCTTGATTTTGAAACCAGAAGCAGAATCCCATAGAACCTTTCTGTAACAAACTTGCAATTTGCAAAAATCGAGAGAAACTTCTATAGCAAAGAAGCCATTGTATGAATGTCTAAAATTCTAATAATGGAAGCTATCATGCATAGAGTTGCTGTTAATTTCCTGCCCCCACTACCTATAAATTAGATTTTAGCTTCAAGGTTTTGTTGATCAGTGGATTGCTTTTCCTACACCATCAGTAATGGTGTTATTTGGCTAAGTATTCAAACATTTGCAAAGGCTGGGTGATGTCAAAGGACCTTCTGTTGATTGGCATCTGTCATGTATCCTAATTTTTATGTAGCATCTCATTATATGAGATTGTTTTGTAATCATGCTTAATTTTGGTTTACCCATGGTGGAGAAATCTAGCTGCAGGCTTTTATTTATGCTTCATAGCCCTAAGTCTCTGGTTCTGTTTAGAGTTCAATTCTTTTGCTTGCATAACATTTGATTTAGCATTTGTGCAACAGAATCTGGCATGGCATTGTCAAGAGCTTGCCCTCCATTAGATTTGTTGATCCTCTGTTGATCTTGAATAGAAAGAGGCAGAGATGAGAACTATGATTAAAAAAAACCAGTGATCAGGATAAACATAGGGTTATAAAGAAACAAATCTGGGTATTTGAACTGGGACCAATTAAAGTTAAAATCTGGGGTGATTTGAGATTGAAGCAGTGGTAAATTTTCTATGAGAAAACCAGTTTGTTAACAGAAGATTTTGGAATTTCAATCTTGTCTTTCTCTTATTGTTCACAATTTTTATTACTTATATATAATATGTTTATTATTTTTCCTGTTAACTATTTTGCTATTAATATAGTTTATAGATGACAGGCTAATAATTTGTAAATAGATTTAGTAGTTTAATAGTTTAAAATTCTCTTGGCCTGTTTCACAAGGGGTGGGAAACCAACGTTTCTGTATTATAGTAATCAGCATTCAACTAGGGAGGATGTTATGTGTATATGTGTTAGTCTTTTTTTCTTTTTTTAAATGACATTTTTTAATGTCTTCTTTGTTATGTTTTTTTAATTCTTTTATCCTTTTTAAAAATATCTTGCCATTTTGTATTTTAACCTTCTTTGAATAAATTAAAAATTTCCCAGAAAAAAAGGAATGTAGAATAAGCACACACACAGAAACACACACTTTTCCATTATTGAACGAAAGGGCAATATAAAGGTTTTACCCATACTCATTCCTCAGCATAAGCAAAAGTTTTAAATCTATGTCCTTATAACATTCTGATTGCAACCTATGAAAGTTTTACAAAAAAAAATGATTTTTTAATAGAGTTAAATACCATGCTTTGAAGGAGAGGGTATGAAAGAAGAAATATTATATTCAGTGGCTGCCAGGTCTATCTGTTATGTTGCCTATCCTTTGGAATAGTGCCCCCCGCCCCCGGGGATTTCTATGGCTGAAACCCTGCGGATATTCCAGAAAGCATTAAAAATGCAATTATTCCCTCAGGTTTGACGGAAGGATGGTGGTGAGCTCTTATAAGATTTGGTGTGTTTGCTGCATTTTTTTTAATGTACAACTCTTTGTTCTTTTATGTCCTTTTTCAGTCTTGTATAATGGTATAAAGGACCCAGAGTCACTAGGAGTCAGATATTTCTTAAATTTATGTAAATAATATATAAAACATAATCAGGTTAGAATGACCGCTGTGATCTGAACATTGTAATCAGCCCCTTGTGAAGAATTAGATCTTCTCTTTTGAGAAAAACTTGTTTTGCATTTGCCAAATATTGTTTTTCAATTTCCATTTGGATTAGCTAGTTCAGCTGTTTATTCTATCCCAACTCTACACATAGAAAAATTAAAGGCATTTTATCCTAGGATGGGGTGGGAGTGGGGATTTCCAGTTTTCTAAAACCTGCATTTGATTTTCAGAGGAAAGCTAATTGGACTTCCATTAAGCTGACTCAAAGCAAAGCAATACTTTTTGGAATTCTGAACCTCCCCTCAAGCATGTCAAATTGTTTCTGTACATAGTATTTTTGCCTGAAATTTATATTTTGCTATCGACTGTCAGTACATTTTGCATAAAATGATGTAGATAAAGCTAAGGATTTCCCAGCTACGTGTCTTCAGATTTTAACATATTTAAATGAACATGAAATTTATAGTGAAATAACACCTGATAATTTTTCTGTTCTGTATTAGTCTGTATTACTTTCTGAAGTCTGTATTACTTTCCCTGATTAATATTGTTCAACTCTTTCTATGTCAGTCATTATGACTTTGTCAACGGGAAAAGCTGGATACACTTAACAACTACAGCAGAAAAAGTAGTAAAGTCATGTGATGACTAATTGTGGTCATAAGAGCCATGGTGGCACAGTGGTTAGAATGCAGTATTGCAGGCTAATTCAGCTGATTGCCAACTGCCAGCAGTTTGATTCTCATTGGTTCAGGATTGACTCAGCCTTCATCCTTTCGAGGTCAATAAAATGAGGATCCTGATTATTTGGGGCAATATGCTGGTTCTGTAAAACTGCTTAGAGAGGGCTGTAAAGCACCTCTCTAAGCGGTATATAAGTCTAAAGGCTATTACTATTGCTACAAGTCAAGGATTACCTGAGTAGCTTTTTTTAAAATGTAGTTACGTTACTGTTAGAATCCAACTGACACCTATTAAGTTCTTGGGTCAGAAGTAGTCATATTGTATTGTATTCTTCTTATAGCCATAGGTATGTGTGTCCATTGTCATGAAAGGAGGAAGTACTCCTTTTGTCAGTTATTATTTTGGCAACTTTATTTGCACATTGTTATTATGTGCACTGCTTTAGAAGTATGATGTGCAGGAAGAAGTAGTATCCAAATATTATTAGATTTCAACTTGAAATCTACTACAAGAGTTAACATTTGTTTTCCCTCTCCATTGTTCACTCTCTCCTGGAAAGAAGCTCTTCATTTTCTTCTTTGACATTAACAAATTCCTTCCAAAAAAACCAGCTAAATAATTTAGAGCCCCCCCCCAATTCATTGGGGAGTAAAACTTTAAAACAATCTTCTTAGAAACGTCACCCTTGTTGGTACCACATGTAGTTACTTTTCCCCATTAACTGTCATTGATTTTTCCTGATTTATGGGAATGTTGCATCAGTGTTCTTCTCTGATTGACAAATTGCTATCTTTCTGAAAATTCATTTTCAACATTTTTCTTTGGTGCCACAATCTTCTTTCCACTCTTATTCAATCTTCAATCAAACCCTTTGCAGTCTTGCACACAGACTCTTTACTAAACCTTTCCCCAAATTTCTCTTTATTTTGAATCTTATAGTCCAAATCAACATCTCTTTCATCAACACAGATAAACCAACCAGGAATAGGCAACCATTTGATTGTTGTGCACATTATTTTTTTCGTATAGCTTTCCCCATTCTTGGACAATGCTATCAGTTCAGTTTTCTTCCGCCCACTCTAATATGGGTCTTTGCTGATTGAGAATACTTTACAATGATAGATAGCTTCATCCGTAACTCCCACTTGCTTATGGCCTGATAATATGTTTTAACATTTGACTCCAAAACATGATGTAGTGTAAAATAATTCTATTTTGTTATTGCTCTAGAGGATACATAAATTGTAAAATGTAGTCCATTTCTAACAGCCTGCTTTAAAAGTAGCTGTGATTTGCTTTACTGCAGTTAAAGCAGCCTATTGAATTTGAAAGGGATGGAACAATACAACTTTGTCTTGTATGCAATTTTTCTACACGCATCTCTTTGTGTTCTTATTCTACACATAGAAAAATTAAAGGCATTTTATCCTAGGATGGGGTGGGAGTGGCAGTTTCCAGTTTTCTAAAACCTAGGAAGTTGTTGTTCGGTGATTTTTTCCACAACAGGTATCAGAACTATGTTTTCCATAAGAGGTCTCACAACAAAGACATTGTATAGTATAGTATCTCGGTATGCCAGAAGTTGGGCTCCAATACAAGAATAGTCAATCCAAAAATATACCTTTTTCCAGCTGCTTCTAGGCAATTAAATTGAACATATCAAAACTTTCAGAAGTAGACCAGGATTGGTGAAAATGAATATGGACATTCCACACAGCCCACTCCGTATGACATTCAAATTTGCAGTAGCATGATAAAATTGGTTGAAAGAAGATTTAGGACAATCAAAGGAAAGTATTTCATTATATTCTACATAATAGGATCAGAAATGGGATTTTGTATTTAAATAAAAATGAATGAATGAATGTATTTATAGAATTTTTCTTGAATGAGAATATGGTATTACTATCTTATCAATTGACAAATCAATTTATGGAAGATAAATCTACAATGATCATTTTGCTTCTGGGCTTTGTGGAAATATTTGTTTACTTTAAAAAATGATTTGACTATTATAGGGCACTTGCAGTGTGGTATTTATTCAGCTACCTATTTCAGATTCAGAAACTTCTTTCACATGGAGTCTAGCTATTATTTCAAAATCATCTGGAGCTACACAAGAACAGAACACATAAATCCTAATCACAGGTACAAATCTTCCTTCAGTATTTTCTGAGCATTGAATCAACTCTCTATCTTTTCCTTTATTATTTTTCAGAACAGACTCAGAAACAGAAAGCAAGACAGAAAGAGATAGGAATACTCTGACATAATCTACTGTAAACATATTTGTCCACTTAAAGATTAAAGTTTTGCCTGAAAAAAATGTCCTTAAAGTTTATCGGAACCTACCTTTTAAAAAACTTTTAAATGGTTCAGACATGGCACTAAACCAGTGCCGTCAAGAGTATTAGGTTAGCTTACATACTCTGAGCTCCATCTTTTTATCCTAATTAGACACAATCAAAAATTTCAATTAATAGGCATCTTTGATTTGAGCTCGCTTTTTTATAGTGGTGGTAGAAATCAGCAGCCGATGGAGTCCTTAAGTCCACTGATACAAGATAAAACCTCTAGAACAATCCTACTCGGCCTGCAACTTCCATGTCCAGTCTTTTGACATGCCCTAGAAGGGGATGCGGTGACTCAGTGGCTAAGATGCTGAGCTTGTCAATCAGAAAGGTCGGCAGTTTGGCGGTTTGAATCCCTAGCACTGTGTAACGGAGTGAACTTCCATTACTTGTCCCAGCTTCTGCCAACCTAGCAGTTCGAAAGCATGTAAAAATGCAAGTAGAAAAATAGGGACCACTTTGGTGGGAAAATAACAGTGTTCCGTGCACCTTCGGCATTTAGTCATGCTGGCCACCTGACCATGGAGATGTCTTCGAACATGCTGGCTCTTCGGCTTTGTAACAGAGATTAGCACTGCCCCCTAGAGTTGGAAATGACTAATACATATATGCAAGGGGAACCTTTACCTTTAGAAATATGAACCAATCTCTAAGATGAAACAGCAGCAATCAGATAAGAGGGAAGTATGTCTAGAAAAACAAGATTCATTATAGCAGTAACATTAAACTTATATACTGCTTCATAGTGCTTTACAGCTCTCTTTAAGTGGTTTTACAGAGCATATTGCCCCCCAAAATCTGAGTCCTCATTTTACTGACCTTGGAAAGATGGAAGGCTGAGTCAGCCTTGAGCTGATGAAGATTGAACTGCCAAAATTCAGGCAGCTGGCAGTCAATAGCAGTAGCCTGCAGTACTGCATTCTAACCACTGAGCTACCACAGCTCATTAAAGTAGCACCTACAGTTTCTACTTCTACAAATCCTCCATGTATAGGTTTAGGGAATGTAATGACAGTGAGATAAGTAGAGATAATTTATACTCTTCTATCTAACAGTCCTAAAGAGGAATCTATTGATGGTCAACTTGCATTCCTGTTTTTTATCTAGGTGATTTATAAATTTTTTTAAAAAAACCCTTATGAAATAGAAGCTCACTATGCCTTATTTTCCTTAAAACAGCAATATTGCTGAGCAAGAAATGCATAGGTAATATATACCCCTATCAGGCTAGTGGTTTCTCAGTCCACTAGTCCACTGAGGCTGACATAATTTGCTTGGGGCCAATTTTGATTATTCTACCCCAACTGTTTTTTAATGCTGGGTTTTCTCTCCTTTAAAAACGGCAATGTTCTTGAATTCTGATTTATTGTGCACAAAAGTTTTATATCCCAAAATTATGCCTGTTTTCAACCAAAATGTTGAGAAAATAATTATTTCTCTTTTCAAGTCAAATCTTTATTGAGGTCTTTGACTGACTTGAAATGACTTCAAAAAGGAATAAAAAATAGTATTACTAAAATCTCAGTTTAAAACTACAAGATTAAAATTAATTGTATGGGACCATACATAGAATAGAATACATGGAATATAGAGCCATACAAAGAGCCAGTTTGGCCTGGTGCTTAATGTTTCATGCTAGAAACCAGGAGACAGTGAATTCTAGTCCCACCTTAGAATGCTGTTTGTGACTTTGGTCCTGTCAGCTTTGAAAGCCATATTAGCAATGGAAATGACAGCATTCCAAGTAACAACCTCCAAAGTAAAAGACTCCAAGACTATCATCTTCTCAAAGATCCATTTTATTAGAGATGTCATATTGGCACATCTGAGGAAAACCTGAACCTGATATTTCTGGTTTTCCCTAGCCCAAAGAGAATCCAAAATCCAACCCCTGAACTCAATAGCCCATTACATGATCCAATCATTACTTCAGTCCAACTGGAAACTAGCCCCAGGCACTCCCCTCCAGGTGCAGAGCAGTGGTGGTATTCAAATATTTTTACTACCGGTTCTGTGGGCGTGGCTTAGTGGGCATGACAGGGGAAGGATACTGTAAAATCTCCAGTCAGAGGTGGTATTTGCTGATTCTCCAAACTACTAAAAATTTCTGCTACCGGTTCTCCAGAACTGCTGAATACCACCTCTGGTGCAAAGTAACAAGTCCTTGACTTTCTGAGAAAGGAATGTTGTTGTGGCTAATCTTCCACCACTCCTTGAAATTCCCCTCCCAAATTCCCAGGCACTGAAGGTGGCAGTCCAGAAGCCTCAAAGAAATATGGCTTCCAAGCTGACAGGAAACAGAGGTTCTAGAAAGAAGCAGCTTCTCTTTTTTATTAACAGGGCTTTTACTTCCAAAAGAAAAGACATTTTCTTAAAAGCTGATTTAAAAGAGAGTACCTACTTTTTTGTCTCTTGTCAGTTGTTTAATTTTTTTTCCTGTTTTGGATTAAATCTCACACTTGTATTTTGCATGAAAAGGAGAGCTTCACAACTTACAGCTTTCTGGAATTAGACTAGTATTTAAACAATGGGGAAAATATGCAATAAATTTAATGGAGAAAGTTGTATATTATAATGATATTTCACAAATTCATGCTTCTCTTTGCCTTTGGCTCTCCATTGAAAGTTTTTCCAAACTTCATTGTGGTTAAGGAAGCAAACCTTAGACATCTAAGTGGTGCTTTGATTCTCATTAAGATGCAATAGAGGAGTTTCATTTAGAGGAATAGAAATCACACTTTCAGTATTTGTCTCAGGACGATGAGTGAAAAATTAACCACTTAGCAGGATACACATATTAAATTTGAAATTGCCTTGCATGGGCTGAATGGGCACAAAGCTTGGCAGAATACTTTGTTATACACTGTAATTGGTCATGGTTACTATAAGCTTTTTGATGAATTTAGAAAGTGGCCCTCTAATGAAATTAGAGTCATTAATATAGCAGAGGTTACACTATATAACCATCTGAGAAAGCAGCCCAGCTTTATCCAGATCAAATTGCAGCCAGAGAAAAAAAAATACAGCATGCTCTGAAGAGAGGCTACACCACAGATGTCAAACTCGATTGCATCATGTGATGTATTGTGACATGTTATGATTTTTTTTACCTTGCGGAGCTGGGGTGGGCGTGGCCTGCATGTGACATATCTGGCCTGCGGGCTGCCAGTTTGACACTCCTGAGCTACACCGCTGTTGTAATGTTTTCTCCTTTAGATTTCTACTTGTCACTAAGGCGATGGCCACCTTCTTAGTCAAATGAAGACAACAAACAACTGCAGAGTATCCTGAAACAATGTTTGAAGACCTGAAGTAAGGACAACTTAAGGAAAAACGTTTGATTTCATCTTGATGCGATGGTTGGAAAGACAGCTTGTTTAGGGTTTTAATTCCCCAGACCTTTTGTATGCTGTAAGTTAATTTTTCCAGCAATACTGAGACTATTCTGAATGATCTTCGTGTCCAGATGAATTATCAATAAAGGAAGAACTGAGAAAACAATGCAAATATGAACATATTGCATTTAAGGAAGAAAAAGATTGCACAGAATTTACTAAAGCACAGATCTACCTGGTGGTGATATCCATTGCAGTTCAGAAAGAATCTGGGATTTCTTCTTACTGTACAGTGCTAAAAAGAATCAGAAGTGAATGGTTTTCTTCCCTTTTCCTCCCCCATTTTTCCACTATTTTCATTTTCTTTTGTATTATTTATTTATTTATTTATTTATTGCTTACAAGATAATAGGTATAAATAAAACATAGTTATGAATACATGGATACATATAACAAAAATAAAATATAAAAGAAACAATAGGACAGGGATGGTAGGCACATTGGTGCGCTTATGCACGCCCCCTACAGACATCTTAGGAAAGGGGTGAGATCAATAGTAACAGTCTAAGATTAAAGTTTTTGGGGTTTGGGGAAGAAACCACAGAGTCAGGTAGAGTATTCCAGACATTGACCACTCTGTTGCTGAAGTCGTATTTCCTGCAATCATGTTTGTTGTAATTCACCTTGAGTTTGTATCTATTGTTTGCTCTTGTGTTGTTATGGTTGAAGCTGAAGTATTCATTGACAGGTAGGACATTGCAATATATGATTTTATATACTATACTTAGATCGGACCGAAGGCGGCGTAATTCTAGGTTTTCTAGGTCTAGAATTTTGAGTCTGATGGCATAAGGTATTCTGCAATGAGTAGAGGAGTGGAGAACTCTTCTTGTGAAATATTTCTGGACTTTCTCAACTGTGTTAATATCAGATACGTAATGTGGATTCCAGACTGATGAGCTGTATTCGAGTATTGGTCTAGCAAATGTTTTGTATGCTCTAGTTATTAGTGTAATATTACCAGAGAAAAAGCTACGTAAAATTATGTTAACAACTCTTAACGCCTTTTTGGCTTTGTAGTTACAGTGGGCTCCAGAACTTAGGTCATTTGAGATGAGTACTCCAAGATCCTTGACAGAGTTTGGATCACCAACAAGGTCTTGACTATTCAGCCTGTATTTTATTTTCTAATTTTTTTTGCCAATTTGTAGGACAGAGCATTTATTTGTTGAGATTTGAAGTTGCCATTTGTTTGACCATTGTGATACATAGTCAAGGTCTTTTTGAAGGGTAGCAGTATTGTCTGTGGTGTTGAATAGCTTTACATCATCAGTGAAGAGAATGCAGTTGCTCTTGATATGATCACAGTGGTCATTTATGTAGAGTATGAAAAGAGTTGGTCCTAGAACACTGCCTTGGGGGACACCACTGTTGACAGGTACAGAATTTGATAGGACACTCCCAATTTTGACCATTTGTTGTCTGTTTGACAGGAATGCTTCTATCCAGTTATGCAGGTGTCCAGAGATACCATAAGATTTTAGTTTTAGGAGTAGTTTGTCGTATACCACTGAATCAAAGGCTTTACAAAAGTCTATGTAGATTGCATCTATTGCTTTGCCCTGATCGAGTTGTGTAGTCCATATGTTTTTGCAATGTAAGACTTGCAGATTACATGATAGTTTTTTCCTAAAACCAAATAGTTTATTAGATAATAGTTGTTTGTTTCTAAGTGGAGAATGATGGATTGGTTAATAATTGATTCCATCACTTTACAGGTGATGCAGCATAAAGAGATTGGTCTGTAATTTTCAACTAGGC
Organism: Bungarus multicinctus; assembly: GCA_023653725.1. NCBI lineage: Eukaryota > Metazoa > Chordata > Lepidosauria > Squamata > Elapidae > Bungarus > Bungarus multicinctus. Next base: position 86,045,629 of record CM042834.1, read on the forward strand.
TGGAGTCTCCCTTTCTGAAGATGGGGATGACTGTGACTTGTTACCATAGGTTAGGCAAGGAGCTGGTCCTGAAAGATTTTTCAAAGATTATGGTTAGAGGTTCTGCTATGGCAGTGAATAGCATTTTTAAGAAGTAGGCACATATTCCATCCGGTCCAATAGATAGAGATGGTTTTAGATTGCGTAGTGCTTTTTCAACATTGTCTTCTGTAAAAACGATATGTATTAGATCATTGTAATTGTCTGTGGTTCGACTAGAAAATACTGGGCATGATCCATTGCTGTTTACAAATACTGAGTCAAAGAATGTGTTAAAGAGGTTGGCTTTAATAGTGTTGTTGTTGCAGTCTTTACCATTAGGTCCTTTCAGGGGTGGGATGGACCTTGAGTCTTTTAGTTTGTTGTTTACAAAATTGTAGAAAGCATGGTTGGAATAGGTACGTAGAAGGTTTTCTTCTTGTTTAATGTGATAATTGGTGCATTTTATATCATTTTTTATCATTTTATAACATATTAAGCTTAATAGCATTTTAGCAATCACACTTAGACTTACACACTGCTTCACAGGGCTTTACAGCCCGGTATTGAAGCCTAGAATTCTACCAAAGGAGCAATTAACAAATATATTGATCTAGATCCAGCATATGACTACATAAGAATCCAGGTCATTTGAATGACCAATCAACAAGAAAACCAATCAGCTGCACAGAATTTCAATATAGCTCCAAATGAACAACCAATTATATGACTAACTGACCACACTGACACACAAGACATTTATAAGCTGAGAACAGGACAAGAAAATCCTGCTGCTGATGTTACTTAGTTTGGTAACAAAACATTCAGAAATTTATTTATTTATTTATTTATTTTATCATATTTTTATACCGCTCCCTCTCCCAAAAAAGGGACTCGGGGCGGTGTACAGCCTACTAAAAACACATAAATACATTATAAATACAGTTAAAAATATATTAAACGCGATTGTTCCGGCTGTGTCCCATCAAAACCAAATACAACAATATAAAATCAGGGATCTATATAAAAATTAAAAATTAATTACTAAAACCGAACTAGTTTAAAACCAGAACCCATTTACTCGGCCAGGCCAGCCTGCCTAAAAAGTAGGGTTTTAACTGCGCGCCGGAAGGTCAGGATATCCGTCATAGCTCGTATCTCCGGGGGGAGATCATTCCATAGGGAGGGAGCTCCCACAGAGAAAGCCCGAACTCTCGGGGCCGTCAGCCGACAGCGGCCTGGCGGCGGTACCCCAAGGAGGGCAACCCTGTGGGAGCGTACTGGGCGGCGGGAGGTTGATGATGGCAGAAATTAAATTGAAACAAGCTTGGAGAGCAAACCACTGCCAAAATCTAAAACCCAAGCTACACATTTTCTATTATTTCAAAGCTTTACTGTCCTCTCAAGTGGTTTACAGAGCCAGCATATTGCCTCCAACAATTTGGGTCCTCATTTTACTGACCTCAGAAGGATGAAAAGCTGAATCAACCTTGAGCCAGTGAGAATCGAACTGCTGAACTGCAGGCAGCCAGCAGTCAGCAGAAGTAGCCTGCAGAACTGCATTCCAACCATGGCGCCACCATGGCTCATAATACAATTATTTTTTTTAAAAAAAGAAGGAATCTAGGATTGCTCAGAACTCTAGTTTAGAAGACCTGTCCCTTGGTGTACAATTAAAAATGAAATGAGTAACAAGTCAAAATCATAATGTTTTTCAACTGATGGATTTGTGTCTGAATAAATCCTTAAGAAACCTTGAACGTAATAGATTGTTTTTAAAATATTGAGTCTATTGTGCCCAAGTTTTCATAATGTTTCTTGTGAATATCAAAAATATAAAGCAATATATATGCAGTAGCATATTCATCTTCAGCAGGACCAGCTAATTCAGATGCAGGAAAACTTGGTTTGATGCTTCTGTTTCTTACAAATCATTGGGACTATAGAGCATAGGTAGTAAAATGAATAGAATTTGGATGATATTTTACATTATGCCAAAGTATGAGTGGCATCTCTTATTTTTATGGGATCAATATTTAGTGGTGGAGTAATGAACTGATATTGCCTGAAAAATACAATAAAGCATATACAGCTTTTACATGTCTGCATATATATACTTGGTGTTTAGTAGAATAATTGTTTTCTCTAGATAAGGATGACGATATCCTTTATGTTGTTATTCCATGCTCTCAGTGGATTGAAGAAAATTACTTTGTGAGGTTGCATGCATATAAAGACTCCTTTCCAGGATATGATCTGACTTGGTTGATCACTGTGATTTAGAACCCACTGTTTTTTTTAATGTTTGATGGAAATGGATTTAGGAGATATTGTATAAGATTGAATGGCAATGTTTCTTGTATTCTGATTGCTAATGAGAATGATGTATCTGGGACAATAGACTGTATGACATTCAATGACTGTGAATGACAAAATTATGTGGATTCAGAATTAGAAAGAGGGTTTGTAACAGATTCCCCTGAGTAAACTTGAATATATAATTTGTAGTTATTTAACTACAAGTAAATGAATCCTCTTATGTCAGTGGTGCTGTACCAATTTGTGATCGTGGCTTTTTCAACTGGGAAACTCCAAACAGATTGTGTAATCTTTATTAGTAGATTTACTTAGCTTCATATTATACTAATTGTATGATACTTCCCCAATTATATAAATAGTTATAATTAATAATAAAGGTATTAGTAATAAAATTAATGGAATAATAGTCCATTAATAACAACACCAAATTCTTTTCAGTGAAGACAAGAGGGGAGTAACAGAGCACACCCTGTGTCATGCCCCCATCAGAGTCTGAATCTGAGGAAAAAGACAAACAGCTGACAGAGTGGTAGAGTAGCTCCATTGGCTGTGGAGGAAACTGGGGAAGGGCAAAGTCAGGCTGGGCAGAGCATGGCAGAGGTAGAACAGGGAAGAGGGGGTTCAAATAAAGACCAAGGCCCACCCCCTTCTCATCCTAGAGCATGCAAGGAAGAATGCAGAAGAGAGCAACGTGGGTGGTGTGGCTTATGAGGAAGAAAAGGGCCCCGATTCCCTTCACAAGGTACACTTGGGGATGGAGTTTAAAGGAGAAGCAGTTGAGAGGGGCGTTTGCCGGGAACAAATGCTGAATTCATCTAGTGTTGAGAGTTGTGGCCTGCATTCCTGGCATTCCTCCTGACTGTTTGTTGTGCTTCTGGGTGCTTATCTTGTCTTGCTGGAATGATTGTTGTGATTCTTTACTTCTGGGACTGATTATCTTGCCCTGCTGGAGTGATTGATTGCAGTCATTCTGCTTACAGAATTTGGACTGGAGTATCTGCTGTCAGAGGCTGGCTGCAAGTTTGTGGGAGAGCTTTCCTCCAGGCCAGAGAATAAATGGGAAGTTGGGGGCAAAGTTGGTGCCAATAAAGGGACTCAAATCAGTTCTCTGGCTGTGTTGCCTTCATGCCATGCTCCAGGTCATCACACTCTGAAACATTTTATTTGCGTGACAATATTAGTGAATCAAATAAGGAAACTAAGAAAAAACATCTGTGTATAGAGACCAATGTAACAAAAAAGATTCTGGGGATAATATACATTTATAGAGGAAGTTACAGAATAATTATTGAAGAAAACACTGTACAGATATTCTAGCTACGGGGAGCATTTTTTCTTTGGTAAATCTATTTGTAAATATGCAATATATTGCAAAGATTTAATGGAAAAACATGTTCAGATTTAACAGAGAAGAAAGACGGTGTTATCTCAAGGAACCTGTTCATAAATATCTGTCAAATGTGAGACATGAACTCTTAAGTAAATAGGAGATTAGGAGAAATGTAAGTGGAAAACTCATGCGGAAACCACTTTAGTTACCCTAACTGGATATTTCAATTCCTTTTTATTCACACTTTAAATTGGCTGTGTAAACAAGTCAGAATGAAACGAGGAAAAATGACATATGAAAAGGCATTGGATGATTTTGTAAACCAGTTTCCATCAAAAACCTTTATTTCTTTTCAACCCTATTTTTTCCCATTTGAGAATTCAAAGGAGTCTGTGCAAAAACACCCAGATCTTCTTGGTTTGTGGATTATTTCCTCAAACTTGGGGTTCAGGTAGAGGTAGCTTTTGGGGGAGTAGCATGGGAAAGATTATTTCCATTTTTCTTAATCTATTTTAGTAAATTCACTCCACACACTAATCTCTAATAAAAATGTACAGTCTGCATCATTGCATGATGTAAAAAGTAAGGGAAATAATTCTTTGAATTCATCTGAAAGCCAGTTGGGAATTGAATTACTTTTCCAAAAAAGAAAAATACTAAAAGAAAATGTAAATCTGCTCCTCTCCCCAAGTTCAATCTTGCCACTCTGTCTTATTTCTATAGGGAAAGATTTCACAGAAAGTTCCCTCTTTCCTTGAGATAACTCAGATTACCAATATCGCTTTATTTTCTTTGATAAAGCATGACTGTAACAAGTAAAGCATATTTAAACTAGATTCCCAAGCACATTGCCATAAATGAAATGCGGGAGGTTTTAATTACAAAGCAATGCAACACTTCTACACTTCCTCATTTTCGTCTTAGCTGCGCTCTGCAGTTCTAACGGCTTTCCTAACTGAATTTTACTGGCATTCAACTTATCATTCTGATTCATATTGTAACAGGGCCTGAGAATCTCCAGTATTAGAACAATGTCCATCAGTTTACACAACTGGCACTCCCACCATATCATAAGGCTAATTTTCTCAAAAATATGTTTAATAATGGTTCAGGAAAGAAACAAAATGCACTGCCTTATGTATTGTGAATCTGAAAAGGGTTACATGATCAGTTCATTGGTCTTTATTGGTTCCAAATAGTGGTTTCTTTTTTCAGATATACCCACTCACTGGATTTCTCTGAATGTATATGTACATGTTTTTTTATAGAGAGGCAGATGAATAAATTGGAGACTTGAAGTGGACAATGGAATTCCTCAGCTATTTCCCATTTCATTTTGTTCAGCAGATGTAATTGTCGTAGTAAAATTTTTCAGGAGTTGCTTCATGAGGGAAGTCAATGTCTGTATCATATGTAATGTGTGCATTGGGAGAAGTTGGAAATGGACTTTAATCCATATTAACACACAACTCTTGGATACAGAAGCAATAGGATAATATTGTATAGTAACACTGGAGTCAAATCTATAAGAGTCAAATCTATTCATCCATCCAAAGCTTTATGCCTTGGAGCACATCAAGAAATTTTACATCCCACATTTTTTTACTAGTACTTGTTCCTCTAAAAACTGTGCAAATATAGTTTTGCTGAAGTACTGGATGCAGATATGAGCACAATGATGTCTCTTCAGGCCCAGGACACTTAAGACAGCAAAACAGAGATCAACATACATATTTTCCACTTGTATTCTCCTATTATGTTCCAGTAATGATGATGTGAAGCTGCTGATATGTATAACTCCAAATGGGAGATTCCACAATAAGTCATGGAGAACATCAGAGCTAAGATCCTATGGGATTTCCAGATTTAGATGGGCAGGTACTAGCCGATCAACCAGACATTGGGGTAGTAGACAAGGACCAGAAGACAGCAGTGGTGATAGATGTAGAAGTTCCAAATGACAGCAAACATCTGTAAGAAGGAGTATAAAAAGCTGGAGTAGTACCAGGAACTGAAGGAGGAACTAAAGAGACTGTAGAAAGTAAAGTAAAGGTCAAAGTAGTTCCAATGATGACAGAAGCAGCCGAGTCTGGAAGGTGGCTCCAACAGATATCTCTTTCTCCCTCCCTCTTTCCCTCCCTCCCTCCCTCCTCTCTCTCTTTCTCTCAACTATCTAATCCATCTTTTCTCTCACTCTGTCATCTATCTCTATCTATCTGTCCATCATCTATCCACCTATATGTTTCTGTCTATCTGTCTATCTGTCTATCCGCCTATCCGTCTATCTGTCCATCTCTATATCTATATCTAATCTATCTATCTATCTATCTATCTATCTATCTATCTATCTATCTATCTATCTATCTATCTATCTATCTAATCTTCATAACCACATATATGTATATCCCCAAAAGCTTCTGAGTATTTCAAATCCTAATTGCAATAATAAGAAAAGCCATATCAGGCCAAATCCTATCTTATCCCAGAACTTTGTTTTTTATAGTGATCTTTCTGGGATGATTACAAACAAGAGATGGAGCCATATCCTGTGCGTGCTATTTGGAGGCATGACTCAGCTAATTTGGAGGAATACAAAACCTTCAAAACAAACAGTCCTCAGCAGACCACTCCTCTATGAACTTATTCAATCATGAAGAACAATTTATGACTTGAGATCCTTATATTAAAATGATTGAAAGTTTACAAATTAATTTATAAACTCCTCCTGAATTTATTATATAAACAGATGATAAATTCTTCCTTTAACCTTAGACTGTCTATTTTTGATCTCACCCCTTTCCTAAGAGGTCTGTAGGGTGCGTACATAAGCGTACCAATATGCCTACCATCCCTGTCCTATTGTTTCTTTTTATTTTTCTTATATGTATCCATTTCATGTATTCATAACTATACTTATACCTGTTATCTTATAATCACTTGACAAAATAAATAAATAAACAAAATAAATAATTTTTGTAAGTTTCTAAACTTTTTCTTGGGAAAACTTCATGTTGACAATGGAATTTACCAATAAACCAATATAGCAAGCAAGCAAGATTGCTCTCAGATAACAGATCTGTTGTTTAACCTGTTAACAGATAACAGATAATCAGAGTTGGAAGGGACCTTGTAGGTCATCTAGTCCAAACCCCCGCTCTCTCCATACTTCATTCCCTCTGTTCCACCACCCCCAAAGGTTTTGATTTTTACTTTAAATCTGAATGTTTCTACTTATGCACATTTTTAAAAATGCTTTTTTATTCACCATAAAACTTTCAAAATATATTCTCTTCTATAACCATCATCATATGGTAGCAACTAACCCTTGAATAAGCAAGTCTGGATGAAACTGGGCAGCATAAAATCCATCAGTTCTTCAAGAAAATCAACTGTATCCACCATATTTCAAAGCTCTCTATAAACTTCTGAGGAAACTATATATGAAAATGAAATGCCCAGAACTAAGGAAGTCAAATTATTTTCTGTGCTTTGATAGCTATATATATTTTACACTGTAGGATTTTTGTGAAATTTAGGAAGAAAAGCCAGAAGAATTGATAACTGTTGCTTAGATAATCTGTAAAGATGGAATGGTTGAAATGGCTCTTTGAACTCAGAATGTGTTTCCTCTTTTTTTAAAAAAAGAAATGGAGTTCTATTTATATGTTTGCCATGGGGTACCTTTATAAAACTTACTTTTCACACAAAATACAATATGCAAAAGAAGAGTGGAAATAAATAAGTTCTTGGTATGCTTTTAGACTTGCTAGTGGCAGAAGTTTTCCATGTATTATTTTTTTCATCCTGTAATTCATCCAAGGGGCTTAGGACAAAGGCACAGTTCTTTCTCCTTTTATCCTGGTAAGAATTCTGTGAAATAGCTAACAATTAAAAGAGATTGTTGCATGTCTCATTTTTTATTTTCATGGTTATTTTAAAATCTTCATAAGCTATTTATTCCTGAACTACTAAATGTTAAGAACAAGTACCTGGATCTTTTCAAATGATAGAGCTCTGTCTAGATGAACACATCTACTACCATGTACACATATGTTTATAATTGATTTGCTCCTCTCTGACAATCATGTTATTGTTATTTTTAGGAAAAAGGTACATTACCTTCATTACATTGCAAGCAGCCAACTTTCTAAGTGAAAAAGTTAGATTTCCAAGTAAAACTTCCTTCCCCCCCCCCATTTTTTATAATCACTCTGCCTGACATCATGACATTCTACTTTGACTATCACATTTTAGCTGATAAGAGCAGATACAAGAAAGCTTGAATTGTCAAATTAATTGCTGTAAATTGGCGTCTGGATGAATTTTAAGCCACTGCATTAAGTCTAATACTCAATCTGACTAGTCAGAGATATCGCAGATAAATGTTTTTTAGATCTGTGAATCCGACTAGGCTTACATTCTCCTTGAAACAATAAGCTTGCAATGCTTGCAAATTTAACATGGGGGGCTCTGTGACTTCAGCATCAGATTCATTCTACTAGTAACTGGCTCACCAGCCACCACTCCTGAAGAGGACTCAACAGATTCTGGTAAACCATGCTCTTATAACCTTCCATCTTATATATTTTTTTAATGCTTTATGTGTGGCAAAGCTTTTGAAGATACTTTTACCGATACTTCAATTCGTGGAGCATACATGTGAAAAATGGTTGAATATTTGACAGACTGATTCTGGGGCACCACATTGTAAGAGAACTGTGTTGGCAGTGCATTCATTTCTGATATCAACTTCTGACTCAGTTTCCCTAATAACACAAATGTCAAAGAATCTGATTCCTTCATGGAGCATATCTTTCTTTTAGCAGTTAGTTCAGTACTATCTATCCCTTCTCCACAATATCAATGTATTTTGCAACTATAAAGCAAAAAGTTTTTTTTCAGCATGATGGAATTCCCTATCTTCAGAGGGATACATTTGAAACATCATTATTAGAATTATCCAGAGCAGGGGTTACCAAACCTGGCAACTTTTAAGACTTATGGACTTCAACTCCCAGAGTTTGGCTGCCAGAAATGCAGATGACCACACGAGGGCAGCAGAGTTAGTGTTCTTTACTCCACCTGGTGGTCTTTGATATTTTTGCTGCTGAAAATGGATAGCTCTAATCTACATTAAGATGATACATTTTCCTAATTATATTTCTGGTGCCATTTTGCACATTTTTATTTGGTTGAGCATTTTAATCTGTATTTGCAGATTGGGGATGCCTTGTGATTTTGAGTTGCCACTCTTATTACCGTCATTAATCCTACTGCAGTCTGCTGTAAATCTTGCATTATTTATATTTTGTAACACTTTGCCCTAAAATCCAAATGGGATGAAAGACAAATATGTGAATGTATTAAATAATAAATACACGCAATTATAGTGCCTCAATTGAGCTGATAGTTCAACACTGTGAAATGTCTGAAAGAAGCACTGAATTATAGAGTCATAGAGTTGTAAAGGATTTTGGAGGGTAGTTAAAAGTTCCTCACAATTACAGTGATGTGCTTCTTGGACACCTCAGCTAACTGATTTACAAAAAGTTCATCTATATTCAAGGTCCTTTTGGGCACCTGGGTATATTTCAGAGACATTTTGGAAAATTATTGTCATAAAGTCTAAGAAATAAACCATAAATGAAATGATTATGCCTGGATTTTTTTTAAGCTAAAATGTCTTTTTTTTATTATCTGAATTTGGTAGCAGCTCTTTCTCTTGTCCTTCAAAACCATCCCTTCTGCCCTCTACAAAACCAAGTAGGGTCCATCAGGTATCTGGAGTGGACCAAGTGGTCTCACCTTCCTGTGCCAGTTGCAGTTTTATTGTGTTCCAGAGCACTCACAAAACATTCCACTTTTAATAGAATAACAGAATTGGAAGGGACTTCAGAGGTCCTCTGGCCCAACCCACTGCTCTGGCAGGAAACCCTATACCAGGGGTGTCAAACTCACATCATCATGGCATCATCACATAATGTATTGCAAGTTTTTTCCCCTTCACTAAACCGGGCATGAGTTTGTGATACATCTGGGCTGTGGGCTGCGAGTTTGACAGCCCTCCCCTATACTATTTCAGACAAATGGTTGTTCAATCTCTTCTTTAAAATCCCACAAAGTTGGAATGCCCACAACCTCTGGAGGCAAGTTGTTCCACTGATTAATTGTTCTGTCAGGAAATTTCTCCTTATTTTTAGTGTGTGTGTGTGTGTGTCTGTATTGCTTCCATCATACAGCATTCAGCAATCACAGAAGCCTATTTACTTTTCTCATAGTTTTTCTCTAAAGCAATAATGGTATAATAAACTTTATTTCTCACATGTATACAATTCTCAGTTATTTACTGAAGGCCAATCATCTTTTTGGCACACACACGCCTTACACCAGACATAAGTGACACTGTATTTCCTATATTTGACTCATTGTTTCTTTGCAGGATACTGCCAAATATCTTCCCGGGTACACACATTTAATAAAGCAGTTCTCCCATAGTTTTTGCATGCACCCTTGGTACCTTTTTCCTTGTGTAGGAACAATAACAGTATTCTTCTAATCATCAGGCACAAATGTGGTTTCACACACACTCACTAAACAAGTCACACAGCTATTCCATAATAAATGTTGTTGTTGTTGTTGTTGTTGTTGTTGTTGTTGTTGTTGTTGTTGTTGTTGTTGTTCTTCTTCTTCTTCTTCTTCTTCTTCTTCTTCTTCTTCTTCTTCTTCTTCTTCTTCTTCTTCTTCTTCTTCTTCTTCTTCTCCTCCTGACACAGTGAAAGACTAAGTCGTGAGGACAATGGCCAGTGATGGCTTAGTTTATATCTAAAATTAGTCTTCTGGGATGCTAGAAGTAAGCCACTATTGTAATTAAGTGTTAGCTTTCTAAATGCACTGAGTTATGAAGTTTTATGAAAACAGGCTAATAGGACTTGCCAAAACTTTATTTTGCCAAAAAGTCATTAACAACAATACAGAGTTATTGGTGGATTGTTCTTTGACTCTGAATGAGGAAAGAGGAATCAAATATTTCCCCCTTTCAACAAATGCGACTGAGACAAAGGTGTGTTTTTATTTTTTACAAATGGAAAAATGCTTATGTTAATGCTGCAGAAGTACTTGGCATTAAACAGGTGGACAAATTACAGGCAGGTGTTCTTTCTATTCTTTGGTTCAGGTATGCTTGAACAATGCTTCCTCGTTTGTGCCTTCCATGCCTTTCTCCTGCCCCGCCCCCCAGTGTTTGTGAGTGAGGTGCGACCATAGTAAATAATATTTAAAATAGACTGCTCTGGCCATATTCCCAGAACATAAGACTCTACCAATCTATGTATAACATAGAGACATTGAAATTATGACTGGCATTTGAATGGACCTCCAAGAGCCCAATCTAAAGCTTATGCTTGCACACTAAGCCTACAAACCTGCACCGTCCTGCATCTCAAGTGAGGATTTGTTTGCATGTGCAGGTATAGTTTGTTCTCCTTTGAAATACTTTGGGTTTCTAAACAAGCATCGCATAACAAATCATATCCCAACTGAGCTGTTCCAGCATTTGGGTGAAGTTTCAGTGCCTGCTCAAACCCACCTGCTGAATGCAAATGCTTTTACTGAGCAAAGGTGGTCAAGAGAATTGTCAGGACAAATGAACATCAGATATGTTCAAAGACGGCATTCTTATTGGGGTCTGAAAAATGGTCTGTAGCAACATGGTACAAGTTTGAAAAGGCAGAGGGAAGAAATTGTCTTCTGGGTGAGGGAAGGAGGAGAGACAGGTTGCAAGATTGAAAAATGATCACAATATTGTAAAAAAACAAAACAAAAGTGGATATGCTCATTCTTTGGAAAGAAGAATGAGGGTAGCTAACATTTTGTTTTAAAATCCGTGTTTAAAGAATATTCCTTAATTCCTCAAGAGGAATAAAAGAGATTGATTTAGGAGAGAGAAAACAATCCTTCTAGATCTAGTAATTTCTTCTCATCTCTATTAAGGAAAAAAAGTTTTCCTCTTCTCCAGACTTGAGCACTAGATGACATTCGCTCATTCAGAGCCACAGTCATTTGCTACTGGGAGTCAGATTCAATAAAACTATTTGTTTCATTTGTTCCTTAATTTCTTCTGCCTGAGTAATTTCAATCTGATATAATTTTTCTTTATTTTTGTATTACTATGTTTTTAGTGCTGAATAAGAAGTTGAAAACCCTATACCTATAAATGAATCGTGTAACTACTGATGCTAAAAGCCTCATGTATGGTACATTGGAAATCAATCAATCTGTGCTACTGCACTGCAGTATTGGCCCCATTCACACAGCTGGATCATAGTTCACAACTTTGTTCTCTTACAAGAGAAATACATAATGTACATCCAAGTCTAACCAGCTACTATTTTACAGGATACTTAGGACAGGGATCATCAACCTATAGCCTGTGGGATGGATGAGGTTCACCATCCAAAACCATTTAGCTCATGGTCATAAAATGGCCTACCAATTTGGTGAAGGCTTCTCCAGTTGCCTTGGGGTAGTGGAACAAAAGTGCTTCAGAAATGAGGATAGCAACAGCATATCTCTGGCTTTTATGCAGGAGAAAGTTGTCAACCCTTACTGTAGAGGAGAGCTATGTTAGTCTATGCAGAATGATTTTATGTGTCAGGGCTTCCCATTGGTTAATACTACTTTCTCATTATTGTGGGGCATGATAGCAACAGCACTTAGACTTATATACTGCTTCACAGTGCTTTACAACCTTCTCTAAGCAGTTTACAGAGTCAGCATATTGCCCCCAACAATCTGGATCCTCATTTTACCCATCTCGGAAGGATGGAAGGCTGAATCAACCTTGAACATTCGAACTGCCAAATTGCAGGCAGCCAGCAATCAGCAGAAGTATCTTATCATTGCACTACTACAGCTCCTGATGACAGTACCAGCCTAGAAACCAGGATACCAGGAGTTCTAGTCCTTCCTTAGACATAAATCCAATTGAGTGATTTGGGTATCTCTCTGTCTCTGTCTCTCTCTCTCTCTCTCCTAAGAAGAAGGAAAGAGCCAACCATTCTATCCACTAAGGATGGTGGTGGAAGAGAGGAAGCTGCTCCATGTAAGGTGCCATGGGTTTCAGAATGAAAAGCAGGATACAAATCTAACAAGTAAATGAATACATGTATGGCAGTGTAGCACAAGTGTGTCATTTTCAAAGAAAGTGACATTTCTAGACTCAGGGCACTATTTGGAAAAATAAATAAATGAATATTTTGGAATGGTTTTTTATTTTCTTTTAAAAAATCAATATTTTTGTTTTCTTTTAACTGCATAATCTTGCTTCACTCATTACAGTGAGTTTATTCACAGGAAAAAGGCATAGATACTGCTTTTGGGGCTCAGCAAAGGGATGTATCAATTTCTTGCTTGAAAGTATGGTAAGTCAGCTAAGCACAATTGCTAATCAGTTCCCTGAGTTGACTAGAGCTGAAGCAAAATACTTCTTAGTATTCTCTCATTTTGGGAGTTGAAATTCATACCTTTTAAAGTTGTTGAGAAACATGGCTCAAGGATTTTCACATTAGCTGTGGTGTAGAACAATTGGATCCAACAACTCTATCAGTAGCCATGCAAATAAGCCCAGACCCTTACTTTTACTAATTAGTAATTAAATCTATTTTCCTCAACAACTGTTTTTGTTGTGCTGAGGGTCAGTGCCTGGCTCAGAGTCACACAGTGAAGCTTTGTAGCTGAGAGTCGGCTTGAATCTCGATTTCTCTACCCCAGGGCTGTCAAACTCCCAGCTCATGGGCTGGATGCATCATGTGTTTGCCATGCCCACACTCAGTTTAGCAAAGGGGAAAAAAGTCCTGATATGTCACATGACACCACCATGATGATGTGAGTTTGATACCCCTGTTCTATCCCAATCAAGCACAGTCACCTCTACATCATATTTTAATTGCATTGTCTCCTATGTCTCAGAATGTTGGGCTGGGAATTGGAGGAAGAAGAAAGGATACCATTACAAAATGTGGTGGAAAAGACTCAAAAAAAAAAAAAAAAAGCTGGCCCTTTCAGGATAATAACATGATTGAGATATCTGAATGTCAAATTATGCAACCAAGCCAGTTTCTGTATTTGTTGCAATCATGAAATAATGAAATATACATACTTCTGAATATTGGATAGAGAGAAAATCTTTATTTTTCCTACAAAGAAAGTGTATATTTCACTTAGGTAGTTTCTTCCGCATTCACGATATATTACGATATAATATAATGAAGATAATACTGCTGCTGATAATAATACTACTACACATTTTAGAGAATAAGTTACACTTAATAAAGTGGTTGATATTTGGGAGAAGAGAGTCAAAATGTTTCATCATTGCAATTTTGCTCAGTCACTCATAAAGTTGTACCATCAGCCCATCCACTTATCCCTAAGTACATATGTAAGAATGATCATTAATGTTCACTCATGTAGAATAACCACACTACATTAGTTGCAGTCCTATAAATGCAGCTGGTTCTCCACATACATCACATGAATTATGGCCCCATAAACAAATAGTCATTGATTTCTGTAATGCCCCTACACAAAAGACATTGCAATATAAAAGGAAAGTTGTAGCATTTTCTTTTCTCATGTCTGATTATGGAAGATTGAATTGAATTCTGAATTAAATTCTTTATTGTCATTCTATGTATATACACAGTATACATACAACAAAATTCACATAACACCCAGAGACCAGACACAACATGCACACACACATGACAATACCCAAACACCTCCCCATCCACCAAAATTCTCTACCTTCTAAAAACACACAAGCATCCACCCAACAGACCAAGTAATACAGTCCAACAGTTCACTGATGGTGGTCCTTAAATTCATTGTTAAGTGCAATTATAGCTTTGGGATAAAAACTATTCAGAAAACATGTGGTCTGAGTTTTAATTATTCTGTATCTTCTGCCAGAAGGCAACAGTTCATAAAGATTGTAAGCATGGGAAGAGTCTCTGAGAATGTTGTGCAACTTCCTCAAACAGTGAGATGCGAAGATGTCATCCAAGGCTGGTAGTTGGAGCCCAATTATATCCTATAATTATATTATAATTATATTATATTCTGGGCAGTTTTAATTATTCTCTGTAGAGCCTTTTTTTCCACTACAGAGCTGCTCCCATACCATACAAGAATGCAGTATGTTAGGATACTCTCAATGGTACTGCGGTAGTAGGACAGAAGTAGATACTGAGATAGATTTACCTTTTATTTATCTTAAGATAAAGTCATATATGAGTGCTGGTATATTGAGAGTGATTTTACTTATTTAAGAAGCAACCATACATTTATATACAAGGAGATTGATTTTTTTATGTTGCTGTGTTTTAATATACTGAATCTCTGCACAGAGTTTATAACATGGTGTTGAGAAATAAGTCCAAAAAATAAAATTCACAGTCACATGAGCACCAACTGAATTATTAGCTCATGCTTCACAATTATATTATAAGAAAAATGTCATCACTTTGGAATCACGCTGCGTTGCATTTATTTACCCTCTAAATATCCGGAATCCTTTACAAACCAAATACATATAGGAGTCAATTTACAGTAACATCAGAAAAGCTTTGCAGCATTTGGAGGGTATAAAACCAAACCTCTCCTTTATGATGTTGTTTTCAGGATCCCAACCTATCTACTTGTATCTTCCTGATCCCCTATCTGAATACAGGGTCACCAATGGTATCTTTGTTTGTGTGTGATTAGCAAAATCAAAGTGGCAGTTGTGACTGTGTGATTGTTGCCCATTTGTATGTGCATTGAAAATTTGAAAGAGTTGGAGTTTGCAGTATGATGTCACATGCTACTTTTGTCATCTTGATAAAAGCTCTTCAAAATACCCATGACTACATTAAAATAAATAGAACTGCTTGCCTTCTCATATAAAATAACACACACACACACTTACACACACCATAGCCCCCCGCCGCCTTTTTATTATGTGCCATCAAGTCAAACAAAGAATTTATTCAGAAGCATTTGACCCCTAACAATCCTTCAATATTTTCCCCATCACTGCTGTAATTGAGTCCATTCACCTTGCTGGTGGTTGTCCTCTAATTCTCCTTGCTTCCACCTTTCTTAGCAATATAGACTTCTCTAGAGAGCTAAGTTCTTGCAAAACATTATGGGAGTATAATAACTGGAGTCTGGTCATTTGTGCCTTGAATCAGAATTCTGGGTTGATTTGTTCAATGATTTCCCCCCTGGCTTTCCATGGGTATTCTGAGGAGCCTTCTCCAACACTAGAGTCCAAAAACATCATACACTTTCCATTCCATTTCTTCAAGGTCTACCTTATTTAAGAGGAATATACTGTGTGTAGTTCCTATAGAACAAAGAAACTAAGTCCGTGTTTATGTCCTTCATTGGAAAATGTCATCATTGAGGAACAGAGATAACTCATGTAATAAGTTTGTATCATTGTAGCTATAGCACCTATTTGTGGTTGTTGTCTGTTAGCTGTTATGCCAAGGTCCATAAAATCATGACATAGAATAGGGCAAGAACAACCCTGCCAGTGTGAGGTAGTGAGTGGTCATCTCATTAAAAGCATTGGAAGGGAGAACTAATACTGTGTGAAATATTTTGCTGATCCAGAAAAATGGTCTGTTTGCGAAAATAGTCTTATTATAAGCAAATATTAATGATGATGGAAAGGAGTGTTTGAGCTAAATAGATAGTCTGAGAGATAGCAGAAAATATGAGAAGAAACTGTGTGACTATAGCCCTTTCCACTCCAAATTGTCTGAGGTCTTTTCACAGATACACAGATAGGCTACAAATATACTGCTATGTAGGCAAGCTGTTTTCAGACTTCTTTTGAAAGGTAATAGTAGCCCAAGTCACCTTACTGAAGTTGAGAAATATTGAAGATTGAATAGTCATGTCAAAGTACAGGTATTGTTTGACTCAGAATAGAACCAGCATTCCAGACCATAACAAGCTATGTTGTGCCTGGTTCAGAAAATTGATATGCTTTCGAAAATGAATTTGGGAAAGTACAGTACTTCCAGAAATATGTGTCTACACTTGCAGAATACAATCTTCATTTGCCAGGTGAAGTTCAACTCCCTCCAGAGCAAAAGGTATCAGTGTTACTTACAGAACATGACACCTTTCTTCTTAATAATGAATAATGGTGGTGGCACCAGCATCAATAACTGTTTTACCTGCTTTTCTGCAAGCTGCTTTTAAGATTAATGTATCTAGTAGACCTTGTTCTTCAGAGCTCAAAGGTAACTGAGCTCTGGTGAAGAAATGATCACTTCAAACACTATTTTCCACTAACAAAAAGTAGTTTCTATAGAACTGAGTAATCATACAAGCAAAGCAGGTGGAGATCTTTTAAGTTGTTACTTTAAATTTATCCAACTTTCCTTTCTTTGGGAAAGTGATTGAGAAGCTAGTTGTGCAACAGCTTCAGAAGATTTTGGATGAAATGCATTATGTGGATCCTTATCAGTTGGGATTCAGGCTTGAGCATGGAATGGAAACAGCAGTGATCATGCTTTTGGATAATCTTTTGGCATGGATGGAATAGTGGGAATCCATCCTTCCTTTACTTGTCCTCTCAGCTGCTTTTGATAGCATCAACCAGGGTATCCTTCTGCATCAACCTACAAGATTAGGTGTGGGTGGCTAGTTCTCATCCTTTCTCTGGGTTTGATTCCAGTTGGGAGTGATTAGGGAAGAGAGGTCCCACCCCAGCCTTTACTATGCAGAGTGCCAGAGGGACTATTTTCTTTCCTACTTAACATTTACATGAGAATGCTGGATAAGCTAATCCATCACCACGGGGGTTAGATATCATCGGTATGCTGATAATATCCAAATGTAAATCTCTACTCCTGACAAATTAAGGGATGTTGTGTTGTCCTGATGTTTGGAGCTTCTGGATGGAGAAAAATAAATTTCAATTGAACTGTGGTAAAACTGATTGGCTTTGGACCATTCGCAATTTGTGTTGACAGGGGGACAGAGATCGACCCCAAGGCCCCTGCTTTATGGGGTGCCTCAGGGATCGGTACTCTCACCCCTATTGTTCAACATTTATGTGAAGCCGCTAGGTGAGATCATCCGTGGCTTTGGGGTGGAATTCCATCAATACGCTGATGATACTCAGCTATACATCTCCACCCCAGACCACCCCAACGAAGCCGTCGAAGTGATGACCCGATGTCTGGAGGCCGTGCGGGATTGGATGGGTCATAACAGGCTTCGTCTCAACCCGACCAAAACCGAGTGGCTGTGGTTTCCTGCTCCCAGATACAGTCAGCTTGTTCCCTCGCTGACCATAGGGGGAGAGGTACTGACCCCTGTGGAAAGAGCGCGCAATTTGGGTGTCCTCCTGGATGTACGGCTGTCTTTGGAAGAACATATTGCAGCCGTCGCCAGGGGGGCTTTTTATAAGATTCGTTTGATCTACCAGTTGCGGCCCTTTCTGGATCTGGACGCACTTCGCACAGTCACTTCCGCCCTCGTTATCTCCCGCTTGACTACTGCAACGCTCTCTACATGGGGCTCCCCTTGAAGAGTCTCCGGAGGTTACAGTTAGTCCAGAATGCAGCCGCACGGATGATTATGGGCGCCCCCAAGGACACCCACATAACACCACTTCTCCGCAGACTGCACTGGCTTCCTGTGGCCTTCCGGATTCGATTCAAGGTGGTACTATTAGTATTTAAAGTGCTCCATGGCTCGGGACCTGGATACTTACGGGACCACCTTCTGCCACAAACAACCTCCCGCCGCCCAGTACGTTCCCACAGGGTCGCCCTGCTTGGGATACCGCCATCTGATCGTTGTCGGCTGGCGACCCCAAGATTACGTGCTTTCTCTGTGGGAGCCCCCTCCCTTTGGAACTATCTCCCCCCGGAGATACGAGACACATCGGACATCCTAACCTTCCGGCGTGCAGTCAAGACCTTACTTTTTAAGCAGGCCGGCCTAGCCAATTAAAGGTTTTCTAAGATTTTTAAATTTTAGATTCAAATAAGACTTTTAATTCTATTTGATGGGACTCAATCATTTACTTACTTACTCATTTTACTCATTTATCCTATTTTCATCTATCTATATTCAATTCTGAGTTAATTACTGTTACTGTTGACTGTATCTTTATATGTTTAGACTGCACACCGCCCCGAGTCCCTTTTGGGAGAGGGAGCGGTATAAAAATACGATAAATAAAAATAAAATAAAATAAATAAATTTGATGCCTTCTGGTTCGGTGACTACACCACCTTTCATGCTGGCAGGGTTGTTCCAAACATACCCTGTGCACAATCTGAGGGTCCTTCTGAACTGAGGATTCCTACTCAGTAAACAGGTAGAAATTGTGGCTAGGAAGGCCTTTGCATAACTGTGCTATTTGCACCCATTTCTAGATTGAGGGGCTCTACTTATGGTCATTCATGCCTTGCTCTACATGGGCTGCTCTTGAAGACTGTTTAGTTTTTGAAGAATTATCCTACTGATAGACAAACTATCCTAAGATCTTTACATTATTTTCTAACAAAACAATATTAAGTTAGATAGAATAAAAAAGAAGAAAACTTTTAGTGCAAACTATTTGTGACTTCTCCGTAATACACATAAATAGCTGTTAGGTGTAAAACTCTGGACAGGGTATGAGAAGCTAAAAAAGCAACAGAAATGGTCTGTATAATTGCACTCTATTCTTTGCATATAATTCTGGCTTCTCTTTTTGTACAGCTGGTCCTGCAAACCAATTCTTGTAACACCACATATAAAAATTCATTAACAATATCGACTTGTTTGTTTCTTTTACTTACCTTTCTCAAAACCATAAAATTAAACCAAAATTAATCGCTCCATTAACTAAGGACTTTAAGTTGGAACTGAGCAATGTTTCAACTTTCACAAATTTACTGTGCCTTAAATCTGGCTGTCCTTATATTTTCTATAATTGGCACAATTTCTTAGATCCGGTGCCGGGCAACAGAGTGAGACCAGACAACCTTTGAACAGTCAGGACTGCAGCCACTGAGTTTTCTATCTTTTGAAAGGGATTCATCAGAGGGCACAGTTGCAGAAAGTCGACCTTCTTTGTGGACATATGATATTAGATTCCTGCTCTAAAAGATAGGAAAGGATTAGTGAAGCACATTTTACAGCTATAATGGCCAGAGGATTTATTTGCAGGAAATACATAATTAGGATAGGCAAAGTAACTACATCTTATCAACATGAGAATCCAAGACCTATTGTCATGAATGTTCTTTGGGAAGGAAGGCAGAAGGAAACTAGCAATTCATGAGACAAAGAGCAGACAGAGTGATAGAAAAGAGTCAGGGTGACATGTTGGCTCAGCATCAAGCTGGAAATTGGGAGATTGTGAGTTCTAATCCTGCCTTAGGCACAAAGTCAGCTGGATAGCCTTGGATCAGTCACTCTCTCTCAACCCTGAAAAGGGCAAACCAAGGAATTAACTAGGCAGTTGCCAGGGGCTAACAGTGACTCAAAAAAATACCCCCCCCCCCAAGTAAATCCTTAAGTCTTTGTTTATACCTTCTGTCACCTTGTGGTCAGTAGGATATGAGATGCTACAGAGTTCATATCATTAGATTCAGTTTGCCAACAACTGTGATCACTGGAATCAGAATGGCCAAACTTTTGAAACAAGATTGTTGATACTTTGCTAGAGAAATATTCCCTGAGGATGGGCTCCGCATGAGTCTGAAAGCTTAGAAGACTAAACCTCTGGTTCTGGTGATTGACCCATATTGGATCCTGCAAAATTATTGATTGTTTTGAGAGGGCAGGGGTAAAGTGTGGAAATGGGAGTTGCGGAACGTAAACCACTAGTATGCTTAGCTGTAATCTTTTTCCAACTTTCCCTGCCATCAATTGCTTAAAATTACATTGCTGAAACTTGGGCACTGGGCATCAAATTTCAGTGGTGCAATTTAAGGGTGCTTGTGGGGTTGATGGGGGTCACATATAGTCTACTGAGATGTATTGAAAACTGCAGATTTTAAGAGTTTTGGTGAATATTTAAAAAAAAATCAATTTCCTTTTCCCGTGCTAAGACTTAACAACCTTAACAATGAAAATAGACTTCTGAAAACTCATGCCATGATTTATGTTTGATAATATTGGGAAATATTATTTATTCTATATACATCTAGGCAAGGGCACAGGAAGAACTTCATCCATTACTGAAATAAGAGAAAAGTGGAAAATGTTCCTTCCGTCCCAAAGAGATTAATGTTTAGCCTGTTCGATGCCATGGAGAGAAGACAAAGGTGCATGAATTTGACCCTTGATTTCACTACATTTTAAAATTGTATTTAATGCAGTTCCAAAACATATGAACAAGGATGTGTGAAACAAACAGAAAGAAAGGAAGAATCTGAAGAATATAGAATAATTAAATTATGAAAACATTATTACAGCTTAGTTTTTAAGCAAAAAATTGACTACAACAATCATATTGTCCATTGTTTCCATTATACCAATGACAAGTGAATTCAATAGGTGAGAAATGACACAAGTCAAATGTTAACATTGGGTCTATGGATATCTTATGATGGACATATCATGATCTTTTTGGCAAGATCCCAGGTATGGTTGATCCAAGATTTTTCAGAGCTACATTGCAAATTTGAAGGACATACATTTAGCAGTGTATGAATATCTCTAAATTTAGCCAGAGGGATGGAAGGTGCCAAGTCCAGATCCAGAATGACTCAAAGAGTGGGCATGCTTTGGGACCCTTTTTATCCCCTAAGGTCCTTGTTTTGTTGATTTACAAATCTGGTAGCTGTCAAGTGAGTTTTCCAAATACTCAGTGTCCAGCCTCCTTTGATTGTTGATATTCTGTTGACATTTCTTCTTTCATCCTTAACAATTTCGTTTCCTCTTCTCTATCTCCTGAAAGAACCTTTTTGAAAAGATTCCTGGCTTTTGCCCTCTTGGTATCCATGCCTGATCCATTTTTAGGTTATGGCAACTTTAGCCTGGTCTCAAGCCCAGGACTGACATACTTTTTATCCCAACCTATATTACAGCAGAATTTTTGAGCTTAAATAAAAATCATTGGAATCCATTGAGCTCATAACATTTTCAGATTAGTTACACTGTGGTCAGGGGCTTCAATGAAAAATATAATTGTAATTCTACATACCACTAGAGGAAACAGTTGATTCCACAGTTTGGTGCTCTCCCTCTTTAGCATATCACAAGCTAGCGGGTAAAAATATTTTGCCAATCGTGAAGCTGCAGCAGTCCGGTGTGACTACAGGATTGTGCCCAACATCTGCATATATTCCACACATTCCTACTTCCCCATCTGACTATAACCCAAATTGCACACATAACAAAAATCAGGTTGAAATCATGAAATGCTGACTCACAAATAACCCTTTATTTATGAGTTATTTCCTTTTTCTTTCATTTCTTTATTTAGGCACCAATATTAACTTTGAGTTTTCTCCATGCCCTGTCTGGGAGGCAATGCAATGGCACGGGGTGGTTGTTCCACTGTTTTGTTATTTTCTGCTTGTGTTATACCAGTAAGGGCCACGAAATTCAAGCAGGTACCGCCAATTGAACAGAAGTGCTACTATGCAATTCTGGTAGACCATCTGCGCACCCAGCTCTTTGGAGATGCAGATTGGAAACGAACAAGGCTGTTCAGGGACCAGAAGAGGAAAAGCACATCACATCAGTCCGAATAGCCAATAAACTTTGCTCTGATCTCACCTGGCTTTAGCCAGCTAGTTTGCCTCCAAAATAATAGGTGGGTGAAGCATAATCACTTTTATTTATTTATTGAGTAAATTTCTATGCTGCCCATCTCACTCTGCAAAGAGACCCACACTTGCAACTATGTTTGGGTACTCTTGACTCAAATGAGTCATAGCTCATGGGCAGGGAATAAGATGAGAAATTCTTAGAGACATGGCAGAAACAAAATTGTCAGATTACTTTGCACCATTGTTAAATTGTCAACGAAAATCCCATGCTCATTTATGCTGTACCTCTGCTGATCCAAGCCAACATGAAAGAATAGAATGTAGGTGGTTTTCATCTGGAAGCATAGATTAAGTATTTTATTTATTCATTAAATGTATATGTGGCCCATCTCGCAGTTTGAGGCAACTCTGGGTGGCATATAAAATTTTTGGTACGTATTTTAACAGAGCTTAGATGTCTTTTATCAAAGATTAGTAAAATAAATAAGCCATAACATATTGATATTTTTCAATAGAGTATTAATCAATCAGAATAGAACTGGAAGGGACCTTAGAGGTCTTCTGGTCCAACCCCCTGCTCAAGCAGGTGACCCTAAGCCATTTCAGACAGGAGGCTGTCCGGTCTTTTCTTTAAAACTTCCAGTGATGAAGCACCTATAACTTCTGAAGGCAAGCTGTTTGACTGATTAATTGTCCTCAGTATTAGGAAGTTTTTCCTTAATTCCAGGTTGCTTCTCTCCTTAATTGACTTTCATCCGTTGTTTTTTGTCTTGCCTTCTGGTACTTTGGAAAATAAGTTGACCCCCCCCCCCTCTTCTTTGTGGCAGCCCCTCAAATACTTTAATACTGCTATCATGTCCCCCCACCAGTCCTTCTTCTCTTTAGACTAGCCATACTCAATTCCTGCAATTGTTCTTCATATGCTTTTATCTCCAGGCCCTTAATCATCTCAGTTGCTCTTCTTTGAACTTTTTCCAAAGTCTCAATATCCTTTTTGTAATGTGGTGACCAAATTAGATGCAGTATACCAGGTGTGATCCTAATAAGGATTTATAAAGGTAATAGTAAGGTAATAAATATTTTCACGGTGGAGGAGCAGCTAATATAAGAACTGAGTCAGGCACATAAGTGTTAAGCTTTGATCTAAGTGCTGCAGCTTTATGACCTTATTTTGGTCCACATATTGAATCATTTGCATTGAGTACAAAATGAAGATTGTTATTCAGAATAAATCTTTTTTTTAAAAAAAGGGAGAGAAGACAGCTGAAAACTAGAATCAGGAAATACGACTGAAAGAGAACAAGTGATATGATATTTACTGTATTTAAGGGCAGAACTGGCATTGGAAACAAGTATTTAGAGATAGGTTTTCCTAATCCCTATATTTTTTACATCCATACAAAAGATGCATTCTGCATTCAAACTTCAAAAGCATGAAGGACAGAAACACAGGAACTTGCTGCCTGAGAATTTAATGGAGGTCAATGCGAGGAGGCTTATATACAGTTGAGAAGCACTCATCAGTCTCTTCAAAAGCCAGTTTATGAACTCTGTGACTTCTCCCCAACATCAGTGCATATATTTATAATGCATGCAATCACATCTGTCAGCCTAAGGTTGGTCTTCCATCTTGTGAGGGAAGCCATAAAAAGAAAGAATTCAAGCTGACAATAGCTGTACATCTGTCAAAGAAATGGTGATGGAAAGAAATGGGGGGAAGAAAATTACCATTTTCCCTTCATTAGAGTAGGCTGGCAGCTGCATTAAAGTGAGCGCCAGATGCCTCTTGGTATGAAAGCAGGAGGTAAAAGGCAATGTACCTACAAGACTTCACCACATGAGCTTCACAAACTGGTAATTGGTGTAGCCATAGATTTCATTTACATTTTTATTGGTATTAGATTAATTTAGTTTTCTGTCAATCATTGAGTGACTTATGGCCTTTGCTACATTCTCCTATTTCTTGTTATCCTAGATCTAAAATGACCTTCCTGGTGTGGTAGTCCTGAAGCAAAATTATATTTTATAATAAGGAGAGGCTGCTGCTGTTGCTACAATATATTTTGGAAAACACATTTTTGGAATGGAATACATACTTGTACATCTGCCAGTCTTGGAAGTTGACTTGATTATTTCTCCTTCAAGCCTAATTGTTTTATTCATATGTACTATATTATGTGATGTGAAACCAAATAGGAATCTTTGCAAATTCCACTTAATTTTATGGAAATAAATTGATGAAGGGGTTCCAGGTCTGATAATAGGACTTGAGGCAATAACAGCATTTCCACAGGATAATTTCAAAAGGCTTACCAATTCTTATTTCCCAAAATGAAGTTGTGTTTGGTACTTGATAAAAGTATTCTTGTAAAATTTAAAAAGTCTAAATTGAAAAAAGTGATTCCAGCTGCCTTTTCCACAGCATTTTCCCTAAGTGATTCCTAAACTTGAGGCAAGTTATATTACATTGCTGAGATGATTTCATCTCTTCCTTTCACTTAAGGAATGATAAGCTCATCAAACAGTTGCAGAGATGAAAATTCCAGTTTCTAGCCCAGCTTGGCCTATTTGGCTTTATTAAATCTTTTTGTTATGAGATTTACATTTCCAATTTTAAACTTTCTAATAGGTATTTTCAGAGGAGCATAGGTTCATAAGAAGTTTCTGTGGCTAACTTTTCTAATGAGAGTAGAGAAATATTGACACTAGCTAAGCTTAGTTTTAAGTGAATTTTAAATGACAACAGTTATGGGATGGAGATAATGTAATAATTTAAGAAGAGACTGGACAGCCACTTGTCTGAAATGATATAGGGTCTCCTGTTTGAACAGGGATTTGGACTATAAGACCAAGGAGCCTTCCAACTCTATTATTCTGTATTTTGTATAGTGACCAAGATATCTGTAGATGATTGGAGTACCTTGCAATCGCTGAGTATGAAAGCAGAGGACATCTGATCAGCCACCGTCTGCCAGAAATGAACTTGCATTCATAGCCATGTGTCCTTACACTGACATTCCATCTTATCATAACCTTGCCTAACTGACCAACATTGCTTTATCACCTAGAAATCAGATGTGTGAAACATTCACTTTTACCAAAATGACACTGTTCCTCAACTCTTTGTCTATAATATTATAATACTAACACATCTTTCTAGTAATTAAAAAAACATAGAGAATAATTCTGTGAAACATTCTAAACTCTCTAAAAATAAGTAGGGATTAGAAGGTGGTTTGTTTTGTTTTAGAGTTTGTGCCAAGTCATGTTTAAACTATGGTTTGCTGACCAATCACAATGGCTTTCTTAATATAAAAAACTAAATCAAAAACTTTAATTGATTATGGCTTGAGTGACAGAAGCTATCCAGCTAAACCCAATCCAATATAACATTGGTTAGTAAATTGAGTGAATTTTCATACTGAGATTGAAAGCTGACAGTTCATTATTTGTCATCTTTGCTGCACTCCATAGAAGAGGGCAGATAGCTATGAATGTAAACCATCTCCTGGTTTACACTGAGCACTGACTGCAGTTTATTGTTTACATTTTCGACATCTGTTTTATGTTTGCCCTGATGCCAACTCCTTTGTTCCTTTATTTTCATATTTTCAAAATTAGTAAAGTATTTATAGCTTAGTTAAATAAACACCTTTCCTCTTATTATTTCAGAGCACAAAGGCATCCAGCAGAGCACCCTTTCAAGAAATTTGATGAAACATTTTCAAACATTTTCTGCTTTATTATCTAGTGATATTTTAAATTCCAGGTTGCTGCTTGAATCTTCCCAGAAGCAATAATTTGCTCTGACCTATTGGTGCTCCTCATTTTCTTTCAAGCATTGATTTTCTTATTTTCCTAAGAGAGCTTGAAATTAACAAAGCTGAACTCATGATTAAAATACAAACAACCTTAGTTACTGCCTTTAGAATTGGCAACAACTATAGCAAAGCTGTGATAATCCTCCTCCTCCCATAAAATCCTTGCAGAAAGGCTGCCATTGTGTACTTGTGTCCTGATATCTGTTGCAAGCAGGTAACTTGGTTTTTTTTTCAGCTTTGATGATTTGTCCCATTTGTATCTTCATTCAACTTTCCCCACAATACTGAAGTCTATAGGTGTAAAACCATTTGTTAAACCATTTGTTAAACCATTTGTACTGCATATGTATACATAATTAAATAGGGTTGGGCTGAATAATTGTTCCAGGATTCCTTATAGGGTAATTCTTTGCACTTTGATAACTTCGTTTTGTGAGAAGTCAAAACTGATATGGGACAGGATGAGTTTGGAAGGAAGTTGTGTTAGAAAAAAGGAGCAGCAAATATCAAAAAAGACTTCCCTATTCTCTCCATAACCAGGTTTGTAGTTAAATTGAGTACGTATGAAGAACTGAGAAAGTTTTGGATGTTAATGGAGACACATACTTGAACTTTTGAAATCCATAAAAATCTGATGGGATCCATGCTTTTGAAATAGTTTTAAACGCAATTTGTATACATGAGTAACAACATATCTCCTACATTGTGAAATACCAGTCTACAGGTGAAACTCAAAAAATTAGAATATTGTGCAAAAGTTCATTTATTTCAGTAATGCAACTTAAAAGGTGAAACTAATATATAAGATAGACTCATTACATGCAAAGCAAGATAGTTCAAGCCGTGATTTGTCATAATTGTGATGATGATGGCTTATAGCTTATGAAAACCCCAAACCCACAATCTCAGAAAATTAGAATATTGTGAAAAGGTTCAATATTCTAGGCTCAAAGTGTCTCACTCTAATCAGCTAATTAAGCCATAACACCTGCAAAGGGTTCCTGAGTCTTTAAATGGTCTCTCAGTGTGGTTCAATAGGAAACACAATCATGGGAAAGCCTGCTGACCTGACAGTTGTGCAGAAAACCATCATTGACACCCTCCATAAGGAGGGAAAGCCTCAAAAGGTAATTGCAAAAGAAGTTGGATGTTCCTAAAATGCTGTATCAAAGCACATTAATAGAAAGTTATGTGGAAGGGAAAAGTGTGGAAGAAAAAGGTGCACAAGCAGCAGGGATAACCGCAGCCTGGAGAGGATTGTCAGGAAAAGGCCATTCAAAAATATTGGGGACTTTCACAAGGAGTGGATTGAGGCTGGAGTCAGTGCATCAAGAGCCACCATATGCAGACAGATCCTGGACATGGGCTTCAAATGTCGTATTCCTCTTGTCAAGCCGCTCCTGAACAACAAACAACGTCAGAAGTGTCTTACCTGGGCTAAAGAAAAACAGAACTGGTCTGTTGCTCAGTGGTCCAAAGTTCTTTTTTCTGATGAGAACAACTTTTGCATCTCATTTGGCAACCAAGGACCCAGAGTCTGGAGGAAGAATGGAGAGGCACACACTGCAAGATGCTTGAAATCCAGTGTGAAGTTTCCACATCTGTGTTGATTTGAGGAGCCATGTCATTTGCTGGTGTTGGTCCACTGTGCTTCATTAAGTCCAGGGTCAATGCAGCCATCTACCAGAAGATTTTGGAGCACTTCATGCTTCCTTCCGCAGATGAGCTTTATGGGGATGCTGACTTCATTTTCCAGCAGGACTTGGCACCTTCCCACACTGCCAAAAGCACCAAAATCTGGTTCAGTGACCGTGGGATTATAATGCTTGATTGGCCAGCAAACTCACCTGACCTGAACCCCATAGAGAATCTATGGGGCATTGCCAAGAGAAAGATGAGAGACATGAGACCGAACAATGCAGAAGAGCTGAAGGCCGCTATTGAAGCATCCTGGTCTTCCATAACACCTCAGCAGTGCCACAGGCTGATAGCTTCTATGCCACGCCGCATTGAGACAGTAATTGCTGCAAAAGGGGCCCAAACGAAGTACTGAATACATATGCATGCTTATACTTTTCAGAGGTCCAATATTGTTCTCTGTACAATCCTTGTTTTATTAATTGTATGTAATATTCTAATTTTCTGAGATTGTGGATTTGGGGTTTTCATGAGCTGTAAGTGATAATCATCTCAATTATGACAAATGGCTTGAACTATCTTGCTTTGCATGTAATGAGTCTATCTCATATATTAGTTTCACCTTTTAAGTTGCATTACTGAAAGAAATGAACTTCTGCATGATATTCTAATTTTTTGAGTTTCACCTATATTTTGGGAAGCAAGTTCCAAAGCCCAGGGTAGATTTCAGTAACAAATCTTCTTAGGATAAAGAACACAGCCCTATTTAAAAGAAGCAGTTTCATCAACAGCAGTTAAATAACTGGCGTGGAACAGGGGTAGAAAATATTTTCTTCCAGTCCTATAAACAAAATTTCTTCACCTTGTTGTCTTCAGTTATCCCCCAATGGATATTCTGGTACTTGAGACAGTGATGATTTTGATATTGGTTCTTTGTGTGACCCACCTGCCTGAAATTCAGGCAGGAAATCTATTTTGCTAATTCTGGTATAAATTACTGCTCTTCTGTCTTTCCTTGTTATCAATTAGCTTGGAAATTTACACCCTAGCCAGGATACGTGGAACTTCACAGACAGCCCAGATGTTATTGTTGATTGGTATTTGCAATCTTTACATTTTCTTTACTGTTGTTTCCATTTTTTTATTTTGTATCAACATCCATCAACGAGAAAACATTTTAATATTTTGCAATTTATTCTGCTCGATGGCAGTAGAAGCCATCTGTTGGCAGCAGCCGTCTGCTGACTGATTTTGGAGAGACCATATTCAGGGCAAAACTGTTTTGAGTTTTCAGCATTGAGAGTTTTGGGTCAAGCTTTTTTATTAGAAGCTACTAATCAAAGCTAAACACACAGGGCTGTCCTCATAATTCTCATTTAACTCACAGTGAAGATCATATTTTGTAGTGATTGGACCTGCCTCCAGCTTTAATGTTGACATTAACCACTGACAATAGTTATGCTAGGACCTTCCTCATATATTTAGCATAAATTTATGCAGTGAGTAATGGGGCTGGAAAAGTGGGCTGTTCATGCCATTGTAGCATCTTTCCTCCAAGGATCACAAGAGGTTAGTGCTTCCAAGGAGACACACCTCTTGAGTCAAAAGACACCACCCAGAATCCTTCCTTGCCGTGGTTCACCCAAGTTCATAATGCTGAGGCAAAAGCACTCCACCACATAGGGAGACACTTGGAAAGGATAATGGGCTCATGAGGATTAACTTGATGGAGATTTCATATCTCTATCATTGTGACACAAAATATTCATTTGCTAATTAGTTTTGAGCAAAAGGATGGCTTTGAATCAAGTTGCTTTCAAGAGTTAATACTGTTCTTTTTCTTTACCCACTCAAGAGTGCTTGTTGCTCAAATAATAATGTTTCTCTCCCCCTTGACATGGTGCAGTACATGAAATTCCACCCCAGACAATCATAGTCATGTCTATTAGTTTCCAAGGTAACCATCTTGGATACATTTGTCTGAACCAATTTTGGAAGGCTGACTAAAACCAAATAAGAAAATTAAAGTTTCTTCAGCTTTGCAAAATTGGGGAAGCAGAAACCACCATTACACATTGTCTTCATTAGTCCCAGATTCTGATCGAAAAAGTAAGGGGAAGACAAAATATACTTTCATGCAAAGAATCCAAATGCAGAGCGAAAGTGAAATGAATTATGTATGATAGCCAAGAATGCAGAATGATGACTGAGCCAAGAGCAGATGAGTTTGTAAAATTGCTTATGGGTGGTGGAGGTGAAGGGCCAGAACTTTGCCCCATGAAATGTGTGGAGAAACACAGAAAGCTAACATATCTTGAAAAAGGCTATATGGGTAGTGTTTGTTTAGTTGTCTTTTTGTCTATGTTAAATATCTTGGGCGAATTTGTCTTACATCCATGAATATATTGATACATTCATAAACCATCCAACCCATTCTAATTTAATCTAGCTGATATCTCCTCCCCTCCCCTCCTCTCCCTCTCTTCTTCCTCTCTTCTCTCCTCTCTTCCCCGACTCCTCTCCTCTTTCTCTTCTCTTCCTTCTTGACTGGGGATAATAAAGTGCTGGAGCTAAAAACCTGGGTAAAAATATCCCGGGAAAGAATCCAACTTGTGGAAGATTAGGCTATTAGGAGAATTATGACAGTACTAAGTTTGAATTTCAGTACCAAATGGAGAATAAAACAAGGCTCTGTTACTTGGCCACATTTGCCATGTCTTATTGAGAACATTAACCTATGAATTTATTCTATGCCCGTGCTTTTTTGCCATTGCTTGTGCCTTTTGTATCTCAGTTAGAACAAGCCGAACCTGTTCTTTGTTCAAATACGTACACTCTTGCCTGGATTCCTGACTTAGCAACAACAAGGCCATGTATAACGTTGCACCATATTGCTCAGCCAGAGGGGAAAATCCAGTGACATTACAAAGCATTAGCTTTAATTATCTGGTGAGATGAGAGATTGTTGGCGCAGTGTGTGAAGTACTGAGCAGCATGTTCAGCTTGTCCCAGTGAAGGTCACTGTGGCCCAAGTATTCCATTGATTTTAAGGCTGTATCTGATCAAGGCTAAAAGTTTCTTTACACTCTGTGAAGTGAATGCTGATTTTTCTCAAAAGGAAATGCTGCTCAGCATGTCTTCGTCCAGAAAGTGTTCCTTTTTCTTTGAGAACAACAACATTAAAAACAAAAAAGACAGAACTTGGTGGTTGGATATTCTATAACTTAACCTGTTAGGTTTTTGTGGATCTGCGAGACAGATGATTTTGTCAATAATGATCAGAACCTTACTTGGAAGAGGTTCTGCTTCCTTAGATTATTAGGCCCTTTCCCTACTTTATTTTGTTTTGCCCCTATTTTTTTTTTTAACAATGTCATGTTACCTACCAATTTTTGGAAGTGGTATTGTATATTACATTTATATTTTATGTTATGGTATACAAGTGGTCCTTGACTTATAACAGTTCATTTAGTGATGGTTCAAAGTTACAATGGCACTGAAAAAAGGTGACTTATGACTAATTTTCACACTTGCAACCATTGCAGCTTCCCCATAGGTCACATGACCAAAATTTGGATACTTGGTAATTGATTCATATTTATGATGGTTGCAGTGTCCTGGGGTCATGTGATCCCCTTTTGTAATCTTTTGACAAACAAAGTCAATGGGGAAACCAGATTCACTTAACTGTGTTATTAACTTAACTGCAGTGATTCACTTAACAAGAAGTGAATTCACTTAACAAGAAGTGTCAATAAAAGTCATAAAATGGAGTAAAATTCACTTAACAAATGTTTCACTTAACAACAGAAATGTTGGGCTCTACTGTGGTTGTAAGTCATGGACTACCTGTATTATATTGCATTGTACTGAATGTTTCAAAGCTGCCTTTTCAAGAGGCAACTGGACTTCCTGGTTTTTCTTTGAAGATTTTTCACATCTCCCCTAAGAAGCCTCTTCAACTCTGATTGGAGGGTGGAGAATTCCCCACCCTCCAATCAAAATTGAAGAACCTTCTTGGATGAGAAGCAAAACATCTTCAAAGAAAAACCAGAAGTCCAATTACCTCTTGAAAAGGCAGCTTTGAGACCACCATGAACTGGATGACTGAGAATCTCCATAGACATTGTATTGAATATAGAAAGATTGGGTTACACATGTTTAGTTAGGAATATGAAAAATTATTCTCTTTCTAGCCTCCCAGAGCTGTTCTGAGCTGGGTGGTACCAAAACAGAAATATATTAATGAAACAATCTTTTAAATGACAACTTATATATTTTAAAACATTACAGTACACTACTTCTGTGGCACTCGCACAATTATATTTATTACTCTTTTCTATAACATAAGGCTTGCCCAATATTTGCAATGTTCATTCAGAAAAATGCTGTTTTGCTTTTATTTAATCCAACCAATCTCAGGGGTTTTCTCACTGTATGGTCACTGAACTAAAGCCCTGCAAACAGACAGATATGTTATTTTGGAGAATGTAAAGTAGCTGCAGCCAAATTAGATGCTATTGTTAATTGATTGAATACAGTTAGTGTTTTTGAGTGTTTTTTTTTTAAAAGAATCCCACGAATAACAAGGCAGCCTTAGTAGCACTGAGAATATCTCAGAGAAAGGAAGATACTCATCCTTTGCTCCTTCATGTCTGCAAAAAGAACTGGCCTATTAGCCATATGTATCAGAAGCGCTTCCCAGCTGGTATTGCATTTTTAAAATACAGTTTGTGTACAGTCATAGATATTCTCCCTCCAAAAGGCTACTGCATTATTTAGCTACAATGCAGGCTTTCCTCCTGACAATAACAGATTTCCTTGTCTGTGATATCACAAAGAAAGAGTTAAACTCTTCTTCTCCATCTCCTTTAACCTCAGAATTGCCTAGGCTTCTCCACAGCAGCTACTAACAGAATAAAAATGTGTGTGTTGTTGCTCACTGGCATTAAGAAAATGAACTGTAAGTTTTAAGCTCCAAACTTAGCTCAGCTGTAACCTCAACGCTGCATGCTTTTATGCAAGGCACCATCTGGTCTGGCTCCAGGTTTGAGAAGGCCCTCAATAAATTGCTTTCAGAGGCCTCATCAGTAATGTCGGCAGAGGTCCCCAAGTATGAATTTAAATCAGGGCAACAGGTAATGTATTTTGAGCAAGAATTATGAAACATTGATGGACCAATCAAGAATAGATGGGATTTGCTGGAAAATTGGAGATTCAGTATTAAGAGGTGAAATAGCGACCCCATTCCTTACACTTTCAACCTCCAGTCATCTGCAATAAAGTAATAATAAGCTTCGACAACTGTATTGGGCTCTTGGTGAAATTTTTGAAAGTAATATGACATATCACAGGTGTGTTTTATTCCCTGCCATTCCCTTTATAGAACACTTTATCCCACATTATTTTTACTAAGAAACACTTTGAGGTGCTCTCTACAATTTTTATTTCTTACAAGTATATTTCCTATTCGGCGTACTTTTATTTTAAATTGTTTAAAATTACCTTCAATCAGTGTGTGGAATAAGGTAGTATGAATCTAATAAGTATAATTCCTTGGGAGCAAAAGCCTGATCCATAGAATAAGATCTAAGCTAAGAATATTGAATGAGAAGAATGTAGTTTTATTTTTTATTTTGAACAGCCCTTTGATTTTTTGAACCAAAGGAGCAATGACCACCTGGACAGATGAGATAACTTAGAGGCTTTTTCCAGCCATTAAGTTTTATGACTCTTGTAAACTTTG
This sequence comes from Bungarus multicinctus, assembly GCA_023653725.1. Taxonomy (NCBI): domain Eukaryota; kingdom Metazoa; phylum Chordata; class Lepidosauria; order Squamata; family Elapidae; genus Bungarus; species Bungarus multicinctus. The sequence goes on from CM042834.1 coordinate 86,079,280, forward strand.
TGTTGTTTGGAGAAATTTTATTTTAATTAAAGCAACAGTCCAGCAGAGAGTGACATATAAACAGATACAGTTACAAAAGAAGAAAAATAAGGGTTAGAGTTTGTCTCCTGGAAAATAACAGCTTTGCTCACATCCCACATTCTGGCAATCATGAGCAATAGCTTTGTTCCAGTATAATTATATACTTTCCCCACATGCTTTTCTTTCAATTAAGTTCAAGTGCATGGCCATTTAACTAGGTTTAACATGCTCATTGATAGTGAGCTATTTCAGAAATCCAAAATTAGTGCACTGTAGCAAACCACTGTAATGCTACATGGCTCGTGTGTCTGTATTACAATGCTCATAGCTTTTTTTTTTTTTTGTGCTGTTGCCTCTTTTGAAAATCTGTAACAATGAAATATTTCTTTTCATAGCTTTATAAAGGAATTGGGGGAAAGGAGTTGGCAGAATTGAATGCACGGTGACCTTTTAGCAATAGGCAGAGATGTGTTAATATTGAAAGACAATTATCTGAAGTGCCTGTGGCTACCAGCTTCCTGTTGATAACCTGCAATGCTAATTACCTCTAAGAATCCAGGGCTGATGTTTGTGACTTGAATTAATTGGTACTCACAAAAAAGTGTTTATTGTGGTCAGTAGCAGAAAAGAATGTAAGAAATGCTCAGAGATAGCAAAGACATTTTAGAATTCTGTTCTTTCCAATCTTGATTAAGCTACAATGATAAAATGCATTTAGCGGATTGAAATTACTCCTTTAAACATTATTTAGAAAAAGGGCTTATGCAAGCCTGGGATCTCTTTTACTCTTCATCAAAGCAGAGCCTCAAAGAGAGGCCAGGAAGTTGCTGGGCTTGAGTCAAATCCAAAGGACTTCTTCATTTTGCTCCATGCTGCATCATTTCAGTTTAGCCGTGATTCCTAGTGTTTGAGTGTTGGAATTTATTTATTTATTTTGGAGCATAGAGGGAAGAAAAGCTTAAAATGATGTGATGATATATTCCAGGGGTATCAAACTTGCATCGTCACTGCGTCATCACGTGACTTATCAGGGCTTTTTTCCTCTTCTCTAAACCGGGCATGGGCATGGCCAGTGCATGATGCATCCAGCCCAAGGGGTGGGGGGGGTAGTTTGACAGCTCTGATCTATTCCAATATAGAAAGATGAGCTTTCCAAATTATAGAGGATATTATATGTCAGACTAAACAAAAGGAAGGCTGTGGAAACAGTGTTGTTTTGCGGAATTTTTGGCTTGTAATAGTGGCCAGTGGAATTGGGTGTCAGCAAATAGTTTATTTGACATGTCATTTTGAGGGTTGTTTTTTCTGACTTGTTTTTTCTGGCTTTTACTGCAAGCAGCTGGGAATATTGCAGTGCTGCAGAATAAAACAAATGCAAATAAATGTATAGATCAATCAATCACAGATGTAAGCCTATGTAAGTTCAATGGAGCTATAGTAAGTAGAGTCTTGGAACTTTAAAAAAAAATCTTAGCAGGGGATTTCACATCCTTATAACCCTAATAAAAGGGAAGAGTGTGAAGAATACTCTGCTAATCAAAATGAATTTCCATTTCAGTCAGGATACCCACTATTTTCAGTATTTAATTTAATTTCAATCTTTCTAACCAGGGTTTAAAGAGGTATAACTGAAACTAAAATTAGCTTAAGAAACAATGACAGAAAAGCCTAAAACAGCAACCCCCCCCCCCAAAAAAAAAATCAATGCAACTGCAAATAAAATGGCAAATTAAAAACTACCCAGCAGAGCCACCATGACTAAGCCAAGTCATTGTAAAATTAGTAATCACAATCCAATAACACTAAATTAAACACCAATAATCCAGGAAAACATGAATGTAATTTGCCTGGCACCTAAAATAAATAAGATTAGGTGTTAATTATTTCGGTGGGGGAGAGGGAGAAGATTCCCACAATTGGGATCATGAAATAAAAGCCAGAACATTTTTTAAGCAGGCAAACCAGAACCTGCAAGGAAAGGGCCATATTACTTCAAATACAATTTCATCTAGTAATTATCAAGTATTGTAGAGAATAAGGAATATGACCTTGATAGAAAGAAACAAGAACCCAGAGCTGTCTTTACACATGGGCCTGATGGGCACTTGCCCGTGGGCCCTACGAGCATAGGGGCTCCATATTAATCTGTGTATGTTAACCCTTCAATGTCCTCATATCATATAAATACAGCAACCATGTGGCTTACTGAATATTACTGTGTTTTTCAAGCCTCGTGTATTGTTCAAATGTTTATCATAGTTGTCGCTGCACAGCATGTTTTTAATGTTTCAACCCTGATTTTGTTAGAAGTGCCAATAAAATAAATGTTTAATTTTATCGACCATTTACATTTTTATGAGTAGTTATTATAGGGGCTCTAATACACTGCTTTGCCCGGGGCCCATAATGCTGTTAAGATGGCCCTGCAGGAACCATTACCTAGAAAAGGGACTGAAATGTTTTTTTAAGTCCAGAGCATCAAGATAACATTCAGAAGCAACTCAGGACAATGCTGCCTTGACTAACTAGATTTAAAAAAAGGAGGAAAGAAAGTCCAGCACAAACAGACTTTCTAGATTCTGTTAATGAAGTGAATTTCAATAAAAGTAGTTTTAGTCTTCCTGTGGAATGAATGTTCTGGTCTTCTCTATTTAGTGGTTCTGATAAGTATTTTCTCTGTATATTATTAGAAGAATAAAAAGTGAAGAAAAAGAAGGAGGCATCTTGAGAAAGAATCTGAAATATTTATTCAGAATCAAGATCATATATTGGGATGCAAAGTGTTAAGAAATAGCTTGGAGACAGAATGAAATAAAAACTGCAAGATATGTAAAATGAATGCAAAATTTTAAAGATACAATTACAATGAATAATGAGAAAAGTTATAAGAAAGAATCAACAACATTCAAACCAAGCTACAACTTGATAAAACATAGATACAAATATTTTATAGATGGTACATAACCCCATCAATTGCCCAAGATGGTCAAATAATACAATAACAAATGTTAGGAAAATCAGAATAAACCAGTAATATTCTACCACATGTGCTGGCTGTGTAAACTCATACATACACATATATCTATACATATATGTATATACATGTACATATAGACATATACATATACAAATATATACACATAGTATATTGGGAAGAAATACACCAAAATAAGTAAAATTTCCTTCCTTCCTTCCTTCCTTCCTTCCTTCCTTCCTTCCTTCCTTCCTTCCTTCCTTCCTTCCTTCCTTCCTTCTCCATTGTCAAATTCTGGAAACCTGCTTCCATCTCGTCAAGACTGAATTTTAACTTACTTGCTCCTTGTTCCACACCAAATGCTCCATTAATTAAAATGATTGTATATCCATTTAATCTTTCCTTAAATGGATTTTTTTCTAAAAATAAATAAATTGTGGGAAGAGACAGAAGGGTTACTAATGGAGAATAGGGTCATCTCATAATATTCTCTGAACAAGGCAAGGCTAATTGTACAATCAAAGCCTTGACAGAAAAACCACATTTTTCTGACATCAGAATGTGTTCAGAAAAGCCTTTGTCTTATATGGTTCAGATAGAAAAAAAGTGTATAGTGATGATATCTTATTCAAAAATTCTAGAAGAGTGTTTCTCAACTTTAGCGGGCTCCCAGAATTGCCCAGCAGCTACAGGACTTTTCAGAAAATATGGACACTTGCAAAATATGAAGAACAAAAAAATTTCTAATAGCCCTGTTTCTTGAATCCTATGGTAAAATGGTATATAGCAAAATCACCTCGTCTTCCCTCTGGACAGGGCTGCCAAGAGGGCGGAAAGTGCTGGAACAAGATTAATATGGGCCCCTTCACCTACACATTAAGTTAACATCTCCCCTCCTTCTCCCCACCAGCCTGTGGATTTTACGTTACTTCCTGCACCAACATCACGTAACTCCTAACCAACTGAGAGACTTGTTTTAAAAAAAAGGGGGCGGGGGGGGGGGCGGGCTGCAAGGGCAGCAAAGCAAATTGGGAAGTAGGAGGAAGTTGAGGATGAAGTACGGAGAAGCAGCACTGAAGTCTGCGCAGTCCACAAGTAGATTTTTTTTTTTGACTGGGAGAAAAATGATTCACTCTAGTCTATATGAATGAAAGAAAAGTGATGCTTCCCTCACCTTCCCTCTCTTCCTCCGGTTTATCCTCCTGCATTTTAAAGCCACCTCTCTGGCCAGTTACCCTTTGGCATGGCTGGTGTGCACAGATCCTCTGACTAAGCTAATAGTGGTGCGTCCTTCCTTTTGGTGTGAAGGATTTCGATAGGGTGAGAAATGGAAGTCCGTTCTTCAAGAACTGGGAAGAAGGGGAGAAAGAGAGCAGAGGAAGTGGAAGACGGGGCGATCACTGCTGCCACTGCTGCCTGGGAAGGACATGCCTTCCTTCCTTGCCATTTGCCTGCTGATGAATTGATTTGACTCAGCTTTGGAGTGTTTTGCTGACAGCCCCCCCACCACTGTCCTACCCCTGCCCAGGCACATTCAGGTTGATACACCATCCCATTGTTTTTCTTTTTAAAAATTTGGTTTTGTAATTTTTTTTAAAAAAAATCCCCCTAAATGGGCCCACTTTGAGCTCCATGAGCCTCGGAACAATGTACTGAATGACCCCTCCTCTCCTCAGGCCTGCATTTGGATTTTATTTAACAGAAAGGAATCAAAATCAAGTGTTTCTTCCTCATATTCCTGATAGGATATCTGGAAGAAGCATCACCAATTTGGGAGCATCAAGTACTATATTTGATAGATATATGGGAAAATCAACAGATTATATCCATCTCCCCCTTAGTAAAATCTGTCCGACATGTAGGCCACAATCATGCAGAATGCTGGACTGATAAAGAGTTAAAATTTTCGAGGCCTAGCTAGCTGTCAGGGAGAAAGGACATGCGAGCAGGAAGCTCTGCAAAACGCGGACTCTATCCCCATCCTGCAGGACTCTATGGAGCCTAAAGGAAGCTTGGAGGGCTTTCAAAGGAGAGAGGTCCCCAAAGATAAGCTACGGATGGCGGTCCATAGTGGAAATCGGGGTAAACCAGGGATGAGCGGATGGTGGAGCTCTGACAGCCAGCCACACAAGTGGTGAGCTAGCAGAAGGAAGGTACAGCTAATCTAACAAAAGTAACAACCGGAAAGTGAATTAGAACTCAGTTTAAGATAAGGCGCAAAACAATTGCATTGAAAAATAGCTGGGCAATCTGAGCTGGCTCTTGTTAAGGAGGTGATAGCGGTGAGACACATGGTGAGCAGAATGAGTGGAAGATTATTGAAAGCCGATGGAGATATGGGAGTGAAGAAATAATTAGCTGCATAACTGTCAAGTCTTGCTTTGTTACTGGAATATACAACTAGGAGAAAATAATCTTTTGGATATAACATTGATAGCGGAGTCTCTGTTAGACGGACACGGTGAAAGTAAGAGTGATGTGATAAGGAGAATTAGAAGGCAGATTGGTGGAAGTGCTGATTGCTAAAGGTGGACTGGAGAACTTGCTTACTTTCCCTTTTCAGAACTTAGACTGCGATTTTGAAGTGACTTAAAAAGGAAAAAAAAAAAGGGGGGGGAAGGTTTTCCTAAGAAAATGAACGTTGACTGGTGAATGACACAGCAAATCTAAAGAAGGCAAAGGGACACTGTATCCAGAAGGAGACATCTACTGGTAGCAGTGAGGGGAGAAAGTAACATTCTGCAACAAAGTTAAAAAGGAGAGAACGATGACTGCTAGAGGACTGGATCTTTTTTTTTCTCTTTTCTTTCTGATTCTTCTTTACCCCTCCTTATTGCAGGGTGAAGATAATCCAAGGAAAACCAAGTTTAACAAATGTTATTAGTGCCTTCTTTAATAACAATTTAATTGAAAGTGAATTTATTAGTCACCCTCCTTCTCTCTCTTTTTCCTCTCTTTCCTTCTCTGTTCTTCTGCTCCTTTCTTTCTTCTCTGCTTTTGTCCTTTTTCCTGTTCCTTTTCTTTTTCTTTTTTTCTTTTGACATTATTAAAAATTGCTAAGGGGTATAAAAGATTGAAATATATATATATATATGTTTTCGGAGGTTTTCGCGGGTATTTGTATGTGGATCTTTGGTTCTTCGGGTTTTCTCCTGTGTAGAATTGGAAGTATCTAGGCGACATTTCAATGAAGTCTCATTCATCATCTTCAGGCTTGTGTCTTCGGCCTTGTGCTTCTCGGAGTAATGTAACTCTGAGAAGCACAAGGCCGAAGACACAAGCCTGAAGATGATGAATGAGACTTCATCGAAATGTCACCTAGATACTTCCAATTCTATGTGGGAGAAAACCCGAAGAACCAAGGATCTTTGGTTCTTCGGGTTTTCTCCCACGTAGAATTGGAAGTATCTAGGTGACGTTTCGATGAAATCTCATTCATCATCTTCAGGCTTGTGTATATATATATGTGTAAGGTTTTGAGCTGATAATTTAAATAATAAATAAGGGAGACTAGGATAGGTCTATTTCGAGCTAGTTAGCTCTCTTCAGCTAGCCATACCTTTACTGGGATTCGAACCAGGGAAGTATTACATGTGAGGCAATACTTCCCTGGTTCGAATCCCAGTAAGGGTATGGCTAGCTGAAGAGAGCTAACTAGCTCGAAATAGATCTATCCTAGTCTCCCTTATTTATTATTTAAATTATCAGCTCAAAACCTTACACACATGTAAACAAAAGACAACGAAACAAATAGCTTTCTGTCGGTATGGTCTCTGGTGATGAGCCGAAAGATAGAAAAGAAAGCAGTATGCTTTCTCCCTTAATTGGGGCTTAAGAGGGTGTTGTAACACAAAGTGTGTATATATATATATATATATATATTTTTTTTTTTCTGTCTTTCGGTTCATCACCAGAGACCATCCAGACAGAAAGCTATTTGTTTCATTGACTTTTGTTTATATGTGTGTTAGGTTTTTGAGCTGATAAATAATTAAACAAGGGAGACTAGGATAGATCTATTTCAATAGCTAAGTAGCTCGAAATAGATCTATCCTAGTCTCCCGTGTTTAATTGTTTATCAACTCAAAAACATAACACACACACACATACACACACACACACACATACACACACACACACACACACACACTGCTAAAAAAAAATAAAGGGAACACAAAAAGAAGACATCCTAGATCTGAATGAATGAAATATTCTTATTAAATATTTTGTTCATTACATAGTTGAATGTGCTGACAACAAAATCACACAAAAATTATCAATGGAAATAAAATTTAGCAACCCATGGAGGTCTGGATTTGGAGTTACACTCAAAATTAAAGTGGAATAAAACACTACAGGCTGATCCAATTTTGATGCAATGTCCTTAAAACAAGTCAAAATGAGGCTCAGTAGTGTGTGTGGCCTCCATGTACCTGTATGAACTCCCTGCAATGCCTGGGCATGCTTTTGATGAGGTGGCGGATGGTCTCCTGAGGCATCTCCTCCCACACCTGGACTAAAGCATCCCCCAACTCCTGGACAGTCTGTGGTGCAACATGGCATTGGTGGATGGAGAGAGACATGATGTCCCAGATGTGTTCAATTGGATTCAAGTCTGGGAAACAGGCGGGCCAGTCCATAGCATCAATGCCTTCGTCTTGCAGGAACTGCTGACACACTCCAGCCACATGAGGTCTAGCATTGTCTTGCATTAGGAGGAACCCAGGGCCAACCACACCAGCATATGGTCTCACAAGGGACCTGAGGATCTCATCTCGGTACCTAATGGCAGTCAGGCTACCTCTGGCGAGCACATGGAGGGCTGTGCGGCCCCCTAAAGAAATGTCACCCAACACCATTACTGACCCACTGCCAAACTGATCATGCTGGAGGATGTTGCAGGCAGCAGAACGTTCTCCATGGTGTCTCCAGACCCTGTCACGTCTGTCACATGTGCTCAGTGTGAACCTGCTTTCATCTGTGAAGAGCACAGGGCACCAGTGGCAAATTTGCCAATCTTGGTGTTCTCTGACAAATGCCAAACGTCCTGCACAGTGTTGGGCTGTAAGCACAACCCCCACCTGTAGACGTTGGGCCCTCATACCACCCTCATGGAGTCTGTTTCTGACCATTTGAGTAGCCATATGTACATTTGTGGCCTGCTGGAAGTCATTTTGCAGGGCTCTGCAGTGCTCCTCCTGTCCCTCCTTGCACAAGGCAGAGGTAGCGGTCCTGATGCTGAGTTGTTGCCCTCCTACGGCCTCCTCCATGTCTCCTAATGTACTGGCCTGTCTCCTGGTAGCGCCTCCATGCTCTGGACACTCTGCTGACAGACACAGCAAACCTTCTTGCCACAGCTCACATTGATGTGCCATCCTGGATGACCTGCACTTACCTGTTGTTTAAGTGTTCCCTTTATTTTTTTGAGCAGTGCATACATGTTTTCGTAGATTTTCACGGGTACAGGTATGCAGGTCTTGGTATGTTTGGGTCTTTTCCCAAGTAAGATTGAGACTATCTGGGCAACGTTTCGATGAGATCCCACTCGCTATCTTCAGGCTGGTGCTTTTGGCTTTGTGCGAGCAAGTGGGATCTCATCAAAACATTGCCCAGATAGTCTCAATCTTACATGGGAAAAGACCCGAACACACCAAGACCTGCATATATATGTATGTATGTATGTGTGTGTGTGTGTGTGTGTGTATATATATATATATACTTTGTGTTACAACACCCTGTTAAGCCCCAATTAGGTAATTGTGCTTCTCTGAGTAATGTGAGCTTGCAGCTGCTTCTTCCTTTTAACTGCTACTGGGTCCAGCAACTAAGACTAACCTGGTTAGTCTTAGTTGCTGGACCCAGTAGCAGTTAAAAGGAAAAAGCAGCTGCAAGCTCACATTACTTAGAGAAGCACAAGGCTGAAGACACAAGCCTGAAGATGATGAATGAGATTTCATCGAAACGTCGCCTAGATACTTCCAATGCTACGCGGGAGAAAACCCGAAGAACCAAAGATCCACATACAAATACCAGCGAAAACCTCCAAAAACATATATATGTGTGTGTGTGTGTGTGTGTGTGTCACACACACACACATGCGCGCGCGCACACACACACACACACACACACACACACACATATATATATATATATATATTATGTACTAATAGAGGTTGCATCAGGGGTTCAATATTACTAAATAGTATTACTGTTATAAACTACATACTATATAGAATCACTGAAAGTAGTTACTTAATAGATTTATAAGCTTGACTTAATAAGATTATAGCACTATTGTTAATGTTAATGTTTTAGAGATTTAAAAGAAATTGAAGAGAGAATTTTGATAATTTAAGATTGTTATATATTATTGAAGAAACTGATTATTGGAGGAAGATAGCAGGAAAATCAGAGTGATATTGTGTTATTAAAGGGAAGAGAACAAGAGGGAGAGGAGAGGGAGTGATCTCATGGGGAGGTGGAGGAATTGAGGAGGGAGGAGACAGGGTGGGAAAGGTGGATTAAAAATAATATAGTGATAAGACTGTTTAATATAACAAGTACCCCAAACCTATCAAGAATTGTTACAGTTAGAAAAATACCCACACAAACGATGACTATGGTGACTACAACAGCTACAGCAAGCTCTTCCACGCAGAGGGTTATTGATGAAATGCTTCCAAGAGAAAGATCAAATTCTATAAAAGATTTACAAAATCTGATGATGAATATGCAAAAGATGATGCTTAAAAATCATGAGGATATGAAGAAAGAGATGGGGGCGGTGAGATCAGAATTAAAAGAAAAGATACAAAAGATAGACAAAAAATTTGAAGCTTTTCAACAAGAGGCTGTGGAAAACAAAAAAAAAATGTAGAAATTGAGAGAAAGATGGGTAAAGAAGAAAAAAGAGTAGATGACTTAACGGATAAATTAGAAAAAGCTAATAAAGAATTAGAGTCATCATTAATATTTTTGGAAATAGAAAAGGCAGTCTATTACCTAAGATTTCAAAATGTGAAGGAAGAGAAAGGAGAAAATTTATTGGAGGTGTTGGCTGATTTATTGGCAAAGTTATTAGAGATGGATAAGGAAGAGATATTTACAGAGATAGACAAACTTTACAGAGTCCAAACAAACTATGCGAGAAGATTTAACTTCCTAAATGAAGTCCACATCAGATTTGTCAAAAGAATCTATGCGAGATGAAATTCTACACAAGACAAGAGATGAACCATTTGAGTATGCGGGTAAACAATTAATGGTATTAAAGCAAATTCCAAAAAGGGTAAGAGGTTTAAGGAGGCCATACCAGTTTTTAACATCAAAACTAATAAAACAACATAAGCTTTAGATGGTTGGTGTTGGAGGGTATCATGGTAACATGGCAGGAAAAGAGATTTAGGTTGGATAACTTCAAGAAAGCAGAAGACTTCTTTAATCAACAATTTAATAGGGAAGATGAAATGGAAGAAACAACGCAGGAGAGGGGTGGACAAGAAGGAAAGAAAAGGGAAGTAATTAATATAGAAGGAGATATAGTAACTAATAAAGAGAAAAGGAATGGAACAAGTGAACTCATAGAGGAAAATACAGAACCTAAGGAGATCAGAATTACAAGGAAAACCAGAGAAAGGAATCAATAAAAATTGGGATAGGTATGAACTGATACAATTGAACAATTAAACAATTTTTAATTGTTAAAAAATTAAACAATTTTTAAAATTGTTTAAAAATTTACAGACATTAAAGGTTGACATAATAGCACTTCAGGAAGTACATATTTTAGAAAAACAAAAACATTTATTAGAAAATAAAGAATAGGGAAAATATTTTCTGCTCTTGATGTACAAAAGAAAAGAGGGGTAGCACTTTATATAAAGGAATGGATCCCTGCTAAAGAAATTTATAAAGATAATGAGGGCAGGATTCTGATGGTCGAGATTGAATTAGGAAACAGAAATATTTTATTGGTAGTAATATATGAACCAAACGGTTCACAAGAATCTTTTTTCAAAAACTGTATTATAGATTCAAAGAGCTACAATATGAAGAAATTTAATGAAGGGGGACTTTAATGCAGTTTTTGATAAATCATTAGATTATAGGGAAACAATACTAAACTAGAAAAAAAAGAAATTACCAAAAAGTTTTTTTGATCTGAGGAAGGATTTTAATATTTGAAAGAAACTCAAAGAAAAAACAATATACATATTACTCCAACCAGCATCAGTCATGGTCGAGACTCGATATGACATGGATGACCAATAAATTAAGTTCTGAACTAATTGAAATTAATATCAAACCAAATCTCTCGGCAGACCACAGTATGATTAGTTTTACTTGGAAGGGGCAAAAGCAAAGTATAGGATGGACACCTCAAAGATCGAACTTAAGAGAGGAATTATTTAATAGGACATTAAAATAAGAATTATATATTTTTTTTGAAGAAAATAAAGAGGAAGTTACCTCCCCACAAAATAATTGGGATATGCTCAAAGCAATGATAAGAGGAGTAGCAATAAAATATATGGCGAAAAAAAACAAAAGGAAAAAACAAAAAGGAAAACACTTGAACAGGAATACAAAGACTTAGAGATGAAATTACATGAGACACCACAGGAAAAACAATTTAAATTACAAATGGAGCTAATAAAACATAAAAGAAATTTAATAGAGAAAGAAGAGTTAGCTCACTAATTAAAAATGACTAAACAATCTTAGTTCAAGAATGCAAATAAACCAGGGAGATGGGTAGCGCATAGATTGAAAAAACAAAAAGAAAACAGGTGGATTACTAAATTAAGAAACGACCAAGGAGAGATTTGCTACCAAGAGGAAGAAAAAAGAGTGATAATCCAAAAATATTATGAGAAATTATATAGAGAGGAGGAACACCTAGCAAATACCAAAATAAGAGAATACATTAAAAAAGCAGGACTCATAAGAATCTCAGAAGAAGACCAAAAAATCCTGAATCATGAAATAACAATAGAAGAAGTCCACTGGGCAATAAATAAACAGAAAAATGACAAAGCCCCAGGCCCAGACGCCCTTCCAGCGGAAATTTACAAAGCACAACAGGATATACTAAGTAATAAAATGCTTAGAATATTTAATGAAGTGTTAGAAGAAGCTAAAATCCCAAAATCATGGAAGGAAGCAAGGATAACAATTATATCTAAAGATGGAGGTGATATCACGGACCTTGGAAATTATAGATCATTATCCTTACTTAATGTTGACTACAAAATTTTTATCTCAATTATTGCGGAAAGATTCAAAAAATTTTAAATGAATTTATTTCTCCAGACTAAAATGGATTTCTTCCCTATAGACAACTTAAAAATAATATTAGGATGACTCTGGATATTATAGAATATTATGAGGACCACAGTGGTGATCAAGTTGCATCAATGTTTTTAGATGCTAAAAAGGCCTTCAATAATGTTAAGTGGCAGTTCATCTTGCAGCAAATCAAAGATATGGATCTAGGACAAAAATCCCTAAATGTAATTTCGGCAATATATGAAAAACAAGAAGCCAGAATTTTGGTGAATGGGGGGATAACAGATAAATTTCAAATTCAAAAAGGAACTAGACAGGGATGCCCATTATCACCACTTCTTTTTATTATGTCATTGGAGGTCTTAGCAAGAATAATTAGAAATGAAATAGAAATTAAGGTCTAAAAATAAAAAATGAAGAAATTAAACCACAAGTCTTTATGGATGATTTACTTTTTATATTAGAGGAACCACAAAATTTGGGACCAAAATTATTAGGCAAATTGGAAGAATTTGGAGAAGTCGCGGACTAAAGATCAATAAGGTAAAAACAAAAATTATCACCAAAAATATGACAAATAAACAGAAAGAATTATTAGCAACAAGAATGGGCATCCAAATTATAGAAAAGGTAAAATATTTGGGAATTACTATTTCGGCAAGACACACAACATTTAAAAGTGACAACTACGACCCATTAATTAAACGAATAATTAACAATTTGGAAAAATAGGTCTATCCCTCATGGGAAGGATAGCAGTAATAAAGATGAATGTGTTGCCTAAATTACTATTTCTTTTTCAAAATGCCCCCATAAAACTATAGAAAAAGTTTTTCGATCATTTGGATAGAATAATGACAAATTTTATTTGGCAAAAGAAAAAACAAGAATTAAGTTAAAATTGCTGCAAAATGCTACTGAAAGAGGAGGATTTGGCCTGCCCGACTGGGAGTTGTACTACAGAGCCGCAATATTAACTTGGGTGAAAGATTGGATTAGTCATAGAAATAAAACAATACTGATACTAGAAGGTTGCAACTTACAGTCAGGTTGGCATGCCTTCCTCTGGCAGGAGAAGTCAAAAGGTTATAGTTATGTGTATAGGCATAAAGTGAGACAGACCCTTTTAAACACTTGGAATAAGACAAAAAGACAAATGTATATAGAAACTCCTATTTGGCTATCAACACTAGAAGCATTGATGCACCCACACCTTCTGCACCAAGGGAAAATCATTACTTATGAAGAGATACTAAATGAAAAAGGAGAACTACAAACCAGAGAAGAGTTAAAGAACCAGGGAATCGAAGTGGAATGGTGGGCCTACTTGCAACTCCAATCAAAATACTTAAAAGATAAGAGAGAATGGGGAATTAGTAAAACTAGGACAAAACTAGATGAAATATTATTAGGACCCAACCAAAAGATGATTAAAAAAATATATCAAGTTTTATTAAAATTTAAATTAGAAGAAGAAAAAGTAAAACAAAGAATAGTGGTATGGATGAAAAACTTCGATCATAGCATAAAATTAGATGATTGGCAGAAACTATGGAATAGAAATAAAAAAATGACATTAGTGATACCCTTTAAAGAAAATCTGTATAAATTATTTTATAGATGGCATATACCACTATCAAGATTGGCAAAAATGAACTCTAAATATTCCCCTATATGTTGGAAATGTAATAAAGAAATAAGAACTTACTATCACTTATGGTGGAGTTGCAAGGAAGCCCAAAAATATTGGCAAAATTTACATAAGTGGATAGAAGAAATGTGTGGAATTAAAAGACGTACAATACAGCCCTGAGTTTTTTCTGTTGGGAATTAACACTGGGAAATATGATAAAGAAACTCTGTACTTAATGATTCATGTAATTACTGCAGCAAGGTTGGTATATGCAGATTTGGAAAAATAAAGACATCCCAAATGAATTGGAAATATTGAAGAAAATCACAATGTGCACAGAAATGGATAAACTAACAAAAGAACTAAAAAATAAGGAAGATTCGGATTATTATAAAACATGGGAGAAATTTTACAGTTGGTTAGAGACGAGGAAGATCAATGAGAATAAGGAATGATTATATGTATATATTCTATTTAAAGTGTATAGAGGAGAATTATGTAATATTACTATTGGATTTAGCGAAGTAATGACAATGATTGATATTAGGGAGACTATCACGTTCAACTTTTTTATTGTAAGAATTGTCCGTCTTAATTGTTTAATAAAGAAAACTTAAAAAAAAAAGAGTTAAAATTTTCAGAAGGCAACACGGAAGCACAGGTATGATTGAGACCAACCACAAAAGCTATCCTGGAACTTGGGAAAACAGTATGGAGGAAATTGATCTGACAGTTGAAGGGGAAGGCAGTTCAATTTGCCTGACTCTCGTACCTGTGAAGAAGTATGTGAATCCAACCTTTGCTTAATGTGTGAGTAGAGCTGATGACGTAAAAAGTTGAAAAACTTTTAAACTTTGGTGATAAGTTGCAATGAGAAAAGTGTATTTTTCAGTGGAATTTCACTGAGTATGTTTCTCAGTGTATTTCACAGAGAAAAGTTACATTGAATTGTCACTTGCCAAAGCAGGCCATAGTCTTTCAAGCACTATGTTGTTTTTCTAACAGATGATAAGCAAAAGCTACATTATAGCGGAAGATGCATCTAGATTTTGATTTGTATAAAAATAATTTTTGTAACCTTCTAAACACATACACACACAGTGCCTTATGCTAATAATAATAACACAGAGAGTAAAGATAACTTTAGTTGCAAATCCAGTTTGAGAGACAATTTACAATGAATCATTTCTGTATATTACGTTTTCACATGTGGATTCGGTACCATTTTGAAAGCATACCTGGAATCCTGTGTTCCTACTACATCAAACTGATATATTCCCAACTGAACCGCAGTACAGGTGAAAAGCAGCATGATTATTATCAGGTTTCTCCTTCCCTTACTTCTCTTCCATGACCCTGAGCTTCGAGACTTGTAAGGAAAATAAGAGTTTGATGATTCTGTGGTTCCTTCTTAATATCATGGATTTCTTTTCTTTTCCTTTCCTCTTGCATGGTATTGACGAAACAGCACAAACTGTGGTGATGCTAAAATGATGACACACAGGTAATGCAGGTCCTGCCATGATGAACTCAAGTCCCAGCATCTGATGCAATAACATCATGGCAGCTTGTACATAATAATATAAAGATGTACAATTTCTCAATATAACCCTTGCCCCCTCAAATGTTTGTGGGTAGGAAGATTTTTGTTCTTTGGGGATCAAAAGCAGCTCAAGATAGAGCAGCAATTCTGTTCCCTTATTTTCAGCATTTCAAATTGGTGAAAGCGAAGACAATCACAGAAGTAATCATATAGGTTTTGGAAGTGTTTGTGAAAAGTTAAACTCCACAATGGAGGCAATTGTGTTGTATCTCTGAGTGATCAACTGTTTGCTGATGTTACAATACAACATAGAAATGGTGGGGCTCCTCACTGACCCTTGTATGTGATGATCTACATTTGAACTATTGCATTACTGAGGGTTTGAGGAATGAAAATTAGGGTGTACAATTGCCTTGTACTATCAAAAATATCTAAGGTTGGACTGTCAATTTCCTACCATAGCATTTTCAGTATTTTCTCCTTCACCTATTATGAGTACTGCACATTTCACACAACTGGGATTAGTGGGAAGAAATTACAAGTGAGGAAAGATGCTCCTCCCCTTTTGCTCTTGCTATGCTCTGTGTATGACCTATAGAAAGTGCTTAGAACAGTTGAACACTAACATTCTGTGGTATTTGGGAAGGAGTGTAATGGCAAAAGAAAAAAGAAGAAGAAATCAATTGAAACTCTCCACACATATTTCAATTAGGATGAATAATTGAGAACAAGGTTAACTACCTGAGTACTGGTCTACTTTCATCTTATTTAGAAAACACCATTTCCTCAAAATACAAATAGGACAAATCTTAATCTAGTAGATGACACTACCATTAATTCTCAATGGCTATTAAAGAAAGACTGCTAGTCCTGGAAACCTTGCTGAGAACTGAGGCTGAGAAGCAGAAAACTGTTAACGTTGTTAAAGCAATATGTTTTTTTTTTCCAACACTTATGACCAGAGAGCTACTCATCTCTCTAAATGGCTGGTGGAGAACATGAGTTTGTTGTCCAGCCCTAGAAAAAAGAGAATTAGAATATCAGGAAAAACAAGAGACACATAATTAATCATGAAACAGTTGCAGAATGCAGGAAGGCAATAATAACTTTCTTTGTACATATATGTTATGTATTTAATGAAAAGGAGGACTAAGGGTGACATGATAGCAGTGATCCAATATCTAAGGGGTTGTAACAAAGAAGAGGGAGTCAATTTATTCTCCAAAGCACCTGAATGCAGTACAAGAAGCAATGGATGGAAACTGATAAAGTTGAAAACCAACCTAGAACTAAGGAGAAATTTTGTGACAGAACAATTAATAAATGGATTGGCTTGCCTCTAGAAGTTGTGGGTGTTCCATCACTAGAACCCCAAAGGTGGTTTTTCAAGGGGCATCTGGACCTTCTTGTTTTTCTTTGAAGAAGTTTTGTTTCTCACCCAAGAAGCTTCTTCAGCTCTGAGTGGATGATGGGGAATGGAAGATTTATACACCTTGCAGACAGCTGGTCATTTGCATGAAGTTTCAAAGTTCCAAGTTCAGAAGTGCCAAGAACAGTTGGCTGTTCACCGCCCTGAGTCCTTCAGGAGAAGGGCGGTATATAAAATTACGAAATAAATAAAATAAATAAATAAATAAGAAGGCTCCACACCCATTTGCACTATTCAGGTGACCCTGATGACACAGATAACCTTCAAGTGGCCTCAACAACTCTCTACAAGAATGCAAATGACCAGCCAGGCAGAACTGAAGAAGCTTCTTAGATGAGAAATGAAATGTTTTCAAAAAAACCCAAGAAAGTCCAGTTGCCTCTTGAAAAGGCACCTTTGGGACAACCATGATCTGAATGACTGAGAATCTCCATAGACACCGATCACTGGAGGTTTTTAAGAAGAGATAGGACAACCATTTGTCTAAAACGGTATAGGGATTGCTGCTTAAGCAGGAAACAAGATCTCCAAGATCTCTTCCAACACTGTGATTCTGTGATTCATGTAACATGATATGTCTTTCTTGAGAGATCCAGTTTTGTGTAGTGGTTAATAAGAACTTATATCACTTATGGTGGAGTTGCAAGGAAGCCCAAAAACATTGGCAAAATTTACATAAGTGGATAGAAGAAATGTGTGGAATTAAAAGACGTACAATACAGCCCTGAGTTTTTTCTGTTGGGAATTAACACTGGGAAATACGATAAAGAAACTCTGTACTTAATGATTCATGTAATTACTGCAGCAAGGTTGGTATATGCAGATTTGGAAAAATAAAGACATCCCAAATGAATTGGAAATATTGAAGAAAATCACAATGTGCACAGAAATGGATAAACTAACAAAAGAACTAAAAAATAAGGAAGATTCGGATTATTATAAAACATGGGAGAAATTTTACAGTTGGTTAGAGACGAGGAAGATCAATGAGAATAAGGAATGATTATATGTATATATTCTATTTAAAGTGTATAGAGGAGAATTATGTAATATTACTATTGGATTTAGCGAAGTAATGACAATGATTGATATTAGGGAGACTATCACGTTCAACTATTTTATTGTAAGAATTGTCCGTCTTTGTATTTGTTTAATTGTTTAATAAAGGAAACTTTAAAAAAAAAGAGTTAAAATTTTCAGAAGGCAACAGGGAAGCACAGGTATGATGAGACCAACCACAAAAGCTATCCTGGAACTTGAGAAAACAGTATTCATGTAACATGATATGTCTTTCTTGAGAGATCCAGTTTTGTGTAGTGGTTAATAAGAACTTACTATCACTTATGGTGGAGTTGCAAGGAAGCCCAAAAATATTGGCAAAATATTTTTTGAGGTTAAGGCCTCAAGCTAGAAACTTGGAGACTCTGAGTTTTAGTTCCATCTTAGCCATGAAGCCTGTTGGGTCACCTTGAGCCAGTCACTCTTAGCTCTAGAAAGAAGGCAATGGCAAACCACTTCCTAAATCTTGCCAAGAATACTAAGGAAACGTGTCCTGGCAATTTCCAGGAGGTAACACTGATTTGAAGACACAACAACAACAAAAGCCTCTCTCATCTGCAATAGCTCCCTTTTTTGCTTCTACTGTCATTGTTACACATTTCATGCCTTCTGTATTTTTATTACAATTTCTTCAGAAGCCCAGATTAAATGATTTGACAACTGAATTATGGTTTGGCTCTGGCTTATCTATCGCTGTTCACCAGCTTGATTAGTGGCTTGAAATCAGAACTCTGAACTTTATTACACTTAGCCTTTGACTGAAACTTCTCCAGAGAATGTCAAATTAAAACTAACATTAAGCAACTAGATGTTTTCTACTCATCTGAAGAAATTGCACGGAGGACTGTATGAATATGAGGGAATTCATTCTGTTAACAGGCTCTATCCTTCTGTTATTGGAAGGACATTGTTGGGTACTTCCCTCTTTTACATGATATGTTTAAATTTAGCAAAAATAATTTTGAAAATTAATTTGAAAATATTATAACAATATTTGTAGCAACCAAAGACACCACCACAAATCAATATATAAATAAATCCAATTCTCAATGTTTCGTAGACACCAATAGTTTCGTAGACACCAATAGTCTGTCTCTTTCTTCAAAGAAGGACCATATCTCAGTTTGCAGATTGAATATCTAAATGGAGAAGTTGTATCTAGGAATTAAGACTTTTATTTGGTTTGGACAAAACAACAGTTGTGATAACCGAGGGCTTATAGCCTGTTGCCTGCCTCAATGAAGACAGAGAAAGGGGAAAAAAAAACAGTTTAACAAATGTAATTATCTTGGGTGGCTAGTGGAAGAACAGAAAACAGCATCAAAAGCAAGATTACATAGCAGGATTAGCCAGATCACTGCTGTTTTGGACTGCTAAATTGGTTCCTGTGGTACCTAGTTTTGGCAAACTGTTTAAAGGGAATTTTAATTTTAATGAGCAAATTAAAACAATTTGGGTCATTAGCAAGATTAATAAACAAAAGACAAATACGTTAACAGAAACAGAAGTAATGAATAAAACAGATTGAGAAGGTATATAGGCAAAAATACTTGGGTATAACTATGACAATTTTGAATGGTTTGTAATTTCAAAACAATTATGTTAAGACATTAAAAATGAAATTAAAAAAGATATGGCAAGATGGGATAAAGTACAATTATCACTGTTGGTGATAAATTCTGTGATTAACATTTTACCCAAAATGTTATTTTTTTGCTCCAGCCAATATTTGTTTTGACAACTGATGGGAGAAAGACATATCTAAATTTGTATGACAAGGAGAAAAAAACCTCACCACAAGTTAAATATAAGGTATGACAAGATTTGAAGGAAAGAGGGGGATTGGGTCTATCAGATTTGAAACTACGTTAGTTGCTGTTTTGTTTGGGTATTGTTAAGAAATAGAAGGTTACTGGATTTAGAAGGTCATGATTTGAGATTTGAATGGCTTGGATATCTATGGTATGATAATGTTAAGGTGAATGTAGACTTTAAAATTGTTGTGTTACTAAAAATACAAGAATTAAATATTACAAGATATGAATGAAAGAGGTGGCTAAGATAAGCTGATTTAAAATATTACTTTGCCCATTATTGTCTGGTATGGATGAAAGATTGGGTGAGTCTGAGGAATAAGAAGTTACTGGAACTAGAAGATTATTGTCTGAGATTTGGGTGCTATGGCTATTTATGAATGACAAAGTTAAGGTCAATACAGGTTTTCAAAATCATTTTGTTAGGCATGCCATAATGATGATCTGGAATAGATATAAAGCAAGACTGACTCCAAAATTCCTTTATAATTGTCACCCCAAGATATTTTTAGAAAAGAAATTATAGTTACACAAGCATGATTATCTTATGCTGAGTTACTGACTTTCTCGAAAGGAGAACCTAAATTAAAAACCAGAGAAAAACTGGAAAAGGAATGTTACATCCATCAATGCTTTATTTATATTCAATTGACAGATTCAAATTGAATGAGAATTTTGTTTTCATGACTTAGATAACTGATTTTGACCTAGATTTATGTACTAATGATGAGCATGTTATTGCTAAGACATATAAACTCTTATTGAAAATGAATACAGAAGATAAAGATGTTAAAGATTGTGTGACTAAAGGGACAAAAGCTTTGGTTACAACACAATACTTGAGCAAAGGGTCAACATGTGGAGTAAGAGTTTGAAATGTAATACCCGATAAATTGTCAACGAGTGTGGCAAATATATCTTGGAAATGTAACCAATATGAAGGTACTTTTTATTATCTTTGGCGAACAAGTAAGAAAGTCAAGAATCATTGCAACCAGATTTGTATTTTAATTCTTAAAATAAATGTACAATTGATATTAGAAATTTTGTTCTTCTAGATTTGATGGGAAAACAGATTGGGATAAAAATGGGTCTGTGCTTTTATATATGATAAGAACAATAAGATTTTATATAAAAATGAAAGGATGATGAATAATGAAAGGATGGATGATAAAATTAATGGCAAAGATGGCAAAACTGACTGCTTTAGTTAAAGAAAATATTTTTTCTAGCTTTGTTTCTATTTGGAAACCAGTTTTGTGCTCTGCTTGAAATGGAACGAAATGAACATTTAAGTTTGGGATTTGGTAATTAGAATTGGTTATGATTATAGAAGTACCTTTAACTATAGTAGTGTTATAGTTAATCTTAGGGCAAAAGGTTATTGTATTTTATGCTTGTAACTGTACTAAGAAAATTGGAAGTTATCCTTTTCTATATTTGTCTTCCCTTTTCTTTTTGCAATCCCAATTTTGTTTTTTCTTCAAATCCCCCTTTTTTCCCCTTTTAACTTTTTTCTGTTTCCTTGTATTTTATCTTCTTTTGAAATTTAATTAAATCTTGGTAGAAAAATTATTATCCTAGATGGGCTATGCTTAGTGTATGAAATATAAGCTTGGGTTTTGCCCCAAAACACCTTTATGATTTTTTGCACAAGAAGCATTTATAGATGAGAAATATTACATAAACATAAACTGTTAATCTTCCCAGATTTATTAGAATTTTCTCATGGATATTGTAAAATAAAATTAAGACAAGACTTAATAACAGAAGAATATTCTTGTCAATGATTTTCTTATATATAATTAAAGAAAGGTTTAAAGTGGATAAAACGTATGGTTTTCAACAAAGTTAAGACTGAATTTGAAATAAAATTATGTACTAATGATGAACATGTTTATTTATTTAATTTCTATAACTGCCCATTTCAGTCAGTGACTCTGGGTAACTTTCAATTCAAGAACCGTACAATTAAAACAATATTTTTTTAAAACAATAAAAATAGAAAACTACATAATATTTTTATCTGAAATAAATATGCATAACAGCTGAGATACTTGGCTAGTTAACAATAAAGCCAGGAAATTGGGCCCTTAGCAAATTCAGCACCCCAGTCTTGGGAAGACAGCCAGTTTTTATGGTCTATTCTAATCTCCAAGGTGAAGATATTCCACAAAGAGCTACTGCAGAAAAGGCCCATCTTCTAGTCCCTGCCAGCAGACACTCTAATGGATGGGATCTGCAGCATGTCCAATTTGCTAGAGTCAATTTGACAGGTAGAGACTCTTGGAAAAAGATGGCCTCAAGCCAGTTTTAGCTGTATTGTTAAAATTTGTAATTTTTTGTTGAAATATGAAACAGAAGAAGAATAAGAGAAAGAATATACAATAAAATGGGCTAAACGTTTTGGCTATAATATATAAATGGACCAATGGGAATACACGTGGTGGAAAGGATTAAAATTTTCATTATGGTCTAGTCTTTAAGAGAATTGTTAATAAAATTATGTATCCTTGGTATTTCTCACCAAAGGTATTTTTAATATTTTCTGAAAATGTGAACAACGTGAAGAGACACTTTATCATGTTTTACTGACATGTAAAAAGCCCAAAACATTTTGGATACAAGTATACGGATTAATTCAGAAGATCTTAAAGATCTTCAGCTGAAGTGCAACTGAAACCAAAGACTTTTCTTTTGGGACTTCTGGATAAGCAATTACAAAAAGAATCACATAACTTTGTTTTTATTTTTATATATGACAACTACAGCAAGATTATTATATGCTCAAAAGTGGAAAGGGTTGACACTGCCTACATCAGAAGAATGGTTGGAGAAGATAATGAAATTTGGTTAAAGTAGCCTCTTTGATTAGAGAAACAGCAATATCTACATTTATGGCTGAGCAGAAATCTCTTATACAATGAACAAGGAGAAGAAAAAAAAAAAAGGAAGAAAATTTGGCTGATAAATTAAACAGAATGAAAAAAATACCCAACAGGCTTAGTACAGAAGCCCAGTAAAAACCCAACATTTTTTTTCTTAGCTTTGCCCAATTGCCAAATAACAACTATGCTAATCAGTTCTACTATTTGAATTGTTTTTCAAATTAATATTCCAAGAAAGGAGTGGGAACAATATAGAGCAACTTCCCAAAGGATATAAAGTACCATTGTGTTGCCGATGTCTCCATTTTCCTCTATATAGCTTTCCTCATCTAATATAAATTCATTTTTCGGTTACCAAGTTGTGTGATCTGTTGTTATCATTATTCCAGTGCAATAGTCATTGTGTTGAGGAAATATCATAGGAGAAATAACTGGTTTCTAGTTTAAGCCAGTGTAACATAATGTGAAGGACTAGGTGTGGAACATCTCACTTTGGATAGAGCGCTAAGGCAGGGGTGTCAAACTTGTGGCATCACATGATGCATCGGGACTTTTCCCCTTCGCTAAACCAGGTGTGGGCGTGGCCAATATGTGACACATCTGGCCCGTGGGCTGCGAGTTAGACAACTCTGTGAGATCTGTGCCTGCTTAAAGGAACATAGTCTATTTTAGTAGTCAGAGAGGAAGCACTTTGATTATAAGAATATTTTAATTCTAATGACTGTGGGTCAAACTGTATTTTTATATTGAGCAGCTATGCAGCTTCATGAAAGAAAATATGCAGAATGTCATTTTGATTGTGGCTGTAGCATGGAAATAGGGGACTTTAAATTTTTGCCTATGGTTGAAGTCCTAATTTCCCCGGCCTAAAATCTTCATCTCCTGCCAAATTTTGTTGAAATAAATGAATCTATGGAACAAATGGAGTTGTAATTGATAAATGTAGTTAAAAAAAATCTCAGAAATGCAGGGTTAAAAAAAATCTCAGAAATGCAGGGTTTAATTATGTTAACTCATACACATACACATATGAAGTTAATATGGATAAATTCAACAGAAAGTTGTTTGGAAGAGAATATCTTTCAAAATCAATCCCAGATTAATTTCTAGATTGGTAAATTGATCATGACATGAAAGAATAGACAAAAATGTAAAGATAAATAATTCCCTTTTTTTCTTTTTAAATAAAAAATCAGAAATAGTGTCCAAACTCATGGATTTTCCTAGACAGTTCATGAAATTATTGCCTCATAAAAGTAGCAACTCAATGTCCCTGAACTATTTGTTATCTGAATATCTTGGATGTCCCTGGGGGAAGTGAATAAATAAAATTGTACCATAATTAAAATTTTACTAGATCAGTTATGCTTTCAGGCAACATGTGTGGCATATGCCAAAGTTAAATTGTAATTGGGAAGGATTTACAGTCCTTGGGTTATATAGTCCCTAACTGGAAATAAATCCATCTGGACTCATTTTTACAGTTTATCCCACACAACTGATGAGTATTAACCCTGCAGTTCCTAATTTGACTATATTTTTATCATCTGCAAGTTAAGATTAGTCAGGTTTAGATAGAATAGTCACACTAATGTGTGTAAATATTTACTGTTGTTACCCAGCCAATTATTTATACAGTCCTCCTCATCAGGCTACATACATTTGTTTCTCTCCCAGGAACATCAATGCACATCTAAATGTGTGTCCTGAATACTGAGCATCGGAATCAAGTTTGTCATTCATTTTGATTATTCTGCGGTCAATGAAATCAGTTTCATATCTTTTCAAAGATTAGATGGAGAAAATCTTTACATTTTGTTATTTATTTTATTTATTTTGTCAATTGCTTACAAGATAATAGGTATAAGTAAAAACATAGTTATGAATACATGGATACATATAAGAAAAATAAAAAAGAAACGATAGGGCAGGGATGGTAGGCACGTTGGAGCGCTTATGCACACCCCCTACAGACCTTTTAGGAAAGGGGTGAGGTCAATAGTAGACAGTCTAAGGTTAAAGTTTTTGGGGTTTGGGGAAGAAACCACAGAGTCAGGTAGAATATTCCAGATTGTTGCTGAAGTTGTATTTCCTGCAATCAAATTTGGTGTGATTAACCTTGAGTTTGTATCTATTGTTTGCTGTTGTGTTGTTATGGTTGAAGCTGAAGTATTCATTGACAGGTAGGACATTGCAATATATGATTTTATATACTATACTTAGATTGGACCGAAGATAGCATAGTTCTAGGTTTTCTAGGTTTAGAATTTTGAGTTTGGTGGCATAAGGTATTCTGCAATGAGTAGAGGAGTGGAGAACTCTTCTTCTGAAATATTTCTCAACTGTGTTAATATCAGATACATAATGTGGGTTCCAGACTGATGAGCTGTATTCGAGTATTGGTCTAGCAAATGTTTTGTATGCTCTAGTTATTAGTGTAATATTACCAGAGAAAAAGCTACGTAAGATTAAGTTAACAACTCTTAACGCCTTTTTGGTTATGTAGTTACAGTGGGCTCTAGCACTTAGATCATTAGAGATGAGTACTCCAACATCCTTGACAGAGTTTGGATCATCAACAAAGTCTTGACTATTCAGCCTGTATTTTATTTTCTGATTTTATTTTTGCCAATATGTAGGACAGAGCATTTATTTGTTGAGATTGGAAGTTGCCATTTATTTGACCATTGTGATACATAGTCAAGGTAGCAGTATTGCCAGTGGTGTTGAATAGCTTTACATCATCAGTGAAAAGAATGCAGTTGCTCTTAATATGATCACAGAGTCATTTTTGTAAGGTATAAAGAGAATTGGTCCTAGAATGCTGCCTTGGGGGACACCACTGTTGACAGGTACAGGATTTGATGGGGCGTTCCCTATTTTGACCATTTGTTGCCCATTTGACAGGAATAGATTTATCCAGTTATGCAGGTGTCCAGAGATACCATAAGATTTTATTTTTAGAAGTAGTTTGTCGTGTACCACTGAATCAAAGGCTTTACAGAAGACTATGTAAATAGTATCAATTGCTTTGTCCTGATCAAGTTGTGTAGTCCATATGTTTTTGCAGTGTAGGAGTTGCAGATTACAGGATAGTTTTTTTCTGAAACCAAATTGTTTGTTAGAGAGTAGGTTGTTTATTTCTAAGTGGAGGATGATGGATTGGTTAATAATCGCTTCCATGACTTTACAGATGTTGCAACATAAAGAGATTGATCTGTAATTTTCAACTAGGCTGGGGTCTCTCTTTTTGAAGATGGGGATAACTGTGGCTTGGCAAGGAGGTTTGGCAAGGAGCTGGTCTTGAAAGATTTTTCAAAGTTTATGCTTAGAGGTTCTGCTATGGCAGTGGATAGCTTTTTTAAGAAGTAGGCACATATTCCGTCCGGTCCAATAGATAGAGATGGTTTTAGATTTTAACATTATCTTCTGTAAAATCCATATGTATTAGATCACTATAGTTGACTAGGAAATATTAGGCATGATCCATTGCTGTTTACAAAGACTGAGCCAAAGAATGTGTTAAAGAGGTGGACTTTTAATGGTGTCATCGTTACAGTCTTTACCGTTAGATCCTTTCAAGAGTGGAATGGACCTCAAGTCTTTAAATTTGTTGTTTATAAAATTGTAAAAAGTGCAGGTGGAATTGATGCGTAAAAGGTTTTCTTCTTGTTTAATATGATAATTGGTGCATTCAGTCTTTATCTGGTGGCATAATTTTTTATATTGGATTTTAAAGTTGGCAATGTGACCAGATTTGTTTTTCCGCTAAAGAGATTTCTTTTTGGATTGGAGCTTCCTTATTGTTATGGGTAATTTGTTTTTTCTGGTTTTGGGAGTTGTTATTGGTACATATAGTTTGAAACTGTATTGACATACAGTTTACTTTTGACTTCAAGTAAAAATATGTTGTAATGGTCTTCAACAGTATTGCATCCAGTGAATAGAATTTGCCAATCAAGAGATGAGAGATCATTATTTATAAGATCATAGTTGTCTTTTTTGAGTATTGGGTATCCCATTGTTTGGGTATCACATTATTATGATGATTTTTGTGACGATGTATGTTGAGACAAAAGTCAATCATGCTGTGGTCACTGTTGGAAAAGGGTTCTTTTATTTATATTCCATAAATTGAATTCAAACTGTTGCAGAAGATGAGATCGAGGCAGTTGTTAGGTCTAGTGTTATTGGTTACTAGTTGTTCCAGTCCCAGATTTGTTACAGCATTGTAGAAGGTTGCATGTACATGCAATTGTACATTTGTTTAAGGTCCAATTACTGTAATATGAGGTAGATTGAAGTCACCAAGAAAGATAAAAGCATGTGGGCAGTAGGTTGCCCATGTGAATTTAACTTGTTTACATGTTTGATGTCATAATCGGAGGCGCTGTAACATAGTAAGAATCGAAATGTGATATTTAAGGACAGTTCATAGACGATGGGTCTCAGGAAGAGCAAGCTACTGGGTAAATGAGGGCAGGAGGGAAGAAACTGTCCCTGTGTCTAGTTGTTTTGGCATGTAATGCCCTATAGCACTTTTCAAAGAGAAGGAATTGAAAACGTTTATGTTAGGATATGAGGGGATCTGTAAATATTTTCTCAGCCCTCCTTCTGACCTGTGCAATATTTCTTCTATGGAAAGCAAGATGGTTGCAATTGGGTTTTTCTTTTTTTGGCGGTCCTAAATATCCATTGGAGTTTATACCTGTCCTGTTTGGTTTCTGTACTAAGCCAGATGGTACAAATGACAAACTCAATAATTCATCTATAAAACTGTATCAAAGCTCCTGGGCAGAAGTGGTATTCAGCAGCTTCTGACCAGTTCTGGAGAACAGGTAGCAGAAATTTTGAATAGTTTGGAGAACTGGCAAATACCACCTCTGACTGGAGATTTTACAGTATCCTTCCCCTGCCATGTCCACCAAGCCACACACACAGAACCGGTGGTAAAAAAATTTGAATCCTACCACTGCTCCTGGGGTAGTCTGAACTTTCTGAGTTGTTACAGGAAGAATATTCTTCGTTGTGCTTTTTAAATGATGACTCTAATTTTAAGAGTCCATTTCAAATCCTGGGAATTATAGAACTCCCAAACTTGAAGAATTCTACTGCTGGTACTGTGCTATATATATAGTAAGAGATGGTAGAATAGAAAGGCTCTTCCTAAAATCCATTTTCATCTGTACATTTTTCATATGTTCAGCTCCATATTGTTCTGGCTATGCCACAGGCTTATCTTGAATGAGTCCGATGGCTGTTGTATCATGTGTTTTGTTTATTTCTTAAAAATAAACCTGAACAGAATCAGCCTGACAAACTTGACTGATTTAATTTTTTTTCTATCTTCATGGCTGGTCTACCATGTGCTGGTCTCCAGAGTATTTCTTAATTGCTTGTTCTTTAACTCTTGATGGTTGATCTTAAAAGGCTTGTTTTTTTATCATGTTATAGCTCATTGACACCATTGCAGAACAGTGTCTATATTATTCCAGGTGGCTGATTTTGTTATTTTTTTGTGTAAAAACACTTCTGATTCCTTCCTGAAAAGCTGGAGAATTATTGTAGTTCAGTGATGGAAATGCATGCAAAACTACTCAGATGCAGGCCCTGCTCATTCAGGAAGGTCAGGGAAAACCATTTAAGTCAGGGGTATTCAACCTTGGCAACCTTGTGGACTTCAATTCCCAGAATTCCTCAGCCAGCATGTGTTGAAGCTTATGGGTCTAAAAGTTGCCAAGGTTGGGCACCTTTGATTTAAGTCTTAAACAGTTGAGTAGACAGTTGATATAATCCAGGTTCTTAAACTGCTGTCAGTTTATTAGAAAACTACATACTGCATGGTAATGTATGATAAATATTAATAGAGCTGTCATGAAAGAGTGCCTAATTCTTAGCTTTGAATAGGGTACTGACTTTCCATTTTATTTTATTAATGTTGGCTTTTTGGTTCATTTTCAGTGGAAGTTTGTAGGGCCATTTTTCATTTTTCCAAATGCTTTGAGCATATAAATCCTTTGAATATGAGCAGTCATATGTGAACTCACAAAATAATAAATACTGGAATGAAAAGGATTTAAGAAAATGAATGAGCTTTCAGTGGTAATAGGCCTATTGTGTTTTATTATTTTAAACACATTACCAACAGAGGCTATTAGTGCCTTAGGACCCATCCTTTAGGCAGACAATTTCTATATTTACCATGACATCTACAAAATAAATTAATTGTTTTCATTCACGTACCCATAAAATTGAATTAGCATTAGGAGAAAATGAAACGTTAGATCTTCATAATCATTTAAGCAATGATTCCAAAAAGGTAGTAGATTATAGTATACATGGTGGTCTATGAAGCATATATAAATGTATATGTGAATGTACATGTGTAGAAACCTCCAGCTGACTTCAAAAGGAGGAGAACTCTTCTTGCAATTAGTCTTTGGTATTTGATTTACAAATAACATTTCTATGTTCTACTAATTGGTCACTTGTCCAACTTCTACTGCAAAGGTTTTGGTCAGTAGCAGAGTGCAACTCTGCATGCTGAAAGAAGAATGTCCATTGTCTTCCCATTCAGAGTGAATTGTTACTTATTTGACACCAACAGATGTCAAGTCACTAGCACCTGCAGAGTTTAGTAACAGAACGACAGCATTGGTAATGATTGGTTTTGGCAACAGATGGCTTATAGACAGATTTCTGTGTAAGCTGACAATGGTACATTTGAAACGAAGGCTCCAGTGAACCTGCACATTATTTCTATGATTACGGCATTGTTCGGATATTGAAAAATTAGGTTATGTTTTAATGCCTTGTGTAATTTCTGAGATGAAAGATTAAGAATGATTGATTTCATAATTATCAGTTTAACACATCTGTAGCATGTTGTTCATATATACATGCCCTACCTAAATTGTTGTGATGATTGTTTCAGCATTTATTAGGTGGATAGGCAAGCAGCATGCTTGCCTTTTAAAATGCATGTATTTTTATTTTGGCTTTAAAAGCCTTGGTTAATAGAAAGATATCTCTTGTCAAAAGCTAAAATGTCAAAATGGACCACGTTAGGATGAACGACACATTGGAGACAATTTTGGAGCAGATATTCCAAATATAATACGAGTAGTCCTTGCTTAATGACTGGTTGCCTAATGAATGTTTGAAGTTATGGCAGAATCCCAAAAATGTGTTTCAGACCTGTATTCAAGTCTTATATGATCACTTTTTGAGCTGCTGGCAGCTGGTCTATGTTCACAGGCATTTGAAGTGTCCCATGTTCACAGGACTGCATTTTTTGCCTGAAACTTTTACTTCCAGTTTACAACAGAAAAATGCCCATTGCAAACAATGGCTGCACTTAATGACTATGATATTCACTTAAGGACCACAGCATTTGTTTTATGATTGCCACATTCACATTCACCACAAAAAGGTTGTAAAGTTGGGTAGATCATGCAATGACCTTCTTAACAACAAGCATGGTTTATGAATGTAATGCCAGGCTCAATTACGGTTATAAGCTGAAGACAACATGTAGACTGAAAAATTGGCTTGTTACTACAGCAGTAGTAAGGTGGAGTCCCAATTCCATAGTCAGATATCAGAACATCATTGTGCAGTTTTTCCAATGAACTGATAGTCTCGGTTTCCAAATGTTTGCAACTGCATTGTATATACACTTCACAGGCCTGGCTTATTGCTACCTAGGAGAGTTAGGATTACACATGTATATTAGTTTGAATAGGTCACCCATGACTGGCATTGATTGATTGCTCTTGCCTTATTGTTCTTCATGACTGAAAACTGTTAGAAGCCATTTTCAGCTTGTTTCCAAACTCTTTTCATTGAGGTATAATGATTTATGTGTAGTTTCCAAGGGATTAATCCATCTGATACCAGCTTGAAACTGAAACTGTAAAATACAGAAGTGAATTCCACTGAGCATTGTTCTCTCTTTTGTCAAACTGCACAAAATAATTGCCTACTTCAAGAAAGGGAAACATTAAAATCTCAAATTCCCTTAAACCAACCACTCATATAAATATTGTTGGAAATGACAGGTTCTATGCCCTTTGACTTCAAGGTTGTATTTCTTGGAGAAGGCAATAACTATTGCTTTGTTGCAAGATGTATTGCTTGAAAATCATTCTGTTCAGTTTTCATTTTTGTTAAACTGCTACCATTTACAGTACAGGAGACTCCAGTACAGCAGGAAAGTTGCATAGTAAACATGTATCAAAATGCTAAGCCTAGTTAATTTCCATAAAATATTCAATTCACAATTTATTTTGGATCACTATGCAACACAAATCATCTTTTCATGGATGCAAAGAGTTTTTATAATGATGCAGAGGCTATTACAGTCTCAGGTTTTTCACAGTGCTCAAATTGTATAGTAAAAATGTCCTGTGTCTAACACTTGCTGTAAAGACAACTGGTTTATTCTTTTGCTTCTTTTTAAGAAAAACAACATAAAGACCCTTTTCTTCCATTGGATTTTTTTTATAAGAAGACTGGTGTTTATTGGATAGAAATGATTTTAAATGCAAATAATGAGAGATGTCAAAACTGCAAGTTCAGGACTGAAAAGAACAAAGAATTTAATGAATGTAATCCAGAGATTGTAGGGTCTTGGGTATGTATGGAATACATGCAAATATTCTTCTACATTTCAGCCACAAAAATGTTATGGTAATAAAATATAGTACTCAGTAGAAGTAGGAATTAATGTAATGGTACTAGATGAAACCATAACCACAGGGTGGATATAGGGGCCTAGTTCTAAATCTCTCCAGTTGCCTTTAAATTTTTATAGACAAATACCATTTCAATAATTGTCTGGAAGTCTTACAAACACCAAGTAATTCCATATCTCTTTCTTTCATGTGCTCCTCTTGTGTTCTGTTAGCTATAAATCTGACAGTAGATTGAGATTATTGTTTTCCCTGTCTAAGATATCTGCATCAGATTTTTATCTTCCCCATGAATTTTATTTTAACATTTTGGTATTGTTCAGGATGAATTAATTTTAACATACATGTAATTACATTAAAGCTGGTAAGTAACAAGGAAGGGCATATTAAAATAGGCATGAAGGTGCTTACCTGATATATTAGAGCCTGTTAATAATGTCATAATGCAGGAATAAAATGCTAATGCCAAAGAATAGCAGCTGTGCACCTTATATTCTTTCTGGCAGCAGCAATCTGTTTTAATGCCGGTATAGCAAGAATAATTATAGTAAGTATATTACTGAAATAGTAGACTCTTTCTGTAATATTACATTAGGTAGCCAAACACAACTATCTTTTTGGTTCTGATTGAGTGAATATGTGACAGAGTGCCAATCAAGTTATGAAAGTGTGGTCAATCTTTGTTGGAAAATTATTGTGAGTAATTTTAGTTTGTGTCTCACATAATCCCAGCCAGTTCAAATCGCAGAAAGCTAATGTTCAGCCAGTTTAAAAATATTATTTATTTATTTATTAATCATCAGCAAATCATAAAACATAATCAATGGGATAAAAAGTAGGCAAAAGTATGGGGAGAAAGAAATGAACAATAGGAAAGAATCTATCATCTGTCTGTCTCTGTCTATCTATCATCTTCTGTATCTATCATCTATCATATTTGTCTATTGTATCTATCATATCTATCATCTATCTTTATCTATCTATCTATCTATCTATCTATCTATCTATCTATCTATCTATCTATCTATCTATCTATCTATCTATCTATCTATCTACCTACCTACCTACCTACCTACCTACCTACCTACCTACCTATCTATCATCTATCTATATTATTTATCATCTATCATTATTGTCATCATCATCATTATCTATCTATTTCTCATCTATGTATGTATGTATCTATTCAGTGGTAGTATTCAAAAACTTTTACTACTGGTTCTGTGGGTGTGGCTTGGTGGGCATGGGCATGTGACTGGGTGGGTGTGGCTTTTCTTTTTTGCAGTCCCCAGCCATTTTTGGGAGCTTCTTAGCCACAGAGGAGCCTCTGGGAGGGCATTTTTGCTTCCCTAAGGCTTCTCTGGGGCTCAGGAAGGAAAAAAACAGAGCATGGGAGGGGCATGCAGCACTCCTCAAAGCTCCGTTTTGGGAGCTTCCTAGACTCAGAGAAGCCTCTGGGGGGGTGTTTTTGCTTCCCTAAGGCTCCTCTGGGGCTCTGGAAGGCAAAAAATGGAGGGGGGCTGAGCTCCTCTTTTCATTTTTTGCCTTCCTGGGCCTCAGCAAGGGGAATCCCGGCACAACTGATCTTATCTACAGCTGATTTTTGGGAGGGAAAAAAAAGAAAGAAATACCTTAGGCAATGTCAGGCAGGCGGGTGGGGAATGTTAGGCAGGTGGGCAGCGTGAGCGAGCATCGGGATGGAGGGTGACCCAGTGAGGGGCATGGCCAGCAAGAATTTACTACCGGTTTGGGCCAAATTCTTGCTACCAGTTCGCCCGATCTGTTGCGAACCAGCTGAATACCACCACTGTATCTATTCATCATATATCTATCTATCATGTATCGTGTATCATTATCTTCTCCTTCTCCTAAATCATCTTCTTCTTCTTCATCATCATCATCATCATCATCATCATCAATCAATCATCTATTTATTCTTATCATAGAATTTCCAGAATCATAGGAAAAAAGATTTTAGGTAAAAAAAAATCATTGATCATTCCATCTTTAACTCTATGATCCACATAATGGCAGTAGAATATATTTGAATATCAGATGATGCCTATGCTACCTGTGCCCTGCAGGAAACCATTTTGTGAACAAGAGTGATATATCCAATGCCCTTGATAGTAAATGAGAGATGAATGAAGATTTTCTGGCAAGCAGCTCTGATTTAGGTCTTTCCTCTCAACAACAGCTTCACATATGACTTCAATTGCGAATAATAAACTGGTGATTTTCAGCTGGTGGTGCCTAACAACCGTCAAGGATTATGTTAGGACTATTATACTAAAGAGCAATATGAGATTATCTTTGTAACTGCAGCAAAGGTCCATAGAGTGCCATAAAATCGAACCCAGCCTGTGACTGATATAAGGATGAGGAAATGTACTGCATTTTTCTGATGATGCAGAAGCAAACTGCTGGATTGATAACACCCATGTGGAACAATGTTTCTAATATAATTGTGCTCCTGAATTCATGACTATTTGGGGAAATTGCCTTTCTGTCCAACACATGGAGACTTTCCAAGATGAATTCGACCAATGAATTTTAGTTTTCTAAGCACACTTTCCTGCAAATAAAATGATTGAACTCAGTGGTGGTGACATTTGAATAAATATGCATGGGACTTTGCTAGCTGGGCATGGTAACCCATAAGGAGCTTGATAAATGTCATAGCTTGTCAGTTTGTTGGGGACTGCCAAAAAACCCAGGACAGGCACTGTATGGATCCCAATGCATTGTTAACAATGCCTGCTGTGATGCAACTAAACTGAAGTATTGATTTTATATTTAACTCTCATACACCATTTTCAAAAGCAAAATGACTTGTTTAAACTATTAAGCTATCTTATCCGTTCTTCAATTCCTTATAGTCATAATAATAATAATAATAATAATAATAATAATAATAATAATAATAATAATAATAATAATAATAATAATAATGAATGTTTTTCTTGGACTTTTAAATCTTATACGGACTCTTGATGCTATCTTGTTTTGCCTCATTGACTTGGGTTCTCTTCTCCCCCTTGAACATTTCAGGTTCATGATAGAGCAGCTGCTACTGTTTCCTTTTATGTTTTCCTCATCAGGGCAGACAATGGGATTCCATATGCGAAGTCAAACAAGATGATCTTATTTGTTTACAGGAGTTATACCACATTGCACCAGAATTTAGAGTGGTAACACACACTGTTACCTGAGAATCAATGGATTATCTACTTAAATTTCAGCCAAAGTTCCATATGTTTTGTCCACAGAAGACGAATGCTGTTGAGTTGAAGTTTATGTGACACAGATCAGATAGGATCAAATTACAGCAGCCAGTAACCAAGGGAAATTTGTACCATAATTTTGGAGTAAAAAGCATTTTTAGTTCATTTGACTAAAGCCACAAAAATGCATGAAAGTGGAAAACATGAGAATACAAACTTGACAGTAGTTGAGATTACAAGTCTTCTCCAACTGAGCTCTATTAACTAAATATCCTTACAACCTTTTCTGACATTTCCTGTGATTGGGAACATTTGACAAATACTTCATTTTCAGATATTCTGATAAATCCTGAAAAAATGGTATTGAGCTCTTTTTGGAGAATTATAAGTTAGCAACATTAAAACTAAAAACCTCAGTTGCAATCAGAGTTGTTTCTATTTAGTATTGTTATTATTATGGAGTGAAAATAAACAACTCCAATTTCAACCTCACAAGTATAATATAGTGTATGATAGGAATACTTTCTAAGTTCAGTTTTAAATTATGGCTGATTAATAAAAATATCAATTTCACTTAAGATGTTTCATGGAACTCATCAATATTGTCCTTTATTTCCTCTTCTATTAATCTGATGTTGGATCCATTGGTCTATTCTCATCAAGCAATTAAAGAACATTCAATGAAAGTGGCTAGAGCTTAACACAATCTATTATTTGCCAATTATTTATTGTTTTATGATACTCATAAATATTCTGAGCTAAAGTTTGAGAGAGCTTGTTTGATGTAGTGGTTAAGGCATAAGGCTAGAAACTACAGTCCTGTCTTAGGCTCAAAGTCAGCTAGTTGACCTTCTGCAATCACTTTCTCTCAGCCCTAGGAAGGCGACAATGGCAAGCCATTTATAAAAAAAACCTTTCCAAGAAAATTTCAGAGACTGGTCCAGGAAGTCTCCAGGAGACAACACTGATTCAAAGGCATGCATGTGTGCATACACGCACATCAAAACTTACAGATACGGTATAAAAATATGATAAACTATTAAGCTACTCAATTTACTTAAAGACCAAATTATGGACAGGTTATCATGGAGAAAATCTATGTAGCTGCTAAAAGTTGAGTATGATTGATGCCAGATAATCCTAATAATCACAAACATGCCTTCTTAAACTTAAACTCTACCTTAGTGATGAAGATTTATTTATTTATTTTTTATTTATTTATTCTAGGTTTTATATACCGCCCTTCTCCCGAAGGACTCAGGGCGGTGAACAGCCAACTAAAATACATGTATACAAATATAAATAGTTAAAAAAGAATTAAACCCTAGGCTGTCCCTATAAAAATCTAAAAACCCCAATTAAAATAAATTAAAACTTTGTACACCCATCCCAACCAATCCAAAAACCCCATTTAAAATCCCATTTGAGTCAGCTCAGGCCGGCCTGCTCGAAGAGCCAGGTCTTCAGGTCACGTCTGAAGGCCCTCAGGTCACTAGTCGTTCGTAATCCAGGGGGCATCCCATTCCAAAGGGCGGGTGCCCCCACAGAGAAGGCCCTATTCCTCGGGGTCACCAGACGACACATAGAAGGCGTCGGGACCCGG
The DNA here is from genome assembly GCA_023653725.1 of Bungarus multicinctus. Classification (NCBI taxonomy): domain Eukaryota; kingdom Metazoa; phylum Chordata; class Lepidosauria; order Squamata; family Elapidae; genus Bungarus; species Bungarus multicinctus. Next base: position 86,115,449 of record CM042834.1, read on the forward strand.
AGGAGACCCTCTCTGTGGGAGCGCACCGGTCGGTGGGAGACTACTGGCAGAATGCGGTCTTGTAAGTATCCTGGTCCGATGCCATGGAGCGCTTTAAAGACCAAAACCAGTACTTTAAAGCGAACCCGGAAGGCCACTGGCAACCAATGCAGCTCGCGCAGGAGGGGCGTCACGTGGGAGTATCTCGACGCCCCCATAACCACCCGCGCGGCTGCATTCTGTACCAGTTGAAGCCTCCGAGTGCTCCCCGCAGGGAGCCCCATGTAGAGGGCATTACAGTAGTCCAGACGGGAGGTGACCAGGGCATGAGTGACTGTGCGTAAGGCGTCCCGATCAAGAAAGGGCCGCATCTGGCGTATCAGGCGAACCTGATAAAAAGCCCCCCTGGAGACGGCTGTAATATGATCTTCCAAAGACAGCCGTACATCCAGGAGGACACCAAGATTGCGTGCCCCTTCTGTGGGGGTCAAGATCTCATCCCCAATAGCCAGCGATGGAGTCAGCTGACTATATCGGGCCGCCGGAAACCACAGCCACTCGGTCTTGGAAGGGTTGAGTCGAAGCCTGTTCTCGCCCATCCAGTTCCGCACAGCCTCCAGGCAACGGGCCATAACCTCCACAGCATCGTTGGGGTGGTTTGGGGTGGAGATGTATAGCTGAGTGTCATCAGCATACAGATGGCATCTCACCCCAAAACCACGGATGATCTCTCCCAGCGGCTTCACATAGATGTTGAACAGAAGAGGGGAGAGGACCGACCCCTGAGGCACCCCACACATGAGGGGCCTAGGGGTGGACCTCTCCCCCCCCGTCCACACCAATTGCGAGCGGTCCGAGAGGAAGGACGAGAACCACCGCAAAACGGTGCCCCCAATTCCCAACCCCTCCAACCGCCGCAATAGGATACTATGGTCGATAGTATCAAAAGCCGCCGACAGATCTAGGAGGACCAGGACAGAGGAATAACCTCTGTCACGGGCCCTCCAGAGATCATCTACCAACGCGACCAATGCGTTGGTAGATGATCTCCAAGATCTCCAAGATCCCTTCCCACTGTTATTCTATTATATCATATTTCTCACTGTAATAGAGGAAATAAGGAGGAAGTTGAATTAGAGGGATACATCTGTTGAGATTCTTCCTTTAAGGGAGAGTTTAGACAAATGTTTGGATTGCTGGGAATCACTCAATTCAATGGCAAGTCTCTCTCTCTCTCCCCCCCTTCCCTCCTTCCCTCTCTATTGAGATTTGCATTTTTTCTGCCAAGCTATGCTAAGAACCTATTCTTCATTGCCTACTTTTGGAACTTGCATGCATAGTGCTTTGTGCATTAAGGAACACATGGAAAACTTGTTAGATCTTATGAGAATGGGTAAATGGAGAAAGAGAGATAGTCAAAAGAAAAAAAAAAGACTCATTGTGGCCCAACTCATCATTTTTAACTATTTTTAAAATAGCCTAATTTACATAGCCTTAAAACCACTGTACTTTATTTTAACAATGATAATTAGTGAGGAATTACTGGCAACAGAATTGCTTGACTCCTTTGAAGTCATGGGGATAAGATAAAACCTTTCATAACTTTCATAGTGTTTCATAGATTCCTCCCTAAGCAGTGTGGAAGAAGAATCAAATAAAAATGTAGCAAATGCTACTTTGTGGTTAAAACTAGAGTTGATGTTGAGTGTGGATCATACTTTGAAAACTACAAGCATTGGTCTGATGCTCTCCAATTTTGGCTTTAATAAGTTGAGCACAGGAAACCTTTATTCTGGAATTTACTGTTTCTCTGGAGCCTAGAGCATTATGTAAATCAAGTGCTTTATGTAAATCAGGAATAGAAATGACTTCAAGACTCCAAAATTTTAATAGAATTCTAAGAATCAAGAAAATCAGCATTCATCACTATTAAGCAAACTCCTTTTCCACAGCTATAGACACTGACTGGGATTTGCTTTGTTACAATATCTTTCAGTCCCATTTACATGAGATTACTATAAAGTGAAAAAATATCTTCAAGCTCTTGATGAAATGAAATTTTTATCAGGAAAATCACACCCCACTGGCAAGTTTTTCACCATTAGGATTGTAATAAGACGCTACTGTTCACACTTTCTTAATTAATTTCACCTTTTCAGGCCTTCAAATGAACTTACCAGCTAAAAAGGTTTTATTAAACAGATAAAATAGTCCATATGTTATTTGACTCTATGTGTTTTCATTTATTACCTAATCTGCCTCATCTCTGCTGTTGTAAAGAATTTGCTGTATAACTTCAAGCATTATACATTTATTTCTGTTACCTTCAAATACTGTTGCAGACGGTAACTTTATTGGGTCAAATGGATATGAACTAAACTTTAATCAAGTAAGGTGGTAAGTATAAAGCCATGGGTCAGTTTTCATTACACAAGGATGAGCTTCTATAAATTTTGTTTTTTTTCTTTTGTTAAAGTTTTTAGAAAAACCTTTGCCCTACAAGAGGGATAATTTGTCCAGGGTTTTTTTTTTTTGAACAGATTTTGTCTTATTCCAAAGCTCAAATCAGAGTGGTTTTACATACATAAAAGGAGAAGAAACATGGTCATGCACTCTTTTAGTCATGGCGGCTAAAAAGTGTTAAGGTTAAATACTCATAGATGCAGACTCTTCTTATATTCTTGAGCCTTCATTTAGGTGCTTGACAATCTTTTCTTCTGTATTATTTTTCACAAAGACCTGAAACAGCAATAGCACTTAAACGATTTACAGAATCAGCATATTGCCCCCAACAATCTGGGTCCTCATTTTACCAACCTTGGAAGGATAGAAAGCTGAGTCAACCTTGAGCCAGTGGGACTCGAACTGCTGAATTGCTGGCAGTTGGCAGTCAGCAAAATTAGTCTGCAGTACTGCATTCTAACCACTGCACCACCACAGCTTTAATATTATCTTGCTCAGGTACTCAACTTACAACCATTCATTTATTGACCATTTGAAATTACAACAGCACTGGAAAAAAGTGACCTATATCCATTTTCACAGTTATGATCTTACATCACTCCCATGGTCAAGCAATCAAAATTCAGACGCTTGGTAACTAGCACGTATTTTTGATAGTTGTGATGTCCTGGTATCATATGACCACTTTTTGCAAGCCTCTGACAAACCAAAGTCAATGGGGAAGCCAGATTCACTTAACAACCATGTTACTAACTTAACAACTGTAGTGGCTAGCAATGGAAATTTTGGGCTCAATTGCAATTGTAAGTTGAGGAGTTCCTATAGCTGAAAAATAAGGCTTGGGAATTTCTGCATCTTCCATTTGATATGGTGGAGATATTTTTTGCAGTTTTCATTAGCAACAGGTCATTTTTCAATACGTTGGGTTGATCAAGGTTAACACTGATAGTGTTGTCCCAAGGACACTGGGTTTTTAGACTAAGGTATCCATACCCAATCAGAACACATGAGAATGCAGATCTGTACAGAAGAAAAGTACACTTGGAAATACTATCACAAAGGAAGTGCATGTGCTTTACTCATCATTTATTTATTGGTAGTCAGAGAATTTATACATTGTAGTCAGAGAAAACCTGAAGTCTCACTGGTTCACAGAAATTACTATTATTTATTAAATTTATTTGCTGCCCATCTTGCCACAAGGCAGCTGTTAATGTCTCATTGATTTGTGACATTGATCCTGTTCACTCAAAGAAATCCTTATCTAGTAATCTCCACTTTCTCTAGGTGGGCAAAAGAAATCCCTTATTTGGTAATGGAAATGGTTGATCAAATGCAAACGGTAGATCAAAAGATGGTAGACTAGACAAATGATATTGTAGTGTAAAGTAAGGCAGGCAGAATGTTCTATTAGAAAGAAAATTAGTATATTTAAAATACATGATAAAAAAGAATACTGCTCAAAGTCTAATAAATAGTAGGCAAATGAGCTCTTGCCTTCTGTTGAAGCAGGATCATTATAAAACAGTTATCTTCAAGCAAACAAGAGAAGGCCAGCAATGCTGGTTATAATTAAATTATCAGATCATTGTTAGTATAAATTGAGTACTTCTCAAGTTCATTGAGTTTATGATCCACAAGTGATCTCACTTATCTTTCCCAAAAGGAGGGAAAGATGATACAAAGTATTAAGATAAATATGAATGCAATACTAATACCAGATACTAATACAAAATATAGTAGAAAATGACTGGATATTAATATGCAATACAAATATGAAATATCTAAATTCTGGCTCATCAATAGCAATGATTGGCTTCAAGAGGATGAATATAAACTCAAGTCAACCACAGGTCTTGTTATTTTTCAGGCTATAGATGGAATCTAATCAAGGAGAGAAGCAATCTTGACCTAAGGAGAAATTTCCTGCCAGTTAAAACCATTGATCAGTGAAACCACTTCCCTCTAGAAGTTGTGGGGGCTCCAACACTGGGAGAGTTTTAAAGAAGTGATTAGATGACCATTTTTTGAAATAGTATAGGATTTCCTGCCTGAGCAGAGGTTTGGACTAGAAGACCTCCAAGATTCCTTCCAACTGTTTTATTTTGTTAAGGAAGGAGACTTAAATATGCCAGATTTGCAACCTGCTTGTTGTGTATTGACTGAGTCTTCACTCAGGTCCGTGCTTTGAGCGGGAAGCACGGACTTCTCCCATTGGCTGGAGCCGTTTGACAGCCGGCTATAAAAGGCAGCTGTCAAATGGCATCAGCTGTTGCCGCTCCAGCTGGCTGCCGTGTTAGCGCAGCAGTAGCGGTAACCCTTTATTCTTAAAAATAAAGTTTAAGCTGAAGCCTTGCCCTGGTCTCTGTCTGAGTATTTCCGTCGCTCTACAACACTGGCGACGAGGACGGGATACTAAATAAAGGCAAGCCAGGCAAGGAAGAGAGAAAAGAGCGAAATCACTAGCTGAGAGCTGAAATCGCTACAGAGTTGCTGTCTCTATCCGCGAAGCGCCGTCTCTAACTCGCCTGAGGAAAAGCAGCACAGCTGACAGAAAGATGACTTTGAATCCTGCATTCCCGCCTTTCAGACCGACCGCAGAGACATGGGAGTCATACAGGAACCGGTTTGACTATTTTTTAGACGCTATAGACCTCTCAGAAATTTCTGAGCATAGGAAAACATCTTACTTCCTAAGCTTTTCCGGAGCCACGGTATTTGACACCGCAACAGCATTACTGGCCCCACGATCTATTAAGACTATTCCCTGGGAGGAACTGCAAGAAATTCTCTCAAATCATTACTCCCCTAAGCCTTCCAGAATTGCTAGGCGCCATGCTTTCAGAAGGCGCATTCAGTCAGAGGGGGAAACAATTAGTGATTATATGGCAGCATTGAGAACAGCTGCCTTACATTGCGGGTTCAGAGATTACCTCGACGATATGCTGTTAGATCAGCTGGTATGTGGCGTTAGAGATCCCAAATTACAAAGACGTTTATTAGCCAGAGGGGATCTAACCTTAAAGCAAGCCATAGAGGAATCCCAGGCTGCTGAACTATCAGCACTCTCAGCAGCTGAAATACAGGGAAACCCCAGCAGACTAGAAAATCCAACAGTATATTTTGAGGAAGCCTCCACAGAAAATGGCTCAGAAGAGGCTACTGAGGTAAACCCAGCCCAACGTAAATCAAAAAGAGTTCAGGCAAGGTATAAGCCAAACCCCACGTTTACAAACTACATGCTTAAGCTGTGGGGGCAACCATCTCAGGGCATCCTGCAGATTCAGGAATGCCATATGTTTAAGGTGTCAAAAGAAAGGCCATTTGGCCAAAATATGTCAGGCAGGGAAAACCTTCAATCAGCCACAAAGGCCCCAGAAGCTCATTCAATATCCTAGACAAATTGAGGACAGTTTCACATGCTACCAGTCTAAGATACAAAAAAACAAATCTAACAAAATTAGTGTCACTGTTTCTATAGAAGGTAAACCCTGCAGAATGGAGGTTGACACCGGCTCTGCATTATCCATCATCTCGTGGGACACCTTAAAGAAGCTACTCCCCAGGATATCAAGACAGAAAATTCCAGCCTGCAATCTAACGCTTCGGGACTACCAAGGCAGAACCATCCCTGTCATCGGAAAAGGCAAGTTCCTAGTCCAATTTCAAGGGTTTAAGGGTCACTTGCCTCTAGTGATAATGGATGGTGTCCTCCCAAGCCTATTGGGACTAGATTGGTTCCCAGCCCTGGGCCTCCACATAGGGGGAATCCACGCCATTACGAGTTCAGAAGTTGAATCCCTGTTCAGGGACTATGCAGATGTATTCAGCGAGGGCCTAGGCTGCTACGTGGGAACCCCAATATCCTTCAGGGTAGACTCCCAGGCAGTACCAATTCATTTGAAGCCCCGCAGAGTTCCTTTTGCAATTCGTCCTAAACTTGACAAGGAACTTGACAAATTAATTAAGCAGGACATACTGAAACCTACAGACTTCTCAAAGTGGGAAACCCCCATAGTAACACTGTTAAAAAAGGACAGAAATTTGAGAATCTGCTCTGATTACAAATCTTCGATAAACAAATATTTACAAGTCAGCGCGTACCCAGTCCCTGTGGTACAACATCTACTCCATTCCCTTGAGCCTGGCTCCATTTTTGCGAAGTTGGACATGTCCCAGGCATATCAACAGTTTTCTGTTGATGATGAAACTGCTGAACTGCAAACAATAGTAACCCACAGAGGAGCTTTCAAATGCACACGCCTACAATTCGGAGTTAGTGTGTCCCCTGGAATTTTCCAGTCCCTTATGGAACGAATCCTGCAAGGGTTGCCAGGCGTTGTGCCTTACTTTGATGATATTCTGGTATCTGCTACCAATCAACAACAATTACTACAAAGGGTCAGAAGTGTACTTGACCGTTTCAGACAATCTGGTCTCAAACTAAAAAGGGAGAAATGCACCATAGCCACTCCACAAGTGGAATTCTTAGGTTACAAGATTGATGCCAAGGGTATTCACCCAACTGAGTCAAAGGTCAAGGCCATTCACGATGTGCCTACTTCTACTAACAAAACTGAGCTTCAAGCTTTCCTGGGCCTCTTGAATTTCTATGCTTCGTTCCTGCCCCATAAAGCTTCTGTTGCCGAGCCCCTTCATAGACTTTTAGACAAGAACTCACCATGGCACTGGGGACCATTGCTTTCCAAGAAGTCAAGTCATTGTTAACGTCAAAGGCCGTCTTAATCCAATTCAATAAAGACTTACCACTCATTCTAGCAGCCGATGCTTCTCCTTTCGGAATTGGGGCCGTCCTGAGCCACAGACTGCCTAATGGTGCAGAAGCACCTATAGCTTTCTTTTCCAGGACACTATCTTCCACTGAATGCAACTATAGCCAGATTGACCAGGAGGGCTTGGCTGCAGTGGCTTCAGTGAAGAAGTTCCATGAATTTCTCTACGGGCATCATTTCGAACTCATAACGGACCACAAGCCACTGTTAGGTATTTTATCCGGCACTAAACAAACTCCCCAGATTTTGTCCCCAAGGATGACCAGATGGACCGTTTTTCTAACTGCGTATTCCTACACTCTAATCCATCGACCCGGGAAAAGCTTTTGCCATGCTGATGCACTCAGCCGATGCCCCCTGCCAGTGCCAGTCGTGGACCCAGCACCAGCAACCACAGTCTTTCTCATCAACGAACTCAAGCTACCAGTCACCGCTGCTGACATCGCTGCCCATTCGGCCAAGGACCAGGTAATATCCCAAGTCCTGGACTGGGTAGGGAGGGGGTGGCCTACGGCCCTTTATCCTTCAGACTTCCTACCCTACAAACTACGCCAACAGGAACTTTCCTCTTTGCAAGGCTGTTTACTATGGGGAACCAGAGTAGTCATTCCCTACAAATTGCAAACCTCAATACTGAAGGTGCTGCATGAGGGTCACCCAGGAATTGTGCGAATGAAGGCCCTCGCCCGCAGCTACGTATGGTGCCAGGCATGGATGCCCAAATCTCTAACTGGGTAAATTCTTGCCAGGCATGCCAGGCCACCAGGGCATTACCACCAGCAGCCACCCCTAGGACCTGGGAGGAAGCAGGCAGCCCCTGGTCCAGAATACACATAGACTTGTCAGGCCCCTTCCATGGGCGCACTTTCCTGGTGGTAGTAGACTCATATTCAAAATGGGTGGAATTGACCTTAATGCACTCCACCACTACGGAAGCAGTCAGCAAGGCACTGACTAGGATGTTCGCCACACATGGCCTTCCTGATTCCATTGTATCCGACAATGGCCCCCAATTCACCTCCTGTGAGTTTGAGATGTTTCTAGCAAGTTTGGGCATCAGGCACATATTAGTAGCCCCTTTTCATCCTGCCAGCAATGGGCTGGCTGAGAGGGCAGTTAGATCTGCCAAGGAGGTGATACAAAGATTGGGTCCTATAAACTGGCATGCCAAGCTGACCCAATACCTGTTGAGCCAACATACTATACCCTGTGCCTCCACAAATAGGTCACCAGCCGAAGTATTAATGGGACGCCGGCTGAGGACCACTCTGGACAGGCTGCACCCAAATTATGCTCCATTGCTTCCCCTTGGGTCAAACAGCCAAGGCAGAGGGTTCCTGGTAAATGACAAAGTGTTTGTCAGGAATTTTGCTGGGCAACCGCTATGGTTACCAGGGCGTGTGATAGCAGTAACTGGTCCTAAGTCTTATAGAGTCCAGTTACCTGATGGACGGACCTGGCGGCGCCATGTAGACCACCTGAGGAAGCGTTGGAGCACGGCACCCAGAGGTCATCTAGATGGGCCCCATGCAGAAGCAACCACACCATCCGACGAAACCAGTTTCCAACCCACCAGGAACGACAGCCTACCTGATGGAGAAGCTGACCAAGGTACTGACCCGGCTCCAGACAGTCCAGCAGCCCCACCGTCATCAGAAGACATGCAGATGGCACAAGACAGCAACCCGGCGCCATTTTTGACGGAGCCGAGAAGATCCGGACGAGTATGCAGGCGTCCAACGTACCTGAAGGACTACACATGCTCCTCACTGGGAGGGAGGAGTGTTGTGTATTGACTGAGTCTTCACTCAGGTCCGTGCTTTGAGCGGGAAGCACGGACCTCTCCCATTGGCTGGAGCCGTTTGACAGCCGGCTATAAAAGGCGGCTGTCAAACGGCATCAGCTGTTGCCGCTCCAGCTGGCTGCCGTGTTAGCGCGGCAGTAGCGGTAACCCTTTATTCTTAAAAATAAAGTTTAAGCTGAAGCCTTGCCCTGGTCTCTGTCTGAGTATTTCCGTCGCTCTACAACACTGCTGGTATTTGCCATAACTGTGCTGGTGATGTCACTTCTGATCAACTTCTTGTCAACATGTTGCAAATATTTCAGCAGTAGTTTCTCTCTCTCTCTTCTGATTTATCATGAGACACCAGCAGCTGGAACAATCCTATTTTTCCTGAATCCTCTGTCAGCCTGGATGACTGCTGAGATGCAATTCTCACCTATTAACATAGCTTTTCCTTGAGGTGTTTTTTTTAAAGGCTGAAGTTGATATAAGGCATAATTATTCATTTTCAATCAAGCTTCTAGATTTTCTGAAACATCAGTTAGGAAACAAGACACTGGCTCAGTCTTTCAGTACCTTAGATTACTATCCTAAAATGCTATTCAGGCTGTACTGTTGATTACAGAGGAGGCAGGAGTTGCATTTGCAGATACTGTAGTAAAGAAGAGAGACAGGTGTGAAGCAATATCAAGCTCTAGTTATCTCTCTAATATGACACTTGTAAGCAAAAACTCCTAATTTCAGGTCTAAGGAATAGCCCACAGTGCCCTTCATGATTTTTTAGGATTTCTCTGAATGAATATGAGGACTAAATTAAGCTACAATTCTAGTTTTACAGAATTAACTACTATTGGGTGAGTTCCCACAACACATTTAGCCATAAACCACATTATAGTTTGCATAATATGTGAATCCAGTCAAAACAGTATTGGATTGGTCACTAACCTACACATGTGGTTTGTTTTGACTACATGTAGTGTATGAACTCATCCATTATGTCTCTGTTTTGGTTAAACCAAACCACTAAAGCAGAGCTGTCAAACTTCCAGCCCGCAGGCCAGATGAATCATGCGCTGGCCACTCCCATGCCCGGTTTAGCGAAGGAGAAAAAAGTCCCAATACCTCATATGATGCCACCATGATGACGTGAGTTTGACACCTCTGCACTAAAGCATATTCAAGAATCTATGCCTCAGAAACTTTAGCTTAAGCATTAAGTGAATGTCAGCATTGAGTTGTATGGGAATTTCTTTATTTTTTATTTGATGAATAACTGTCCTCCTTAATTCCATCCAGGAATTCGTTAGTTTTAATGGTGTTTCTTTATTGAAATCTCATTTGAAAGTTGGCCAAATGTTAAAGAGGGCAAAAAAGTTAGCCCAGAAGAGAGATAACATAAATAAGTGTCATTTTCTAAGGGTCAGAAAAATTGTATGTTTGTTTTTCTTAGTTCTTGACTATTGTTCAGCTAATGTTAGTGCCTCTCTATATAAAACACAGATCATGAATGCCACATATTATTTTCTAAACTAATAAAAATGAAGGTTTAAAAGGTATGATCATCTGAAAAATGGCACAAACTGATTCAAATGAACATGCTTTAATCACTAGAATTTTCAGTCTGGCACTATTGTTTTAAGAAACACATTATCAGTGGGAAATTGATTTAAATCTCCATTGTCCTCGATTAAATCAGTGATTTTAATCTTCTTGATTTAAATCAAATGGAGAACTTGATTTAAATTTAAATCAATAGGAAACCTGATTTAAATCTCCTGGATGTGAATCAAATCTCCTTGACTTAAGTTATATAAATAAGGACGATCAGTGAAGTAGAAACCAAATTGTACAGAAAGCAATTCAAGGTGCTGAGCTAGGGAAAAGGAAAGGGACAGGGAAAGGGAAAGAAAGGAAAGGAAAGAAAGAAAGACAGGGGATATGATAATATTCTTCAAATCCCTGAAACGACATCAGACAGAAGAAAGTCAAGATCTGTTCTTCAAGACCTACTTCAAAGGGTAGTTCATACAGTAATGGATTTAATATATGGGAAGACTTATGATTACATATTGGATGTGAGACAGGGAAATAGCATATTGGGAGTGGGGAATGGCATAATTCAACAGAGAGAGATGATGGATTCCCTTGCACTGGATGTTTTCTACCTGAAGATAGACTACTATTTATCAGGGATGCTTTTCTGCATTTAAGAAGAATTTTGCCTTCTGCTCATGTTGTCTGTAAAACTATGACACTTTCATGGTGTGGGCATGCCCAGGATAGATATAGTATGCAACAGTAGGGAGAATACTTGATTCATTATAATGCTGTCAATGATAGAGCTGAATAGAGTGAATAAGAGCCTCACTTATTAAGGTACATTAAATGTTCTCCAGTCCAATATATAGTTTGTATGTGATGGATTTGGAATATAATGTAATGGACTTGGCATCATGGAAACTTGGGTTTAAATGCAAATTTAACTTAGTGAGAGTTGATTAGCTATTTTGCAAGTAATTAAAGTAAGCTCCAAGCGTCTTGTTCACATCTACTTTGATGAATGACATAATATGAAAAAGAGGGCTAAAATAAAAATGTAAAAGCAGAAATCTCATGATTTAGATGAATGTGTATGCTTGGCAGACATGATTACTCTTCCAATCCATTCATCACCATTACAAAATCTTAGCCAAGAGAAAAATAATTACCAGTCAGGATGATATTCAACTGCTATTCAATTCTCTGTAATCAACATCTTACCATCATTTACAAAATTTGCAGCCTTTCTAGAACCAGATCTTCAAAGACAGACTTATTTGTGTCATAACTAGACTATGATACCCTAGAGGAAATACATGTTCCCAGGTATTGAGATCTTCTTTAAAATAAAGAAATTGTCCTTATGAGCTAGAATCATCTATTTAGTCCTTACAAATTTACTCACTAAATAACATATTGGTTTGACAGGATTTAGTAACCTACTAATTCCAGGAGTTTCTACTTTAAGAAAACCTTTGATAAAAAAATATAACTTATCAAAATGAATCATCCATAATGTAGTCTGTCTGGAAGCACATGAGATATCTCAGGAATCTGCAATGTCAAGAAGTGGTCATTATATTGTCTTGCAATTGGGATAGTATACTCTCAGTTCAAATGTGCCATTTTAGTACTTCAAGTAGTTCTGCACTCAGGCAGCATAGACCTTTCCTGTAAAGCAGGAACCAACTTTGTGTTCTGTATCATTGCTGGCTAAAGATGTAAGATGTATGAAACCCCCTAAAGAGACTTCTTTATGTTGGTGGCTGATCTAAATGCATTGTATGATGAACTGTAGCTTGGCTAAAAAGAAGTCATGGGCAAGTGTGGGTCTGCTAGCAAGAACAATAATGAAATGCAGCTGTTCAGTTATCTAATGTTAAAGTTCTGGCCAATTGCCATAGTTTATTGAGGCACAAATACATTCATCTATTCAACTGGTATTCAGAAGCACTAACTGCTGCTTCTATGGCTAATTATTTTCTGAAAGGCAAACACTTGAAGGGTGATGTTAATGATGGCAGGATGCTGAGCAGTACAGAAGAAGAGATTAGCCATCATCTGGTTTGGTACAAGATCAAATTGAAATTGAAAGCTGTGCCATGTTGCCATCCATCACTTTGTCCTCATCTGAACTTATTGTAATCTCAAAAATTCCAAGCAAGATTTTAATTAGAACGGTGCAATGGAGTTGGTATTGTGACCAAATGAATGTGATGAGAATTGGGAAGAAGCAGTGGCCTGAAGTCAGAGACAGCTTCAACAAGGAACCAGAAACCATCTGTCCTCACTTACAGATATGACAACTCTAAAAATGAGTAACAGATGAGCCACTGACTTGAACCAAGAATGAAGCATGGCTTGGTTTGGCAATGAGTTGTCAAAAAAAAAACTGCAAAAAATCCTGAAAAGTGAAAAGGAGACCTTTGGGGTTGACATAGTTGCAAAGACACTCTTCAACCTTGAAAGGCTTTCAGTTGAGCACAGCTCACCCAACACAAGCATCTATCAAGTGACAGGGCAAATTGCTAAAACCAGAGCTGAAGTGCTACAAAGATGGAAGTAACACGTTGGTTTCCTTTTAACCAAAAGTAGAATGCATCAGAAGCACTAGATTATCTAGGGCAGGGGGGTCAAACTTGTGACCCATGGGCTGGATGTGTCACACATTGGCCACACCCACCCTTGGTTTAGCGAAAATGAAAAAAGTCACAATATATCATGATGCCATGAGTTTGACACTTCTGCACTAGGGCCAGTCAATAAAAAGAAAAGCTGAATCAAGCAAAACAGAGATTTATCATCTTGAACATGGCAAAGCTGTAGGACTTGACCAAGACAGTGTGGAGACACTGAAGGTAGGAGGGCCCCAGCCGAAATCGGAATTGCCGCCGCGCTTCGGGCGGCTAGAGCCAGAGTCGAGGGACAGCCGCCGGGGCGGCTGGAGGACTGTAGCTGCGGCGGCTGGAGGACTGCCGCTGGAGCTGGGGCTGGGGCCCTTGCAAGGGCCCCAGCCGGAGTTAGAGTCATCTCCGCGGTCCAGGCGGCTGGAGTTTAAGGTCGGAAAATGGCCGCCGCGGTTGGAGCCGGGGCGGCTGGTGGACTGTTGCCGCTATCGGAGCCAGGGCCGGAGAGCTGCCCCTATGGCTGGAGTTGGGGACGGAAGACTGCCCCCACGATTTTCATCTGTTTGGAGGCGACAGGGGCGGCCTGGACTTGGGGTTGATCAGCGAAAAGAGAAGATCCAGTCCGGGACGCTGTCTTACTCTATGAGAGATCTATGGGCCCTGAGACGTGTCCCTCTGTCTCAGGAATGGCCCTCTACTCTCTCGAGGGCCCATCTCAAGGACGGATTGTGGGATCCGGAGAGATGGTGGGGTTTTAAGAAACGCGGGAGGGAGGGGTGTCTTATTAAATTTTTAGTTAGGTTTTTAAGGGGGTTAGGTAGGTCTGGGCGGGAGTTGGGGGACATCTTGCCGGAGGCTGGGACCAGGCCGGGGGTTGGGCGTGGCCGGGAGAGTCAGAATCCGGACAGGACTGTATTGAGGATGGGGGGGGGGGGTCATCGGGGAGGGTGGAATTAAATCTATTGATACGGTGAGCGGGAGGGGCAGATTTGGTGGTTGTAGGGGGCCATATTCTGTGCTGGGAGCGCGCCCTCGCTGTTTGCTTGCTGTGGCGCGCTCCGACCCCCTTGTCATCTCCCGTTCCCCAGGGGGTTTGAGCAATTGGGCCCTGGGCCTTCGGCTGATGTTATGTAACGCCAGGTCCGTTGTTAATAAAGCCCCCCTCATCCATGATTTGATTTGTGAGGGGGGTGCGGACCTGGTGGGAGTTACCGAGACCTGGCTGGGCCAGGAGGGGGGAGTCCCTCTGGTGGAGATGTGCCCAGCCGGGTTTCGGGTCTTTCATCGGCCGAGGGCCCAGGGGAGGGGAGGGGGGGTTGCGGTAGTTATTAAGGAGGATCTGTGTACGAGGGAAGCCACTGTATCTCAGATGACCGGATGTGAGCTCCTTTTCGTGAAGTTCGGTTCCAAGGTTCAGGTGGGCTTGCTGGTCGCATACCTGGCTCCCTGCTATGCGGCAGCAGCCCTGCTTGAGCTCCTTGAGGTTATAGCTGGCGTGGCGGTTGGCACCCACAGGCTTATGGTCATGGGGGATTTCAACCTGCCATCTGCCGGTGGTGCCTCGGGGATTGCTCAAGAGTTCATGGCTTCCATGACGGCCATGGGCCTGACCCAGTTAATTCGGGACCCTACTCACGTGGGAGGTCACACCTTGGATCTGGTTTTTGTCTCTGATCAGTGGCAGAGTGATCTGGGTATGGGGGATATAGTTGTGGAACCCCTGTCATGGACAGATCACTCGCTCCTGAAGCTCGACTTCCGTTCCACGCCCCCTGACCGCAGGAGGCGGGACCATTAAAATGGTACCGCCCCAGGCGCCTGATGGACCCTGATAGGTTCCTGACGGAGCTTGGGCCATTTCCCGAAGCTCACACACACGACTCGGTTGAGGGCTTGGTTGCCACCTGGGATAGGGTGGCTGCTGGGGCCCTTGACCGAGTCATGCCCTTGCGGCCTCTGACCCGGTGCCGATTCCATGTGGCTCCCTGGTTTTCTGAGGAGCTAAGGGAGATGAAGCGCCGGAAAAGACGCCTAGAGAGTAATTGGAGGGCTAGCCGCTCTGGGTCTGACCGAACACTATTACGTTCTTATATTAAGACATATTTAGTGGCGATAAGGATGGCGAGGAGGTCTTACCTCTCCACCCTTATTGCGTCCGCGGAAAACCGCCCAGCCGCCCTGTTTAGGGTGACCCGCTCCCTCCTGGTGGTGGGAGCGTGGGAGGACCCCTTGCAGGGATGGGCTGAGGAGTTTTCCAGGTTTCTGCAGGACAAAATCGCTCAGATCCGGAGCGAACTGAACTCCGATTGGGCATCTCCGGGCGGGGGGGTGGGGGTGGATATCGGTGAGGTCAGTTGGGTTGAGTTTGACCCTGTTACTTTGGAGGACGTGGACAGGATAGTGGGGGGGCTTAATGCCACCACCTGTTTGTTGGATCCGTGTCCCTCCTGGCTGGTTTTGGCCACTCGGGAGGTGACACGAAGCTGGTTCCAGGGCATTACAAACGCTTCCTTGAGAGAGGGGCTGCTGCCTGCTGCCTTGAAAGAGGCGGTGGTGCGGCCCCTCCTCAAGAAACCGTCCCTGGACCCAGCATTGTTATCTAATTATCGTCCTGTCTCCAACCTTCGTTTTGTCGCGAAGGTTGTTGAGAGTGTGGTGGCACGTCAGCTCCCACAGTACCTGGATGAAGCGAGTTATCTTGACCCCCTCCAATCGGGTTTCAGGCCCGGGCACAGCACGGAGACGGCTTTGGTCGCGTTGGTTGATGATCTCTGGAGGGCTCGGGACAGGGGTTGTTCCTCTGTCCTGGTCCTATTAGATCTCTCAACGGCTTTTGATACTGTGGACCGCAGTATCTTATTGCGGCGGTTGGAGGGGTTGGGAGTAGGGGGCACCGTGTTGCGGTGGTTCACCTCCTTCCTCTCTGACCGTTCGCAATTTGTGTTGACAGCGGGGCAGAGATCGGCCCCGAGGCCCCTACTATGTGGGGTGCCTCAGGGATCGGTGCTCTCGCCCCTGCTGTTCAACATTTATGTGAAGCCGCTGGGCGAGATCATCCGTGGCTTCGGGGTGGAGTTCCATCAGTACGCTGATGATACTCAGCTGTACATCTCCATCCCGGGCCACCCCAACTAAGCCGTCGAAGTGATGTCCCGGTGCCTGGAGGCCGTGCAGAGTTGGATGGGTCGTAACAGGCTCCGTCTCAACCCGACCAAAACCGAGTGGCTGTGGTTTCCTGCGCCCAGATACAGCCAGCTGGTTCCTTCGCTGGCCGTGGGGGGAGAGGTTTTGAGCCCCGTGGAAAGGGCGCGCAATCTGGGCGTCCTCCTGGATGTACGGCTGTCTTTAGAAGAGCACATTGCAGCCGTCGCCAGGGGGGCTTTTTATCAGATACGTCTGATTTACCAGTTGCGGCCCTTTCTGGATCTGGGCGCACTTCGCACAGTCACGTCCGCCCTCGTTATTTCCCGCCTGGATTATTGCAATGCTCTCTACATGGGGCTCCCCTTGAAGAGTCTCCGGAGGTTACAGTTGGTCCAGAATGCAGCCGCGCGGGTGATCGTGGGTGCCCCTCGGAGCTCCCACGTTACACCACTTCTCCGCAGGCTGCACTGGCTTCCTGTGGCCTACCGGATTCGATTCAAGGTGGTACTGATGGTATTTAAAGTGCTCCATGGCTCGGGACCTGGGTACTTACGGGACCGCCTACTGCCATCGTCAACCTCCCGCCGCCCAGTACGCTCCCACAGGGTTGCCCTACTTGGGGTACCACCACCTGGCCGCTGTCGGCTGACGGCCCCGAGAGTTCGGGCTTTCTCTGTGGGAGCTCCCTCCCTATGGAATGATCTCCCCCCGGAGATACGGGCTATGACGGATATTCTGACCTTCCGGCGCGCAGTGAAAACCCTATTTTTTAAACAGGCTGGCCTGGCCCAGTAACTGTGTTTTTGGTTTTTAATTAATTTTAATTGGGGTTTTATTAGCTTTTAATTTTTAATTGAATCTTGAATAGACAGCCGGATCTAATTATTTAATCTATTTTTAATCGTATTTATTATATATTTATTGTATGTTTTTTAGTAGGCTGTACACCGCCCCGAGTCCCTTTTTGGGAGAGGGAGCGGTATAAAAGTTTGATTAAATAAATAAATAAAATAAATAATGTCATTGCCCAGAAGATCATTGGTTGTCCTCTTCCCTCTTTGGAAGAGCTTTATAACTCCTGCTACCTTAAGAAAGTTCAAACATTCTCAAAGATCCATCTCATCCTGGGGACCCTTTTCTTGAACTATTACCATCTGCAGACGGTATAGAATAATAAAAACAAGGACAAATAGGCTGAAAAACAGCTTCTATCCTAGGGCAGTAGCTCTTTTGAATTCTGCTGTATAGTGCGGTATTGGTGCAGAGTCGGGGGTTTTCGGTTCAATTTGTGGGGGTGAAGGTTATGTGCAGGGGTGGGTTTCTACCGGTTCTGTCCACCTCTGTAGAACCAGTAGTTCTGAAGAGCAGCAGACATAGAACCGGTTCTATGTCTGCTGATGTTTTTGCCCACCCGGGCTCTTACTTGACCTTTATTTCCTGCTTTTTCAACTTCAGCTGCCATGCAAGGCACAGCTGCAGTTAAAAAAGCAGGAAAAGAGGGCTGTTTCAAAGGCTGCTTCTCTGTACGCAGCATGCTGATGACGATTTACAAGCGCAGCATGCAGGAAAGCATATTGTAAATCACCAAACCTCCTAAATCATCAAACCAGTAGTTAACCCTGTCGGATTCCACCTCTGGATGTGTGTTTGTGTTTATTTTCATGGTCATGGTCATGATGTGCACTGAATATAGTGTTGATTTCGTTGTACGAGGTGCAATGACAATAAAGTAATTAAACTAAACTAAATATCCTGAATTCTGTTTATAATCCTTGTCCTTCATTGCTGCATCAGATCCAGAGATCACAGAGATCTTTTTTTTATCTCAAAGAAAGATCCATCAGGCCCTAGGCATGGACTGCTATTCTAGTAGGACTCTCCCAGGATGGTGTATGCCTACCTGCCTTGATAATAATAATTTGACACAGAATTTGCTTTGTATGCTGTAGGGGTCCTTGGTGCTCTCTGAGCTGGTTTGTTTTCTTGCAGACATTTCATTATCCAACTAGGTAATGTCATCAGTTCACAAAAGCACTCTTATTTGCAAGAAAACAACAACGTTCAAAAAGCACCAAGCCCCACAATCCAATCCTGAGCTACAAATATTCTCTTCTATTGATAAGTGCATGCTTGCATCAAATTGTTTGGTTGGATTGCTTTTCTTTTTCTTTTAATGTCTTTCCAGATTGGAATCTTAGGGATCAACTCCTGGCTTGATTTCAGATAGAGCTGTCCCTTCCTTGTTTGATGCTTGTCCAACATATAATTTCTTTTAATTGTTTTATTCACTGTGGTTCCCCTTTTGCTTTCAGCCCCACTGGGAAAAATAATTCCTTTATTCCAAGAGTATTCTGACAAGAGTTGTTTGCAAAAAACAACAACAACACCCAACCTGCTATCCAGAATATTGAACAGATGTGTTTTGACTCCTTGAAGGCCTTGGTAGAATTGGTAATTGGAGGAGCAGATTTTCAGAAAGCATTAGCAAAAACCTCTCACTGAGCAATGGAAAGGGTTGTCTTGAGATAGTCCCTTCTGTCATGGAAGGATTTTCAGGAAAGGAAACTCTCTTCTGAACAATTCCTCTGTGTTCCAAGTCCCTTTTATCTTTATTTTTTGTTAAGCAATTAGCTTAACACTTACCAGATAGGATTTATTGAAGTAAATTGACAGACTTCCCTGGAGACTTGTCTCTTGAGATTTGAAACAGACATTACTTATCTTTAAATCATTCTTTGAGGCATTTCTCTCATTTTACCAAAGCATGTATCTGTGACTTGTTAGAACTGTTATCTTAATCTCTCAATTTAGATGCTTCTACTGCTTTCCTGTGTTGTGTCAGATAGACAGACACAATACACATATGCATATAGATATAAACATAGATATGCACACATATGTGCATGTATACATATAATTAGTAAAATTAAAGTATAAAGCTAAAGGTTCCTTAGTTTCTCTACAATAGCATGAAAGATCATTTTAGGATTATCTTTTCATGCAATGACAAAATGTAAAGAAAACCTGCTTTGGTATTTAGAATTGTTAAATAAAAAGTCCACTCTCTAAAATGGATCAGTATTCAAGTGCCAACCAGTGCAGACCCTTCAACTGTGGAAGAGAGAAGGGAGACTGCTAACAATTAAAACCCTACATTCTGCAGGATTGCAGCTTCTGAACTCTTTCCACCATGCTTGGAGATTTGACATTGAATGGACTTTGTGACCTCTTTCCTACTATGAGTCAAATGTTCTTTTAAATGGGATTTCCAGAATATATACGTGAACTTCCACCAGCATCTGATAAACCTCAACCCCTGAATCAGACAGTCTTTTTAAAAAATCAATAATCAGCATAAACAAAAGCAATAAAAAGTAAAAAAGAAGAAAATATCACTTCAAGCAACTTTCTAGATGAAAATATAAAATACAATGACGAGGATAGACTCATTTGAAGCATCGGTGTAGCATTATGGCGCTCGGTGGCGCAGTGGTTAGAGTGCAGTATTGCAAGCTACTCCTACTGCAATTTGGCAGATCGAATCCCACCAGGCTCAAGGTTGACTCAGCCTTCCATCCTTCCGAGGTGGGTAAAATGAGGACCCAAATTGTTGGCTGACTCTGTAAACTGCTTTGAGAGGGCTGTAAAGCACTATAAAGTGATATATAAGTCTAAGTGCTATTGCTATTATAACTTACTCCACATGCAGATAGTCCTTGATTCATGACCATAAGGGAAACTGCCCATTGCAATTGTAAGTCACGATGGTCATAAAGTGGCCTGTCTAACTGACCTGATGTAACAGCCTTTTATTTGTGATGGTTATTAAACACTGCAGTTGTTAAGCAAACCCATTGTACCTGGACGTAGAAGCCAGTTTTCGGCAATATTGTAAATCATGGTCATGTGATTGCAGGTCTCTGGAAAAAAGCCATAAATGAAGACTAGTTGGCAAGCACCCAAAATACAATCATGTGACTGTGTGTGGGAGTCTGAGATTGAAACTTTAGAACTGAGTCATAATTACCTTTTGGGTGGTCCATCATAACTTCAAGTAGTTACTAAGCAACCAGTCATAAGCCGAAGACTTTCTGTCTGGAGGTGCTCATTCCTATGGCACTAATTTTCTGAGTACTTCTGCACAGAACATCTGTCTCTGTTTGAAAAATCCTTCCTGAAGATGGAAATATATGAAATGTATGCATGGAAAGCACATGTACTAGCTCTGACTTTTGAGTTTTCCTTGTCTCTCAAGTTTTTTTTCTCCCAGCTATTGAATCTTTTCCTTATTCAAATCATTCTAATTAAGAAGCATAGATGCTTCTCTTGTATCTGCATAAGAATTCCGTCAAGGTTATTAGGCTGAAAAACGTTAGTACATTCAGGCATTTATCTCTTATTTGCAAAGGCTGAAAACTTGCTAAGAAGACAGAGCTATCTATGGCAGTCCCACTGTGTTGTTCTTTTCTCTTAGCTGCTCCATGCTCCGTTCTTCCTAATATTCAGGTAGGAGGTCTAAAGAGAAGCTGTAATTATGTTCACAAGCAAGTACCACTTTTGGTGTGCTTAACCTGAAGTCCTAGATTGACCTCAATACAAATGCAGCTCTCTGCACAGTGCAAACATATTTCTCCTTCAGACTTTCTGAATAAATGCCCCCTTTTCTACTCAAATTCAAAACTTCAGCAATTTGGGCAAATAAGTTAACAGTCCTATTTCTGTGCAAAATTTGAAATAGGTTGCTGAAGTAGATTCCAAATTCTTATTTCCATAATATCCTATCTAGACTAGGCTAGTCTATATACTGTTCAATGTTAATCAACAGAAGACTTTTCATGAAAGTGGTTTTTTATTCCATTCTGGCAGGGATGGAAGTATTTTTCACTCTCTCTAAAAGGTCTTAGTGAGTGAGAATGAAGGAAAATCAAGTGGAACATGATTGGAAAGGTCTAATATTTAAGAAAAATGCCGGCATAGAATTCAAACAGAAAGAGATATTTTGAGGAGTGAGGAATGATTTTTTCATAATGGTGTCTATTCTGAAATACCCAAAGTAGAAAACATTCCTGGTGTATAACAAATGTTTCTCTTATAAAAAGCCTAAATTATCACATTGGGGAGAAGGCATTTAAATGTGAAATGTGAAAAGGGTTTCATTTGGGGGACAGAACTCAATTACTACCAACAAATTCACACCAAGGAGAAACCAATTAAGTGCTCTGAGCTTGGAATTAACTTCTGTTGAATGGTGAGTTTGTTTAGAGAACAAAATTTGCACACAGCACAGAAATAGTCTATGTCTAGTTTAATGAAAAGAAGGACTAGGGGTGATATGATAGCAGTGTTCTGATATCCCAGGGAGTCAACCTATTCTCCAAAGCATCTGAGGGTAGGACAAGAAGCGATGGATGAAAACTAATCAAGGGGAGAAGCAACTTAGAATGAAGTAGAAATTTCCTGAGAGAACAGTTAATCAATGGAACAACCTCCAGAAGTTGTAAATGCTCCAATACTGGAAGTTTTTAAGAAGAGATTAGACAACCTTTTGTCTGAAATGGTACAGGGTTTCCTGCCTAAGCAGGGGGTTGGACTAGAAGACCTCCAAGGTACCTTCCAACTCTTCTATTCTATTCTATTCTATTCTATTCTATTCTATTCTATTCTATTAATTGCATTTGTGATTATATAATCTGTTATATTTTACTGAATTGTCACATGTATATAACTATAAAAACATGAATTCCTCAACAGGGAGTGTTTTTTTAACCTATGCTTCTATGCATTTTTAATGTACTGTATGTCTGTAACACATATATACACTTATACACAAACACACATATATACCCTTCCCTTTGTGAGTCAATGATAATGAAATACAAGTGGATCTCTATAGAGTTCAAGCATCAAACAGACAGATACCTAAATAGCTTAAGATTGGAACTGTGGTTATTTCATTGACCTAGATGGTCTTCTGCACTTTTACCAGTCTCCTTGAACATTTACCTGGAGTCCAAAATGAAAACCTTCTGACTCTCCAGGTGGCTATATCCTTATCTGAAAAAAAAGTTTTGGAAATGTAAGTCCACGATTGTTCCCTGTTACCATGGAAAAGCCCCGTTTCCTTCAGGCTTCTGATTTGCACTGCCTAAAGACAGAGCCTTTCCCCCCCTGTAAGGTAAGAAATGTGCCCTTTCTTGTTTAGTTTATTAATTAATTTATTCAATTGGCTGAGAGTGAAGGTTACACTTATAGTGAGGAAAGCACTAAGAAGAAGTCCTGTACAATTCTTTGCACACCAAAGAATTCACCACATGAAGAATAATATTTAAATGTTCAGAGCACAGATGGAATTTCAAACACCATGCAAACCATGATAAATTTACACATAGGGAAAACCATTTCCAGTGTCCCACATGTTGGAAAAAATTCAGATGCTGGAATACTTGGTTTCCCAACAAATAACTATCACAGTAGAGAACCTATTAAATGCTTGGAGTGTGGAAAACACTTCTGTCACTCTTCAGACCTAATTAGGCACCAGAGAATTCACACCAGGGAGAAACTAATTAAGGACTCAAAGTGTGGACTTGCAGAGAAAGCCTTATTGGCACAAGTGATCTCACACAGGAGATGGAAGAGGAGAGCCATGTTAGTCTAAACCAGCAAAAACCAAAAGGCATAATCTTTATGAGCTGCAGCTCCCTCCACCAGATCTATGTGTTTTCATGAGCTTTAGCCCACTTCAAATGCAGCTTACAAAAGCTGATTGGTTTATTTGTTTACTGGGAAAGATGTTACTAGACTTTTTCAGATTTGTTCTGCATTGAGGAGAGAAGCTGTACATGAACCCTGGATGTGGGTTAAAGACTTCATAAAAGGGAGAAGTTTGGTAGGTCACAAGTCAATTTGAGAATTCAACAGTGAAATGTCTTTGTGGCAACTAATAAATAGCTAGACTGATATCACTAGATAAAAACATGTGTCAACCCTGAAGCTGACCTGACAGGCCATTTTGAGGCTTCAGGGCTGCCACAACTGGAGCTAAGGGATAGGGAGAGTAGAGTAGAGTAGAGATAGCTCGGGTTTGTAGCCAAAACAAAATACTTTCTCTTGGGAACCGAGGACATTTCAGCAGGTGCTTGGAAGGAGGGGACTGAGGCTACCTAGCAACTGGACTGTATCCTGTCTGGACCACATGACTGACTGTTTTGAGAAAGTGAAAAACTTAATTTTAATTAGGTGAAAACCACAGGAATGTTTAGAGTTAGTTTTCATTAGCTTGTGCCAATATAGCATATCCAATAAAAATATTCTTTGAGGACTCTACCTGCATTGGAGTTTTGTTTGCTGTGGGTATGTTACTTGGAATCCTGACAACATGATTGGTAACTCACTTTTCCATATTGCACAATGGACTGATAGTGTTTTTCTTAAATTCCTATTATTTATACTGGATCTTAGTCCTGGTAACTTCAGGAATATGTCCACATAATTTCCTTGGCACAAGGATGGAAATGGATGCACATTGTTTCATTCCAGAATATTTTTTTTAAGATATTATCTGGTGTATCTGTGTGTAAGGCAATGACAGGATTAATCATCAATCAGATGAATTTCAGTTAGAATCAACTTGTCAGTCAAACAAGCAGATTGCAAGCTGGTAAAATTCTTCTGAATTTTACAGTTTGTTGAAACAAACATAAAAATGTGTTAATTTCTTCTAAAATTAAGTTGGCAAGTTGTTTGGGGGGGAAGAAAAATAGTACAGCTAAACCCGCTTCATCTAACAAAAGCTGTTATTTAGATTCACAAGTCCCAAACTGAAAATTGTAAGAGCCGTAAAAGTTCACAACCTCTAAAAAAGATCAAATTTCTAAATTTTCCAGAACTCTATAAAGCTGTCTGTTATACAAAGGAAAAGAGCATTAAATCCTTATTCTGGTTTTGGATCCTGATTCTGGCTGATTCTGACTAATGTTATCACTCATCAGAGAATCAGAATGGAAGAAATGCAGTAAAAAGCTTTCTAGTCACATCTAGAGATGCTAAAGCAAAGACAGGTTCCTTTTTATTTTTGCAATTATAAAAAGAAGTTGCCAATTATATTCACTGGTATATAATTTCTACAGTTGGAACAGAAGAGAGGAAGTTCTAAGGAAGGAAAAAGAGAGAGGAAGAAATGCTACAATTAAATAGTTTGAGATTGCCATCTATTACCCTTGAAATGATTAAGCAGAACATATCTTATCTATTGTTCTTCATGACTATTTTACCTGAAAAGAGGAAGTTTTCTACCTAGATGAATACCTGGGAATTTATATCTGATCTATGTTCTCTAACTGAATCTGTTCAGAGAAAGGAACCCTACAAAGGCCCACCTTTTAGCTGGGTTGCATTAAGAACCTCAAAGAGATGGGATCTTATGTAGGGATGAAGTCCTTAAATAGGTCTTGATTGATTGAAGAGGGGCAGGAAACCATGCTGGTCAGGTGCAACCATGGGGCTGCTTTTCCCCTTCCCTGGCCTAGTTAAAGCACACTACATTGATTTCTTTTGCAAGCTGATCAATAAAATTTGTTTTTGAAGAGAAGACAAGTTGTGTAATGAGTAAACTGGTTTTGTTTCTTGGTTGGAAAGAGGAAAAAACGAAGGTGGCTTTTCAATGGCTAAAGGATGGAAAGAGCTTTTCTCAGAGGCCTAGAAACTCACTGGGAAACTCACATGGCAGAGAAACTGTGAACCTGCCTGGAAGACCTCTCATCAGGTTCTGACTCAAATTGTTCCGCAATGCATTCATGCAGCCAAGCAACTGTCTGCATGTGTGAATTGTGGAACGAATTGGAGTCCTTGATCACAGTTGACTTGACATCCAACAGTTCCCCGAGAAGAAAAGTAATATGCATGCTGGCTGCATGGAAAGAGTTTCAGGCAGAATACAAATCATCCTCTACATCAGATAAATAATGTACATAGGGGAAATGTGGAAAAGAGAATGGAAGAGCTTTCAGGAAGTTTCACTCACTTAGGACAGAAGCAACATATTTGCAGAGTGCTCAAAATATCACCCTTAAATTCACAGGGGGATATGTTATTAGCAGAAGCTTTATTTTATATCAATAAGTTCATACAATGGTATAACAGTGATTTACTTGTGGTATTCTGAGACTGAGAAGAGCTTTTGTATGACTTATTCCTCTCCTCTATTATGTTATCTACCTGTCTATCTATAATATAATCTATCATCTCTCTTTCTCATCTATTATCTTTCTCTCTCTCTCTCTTCCATTTATCATCTATCTGTCTGTCTATCATCTATTTATCATCTATCTATCATCTATCTATCTATCTATCTATCTATCTATCTATCTATCTATCTAATCATCTATTTATCACCTATCTTCTATCTATATATCTATCGTCTACTTTCTCTGAACAGTATTTGAGAGCCTTCTTCTTTAAATTCCAAAGATATTCCCATTTCCCAAGAATCCATGCACCAATATATTAGTGATACTGTTCTTTGTCAGCGTTTGAAATAGATTTTTTTAAAGGGCACTGTCAAATTTATTTTGGAATTAATCTGACTATAACATAATTTTCGATGACATTTTCTTTCTCTTTTTCATCTTTATATTATCATGACTATTAATATTGAGGTCACACTATACTAATACTGTTCTGTCTACTTTACTTGTTAATTGGTTTAATAAGAAAAATAAAATGAGAATATTTTCCCAGGATTCCAGTTGTTTCTATTTTCTGAGTCACAATTCTAACCTAGAAAGTTTTGGGTTTTTATGATATTGCTAACAGTCTGTCAAATCATGATATGTTGTGGTTAAAGTAATATGGTACAGTACATCAAAATTATACAATAGCCTTATGAATCAAATAACGCCTATAGTAATTACAAATGAAACAAGGAACTAAGTCTAAATAAATATGCCAGTTTAAATGTAAATGTTCACACAGCATTGTGTATACAGTATTTCACCCTTTCAAAAGTATTGACACTTTTGAACTTTGGAATTGGAGAAGGCTCCTGAGAATACTATTGCTAGCGAAGAAAAAAAACACACGGATCATCAAACAAATCCACCCAGAGTTCTCACTCAAGGCACAAATGACAAGCTAAAATTATTCTACTTCAGGTACTTCAGGCAAAGACCCAACTCTCTGGAAAAGGCTGTAATGCAGGGAAAGATAGGAGAAAAGAGATGAAGAGGATGACCGGTAGTAAGCTGGATGGACTCAGAAGTATCAATGTGAGTGCCATTGTGAACAGATCTGGAGAAAATATATCCATGTGATCATATGAACATCTACTGATATTTATTAATCTGGCATTAATAACTGACAGATGCTCTAGTTGCAGTTATTAAAAGACATGATTTCTCACTTGAAGCAAGAATCATACTTTAATCACAAAACTGTGGCCAGTCAAAATAGTCATTGACTCTTGATGCCCTCAAACAAAGATTTTATCTTTATTCTGACCTAATTTATTTATTTCAAATTACAACTATGTAAATAGGTGGGAAGCTGGTATATTTCAAAGCAAACTGCTTAGATCAATTTTATTTATGAGAGTGCTTCCAAGCATTTCTCCTTCCAATCCTACACTCCTTGCTAGAGTGTAATCTGTGTCTATTAACAACATCCCTTCATAAAAGGGAGTTATAAAAAGTATCCTTGGCCCTAAAAGAGATAATAAAAAGAGATAATAAATGGTGGTTTTGTGCCTGCTCATACCTACTGTGTCAGCCATTTTGTAAAATCCCAAGACGTCCAAAGATGGTAAAGGAAACTCTTACAAGGCTCTAAAGAAGCAACTACAGAAATCACAAACAGAGCCTATGTTTAACAATTAAAAATGACCACACCTTGTGAGATCGGCAGTTCTTGTGAAATTTTAGCACTGTTTCATATGACTTTAAGAGGGAAGATTTCCAAATCTTGAAAACTTTTGTAATTGCCCAAGATTTGAGTTAGTTCCAATACCCACTCTGATAGCAATAGCACTTAGACTTATATACCGCTTCACAGTGCTTTACAGCCATCTCTAAGCGGTTTACAAGTCAGCATATGGCCCCCAACAATCTGGATCCTCACTGATGCCTAAGATGGTACCCTGACCTTGAAAATTAATTGATTTCTAAAGTGGCCTGAAATATTGGGCTAGGCTGATAAACTTGTCTCACACAATAATAACAGTTTGTTGTATTGCAAATTTATATGTATGCTTTCTTAGGAGTAAGCCCAACTGGATCTAGAACTAGTTCGAGTTGACAGTCTCAATTCTTGTCACTAAATGAGGAGCCTCTGTCTAGCATAATATTTACACTATTCAGGATGGAGTGTTATCTGAATTTGGTAACAATCATTTTATGTAGTAAAGTGACCAGTGCAGATATCCTCAGAGTAAAGCCCTGAAATATCCATGGAATTTACTCCTTGAAAAAGAGGTAGGATTGCAGTCTAAATGTGGCTCTTCTTCTCCAATGTAAGCAATACCCATCAAATGTGTGGCAATCTAACATCTTCACCTCTTTCTTTTGTGCAAGACCCCCCCAGGCCTGTCCTGTCCCTTTTCCTTCCTTGCAATTGCACTTGTGATTGTGATGGCCTTCCTTACACAAGTTGTTTCATGAAAGATTGCCTCCAGTTGTTTATTTGTCACATGAAGCATAACAAAAGAAAGGGGAAAGCAGAAATACCTTAAATCCTGTTTCAGAAATTCTGCCACTTGAATCTCAACCTCAAGGTGGAACGGAAACCACTTTATTATATCTTTACAATGCCTCGGAACTGACCTGTTGCAGTTAATTTGAAACTGGAAATCATTGGAAACTGGAAATGTAAGTAGATCTCCTTTTCTTGAGTTGCTATGGTTTCAGTCTATTTTTCCAGTTTACTTCCACCTTATTAAATTTATTAAAATTAAGCTTGTTAAGTTTTATTAAACAACTGGTTTACAGCAGTGTTTTTGAAACTGGGCAAGTTTAAGATGTGTGAATTTTAACTTCCAGAATTTCCCAGCTAGCAATTTTGGGAGCTGAAATCCACACATCTTAAAATTGCCAACACTGTTACAGAGGAAACAGACTGAACTGACTAGATATCCCCACTTATTCAGAAGAACGAATGAAAAAAAATGTCATATCTCTATCCAGAATTTCAATCCTTCAACTTTAATAGCATCCACTCAGTTTGAAAGACTGCACTTGGTTTTAGTAGTGATATATTTGGAAAACAAAAGATATATCTCTATTTCCCTTGTATTTTTACGTCTTTCTAGATAGACAAAAGCAAATAATAATGGATTTATTTCTCACTTTAGAAACATCTCCTCCCACAATTTCTCTCTAAATAGCTAAGCAGCTTTGTACTGGTATAGACTCTTCAGAAATAAAAGAAGCTTACAAAAAGGATTTAAAGCATTCTTCAACAATACCTGGAGGAGAACCTTCCAGGTGAAGAGAGAGAGACTTGAAACAAGCCTTAGTGACGCATATTGTGCTTCATAACCCTTTGAAGTCTTTCTCTCTGCCTCAGTATCTCAATGGTTACTTTTTCATTTTCAACTGGAAAGCCATCAAAGTTGGATAGGAAGACCTGAGCTGTATGTAAAGCTGAACAAATAGTTTATTTGATGTTATGTACAATAGTCATTTTGAAGATTTCCCCCACCCCCCAGTGTTGTGCTTCATAAAGGCTTCAGATCCATTGTAAAGAGTGCAGAACTTGGGTGAATATTGCAGAGAAGAATCATGTCAAACAAATCATTGCAATAATTCCTAAAGCCAGATTGCAAGTGCATTATATCATCTGAGATGTGTGACAATAGCTGGCCAAGATTCAGTACTTTTCATCCTGACCTTTGCAGACTACCAGGTCTTGCAGTGGCTCTTCACTCCATGATATGAAGAAGGGACAGTTTCTGACATAAATCTTGCTATTATTGCAAGCAAAGTCAGGCAATCAAGAGCTTTGACATAATAAGCCGCCGTGTGGATCATATGCTAGTTCAAGGACAATTTCTCTGTCCTTTTGTTTATAAGTAACATCTCTTAAATGTCTTTTGTTATGTATAATAATTAAACTGTAGACCATATTATGTCTTAGTTTTACCCAAATTAACAAAATTCTAAATTTAGAAGAACTTCTTGTCCCATAAAACTTAGGTGAGCTGTTAGTTTGATAAACTTGAATGAAGCTGGATAGCCTTTTTCCAGAGCAACGAAATACAAAAAGGATATCATATTTTCATATGTATATTTAGAAAACACAGCCTCCTGGTTAAAGAAAATGGTAGTTTTCTGACAACCATACTTCAATGGTCTTGTTGTGGAATTATTGTTACTTCTGGATAAAACCCAGTTGGGAGCTATAATACAGAGTCATTACAAAACGTGCTCACAGAACTAAACCTACCATGTAATTCAAAAATATACAATAATGGAGAACACTGGGAGGCATTAAGAAGACTAGAAAAACTAGAAGGATCAATAGAAAAGAATGTTTGTAGCTTAAGGTTGAATCCTTTGTGCTCTCTGAGTTTGGTTGTTTTCTTGCAGATGTTTCATTTCCAAATTAGGTTACATCATCAGTGCTAGTAGGGAATGGGATTTGCCCTCATTTTATATACTAATGTCTTCTCCTGTAAGTATTGGTAGAAATCAGGTCAGAGAGCACCAAGGATCCCAAATAAGGACACAGACCCTACACCATTTCTGACAAATGGCAGTCCAATCTCTTCTTGAAAGTCTCAAGTGATGGCGCTCCCACAACTTCCGAGGGCAAGCTGTTCCATTGGTTGATTGTTCTCACTGTCAGAAAGTTTCTCCTTATTTCCAGGTTAGATCTCTCCTTGTTCAGTTTCCATCCATTATTCCTTGTCTGGCCTACAGGCGCTTTAGAAAACAGCTTGACCCCTTTCTCTTTGTGGCAGCCCCTCAAATATTGGAAGACTGCTATCATGTCTCCCCTGGTCCTTCTCTTTACTAGATTAGCCAAGCCCAGTTCCTGTAACCATTCTTCATATGTTTTAGTGTCCAGTCCCCTAATCATCCTGGTTGCTCTTCTCTGTACTTTTTCTAGAGTCTCAACACCTTTTTTATAATGTGGTGAACAAAATTCTAGGTGTGGTCTTACCATCCTTCTGAGGTCAGTAAAATGAGGACCCAGATTGTTGGGGGCAATGTGCTGATATTTATAAACCTTTTAGAGGGGCCTATAAAGCATTATGAAGCACTTTGTAAATCTACATGCTATTGCTATTGCTATTCAGTGAGCCAATTCAATGCAAAATCAATGTGATGCACATCAGCAAGATATCCCATATATTTGTTTTGCTTTTGACTGCATACCAAGACTGACAATAAGCCATTTTAAATCTCTGTTAAAACCCAGCATTAGGAGCAAATTATCCTCACCAAGAATATTTCCTGGTGATATAATTGATAAACAGACAATGCGAAGATATAATTGAAACAAATGGTAAAGAACTTAGTGGGGGAAAAAGAAAAAGGAAAATGGGAGAATAATGAGCTTTTGTAAATAAAACCCACAAACAATAAATTCAAATTACGTAGTGACAAGCTGTAAATAGTCAATGTGACTTTGTTAAGTAATGACATGGCTCTGCTTTAGGGAAATTCCATTATAAAAAAATAGGGAGAATGCGGAGAATATGAGCAAGAGGGCTTTTCTTAACTGTGAGGCATAAGTCAAATGCCTGGTTTAACTCTTAGTGGTTTGTATGATAAAAAAAGAGAAAAGTTAATTATTGCGCCTATTGAAATTCAATCAATCCTTTATGCTAATTGCTGCATAAAAAGTGCCCAGTGGTGAAATAACTGAGCTTTTGATGAGTCTCAAATAAAATTTGTTGAAGAGAACGGTTTGAGATGAATCAATCAGGCACATCTGAAGACAGAATGTTACTCAGTATATGCAGCATAACATTTGCCCAGTAAGATTGTTTTTTTTTTCCATGAAAAACTTATGTGGTTTTTTTTTATGGTTATCAGCAAAGTTGATCTTACATATAGCTTGTATTGATTCCACAGAGCTCCTATCCTTTATATAATTTTAAAAACTATACAGGTTGAAACACCTGCACATGAGGATCAGGTGTACATTTTGTTTGGATTGATTGAAACTATATACGTTACCTTTAATCACAGGTTAGCTAAAATATGCAATCATAATAAAACTTAATAAAGATCAAGGCTTGGGGGCAACAGCAACAGCAAATCAGATCTATCCCCATCACTTTTTGTTAAAGGCAAGAAAAATACCATCATTTTAGACTTGTAGCATGAGATTCAGTGGTGGGATTAAAATTTTTTACTACCAGTTCTGTGGGCGTGGCTTGGTGGGCGTGGCAGGGAAGGATACTGTAAAATCTCCAGTCAGAGGTGGTTTACCGGTTCTCCGAACTACTCAAAATTTCTGCAACCGGTTCTCCATATGACTTACTTTTGTATACAAAAAGGGCAAATGTGGCTGGAATTAAGAGATGATTAATGCTTGTAAAATGGAGGGGGTGAGGCAGCTCAACTTGAAGGTTGTTTACTTTTGAAGAAGCCTCTCTCTTTATCTAGCCACTTCAGAACACTATTGGACAAAATTCAGCCTTTTGTTTTTGTGAAGATTTCTTTCTTTTGGAGAAAGAAATCAAATTCTAACTGCAGAGAATCCTATAGCAAGTGGCTTCAGTAGACTTGTCACAAGTAAACCTGGAGATGAGAGAGAAATAGCATTGGGTCACTTGATTAAATGCATTTTGCTGGCCTCTGGAGAGAGGGATGTGTGTGTACTGTATTCTAACTTCTACATGAAGTCTCTGGAGGAAATCATCAGTTGGTTCGGGGTAGGATATTACTAAGTATAGTAACAACACCTGGCTATATAGTGCCACTTCAAGATGGATGAATGTCAGGAGATTATAAAAATCTAGATGGGTCAAAACAAGCTTGGATGAAATTCTTGCAAGATGAAATTGCGATTTATTGGTGACTGATCTGTCTTGAGCCCAGTTCTTAATGTTGCTGCTGAATAGGGTCTCATTCATTGAAGCCAGTTTATAATTTGGGAGTTTCTTGGACTCTCAGCTCTCTTAGATACTGGGGCCAGGGATGCCATTGCTCATCTCTTACTGTTTGGTTAATTACAAGGGGGTTTTTTTTGGTTCAAAATGCCTGCAACACTAATGCCCACTAATCTTGTGTATAGACTACTGTATTATAGTATATGCACAAGACTGTCCTGGAAGATGATTTGGAAGCTTCAATTAGTTGAAAATGGAGTGATCCATCTGCTAATTGGAAATAGAAGACTCAGCAGAGTTTTACCCATTGAGTTATTACTTTGGCTACTGGTTTGCTTTTTGGTTCAGTTCAAGAGACTTGATGCCCAGATACCTACAACTATCCAGAGTCAGCCAACTCTGTAAAATCATTGAGGAAGAATTCCTACTCCTCACCTCTTTTGCCAGCAGTAGGGTTTCTATTTGCTATAGAGATAGCTTTCCATTACAAGAAAAATATAAAGTAATCCTGGCTCATTTTCCATTTCTGGACTTTAGGATTCTTCATGCTGATTTTTAGCTGCAGTCACCATATATGGCTTACAATAATCTGAGTGAGCAGTAAATGGCAACAAAAAAATACTGAGAGTTGATCTCTCTGATGGATGCCTGGAGTTTTGTAAGCCAGACACAACAGCCCCATCAGCTTTTAAGATGTGTGAGCAGAGATGGTATTCAGCAGATTCTGACCAGTTTTGGAGAACCGATAGCGGAAATTTTGAGTAGTTCGGAGAACCGGCAAATCCCACCTCTGACTGGCCCCACCCCCATTTATTCTCTGTTTCCTGAGTCCCAGCTGATCGGCTGGGTCTTCTTTTGTTGCCCTGCACAGGAGAACGGAGCTGGAAAGCAGGTTAGTGGGGTGGAGAGGGAATGGGATTTTGCAGTAATCTTCCCCCAGGAATGGGGATTTTACAGTATCCTTCCCCTGCCACACCCACCAAGCCATGCCACCAAGCCACACCACACCCACCAAGCCACGCCCTTATAACCGGTAGTAAAAAAAATTTGAATACCACCACTGTGTATGAGGCTGACAATTAGAATATCTGCTTTAACATCAGCATGACAAGTAAGGTGGTTTGGATATATGTCATCTCATTTCTTTAAAAAAATAATATAAATTAACAAGCTTCCAGCTTAAAAAGAAAAAAATGTGAAAACTAATCAGGTAACATCTATCTATCAAGGCATTCCTATCCTTTCTTTTAATAAAATGTCTAATGAAATGGAAATATTAAATAAAATCTTAATAATCCTAGAACAAGTGAAGCGAAATAATACTTAAATGAATTATCCAACCTACAAATCTTTTGTGCAAGAGTGCATCAAGCATAAGGTGAGGGTTAGCTTAAGGCACCTGTCAGATCTTATAGTACCTGAAGAGAAGAGCCAAATGCCTTCACTTCGACACAGCTTTTCTTCTTTGGCACACAGTCTGAAGGAGATGGTTAAGAATTTCTTTGCAGTGAAGGGGCTGGGATGCACTTCAAAATAATGTGAAGACCTGTGCCACTGACAATGATATTTCTCTCTCATCAATCAAGGAGGGGATCAAAACTCCAAAATCATTAAAATACTAAATAAAATAACAATTCTTGGAAAGAAAATAGAGAAAAAGAATTCTGTCTGTTGCTCTTTAGTGGTGTTGTGTCTTTCTCTCACACATATTGTCTCTTACACAACCTCTTAATTAGTTAAAACCTCTGTTTTAACTAATTAATTAATTAGTTATTCACAAGCAATTACACTGAAATGGGTAATGATCCTTTTAACTGTACTTTTCTACCCTTGAGTCCCATCCTTCTTGATCATCCTTTGACTCAAGGTCACTTGATTCCTCATGTTTATGTTTATATTTTCAAAATTTAATGCCACCCATCTGACATTTGCTGTTCTAAAATACTAGCACTAGGCATTTTTATATGAATTGTTTCTACTTACTGTATTAGTTTCTTAATTCTTTGGTTTTATGTCAAAATGCAAAATGTTTCCATTTCTTTTGTTACTGCTAACAATCCTACTGCCCAGGATTTTAATAAATGAACCCAATCAATCAGAAGTCTGATCAATCAGAGTTTACTTGGTGAAGAGAATATTTAAAGGAATTACAGACTAGAAGGGAATACTGTAAAAGCTTTTATATGATCCCAAATATGAATACTCCATGATTGTAGGAACCCTCCAACAAATTATAGATTTTAGGGGATGGCCATATAACTAGTCCTCAAATTACAATCATAACTGAGCCGGCAATCATAATTACGGTCATAAGTTGTGGCAGTTGTAAAGCAAGTCTCCATGTGATCAAACCTGATTTTTATGAGCTTTTATGCCGCAATAGTTAAGTAAGAACTATGATGGTTAAATCAACTCTTTAGAATCATTGTTTGCTATAGGCTGGGTTTAAACAGCAGTAGCACTTAGACTTATATACCGCTTCACAGTGCTTTATAGCCCTCTATAAAGTCAGCATATACAGAGTCAGTATATTGACCCCAATAATCTGGGTTCTTATTTTACCAACCTCAAAAGGATGGAAGGCTGAGTCAACCTTGACCCTGTGAGAATCGAACTCCTGGGGTGAGCAATGAGTTAGCCGTGCAATACTGCATTGTGCCATTACACCACTCATGGTCATTTGACTGGGGCATACTGCAAATGGCCATTAATATGGGCCAGTTGCCAAGTGCCCAAAATGTGGTTGCATGACCAGGGAGGGTGATACTGAAACTTCGAAACTGGGTCCTTTTGCTAAGCAAGACAGTTGTTAAATGAGTTTTGCTCCATTTTATGACCTTTCTTACTACAATTAAGTGAATCACCAGAGTTGTTAAGTAAGTAATATGGTTCTTGGTTAAGTGAATCTAGCTTCCTCATTGACTTTGCTTGTTAGAAGGTCACAAAAGGTGATCACATGACCCCAGGACACTGTAAACTGTATAAATACCTGCCAGTTGCCAAACATCTGAATTTTGATCATGTGATCATGGGGATGCTACTATGCGGTGGTAAGTGTGAAAAACAGTCATAAGTCACTTTTTCCAGTATTGTAACTTTGAATGGTCATTAGAGAAACGCATGTAAATCAAGGGCTACCTCTAGTGCATGTATTCACATTTAAATAAAGCCCAATATGTATCTGTTGAAATTCATAAAGTTCAACAATAAAGTTATCCCAAGTGCATTCTGGGTAAAGGAATTGCTGCTATACGCTGCAATCCAAGTGTTGGTTGAAATATGCGCCTCTGCTAAGAACATCTCCTTTTGTGTATATTATACTATTTGCAAAAAAAAAGCACAGGCTTTTTGCTAGATTTTTTTTACCAATATAAAATCAGACAGTAAGGCATCGCGGACAAATCAAAATTTATTAAGACAGACAAAAATGCAACTACTTAGGACTACAATTCAGCATTTACAGTTAACCAAGGAAATCAGCAAAATATTCACATTCCTTTTAAGTTTTCATAGGGAAAAAGCATTCAAAATTGACTATACTACTCTAACCATGGTATTTGTACATTCCATCTACAGTAGGGACATGAAACTGAAACACTTAATATTTGGACCTCTCCTTACAACGCTATACATTAAGCAATAACAGATGTCAGCAGCATTGAGAAAAGTATAAGAAGACCAAGTACCATGCATGTAGAAAAGGCTCTTGGATGCTTATGACTCAGACATTTCTGTGCGGTTAAAGCAAACTGGATGACAGAAAGGAGAGCTGGGAAAGCAACAAACTTAGGGGGGGGGGGGCGGAATGGTGAGATTTCAAATGCTTTGATGGCAATGAGAATCCAGGATTCATTATGTACCATTACTTGTAGGAGGTAAAAGGAAAAATAAAACCCATCTACTTAACTTTTCCATGTGCTAACAGGTGTGAGTTATTTCTTATCGTTGGATTCTGCCCCACGTCATTTGCTGCTTAAAGAATGTGAAATCATTAGCATTCAAATCTCGGGAACAAAAGTGAAACCAAATAAACCAGTAAATGTATTATTCTACAGATGATTCCTGTGTGGGAAATATAAACTATAAGAATAAATATGAAAAGAATAGTTGGGCAAAGAGGAGCAGTTTGTTCCTGCATAGGCTTACTTAAGAAGCTTACGAGGTTCAGTGTGACAAGTTTCGTCATGCACAGGCTTACATCTCTTACGTATCTTCATACTGAATTTTGTGTCATGGTGGCAATACCAGCTTCCCTTCCGAATTTTTTCTCACCCTCAAGTGTTATCCTGAGCAGTGTTTGCAATCTGTCTTTCCCTCTGCAATTTCCAGCTTATTCCTCCTATTCCCAGAGGAATCCCTCAACCTGTAGTAACAGGGGAAGAAAGCAACTGTCAAAATATCCATGCCTTTCATTTCAAAGGCAGTCCTCATTTAGTGACAACCTGCTGTTAAACAATTCAGTCACTAAGTGAAAACGTGACTGTGTTTATTATCTTACTTCCGCTTTCCTTTGTTTTACAGACTTCTGGAGATTGTAAAATGTGGTGCTTGGTCATAAAGTTATTTTTTCATCATAATTCAAACAGTCACTAAAACGAGGCAGTTGCTAAATGAGAATGCCAATATTGGCATCTGAAGTTTTTCATCTTGGATACAACCTATTGCAGAATTTCAGAGGAGTCTGTGAATCAATGAACCAAATCTCTATTTTGTGGGAACAGCATGTGAAATACAATGTGAAACTATAATTATTTTTTTAGTAAGGATAATGTAGAAAATTAGACAGCAGCCCTAAAAGCTTCCATATTTCAAAACAGCTCCATTTACACAGACTAATAGGTTGGAGTATTTCTGGACTGCCCTGGTTCTTTTTTTATATGGGAGTTGTCAGCTTTCTAATATTGGGAAGGTCAATGATTTGAAGAAAAATGGAACACTTTAAGGGAAATAGAAATTAAATGAAGCTGGGGGAAAGTTAAAAGCTTTTTGTTTCCCAATGGGAGAAACAGAATACTTAATTCCCTGTAGGGTATAATATTGATGGCTCTACCTTATACAGAATTAAAGAACTCATTTATTTATTATTTTAAAGAACTAAAATCCTTCTCTGAAGCATTGTTTCAAACAAGAGGGCAAAAGAGTTCTTATATTATGACTTTAATGGAGCTTGCATTAACCATTTAAAAAGTAGGCGTTAATTATGAACAAATATAATAATAATAATTCTAATAACCAGTGTTGATGGTATATTTTATACCTCATAAAATCATTCAGTTAAATTATGAGATTTGCTTTCTAGAAATATTTTTTTCACTCTAATTTTGCCAGAAAATCACCAGACTTAAATATATTTTTTGCTATTGCAAATTTTTTAAAATGTGGATTTCTAAATATTGCTTCTGTACACACTGAAATAGCAGGCATAATCTTTATTAACGTGTGTCTAAATTATTATACTGAATTCCATTCTGGGTGCTTATGAACCCATTTATAAAACCAGTTCAGTAGATGGCAAATAACTTGGATCAAAAATTGTATTATTGGCTTTAGAGTACCAAAATGGTCATAATAATCCAAATATAACCTTAATAATGCAGATGCTGTTTGAAATATATATTTGTAAAAGAACCATTTGCTTCCTTATGTGGTTAAGAGTTTACATGAATATAAACATCATGCAACAATATGTAGCATTAATTGACTGTGGCCATAGTTTACATTTCATTGTAAATCTTAAGTGCCACTATTTAAGCAAGGTTTCTATACATGCATCAGTTCTCCACTACATAATATTTAGATTATGTTACATCATGTTTTTTAAAAAAATTCTGATAATAATCACTGGAAAATAGCAATTAAAACTGCACCGTTTAGAAGGAAAATCTTATCACAGTGCAAAGAATCCAATATGATTAGTGAAAAAAAAAATCTTTGGAATATCCTTGTGTTTTAAGTGTTGGTTGGAAATAGGGAAGGCCTAAAGTCACTACACTTCTATCTAAGAAGCAGGTTCCCCAATAATATCAATGTGATGTTGGAGCTTCTTTTATTTAATGATGGTTCAGCAGGTGATGCCATTGAACGAGAAAATAGAAGGCTTCAGATGAAAGTAAGCAACATTCTAATCTCTGAGATCTAGTAGTTAAAACTGTTCTTCCTCTTAGATGCTGTAGTCTTTAGAGTAAGGAATGCCACTTATATAGCTGTAATAGTTGCTCCCTCCCAAGCTCACATTACCTATTATTAGGTACGCTTTGCCTATCTTCGGTTGCAACCAAGTTCAGGACCATTTAGGTTATTATATTATATTATATTAGGTTAGGATAGAAGACTGTGACTCTTCAAATAGGTCTAAAGTTAGTTGATTTTCAGTACTGTCCCCCTATGCACAAACACACTGGAGGAAATGGTTATTTGCTGTGGTTAGAATTTCCTAGCTAGTAGGCAGAACATATATGAATTATTTGGGCAAAAACAAATAGGGGTCCTGATGCAGAAATCCTGATAGGCAACAAAATGGAAGAGGTACAACTTTTGCAGGTGAGGAACTTCTTGGTAAAATGATAGTACTTGGGCATCAACTTGTAATTGGGTGGGTGGGGTAGGTGGGGTGGGAAGAGATATATGAGGTAGTAGTGGAAACTCCAATAGCTAATTACAGGAAAAACTGATAGTGTCAACAATAGGTTTAGAATGGATGAGAAACAATGAGTATATTAAAAGGAAGTATACAGATCTTCTAAAAAGATGATTCATAAAACAATGGAATGGAAGCTGCATGTTTAGAGACAAGTCCACAATATGGCTTGGTCTTCGACACAGATTGCTATTGATTATAATCTCTTTGAACCAGCTGCTGGTTCATATCACTGTATCAAAATTGAATATAATGTAGTACAAAATAACCCAATTTGTGTTCTGGTTATATGCATAGCCAAACACCATTGTTATTTTTAGTCCGGTAGCAGTTCAATCCATGAAAAGCTATAAAGTATTTTTGTTTTTGTTTTTAGAGAAGCTAGGACAGGAGGCCTATTATTGGCTTGGTAAGACAAAATAATAGTTACATTATTATTATTTTTCCCTCAGCAGTTTAATGAGAAATGAATTGCTGCGTTCTCTGGCTTGATAGGAAACTCAGAGGTGCTGCCATGGCTTTGTGTTCGGACTTGTTCTAGTTTTGCACAGTTTTCAGAGGAATAATAGTTTATAAGGCTTGCTTAGATTATCCTGTGTAGTTTTGCCCTTTCGTCCCTTTCCCCAAAGCTTATGTTTACTATTTTCTAATGAAGCAAAGTATTCCTCATGACAATGACTGGGAAATTAAGCTGCCAGTTTTCAGTTCCTCCAAAGGCACAGTTCTATTCTGTTTCTTTGGCTCTGCTCTCATGGGGCTACCAAGGCTTGGCCTTTCTTTTACACGCTGCTGTTTAATTGATATAGTTGTTCCTGCAAGTTTTCCATCTAAAATTACATAAATCCATGGTGGTTTATAACACATCCTTGAAACCTTGCGCCCTTTCCAAGTTTAAAATGTTTTCTCTAACCAGGGGTTATGCAACTTTAAGATTCATAAACTTCAACTCCTAGAATTCCTCAGCCAGCCATTCCATGAGTCTTGAAGTCCACTAATCTTAAAAGTTGCCAAGGTTAGACACCCTTGCTCTAGAGAAACAGGAAATCAGATGAAAGGAAATCACAAACAGGACAATGTTTGCAGGTACAGACAAAATGAAGATGGACCAGGGCAAATCCTTAAGAGTTTATTTTATATGTGTTCTTAAAACTAAGGAGGTTATCAGTTACACTTCATTTCTACTCAGCATATATGAAATGACTTTCTCCTTTATAATGTTGACATCTTTTGCCATGGTTTAGTGTAGGATATTATATTTCAGGGAAAACATTTCAAACACCTCTTCAACAAATTGTACACCACCATGTGTTGGCAACTTTGAATGCACAGAGGTACCACATACAAATGAAAACTGTATTACCATAAGACTGTGGGATCAACAGATGGATTACAGATTTTGAAGAAACAAGAAGATAAACAAACTCTGTTTTTGTACAAGTCTACAATCAGATGAAATGTACTGTTAATATTACATTTAAACCCAACAGATCTCCCAATTTGGACCCCCCCCCCCAAAGTTTTGGATTAGGGCTGTTTTATTTATGAAAGTAATCATGTCTACTACATCCATTTTAAATCAGTGGGAACTTTATTATCGGATTCATATAGAATTTCCTGTGAGTTGCAGAGGTGGATGCTAGTCAAGTAGGAGAAATCACTGATTTAATATTCAGCAACAGGAGGACACCAAACAAACATGCACATACACATATGCAAACCCCCTCAAAAAGCTTCTCCCATGTTACTGTTTGTGTTGAAAATGAAGCTAAATGTAAGTTACTTTCCAGTGTGCGACAGACAGCAGTTCATTGCAACTAAAGTAAAGGTGATTTCTAGGAGCTTTATTAAACAGAAACTTCACCTTTAATCAGTAGAATGAAAGGTGTACAAGCTTCCAGTTGGCTTTTGACTTTTCTTTAATAGTTCTGCAGGCAAATTTAAAGATTGTGGTCAGTGCAATTCATATTGTACATTGCACTTAACATCACTTGTCTTTGGGAGTAAACCTCATTAATTTTACAGAACTTTAAGCACGAGTCTGGGAAAAACACCCCAAGGTTTGGTTTTCTGAAGTATCTTACAAGTGTGATATGTTACAACTCTTGGGGTGAAGGTGATATCAACATATAACAGTTTTGCAATGCTCCAAGGTTTGACCCAGGACCCATTGCTGATGTAGCCAGCAGTACATCTTCTAGCATCAGCTGCTATTCGTTTCTGTTGCAGCTCTTCTAAACAAAATTAGTTTCATGGCTTTTTTTTTTTTTTGAAAGAGGGTTAGGACTGGGTAAGAAAATCAGGTAACAGTTTATATTCCTTTGCTAGGGAGATCTGTACAAACCTCCAATGGATATTATTGGCTATAAGTAGAGGCCAAATGGCAATTAGGGCAGAGCCCAATGGCTTCATTTATGTCATAGTAAATGCAACAGCACACATCACAGTTTGGGTTGCTATAGATAAAGCGTTGTTTAAAAAATATTAAAGCTAATATATGAATTTATTTATTGGGGCTCCGCAGTAGATGATAGAAATTTGATTACTTAGGAATCAAATATCAA
The DNA here is from genome assembly GCA_023653725.1 of Bungarus multicinctus. NCBI lineage: Eukaryota > Metazoa > Chordata > Lepidosauria > Squamata > Elapidae > Bungarus > Bungarus multicinctus. Next base: position 86,157,029 of record CM042834.1, read on the forward strand.
AGCCTAAACTGTGCATTAAAATAATAGAAATCTTTGTGGGAGAAAAATTCAGAAAAGGTTCTGTCTGGGAAGCACCTTTTCTTCTGGCCAATTAATTTGGATTGCTCTTTTTTAGGAGGAGCTGAACGAAGTGAAAAATGCAGTATTAAGCTCTCATATTTGGCATTATTTTGATGGATTCATTTTCAGGTCTTCTTGTATAACTTTTGTTTAAAAGCAACTCGAACTACATTGTGCCAGAAACAAAAGGCATAAATAAGACAAGTTGTAATAGAATAAGCAATGATCTGTGGGTAGATGCCATTCCTAATTATTTAGAAAGAATATTAGAAATTTATACCAAAGAAATAGCATCTTTAATATACCCCTTTCTTTCTTTTTTAATTTGTATTAGATTACAAATATTTTTTTATTGTACTAAATGGCCCTTAGTTTTAAAAGACTTATGTAGCAGTTGATTTTATTATATTTAATAAGAAAAAAAATGGGCACTTGTTATAATGTCTGCAGTAGCACATTTATTTTCCCACAATGAATGGCAATTGAGCACAAGGTGCTGTTATGGAGATAGAATAATTCAGGACCGTTTATGGAATAATTCTATTCCGCACTCTTCTGGTTCACGTGTGTAAGTTTCTCTTGTGATGTTAACTAAGAGTGATATTAACCATAGAAACAACTGCCTAAGGATATTTTTCTTCTAAACTGGAGCAAATAAATACTAACAATTTTAAATAAAGGAAAGACAGCTTATTACTTTTGATGGTTAGTGCCTCTGACAGTTTCAGTGCTTCCATATGAGGAATCATTAGAGTAAATGAAAAAAAAGAAGCAGCATTTTTAGCAATCCAATGGTATGCTATTCTGGAAGCAGAGAGAAGCTTGCATAGCATTAGCGCAAACTCAATTAAAACAAATTCGAGACTTGCAAGTCTGCAAAAAGATGAACAAGAAGCAAAGAAACGCCTTTGTGGAATATGACTTCCTCCTCTATGTTGAAAAGGAGGTTCCTCTTGTTAGAAGTCTAAAGGTGAGCATTGTGTGTAAGCATGCAAATCAACAGTTTATTTTTAAAGTCAACATCACTTTCACTAACTTAAACTGAACTGAAATTGATTAATGGGCTAAAAGGTCAACTGAGATCTTGTCCTCTACACCCATAGTCAGTGGGGAGAACTTTAACTGAGTACTATTGGCATTCGGCTCTCCTTTTGCTAAACAACATCAGGCAAAGTGAGAAGGAGATAAAATGAAATAATTTGGCCAAGCCAGAACGGGAAAGCAATTTGATCTTTTTGAGCGGGTTCTGCATAGCAAGACAAAAAGATCGCCTGCTTTAGCTGCTGAAAAGAAAGCAGAGTGGGTAGCTGACAGCAAATAGCACAATGCAAAAGGACCCACCATATGAAAACCTCAGAAGCTGTAGTGTGAAAGAAGTTTACTATGGACTATCTCCCACTCCCCTTTTCTGTGGTCTCTGTTTCATTCAAAATGATATGCTGGGTGCATGGATTTAATTATGGGAAAAAGTGAAAAACAAATGAGAATAATGCATACGGTTATGCTGAAGAGCAGAAGAATTTGAAAGTGAAAGCCGTCTTCCAAATTAACACAGAGTATATAAAATTAAATCAAGGAGTGAGAGAATTGTCCTTACTGGCAGTATGATGGCCAAAGGAGCCCAAATACACAGGTGTGTATAAAGTTACCCCCAGTGTACAAGGCGCACCACATACAAAAGATCTTCCCAGTTCACTTTAATGACACATTCAGCTATGCATGCTGATCTCCATTATTCCTGTGGAGGTGAGGCTACCAGTAAAGTGAAAGGAAAGCCCAATTGGGAAGGAGATCAGTGTGCATACTGGGAGGCCCATACAGTTATTGACTGAACTTCGCGTGTGATGCCTGATGTTTCCTTTATCTGCGGAGATACAAAATGATTGGTGACATTGTGCAAAACATGAGTCCTCAGAGGTATGGGAACTACCATATATACCCAATTTCATCATCCTTATCATCATCTTCATCTTCATCGTCCTCATTAGTTGCTCTTACATGTATCTTCTGTTTGTCCTTTTTTGCTGCTTCATGTGCTTCTTCCAGGTCATCCAACAATAACACTGATCCACCGCTACCAAAATCCCCTGAGGTTTCTTGCTCTTCTTCTGCAAAAGGAGAAGAATTCACAGCTATGATTTAAGCCCAGTTTTCTGCCTTGGCACGTCAACTGTTTCATCCATTAAGTTATACTCATTCTTCTTGTCAGTTTTATTTTTAGACATCCTGCCCCCTCCCATGGACCATATCACAATGGGAACTCAAAAGTGCATACAGTCCTGGCAGAAACCTTCTCCCACCAACCCATGCATTTTCAGAAGCTGAAAACAGAACTTTACATTTCTAAATAGTTGGTTCAAATCCATTCCAAGTCAATGGTAATTGAAAGACACCACCAGTTGATGAGTATTCGAAGGTATCTGAAATGAGTTGGTGGTCTCAATAAATTGCAAGCCTCAAACCACCTCCCCACAAGCATCATTAAACACTACTGTCGGCCATGATTTGACACTCAAGAAATAATGTAATGGAAATGGAACGAGAAATATTCCATTTGTGAGCCTATCTACCAAGTCAAATAAGAAGATTAAAAGTAAGAAATGTAGTGTGGTTCTGCATTAAAATAATTATGTGGTTTGTTTATCGCTTTGGTTGTTGGCTGCATGGTGTATACAGATTTGGCTTTCAAAGTGTATGTGACTTGAGAGCTGAGTAGATGTTCCCTGCAAAGATCAATAATAGCAGACAAAACTTCCTGACAGTCAGCCTGTCTACTATTCCTGGCTGGTTGCACTTTTCTTAATTGAAAGTATGCCTTAATAAAAAAAATCCAGAAGTTTCTGCAGCACAGAATGTTTCCATTGCAAACGTACAGGATGCAAAGAATGTTTTTGCAGCTAGAAAAAATGGAAAAGGGTTCTTGAAGTCTAAACTCCAACACTTTCCTTATATTTAGTCACCTTACAAATAAATAAACTCCAACTCTATGACTGCTTGTGCTTTGATTTTAAAGAAGAAATTCCAGACTCAGACTTTCCATTTATAGGTATCAATGCCTCTGAATAAATATTGCTTTATAAAAGTTTTAGGACTGCATTTCTCAAAAGCCAAAATATGCCTTTTTAATTTTCCTCAGTTGAGTATGGAGTTGTAGAAACTGCACTTGGCCTGCCTTCTATCTGTCCTCTCTCTCCTAGAGAGTTTGTAGTGGCAATGTAGAAGATCATTATTATTTTGAGAGTTTAGTCAGGTGTTATGATTTTTTTCTTCCATCTTAAGAGAAGTCCAGAAGTTTAAAGCTCATTGTTCACTGAATTGCTGGTTTTTAAATCTTGCTTGCTGAAAAACGGAGAAAGCAAGAGAATCTTCTGTTTCCTTTTGAGAGTCATGTGCCAGCCAGCCAAGATCAGGTCCTGCAGTCTCATCACCACAGCAGAGCTATGAAGATATGATGCCACGTTTCGATAAAAAACATTTGGTTATTGAGCCATGGTGCTGCAGTGGTTAGAGTGCAGTACTGCAGGTTAATTCTGCTGATTGCTGGCTGCCGGTCCAGTGAGCCTTTATTGGGATTCGCTGGTTTGAGATGTCACCTTTGTAACATGCAGCTAAGGATATGCCTGGTTGCAGTATTAGCAGCAACCGTTGTTATTAAACTTGTGTGACAATGATGCTTGTGCAATGTTTCAGTTGCAATTCCAAAAATGTGCTTTGAATAATTGAACCCCAGGAAAAGATGTGGTTCCTTCAAAACATCTTTTTTGAATGATTTCTGAACATTGTTTAATCCTAAAGCAACTCTGATAAATTCCTTATTTGTATGTGGGTCCCCTTCTCCCCTGGGTATGGAGTATATCATATTATTTTAAACCTCAAACAAAACATTCTATATATATCCCCAATCATTACTCCACCAGAATATTTTACATAAATATAAACCACTGTTGTCTGTTAAACTGACAGGAAAAGCAGACTGGACACTGTTACCAATCTTATATTGTCTTTCATGCTTAGAAAGAGATGTGTTTTTTTTTTTGGATGAGCACATCTGTTTAATAAATACAAAAACATGAAGATGGTTGTCCTAAGTCATTTCTTCTATGTCATGCTGTGCTTTCCTAGCCAGCATTACAGAGTTAATTCATATTTTCTTGCAGGAAGTCTGTTGCTACTCACCACAGCTTACTGTCCCTTGCTTCCTAGACCCAGCAATCTCATTTCCATATTTATCCACACACCAGCACTGGCCAGTACTTCCATGACACTGAGTTGGTTTGTAATAGCCTTCTTCATTGCAGCGGGGGATGAAGGCACCTGAAGGCAAGCAAAACAGTATTTTTCCAGATTTTGGATTCCATATAGCTAGATCAAAATTACTATTCCTGAATCAATACCTCTTAGGTAAATTAGATACTTTGATACAAGGCACATATTCAGTCTGAATGGAGGCCAAAGCTTACCTGGCTATGGTGTATTAACCATTAAGTAGATTAAGCACATGCTTAGGGCACCAGGCCCAAAGGGGGGTACCACAAAGTGGAGAATATGGCTTTGTTTCTACAGTATGTACAAAGGAGGGGGGCACCAAAATTTGTCAGTGCTTAGAGCACCAGTAAGCCTTAATCCGCCACTGTTACCTGGGATTATTTTAGTTTATGAAGAAGTAAAGTTTGCCACTTTAAATATCCAGCTCAGTTATTGCCAGTTCTCTCCCAATAATTGTCTAAGAACAGTGCACTGGATACTGCAGATATGCATCTCACATTTATTTTGCTGGATATGTACTTAAGCAAATATTATGTGATGGAAGCTATGCCATGTAGTGCTAGCTAGTTACTCCAAAGCAATCACTAAAATGAACTTATGCACACACATGCGCACACACACAAGTGCCATACATTCTATTTCATCATTAACCACAGCACAAATCAATGCAATCTTTTTCAACCATAGATGTATGCAGTGCATGCTACCTTGGAAAGAATCAGAAAATTACTAAGTCTTTAGAACTACTGCTTGAAATATTCACAAGAATGTTTAGAGTATACAAGTTTTGTCTTAGTGGAAGGGTCTACCATCACAGTAAATTATCCCAGAATGGCACAACATAGGGATGATCCTTCATCCTTACAAAGTCCCACTTCATTCTACAACCACTCCACTGAAGGTTGGCTTCCCAATAATTGTTTATTTGCATTTGTGGTGCCTGGGAAAATCCTGGCTCTAGTATCTTTCTAGATGATTATTGGATCTCCATATGGTACTAAATTGACACCTCATGGGTGGAATAGCATTCTCAGTGCAATTAGAAAACAATTTACTGCAAGATGACTCACGGTGATGTAGTGGTTAGAGTGCAGTACTGCAGGCTATTTCTGCTGACTGCCGACTGCCTGCAATTTGGCAGTTCGAATCTCACCAGGCTCAAGGTTGATTCAGCCTTCCATCTTTCTGTGGTCAGTAAAATGAGGACCCAGGTTGTTGGGGGCAATATGCTGACTCTGTAAACTGCTTAGAGAGGGCTGTAAAAAGCACTGTGAAGTGGTATATAAGTCTAAGTGCTATTGCTATTACTATTTAAGGCAAGATTATTCTTGCCTTAAACTTTTTGACTCAATCTGATTTAAACTTGAGTTTTTCTTGACACGTCCCACTTCTCTACACCTGAAACATGTGGATGCTGGGTCTGTCAGGAACCTTGCTCATAGTGGTATGTTGGATGATGTAGTATAATGTTGTATTTTAGTGCTTGACATGGTATAAATCTTAGATTGACTTTAACCAGAATTCCTCTTAAGTCTTGTGAATATGGGATGGTTGCTTTGGTACATTACTATTGGTCTTAGTGTCTTTCAAGTTTCTTAGTACCATTAGAAATGCTTGATCTTAAATACGTTGAGTAGTTAGCCATGAACTGTTTCAGTTTCATCAATGTTTTGATTTTCCTAATTGTATTGGCTGCTGTCTGTTTATTTCAGGTATATGTCATGTCCACTCTATGAGTGAAGGCCTTAAAGAAATCAGACATCTTTCACCATGGAGCCTTGAAATTTCTTCTAGGACTTTCAGGCATCAATTCTTGCAGGGATTTCACAATTTTTTTTAAAAAAATAGTGCATAATTGTCCATTTATCTCAAGTCATTTCATAGGCCTTAACAAAGGGTTCAGTTAACTTAACACACACATAAACTGACTTTCCTCCATGCTGGCAAGTCTTTTCTCCAATGTCCAGTTTAGTGGGTAGGACCCTGTCTTTGCCTGTATTCTGGATTTTCCACAGGAGTTTCTGGAAGTGTGGATTGGTTGCAGTAATAATAATCCATTCTTTAGCCTCTCATTTTTAATTGAGAAATCTGTTTAATCTTTCCACATGCTCCATTTCCAATGTTTAATGTTCCTCCCTCTGAAATGCTATTCTTCTTAATTACAATTTCTTAATTTAACTCAAGTGGGTCAATAGGTCCCATCACAATTCTGAGTTCATTGTGTCCAGTTGTGCAGCTGAGCCATCTGCCCTTTCTTCAGACATGAGACTCTTGGAATCTGGAACTTCAAGATTTATTTATTTATTTATTATTTATTTATTTTTATTTATTTATTAATAAAATAAAAATAAAAAAATTCAAGATGTCTTTGACTAGCTGGGCAAAGATATCACCTCACTTCTCCATAGTATATGAGAGGCTTCTGTTCATTAACACTAATCTAGCTATCCTGTCAAAGCCTGGAAACTCAAAATAAAAATAACTTTTGTGTTATTTTTTGTCACTTTATATCGCTGTTGAAAAAACTGTGAAAAAGAAGAAAATATTTTTCCTTCATCTACCTGGCTCAGTTAGACTCCTTCTTCTGTATCAGGCACAAAACAATCATGCCTCCACAAAAAATCTTGAAAGAACAAGGAGAGGAAATAATTACTTGAGACATGAGGCCATTCTTTATGGCCATTTTTTTAACCTACTGTAGTAGCAGAGTGGAAGAACTGTTCCCAGAGGTCCTTTGGGTCTACATACTCTGGCTCCATTTTCTGCCTGGTTCTTGCTCTCTCCATCTAAGTATCAGGAAACACCTCACATATACTCTCTCCCTAGCCCTGGGGCATGATTGAGACTAGGCTGCCATAATTCCTGCCTAATAGTATGGAGAAACCTCACTAGTGAAATTCAGTCCCCCTTTCTTTGCTTCTTTGTGGAAGATAGACCAAATTCACAAAACACAGAGGGAATAAACATATTATTAAAAGGGAGGGGGGAGTACATAAAGTCCTTTTTAGCTTTAAAGCATCCAGTGGACAAAACATTCAGCGGCTAAGGAGATGAAAATAGTGCTATTTTAATGACAGACAGTATCTGAAAAGAACATCTGAGATAAAAATTTCCAAGCAAATTCAAGGGTCTGTGCAAATTACATGATACTACAATATAGAAGCAACTCTGACAGAAAAAGGTGCTTATTTGTATAAGGCACACAAGGAATGAGATAATAAATTAGATCCAAACACCCACAGTCAAATTAACAGTAATCTAAGTCAATATTTCTATTTTAGAATTTTTAAAAATCTATAATATCATTTTTTTCCTGAAACAGAAAAAAAAATAGGAAAAAAAAAACAGAAAAAAAAATCTGCTGGAAAGGTGTGGGAGATGCCCTGATTTCCCCCTCCCCCAAATCTGTCACTGTATCTAAAAGATAATATGTCTTCTACAAGGAGTAGTTAATCTGACTTTGTATGTGATCCAGGTTATATCAGTGAAGGTACATATTCTGTGTCTTGAGATGGTTGAAGGTGAAGTGAAACTCAGGTGTATCTAATGGGGAGAGAGTTTGCTACATGAGCTTTTCTGTGAAAGAAAAGAATTTCTAGGTATGCTTTTATTTTATAACAGGGTTGCCAAAAGTGGTCAATATTGACCCCCAAGGGTTGATAGGATTATCCAAAGGATCGATAAGTGGCTAAGGATCAAAAGGGGATCAGTAAATATATGGTGGTCAGTAGGAAGCTGATAAACAATGGAATGATGGAAGATCAGTTGGGATCAATTAATCTTGGTTGGTGTTGAAGTTGAGGTGGCCAGCAGTGAGAGGGTTCCCCAGGTTTCGATGATCAACCCTCAGCAAGGTTTTGAGCTGTTTCTATTATTGTTGTTATTGTTTATAGTACTATTAGTTAAAGTAGCATTTATTAAGTTATATATTTGGGGTTGATGAACCATCTGAAACTCAAAGAAGGGGTCAATGAGCTGAATAATTTGGGCATGCTCTGTTTATAATAAACTTCCTGATACAAGCTCATTTTTTGTGCAACTGAATAGACAATGCTGGAGACTGGCTAGAGTTGTTCACTAAGAGATGGGTAGCAGATAGATAAATAAATAAATAAATCCAATAAATAAATAACTGAAGCTGTTCAATTAATTGGTCCTGCTGTTGGAAGTTATAGCCCACCCCTCTCCTAGAAAAATGAAATATTTTAGGATATACTAAAAAAAGGCAGAATATTTCCCCTAAAAGAGAAGTACAAACTCAGAGAGGCAGAAACTCAGCCCCCCCCCCATTTTTGTCAATGGGCCATTAAGTCCTGAGCCAGACTATACTACATAACAAATGGCACCTGGGAAGTCTATGCTACACAACAATATGGCACCTGGGAAGATTACATCAGCCAGCACTCAAACAAGCCTGGGACACAGATAAAGCCTACAAAGTTAGCTAAGACCCCCAGCCCCTGGGAGTCTGACAGCTAATGGGATACATTTCTTACTCAGAAACAGAGAACACTAAGATGGGGCCCAACCGAGGGTATAAAACTCAGGCACTCTCAGCATCTTGGTCTTCTGTTTTCTTCACCCAACATCTTGAAGCATGTGATTGCCCTTGTTCACCTAGGAGCTCCCAGGCATGTGATCCCATCCACCATTAAACCATCTTTCCAAACAGTCTCCATTTTGCCAGTGCCTTTCCCCCCACTTGGAACTGAACCCAGATGGACATTTCTTCTAACAGTGCCTTAAGAAAATTGGCTTATTTTTGTTATCAGCTTCAGCAGATACAGCGGTAATGCACTTGAAGGCATTTCTACAACTCTGGTTACTTTTCCCTGGAGATCTGTTAGATTCATTCCTCATGGTGCCTCTGTAGTAATTTCCATCCTCTGCTTCACTTTCATGCACAGAGGCAGCCTTTATTATGTCCAATGATACTGGATGGTGGCAGTTAGAGGAACCCTCACTCTTTTGTCAGATAGATGCTCCTTGATTTACTGGTAGTAATAATGAAAAAGGAGCTTCTTTCACCAATTCTATATATGGAGCGTCTCTGCAAAGTGTGCGTATATGTCAAAAGGGCTCTTTTCACTCCATTTCCCATGGAAGGAAAAAACGAAGAAAATGCATTACTTGAAATGCCATGCTATTACTTGCCTAAGAGACAGAGAAATGAGAAATCGCTCTAATATTTCATACATTATAAATAAATGCATTTTCTATCTTGGCTATTGCAGATATTAAAGTGACTGTCCAATTTTTAAAAGTTATAAACATAGTTTATAAATAGCTGTACAGTCTAGCTCAGATTAGATAATAGTACCAAGCCAACTTTTGGAGACTGTTTTTTTTTTTAAATTGCTAAGTAGGGTTGGATCTAAGTAGTCTGTGGATGGAAGACCACCAGGAAAAGCCAAAGCTTTGTAGGCTAGAAGAGAAATGGCAAGTAGAGAAATCATCTGAGAAGAAGCCAATGAAAAAACATCTCTGTCATGATGCCATGAAAATAACACGGATGTCTCAAATTAGTCACCAGGAGTCACAATTAATTTAGTCTTTACCTTTTTTGTCTTGTCTAATTTTAAGCAACTGTGGTGAAAATAATATATATATTTTCCTTTCCAAACACATTAAAGAAATCTTAATTTCATGAAGCAAACTAGTAGCATTAGTGGAAGCTAAGTATATGAGATTATGAAATTAAAGTCTAGGATTCAAATAGACATGGAATGTTTAACTTCTTGTGCTCAAAGCTCTCCAGGCTAATTCTCATTTATTATCCTAAACCAAGTGGATGTTGTTGTTTTTATTGGGAGGTTGGGGCAGCAGGACATTTAATAGATAGGGGGAAATTACCTTTAGGGGTCATATTGTGACTCCACACCCTTAAAAGAAAAGAAATTTCCACTGATCGTACCAATGGCCACAGGAGTAGACTTTGGATTATTATTTTACCCAGAACATATGATGCTAATTGGATTATATTTTGTTTCCAAATGTACGCAAAGTTATTCTGGCCATTAATTCTGCCTCTATGGGTTCAACTGTTTTTCACGGCAAACGTCATAGCTAGGTAATCTCACTTTGCAAAATTGCAGTTTTAGAAGGGATGGAGTGGATGTTCTTTTCATGGTCCTGCTTTGGTTCTCCCAGAAAAATGTGAGGACTAGTGGTATAGACTCCTCTTGGCTCTTTACATATACAAGAAGTACCTGTGCAGAAAGGATTATTTAGACACATTGTATGTAACTTGGCATGCTTTGCATTGCAAATTCCTTCACAAACGAGCTTAGGCTGTGTGGATTGCATGTTGTTAATCACTCTCGCCTGCTCCTTATCTGTATTCCTGCTTGTAACCATTTAGATAGAGGACCACACCAGCTCTTTAATCAAATAGCTGCCAAGGAAAGAGGAACAATAGCTAATAAGAACAATGTTCTCATTAACAAAGGGTCACTTATCTGGGTTCCCAAGGTCCTGATAAGGCATAACATTAGACCATCCCCAGGTACTGTCTGCTGGAGACCTTGTCTTCAATAAACAATATAAGGTGTTCTGCAAGATGCTTTTGGTTATATGGCCTGACTGAGAAGATGCCAAGAGCTCCCACACAATTTAACCTCAGTATAGACCCAAAGTCCTGAAGGCTATTATGGGATTCTTAGTTCCAGGGGAATACATCTGTCACCATTCTTGGGATTTGGATCCTGCTGAAGGGATATGGATTGGAATTTCTCTGATTTTTTTAAAATTTTTATTCCATAAATAAAAATTGTATTGCTTCCAGTGTATTGCTTTTGAATCTTAAGAATGTATTAGATTTCAGTTAGCTAACAGATGTCAATAACTGTGCTTCACAGATACAAATGGGGAAGAGCAATTCTTCCCCACAGAAAGAAAAGCATATGAAAGGGAATTGCAACTTGAAGGCACAGGATTAAGTGCAGCATTGCAGGCAAACTCTGCCCACAGCCTGGGATTCAATCCTGATGGGATTCAATCCTGACAGGATTCAAAGTTGGCTCAACCTTTTCATCCTTCTGAGGTCAGTAAAACAAGGACCCAGATTGTTGAGGGCAATATGCTGACATTTATAAACTTCTCAGAGAGTGCTCTAAAGCACTATGGAACATTGCTAATCTAGAGCTGGTTGGAAATGATAGCACACATTTTAAAGCAGTTTCATTCATCTCAATGAATCCTGTTGATTCAGTGTTTGTCCAATTTCCAACAGTTCTAACAGAGTTTTATCGAAGGACTACTTATCTCCAGAGATTTTTGCCTAGCCATCCTTTTGAGCCAACCAAGTCCCTTCAATTAGACACTGTCACCTGTTGGGATGACTATTATGTACCTTCCCTTTGAATAAGGTCCCCCTGAGATAACAATAGCATTAGATTTATATACCACTTTACAGTGCTTTATAGCACTCTCTAAACAGTTTACAGAGTCAGCAAAGTGCCCCCAACTATCTGAGTCCTCATTTTACCCACCTCAGAAAGTTGGAAGGCTGAGTCAAACTAGAGTTGGTGAGATTTGAACTGCCAACTTGCAGGCAGCTGGCAATCAGCAGAAGTAGCCTTCAGTACTGCATTCTAACCACTGCAGCACCATGGCTTATAATCAGATGATTTCCACTCTGATGATACTCAGGAAGATCTTCAAGAGCTGACTCTTCTATCAGGCCTTGTGCTATGCATTTTGTATGTATTTATCTACGTTATTTAGTTGTTCATCATTTACAGATTATTGCCTCTAAAAAAAAATCTTATCTTGTCATATTGTGAGTTGCCCAAAGTCAATTTGGAGTTGGGTGTTGCCAAAATCAAATCAAATAAATAAACAAGACCAAAGCTTGAAAAGGTTGTACTAGAACACTTCCAACTCTGTTATTCTGCTTCAACTGTTCCAGTTATAGAGAGTGGGTTAATCAGAAATTAACTAGAGAGGCTGTGTGTGGTTTCAAAATGAAGAAATTATTTCAATCACACATAAACACAGCATCTCTCTTCCATTCACTAAAGAAGTCCTTTTTTCCTCAAATTCTTAAGGTTGCTGTTTTTTTTAATCAAACTAGGTAGCTTTAAAGATATATGCCAGAGAGATAATATAGTTGTGAAGAATCCAAAGTATTTCTTCTCAATTATTTATAAAGTGTCCACAGTCCTATTAACCATGCAATCCTATTTAAAAATAAATTACATTGGCTTAAATAGGGCTTGGTCCCAAGATAGCATTAATCAATAAACTGAAACAATGCAACAAAGAAAGGAAGGATTTCATGCCACCTTCATCTGAATCAATTCATTTCAAATGATTTTCCTAATATATTACTTTATTTTAATCATGGATGATTAAATACAGAAGATAATGCAATTACAGATTTTAAATCTCCATTATTATTAGTGTCCTGCAATTTAACAGATGGATTCTTCACTTCCAAAGACGTTCCATCTATTAGTATCTTGATATTTCTAGCATTATAATATTGTTAAAAAGTACAATTTAGACTTTAAGGAAGCAAAAGAATGAATAAGTACCATTTATGCATATTGACTCAGGAAGGTCAACTGAATTTAGTAGGCCTTATTTTAAAGTTGTGAATGTAGCTTTAGTTCTTTTCTTATGCTTTAGATTTCTAAACCAATAAGATGAAAATATATCTAACTGTATCCAATGTAAATTTAATTTAATGGACCTGATTTGCGATTTTGGCAAGGAGGCAATGTCCTTTTGCTATAAAGATGTCAAGTCAAGAATCACATATATTATTCTTCAGTTCTATTTGTGATTTTATAAAGTGGAAAAAACAAGGACCACTGCTATTTCAATAGGAACTGATTACATCATACAATACATTAGATCTGGGTCCCATCAATTAAAGAATGCCAACCTGTAGAGCCTACGAACTGTGCATTTTCTGGCACAGACCTGCTCTATAGAACACCTTGCCATATGACGGCAAGTAATGCAGCAGGTTCCCAAGAAAGAGGGAGCATATTCCAAGGATAGGGGTGAGACAAAAGGCAGCACAGTACAGAGTTGGATTGTGGGAAGAGGAAGATATGTAGGATTGATGCCCTGTAGAATCTCCAGGATATATCAGTTGGGTTAGCACCGTATAGGTTTAGTCTGGCAAGATCCTGTCTATATGGTTTCAGGAAATAAAGAACTGAGCTTTGGCTAGATTTCTTTACATTGTTCTTGGGCTATGTCTGATGTTGAGATCAGATTGGATCCAACCCTCCTTGCCTTCTGAAAACCTGGTTGTTTGCCCAGGCATTTGAATTATGTAGTTAGTTAAGCCCAAGTGGGTTGATATTGTATGTTGTATTTCTTATTCTGTCTGATGTTTTTCTTTTGAATTAAACGTGTAGCATTTGTACGTATTATGTTTTACATTGTTCCATTGTAACTTGTTTGCTGCTCAGATGAGAGAGACAATCATATAAAAATAAATAAATACATTTATGAACTTCTACTAATAATAATAATTTATTAAATAATTAATGGATTGAGTGAGTGGGAGGCAAATCACTAAACTTACCCATCAAGTTCTTCCCTTTGCCCATCTTTTGAATTCTGTTCATCTCATTCTGGCATGGGAGGCCTAAAACATAATTCATGAGAATGAGTTTCCAGATGGTAAGGGACAGACCCTCTAATGATTAGCTTCACAATTGACAGGCAGTGTAGTCTATTGCTCACCTGGGAATGAATGAACTACATATGCTTGTACAGTATACCAGAACAAATGCGCAACATTAACTTTACCAATTAAAAAAAGCACAACCTGCTATGCTTAAAAATAGTGTTTGGGGGCCATTTTATTGTTAAAATACTTCGCCCCCTTTCTCTTCATCAGCCTGATATAAACAGGATGCTAATTTACCACTGGCTTGTCAATTAATTTCCACATTTTATGCAATTTTCTAAGTTATAAACTAATAGCAGCTGAAGCAGTTCTGAAGATTTAATTGCAACTGATGACCAGGATCTATATTTCTCAGGGTATTTATGGAGCACCCTGCTGCTTAATCAATGAAACAAAGTCCTCGTGTGATAGAACATGGTGTGTTTTGTAGTAGTTGAGTAGCAGACCATGCATGATTTACATGTTTGTTCCTACCATGGAGAAGGGCAGTCCTTTTTGGTGTGTTCCTGAGCCTTCCTTCCCTACTTGTAAGCTGAATGTCTACGAAGATTGTTTGCAAAAATCTGTATGAGATATCACAGATGGGAATTGTTCTCCATTTCTCTCGGAAGCAGCCCCAAAGCATCTGTTATTCCTACTTAGACTATTACTAAAACAGATGGGATGGAGAGGGTGTCATGTTGATATAGAGCTGCTTCTGAGGACATGGAAACAGACTCCCAGCCTTTGCAGAATACTCTGTAGATTTCTAAGTCCGTGTCCTGAGTAGATGTCTTTTGCTTATGTAATAATAGCTTTTTTATGTTTATACAAAATTGCAGTGTAGCAAGAAAAATCTGGAGAAAGTAAAGAATAGTAAATTGGAAAAATGTGAATGAAAAGTGAATATTTTGTTCAAAATGAAATATTAGGATTCAAAATATATAAAGCATATTAAAGAGAGGAGAATGGCATGAAAAAGATTAATACATCATGAAATGGGAAAAAAAAGAAAGATACAAAATAATATATTGAATCTGATAAATTTTCCTTGAATGTATTAGAGACTGTCTGGCTGGTGTCATTCTGAAGCTGCCATTCAATCTTCCTTTGTTCTCTCTAAATGAAGAATGTAAATGAAACAACCAAAGGAAAAGAGCAAAACACTTCCATATCTGAAATTATGTTTTTGGATAGGAAAAACAGCTCTAAAACAGACATCATTGCACTCACAGGAAAATAATCTTAAATTATTATACTACAGAAAACCTTTCTTTCATCTGGGAAAAGGCTGTTCCTTGATCTCAAACTAGCTCTGCATATCAATAAATGTTTTTGTTCTCCCTCTCAAAGGGATACAGGTGGCAATAAGCAGATATGGGTATGGGAAATCTTCTATTAATCCAATTTACTTTGGAGGAGCAGACAATGTTATAAGTCAAGTTAATGAAAGTATAGTTATGGGACTAATTGCTATGCCAAAAGGTGCGGAAAAGGACTAAAGGAATGTTTATGCTGTATTCCATTTATGAATTGGGCCAAGCTATAAATATTGACTTGATGAAAAAGTCAGAAAGGAATCTCCATTGAAAACTATTTGAAAATATGAACTAGGAACCTACAGGCCAATGGCTGGTGATAAAAATCAGTTTGTTGCTAATGCATTTTTCCATCAATCCAAATGACAGCTACCTACCTGAATATATCCAAATGAAAAACACAGTAATGGAATAGATTACATCTTACACAAGCAACATATGGGAAAATTCTCTGTTGGTTTGTAAAACACTGTAAGGTGCTGAATGTGGATCAGGCTATCAACTGCTAATCACAGAAACATGCTTTAGACTGAACAAGACTAAAAAGAATCAAATCCCAATGAGATATAACCTATTCCTGAGGAATATAAGTTTGAGGTCAGGGGCAAATACCCTGAACCTTTGTGGAAAGAAATTAAAAGAGAAAGCTGGAAAGCTCATAAAAACATGGAGGAGAAGAAAAAACAAAAACAAAGAACAAGAGATTAGGAGAATTAAAAGAAATTTCAGAAATAATCCAACATCATGTTAATGTCTTAAGGAACATGAATGAAAAGGATTTAATGATGGAAAATTGCCACTAAAATGCTCCTGTTTGTAACCTTTAATTGAGTGAAATGGTACACTATGTGGGAATTTTTTTTTTTTTTGAATCGGTGTATCTCAAATGGGCTAATTGAAGGACTCATTACTCCTGCAGCATTTAAATTTGGCAAAGTTATGATTGCTTCAGTGCTGCCATGCTTCCACGTTGCTGGGTCAACTATGGACACATGATTGCTATTTTCAATGCTCTCTGTCACTTTCTCACAAGGAAAGTCAACAGGGAAGACAGCAAGGAGTTGGAAGTTGCTCCTATTCCTACTGCTTCCACGGCCCACTTGTGGTCATTCTGTTTCTCATTTAGGTAAAAAAATTTATCTGAAACAATAACCCAAAGAATCATGGATTGTCTAGTACTGTTTAAAATGGTGGAAGGAATAAATGAACGAATTGTACAAGGCAACCAACTTAGATAAGATTGTATTCAAGACAAAAGAAGTTTGTGATAAATTGGTTGTACCTGAGGAGAAAGCCAGATTATTATAAAATAATTATTAATTAGAAACCCCCATTGTGTATAAAATTGCCATAGAGTGCTTAAATGAAACTGGTATGAAAACAGTAAGGATCATGATAGCCCGCTACTGACTAAAATATAACAAACATGGTTGAAAGACTGGAAAAGGCCAACCCCAATCCATAAAACAGAAGATTTAAAAGAATTACAGAATAGCTTTAATACAGCAAGATATAGCTGAAAATCCTTCTGAAAAGATTAGCACTTTATGTAGAGATAAGTAGCTATTGAATAAGCAGATGTCAGAATCAACTATCTGATTCTTCTGATAAGAAAACTATAATAATCAGGATGTCACAATGCGAATGGAATTTAATTTCTACAAATGGTATCAAAATCAATAGGAAAAAATAAATGACCTGAGATAATTCCGAGGCAGAAACTGAAAAAGACATAAGACTGATCCTTCTAAAAGTAAAGCCTTGGTGGCACTGTGATTAGAATGTAGTATTGCAGGCTAACTCTACTCACTGCTAGGAGTTCGCTCCTGACTGTCTCAGGGTTAAGTCAGCTTTCCATTCTTCCAAAATTGATAAAATGAGGACCCATCTTGTTGGGGGCAATATGCTGACATTGTAAACTGCTCAGAGAGTGCTGTAAAGCATTATGGAGCAGCATATAAGTCTAAATGCTGTTGCTATTACTAAAGCAAGTGAGTGAGAATGCAGGGTTTTCTTTGAATATCAAAAAGTAAGGATCAAGGCTAGAAGATTTAAGATATAAGTTTAGGTTTCACAGTTCTAGGCTCCAGAATGGATAAAATGAGGAGTATGTAAAAGAGAATTGGAGAATGATGAGCAAAAAGGTTTGGAATCCTATAACTCTCATAAAAAATCAGGATTTTTCAATTAAATCAAAAGCCAGAATAGTCCACTCGCTGATCTTCTTCTGTATGAAGCAGAGATGTGAAGGATGGCTTATCATGTGAGAGGAAAAAGTTTAATTCCTCTGACCTATGGCGGGGGAAAAACTGATTTGCATTCCTTTGAGAGCCAACAAAGCCAACTTCTTAGTACTTAGTACAAGCCCAAGTATTGACTGGAAATCAAATCACAAGACAAAAGCTGTAAAACTTTGGGTGCATCATGAGGGCAGATGCATCTGTGGAAAAGAAAATAATATTCAATAAGAGAATGGAAGATCGAGAAAAGGCTGATAGAACATGAAGTAGAAAGCCAAAAAGTACTTACTAGGATTGTTTAATGTGGTGAAAGACAGCACATTTTGAAGAGTTTTAACCTAGAAAATCACCCAGAGTTTGTTTGAGTTTATTAAGATGTAACAATAAATATTATAAAAATAAATAAAAACAAAATTAAAGAAATGAGAGGGCTCTGTACATTGTGGTGCACATGGAAAGGACATAGCAGTGCTCCTTGTACTATTCAGGAACTCAGCTGCTATTCACTAGACTCAAATATTGGATATTTGGATTTTGGCATCCTTAGGCACTTAACATGTGAATGCTACTCTCAAGATGAATAGATGGATGAGATAGATAGATAGTTCCTCCCATTAAATACCACATCAGTTGTATTGTGGAAGTATGATTATAAATACGATACAAAGCATCACAACCTCTTTTCCTCTTAATTTTATTGGAAGTAAAGTATAGCATAATGATTTGTAATCCATTTTCTCTGAGGTTGAATTTGGTCAATTACCTCCAGGCTTCTGAAAGCAGTAACACCACTCATTGTTGGAAAGTTTTCCATCTTTGAAGGAGTCACAGGAGTTGAAGAGAGGCTTAATGCACGGTTCATACTTATCAAGGTAAATAGCATTGATCTCAGAGTGATCAAGGAGAAGGTCATAGTTCATATCCAGTTTGTTGAACATCCAGCCCAATGAATCCTTACAGATAGGTAATATGCTAGTATCGAATCCTGTAGAGGAAGGATCAAACAATTCCAGCTGAGAAGAAAACATAGATATCTAAAGAAAAATTTAAAAATCTCACTCTAATTCATTGTATTCTCATGTTTTGCAAATAATAGTTGTAAAATTGGATTTCATGTTGTCTTTTCCTTAATTCAGAACTAAATGGAAATCAAATGCATGGGTTGAAGCTATGGTCGATACAATCTTCAGAGTCTGCATCATAGCATTATGATTTTTTATAAACATGCATGAGGACCCCAGTTAAAGAAATACTCTTTCTATCAGCATTCAGTTTAATTGTTCATATATAAATGGAACACTCATCCATAAATAAGTGATTTTATTATACTCAAGGAATGTTGGTTTTCAAAGAACCATATTTTCCTACAGTGATTCAGAGAAATCGTTAAATCATAGTGCAGAATGCTGCTGGAATTGGCATTTATAATTGAAACAGGAGTCATATGCATTCTCCACCCTCACAATTTTAACAGGAGCAGCACTAATACCTTCAAATTATCTTTAAGTTGACAGCAAGAGCTACCATTAAGGACACCTTAGTTTTCTTCATTACATTCATTAATATCCATAATTTGTCATTCCTTAAAAACATTTGATATCTGAAAACTTTTGCTTTGGAAGCAAAAAGCAGTATTCTACCTGCAAGTTAACACTGCTTTCTTTTTAAAAGGAAAAGATAAGTGGCATTTATATATTTTGAGGCAGAATCATTTTAAAACCTCAGGGGTACATGGATGAGAATTAACTGTGATAAAATGAGCCTGCATTTCTAGGAAAAGTATACAATAACATTTTCTCTCTTTCAAACTTCTTAAGATCTCAGGTTACAACCTCCAAATACAACAACTTTCCCATCTTTCTTTCAAGACCTAGTGTGCTAAAATTCCACTTTCTCTTTGCTATTTCTCCTTTCAGGCTTACTGATAAGAATGACATATAATTTTTCAAACTATTTTCTGCAATAGTTTCATATTTATTTTATTTGTCAAATGCTTACAATATAATAGAAATAAGAATAAGCATAAGTATATATACATTAAATAGGTATGAATAAATGGGAATAGTAGAACAGGGATGATAGGCATGATTGTGCACTTATGCACACCCCTTACAGACCTCTTAGGAATGGGATGAGGTCAACAGAGGTTAGTTTGAGGGTAAAGGAGTGGGGTTTTAAGCATGTGACAACAGAGTCAGGTAGTGAGTTCCAGACATTGAACTGTTGCTGAAATCGTACTTCCTGCAATCAATATCTAGGTGGGTAGGACTTTTTGAACTCATGGTAACCAGGTAGTAGATCACTTCTCAGAAAGTCCAATCAGCAGATGCAAGCTGTTATTTTCTCATACTATATAAAAGAAAGAGTTGCATTCCCATTTGTAAATATTATGTACAGTATCAGAATTTTCCATATAATGTTTCAGTTATAAAGGTCATTCTTATCACCTGGACTGACCTGAAAACTAGAAAAGCCCTATAATGTACTTGCTATTCTAAATGTTAATTTTTTAGGGGGAAAAAGGCATCTTGCTAGAAGAATTTGTAGCAAATCCAGATGAGTATAATCACTGACATTGAAGAAGAATCATCAAGAGGCTTTGGTGAGATACTTTGGCAGACACTAATACTATTTTATAACAGGCTGCACTTAACAGATAAACTAGAGATGTGATGGATGAGGTCTATGCAACAGTTGCAGGATCCTCCTTTTTTTGGCTGCATATAGTGTGGTTGAGCAAAAATATATCAAATAGTGCAAAGTCTTGTTCATTATTAGCTAAGTGAACATCAGTAACTTTGGAGAAAAAAAGGTCTGACTCACTATTGAACATTGAACATTTCTTGAATCAGGTATAAGTTTGTCAAAAAATTGTTTATAAACTTATTTATTAATTTTAGATTGTTATCTGTTAAATATATCCAAAGTTCTATTTGTTTATTGATAAGTATGCTTTATAATATCATAGAATACAAGCAACAGAAGTGGTGGGGAAGAAAGATGCTGAGCTAGCTAGTTTTTTGGGTGACTCCAACAGAATTTTTGTTGTGCTTATTCTTAAAGGAATAATTTACAACCTGTTTCAGCCTGTGGTGATGTTTTATGCATCAATGCAACTTCATACATGAAGGAAGGACTCACTGGAGAAGAGCCTAATGCTGGGAACAATTGAGGATAAAAGAAGGGGACGGCAGGGAATGAGATGGCTGGATGAAGTCATTGAAGAAATCGGCATGAGCTTAAATGGACTCTGGGAGATAGTAGAGGACAGGAAAGTCTGGAAAAACATTGTTTATCGGGTTGCGATAGGTCAGACACTACTTCATGACTAACAACAACAACTTCATACATATGATGCACATTATTTCATTTATTTCATTTATGTAATGATCACAGTGCAGATGTCATTTGTCCCTTTTTGCTCTTCCTGAGGATATTCATGGGCACGAGTCAACCATTATGAGTCAACCAATACAATTTATTTCATAAAACAGAGAAGTCCTTTTTTATGGTGATCTCATAAGAGCATTTGATTTCAATAAAAAGCTTATGTGATTTCCTTTTTTTCTTTTTATGACTCTTTTATCTCTTTGTTTCAGGGTGGAGTTGGGGTGACTGAATGGAACTGAGCGTTTACTGGCCAGATGCTTTTTCTAATGCCTACATGAAGTTCACAGCAGATATTTTCTCTTTGAACCCTGATAGAGAAACATCTATTGCTGCCTAGGATTGAACTCTCAACCTTCCGAGTAAGAGGTTAGCGTCTTCACTTCTCTCTATATATGCGTATTATAGAATCACCCTAGAATTTGTCTGTAGAACTTTACATCCACTGATGTAAACTATAGTATATAAAATCATACATTGCAATGTCCTACCTGTCAATGAATACTTCAACTTCAACCATAACAATACAAGAGCAAACAATAGATACAAACTCAAGGTTAATCGCATCAAACTTGATTGCAGGAAATACAATTTCAGTAACAGAGTGGTCAATGTCTGGAATACTCTACCTGACTCTGTGGTTTCTTCCCAAACCCCAAAAACTTTAACCTTAGACTGTCTACTATTGAACTCACCTCTTTCCTAAGAGGTCTGTAGGGGGTGTGCATAAGCATACCAACGTGGCTACTGTCCCTGTCCTATTGTTTCTTTTTTAATTTTTCTTATATATATCCATGTATTCATAACTATGTTTTTACTTATACCTATTATCTTGTAAGCAATTGACAAAATAAATAAAATAAATAAATAAAATAAGTAAATAAATAAATAAATAAAATAAGTATTTCTAAATGGGCATAATTTCAAATAATCTAAAATGAAGCATTCCAAAATGGGCAAGCTAATTTCTATAACTAACATTTTAAACTTCAACAATAATAATACTCTATTAATTTATGTTTTTAATTTATCTAAAATAAATGTGTTCACATGTCCTCTCTCTAGCTTTCTCTGCCCAAGGAGATATTTTACATATTAAAAAAAAGGTTATTACATATTTCAGACCCAATAGTAGCCTTCCATCTCTCTCTATAAAAAATTCCACAATGTACAAAGTGATGTCATTTCCTGGTCATTTTTCCCATAAATACACACTAATAACATCTCTTTGATTGCTATTAAATTAATCAGTTGGTTTATTGGATAATAAAATAGATGGCTACCATAAAAATAATTTTCAATTCAGAATTCTGTATATAGTTTACTGATTTTCTAGTATGCAAGAGATTTAATACAATTATTGTATGGTGTAGCTAAGCTATGAGAGAATTCAGAAATCTATGAAAATTGAGTAATGGTAAGACATAACAGCATATCCTTTCAATGCAGTCAAAGCCAATTTTATAGTCTAATCCAGTGTTTCTTAACCCCAGCAACTTTAAGATGTGCGGACTTCAATTCCTAGAATTTTGGCTAACTGGTCTAATCCATTGGAATATGTATCAGCAAATCAAACCATTAAAAAACATCTGTATTATTTATGTCTCCTTTAAGTTGAAATGGGTAGTTGCCTTTGCTGCTATAAAATGTTTTTAAAGGGACTGAAATGAAAGGGATTTTCTTGTTACAATATGGGATAAGAAGAAAAATGATAAAGAAAGGAGCAGAAATTAACTATTTCTGTAAGAGAGACAGTACATTCCATTGAACAGAGCACCATCCTCATCTACGATGTTGCAATATACATTTTAAAGCATAGAGTGGAAATATTGAGGTAAAAATGGGCCTCGTAAAGATAGTCATCGGCTTACAACACTTGAGCCCAACATTTATGTTACTAAGCGAGACAGTTGTTAAGTGAATTTTGCCCCAGTTTACAATATTTCTTGCCACCGTTAAGTGAATCCCTGCACTTGTTAAATTAGTAACATGGTTGTTAAGTGAATCTGGCTTCTCAGAAGGTCGCAAAAGGTGATCACATGACCCTGAGACACTGTGACCATCATAAATATGAGTTAGTTGTCAAGTGTCTGAATTTTGATCATATGACCATGGGAATGCTGACCACATGACCATGGGAATGGTCATCTGAAAACTGATCATAAGTCACTTTTTTCTGGTGTATATTTGAACAGTCACTAAACAAACTCTTGTAAATTGAGGACTACCTATAATTCTCTTACGATGCACTGCAAAGATCAGATATGGAACACAGATGTTAACTATATTTTTGGAAATACTAGTTTTAATACAATGCCCATTATGTATAATTACAAGTTTTTCATGCCTTCTAGAAAATTTACCTTATTTTTATTCATAGGCACTTTGAAAAGAATTAAGAAAAAAAATAGATAAATGCACATTGTTGTTGAAAATGTTAATGCTAGGAAATGTTTCCAGGACTATAATCTACTGAGATACTTAAAATTGCAAGTGTATTAAAGTGGATCTTAATGTCAACATTAGGCAAGGTACAATTTCTTGTACTTTTCTAAATCATCAAGAACAAAAATGTTAAATATATTTTCTTGTTTCTTTCTAAACAACCTGAATTTTAAGTTAGCAATGCATTCTGCCTAAGATACACATTTATCTGGACGTCAGCAATAGTAGGAATATGATGCACCCAAAGAATAACTCACTTAATGTAAGTTCTATATACTGTAGGAGAGGATTCTATAAATTACTTACTTGCCTTTGATAAAGAGAAATACTGCTCTAGAACTTATGGGCTTTGAGAAACTACTTCAACTACTAGACACTGCTTCCTACTTTAGGAACTAGGACTAATGTAGAGACCGGGGTTTTTTTTTGCACTAAAAATGTTGCCAGGTAATTTTAGATAAATGAAATCCATTGAGAATTCTGGCTCATTTCATAGATCTTATAATGGAAATAGTAACTTAACTGATTGTACTTAATCCTACAGACTAATAACACAGCTTTTGCTCTTTTTTGCATAATCTAACAGTATGTATTTTAACAGAACAGTGGAAAACTTCAGCCAAAGACACAATGAAAAAACCTCCACACACTTTAGAGTTGTAGGATTTGTGGAAAGTTGAAGCTTGGAATTTTTTAAAAAATAGCCAATATTTTTTAAAAAATACTCCTAAAATTTACCATTACTTTCTTAATTTGGGGTATAGTACTATAAATTGACAGGCTCAAAAGATCATAATGTATGGTGTAAAAATTGTAAACTGTTTGGACAAGTGATGTAAGTTAGTAAAACTTCAATTATTGACACAGATTATGGAAATATACCAATAACATGAAATGGAACATAATGTGCAAAAAAGGATTATTATAGATTCTCTGTGTTGTTTCATTGTTCTAAATGTCAAGTTCAGCTCACAGGGAGGGTCAGAAGAGCCTTTTCTAGCTCAAACTTTAAAGACTTGCCATATTCTTTTGCGCAAGCACAATAGCTAGTTCCTGGTTTCTAATTTAGAAATAAATAAATACTGCCTGCTCTGCTGCCTTTCTAATTCTTTGATTCCTAGTTAGGGTAGCCAAAGACAGGAAAAGATCCTCCAACTTATCCAAAACTATCCCAATAGAGCACTAAAACAAGGAAGTGATTGACAGCATCCTGAAAGCAGAAATACATTTTTTTCCCTGGCAAGCATCACTTACTAGGACTTACAAGATTTACTATGATCCTCTGTAGAAAATCTTCCTGTTACACATAGCATCATTCCTTTTTTTGAAGAAAGAATTACATAACAAAATTGAATTTTCCATTTTTTCAGATCTCAGGAAAAATGAAACAAAATTAAAAACAAGTATTTGGGAAGGTTTTTTTTTTTTACTTAAATACAAACTTATTGCTAATAATTCCTGTTTTGACATCATTGATTCAGATTATAATAAATCTAAGCAAGCAAGATTTGATGAAGATGAGATGTCAAAAAATTGCCTAGATGTATGGTGCTAAGCAATATAAAAGTTATACCAGGAGCCACCGTGACAAAATTCCATGCAATGCCAGTATTGGCTCGGTCTAGGAATTATAAGAAAAAATGGAAAAGAAAATTGTGGCTAGAACACAAAATTAATTTATTAGTGTCCTGACATTATTTTTATAAATAAATAGTGAACATACCTAACACTCCTTCCTCTTCCTATTTTCCTTTGAACAACAACCTGTGAGATGAATTGGGCTGAGAAAGAATGACTGGGACCAAGGTCATCCTGCTGCTTTTCATGCCTAAGACTGGACTAGAACTCACAATCCATGTAACATGTTTTGTTTAATTAGAATATACCTGGGACTAGGCCCACCTGTCTCCTAGGGAGAGTATATAAATAGGACAGATATATTAAGCAATAGAGGAGATAGTTGAGCATTGTTGGTGTTTTATATGTGCTGTATGGACTAGAGGTAATGTATGAATCCAGGAACAGTTAGACAGAAATCTGCAACTGAGGACCTTTCAGGAGCAAGCAGAGATCTATCTCCAGAGCAGTTGGGCTGATGGAAAAGACCGCTGGGACTTAGTGGTGCAAAAGGCTTAGGGAAGAGTTATTTTCCCCTCTTTTCCTCCTCCTCTCCAGGCTAAAACAAGTCCAAGAAATACTGAACCTGCCTAAGTGAGTGAGCTTATCAAAGTTGCAATTTTGAAATGCATACTATAGCTTTCCCTGTGTGAATTAGGGAAAGAATAAAGAATCAATGAAACTGTAAAATTTGTGTAGAAATGTATGCATAGGTTATTAAATTACATCTACTGAATACATAAGAAATAAACACAAATTATTGACTTGAAAAGGAACAATAAATCTTACTGTAATTCAGTGAATTATTGGTTTGCATCTGGAAAAGTTTTGCTTCTTTTCTGAGCCCCAAAATGGATTCTTATGAATTGGCTCATTATAAATGAGTTGAACCATTATCTGGAATGAGGCCCACCCCAAGATTCTCACTCACTATTGAAGGCTATTCAAGGACAATAAGATAATTCTGGAGAAAATCATTTTAGAGGAGACAAATTTTGTACAGGATAGGATCTTTTACAAGAAACAGATGTTAATTCTCATATTTCTAGTCCTATGACTCATGGAGACAGAAGTGGGTGGAGAAACACCTGATTTCTAAATCTGTAGAGAACAATTAGCACATTGAACTGCGGGCAATGAAGCTCAGTGTGTTCATTACAACCTTCACCACAGGATAAAATCACTAGATGAGAACAATAGGGAGGGAACAAACTAAAAATAAAATGGTAATACAATGATGAATAAAATAGAATAGAAAACTTTGACTATGGAATTTTAGACTCTGGACATATGCCTCACAAAACAGAACAAAGCTAAAGAAAGCAAATATTAGTAAATACAGTAGAGTAATAGCAAAACAGAGACAAAAGGAATCTGAACTGATCTCACAACTAAATCTAGGAACAGTAGATTAAGACACAACTTTGATTCTGCCAAGTAGTTGTCAAATTGTGCTACTTCTCTCTGGGTGTCCAAAATTGACTTATAGTCTTTTGGCTGCCAAGAAAGAAAGGAGCTTTGTCTGTAACAGAAGAAGGCTAGTACTTAAATCTTTGTCAATATTCCCATTTCAAGTTAGAATATGTTTACTTTTTTGACTGATTTTAACATTTACATAGCAACACTTTAATATCTCATGTGATGCACCCAAGGAAGATTTAACCCACCATTTCCAATAATCTTTAGGTCACTTTAAAACTTTAATCTTCAATGTGGTGCTCATGATGCTTCTTTCTATGTCTCATTTTGTTAAAAAACAAAAAAAAGTTTGTTTTACTGACATTATGATGATGATGATTATCATTACTTTGTTGCTTTGCATGTATACTGAGAACTACTGCACCAGAGACAAACTCCTTGTGTGTCTAGTTTTAATTATGTGAAATTTCAATTCAATTCCTTTTTTTAAGAAATGAAACAAAATATTAATTTCCATCTTTATTTCCAGTAATGTTTCCAGGTATCACATGAGACCCACATACATTTTTAGAAAATAGAACTAATGGGTGACTGCAGTATTTTGCTTGGATATATGACACATTTATATAGAAAAATACAAATGTGACATAGATGTTGGTGGTAAGAGAAAGCATTCTATGAATTTAGAAGATTTGGGAGCACATCCTCACCAATTTTTTATTTTAAAATAGCATCTTTGTAACTTGTCATGTTCAGCAAATCATTCCAGCTATATAATGATAATATCCATGACATACTCCCAACATTGTAAATGTTTGAACCTTGCTTGAAAACCATAAATCCATATAAACTTTACAGGGGGGAAAATTATATGCTTACTACAGCTTCATAAGCATATCCTGATAACTCATGTCAGGGAGGATTGTAAAAGAAAGTACAAGCCGATGCTAAACATGGCTCTGGGTTTGGGATTGGTTCAGGGAGAATTGCCACCTTTGATCTTGTATGGGGTGGCACTACCCCAAATAGACCTTGTGCGTAATCTAGGGGTTTTCCTGGACTCATGACTCCTGTTCAAAGAACAGGTGGCAGTCAAGGCCAGGAGGGCCTTTGCGCAAGTGCGAGTTGTGCACCAGTTATGCCCTTTTCTGGACCAACAGTCCTTACTCACAGTCACTCATGCCCTAGTCAGTTCCTGTGCTCTATATAGGGCTGTCCTTGAAGAGCATCCGGAAGCTCCAGTTGGTGCAAAATGCAGCAGCCCACATGGTTTTGTGCAGACCTTGGTATGCACATGTATCACCTCTCCTGCGGGAGCTGCATTGGTTGCAAATTTGCTTCCAGGTGCAATTCAAGGTGCTGGTTGTCACCTTTAAAGCCCTTCATGGCTTGGGACCAGTTATCTGATGGACTGTCTCTTGCTGGTTACATCTACCCGACCCATCAGAGTGGGGAGGCAGGGAATGTTGTGGGCCCCATCCCCGAGGGAGATACACCTGATGGGATCCAGAAGAAGGGCCTTCTCTGTGGTGGCTCCTTCTCTCTGGAACATCATTCCCCCAGAGATTAGAATGCCCCCCCACCAATACTCTTCTGGAAGGCACTGAAGACCTGGTTCTGCCAGTGGGCCTGAGGAACCCAGAGTGGGATGGAGCCCATTAAATGGCTCGTGTGATCTGCTGTCATTGGGGCAGGGGATGGGAGTTGTGGGCTGATTTTGTTATATTGTGCTTTATTAATTTATTTGATTCTTTTTGTTAGTTTTTATTGTTTTAAATGTGATTTTATATTCTGTAAGCTGCCTTGAGTTGCCATGGGTGAATACGGGGCAATATAAATTCAATCAATCAATCAATCAATCAATCAATAAGAAGAAAGTGCCTCATGCCTAGTTCATGTAGACTTCACTGAGATGATAAATGTACTCCTAATTTGTATCACAAGTGACTGCAAATCAGTTCTTCCTGTGTATATATGAAGAATTTGTATACACCCAGCAGAATAAGTTGAAATTCTAAATAAAAAAAATATCCTTAGTCTGTATGTTCAGAGTGGATATAGAAGCCCTTTGATCTACATCTGAATCAAGTTGTCCTTACCTGCAATTCATGCTTTATTGCACGGAATGGAATGGAATGCAGGTTTTATAGTTGTACAAATTTTGCACTGTAGCACAGATACCAAAACGTGTGAAGAAAATTACTATTTTAGACAAGAACACCTTTACTGTGTACACTGAATAATGTGATTCTGCTCCTTGTAACCTCAACTGAAAAAGTACAAAAATTGTATGGAAGGGTCTACTCCGTAAAAGTCTTGATATAACTGTATGAATGTTTGAATTTCAAGAATAATTACAAATGCAATTCTTTTCATTTGAACGATTACAGCTGTCCAAAAGTATAGCAAAGTCTTATGGTACACATATATGTAGGATCTAGATTGGATCACTGATTCAAGGGAGAAACCAGCTTTTCTGCAATGCCCACATTCCGGAAATTTTTTTTAAAAAAATTACTGTCTTTTTCTCCATTTGTACAGTGAGGATTTCAAAGGTAATTTGCTCACAGAGATGGGCTTGCATGCTTCATAATAAATGTATGTTTTAAAAGATATTTGGCTAAGGTTATATTTCCAATTGAGAATGTGTCAGGAACATATGGGTTTCTGTGTGTTTTTTTTTTTAAAAAACCTTCAGACTGAAAAAAAGACCAAGTTTGATAAAGTCTATCATGAGTAGCTGGGACATTGCTGACAGGTTCAGCAAAATCTTCTTCCCACCACTGAAAGGAGAGAGTATGGCTGATTTATTTCTGTTCTCACTGACATCTACCAGGCTGGTGTGAGAAACAGCAAGGTTGCCAAAGGCCTTTTTATGTTGCCCTGTGGTTTGGTTCATAATCAGGGTTTTGTGACAGTGGTGGGATTCAAATTTTTTTACTACCGGTTCTATGGGTGTGGCTTGCTGGGCGTGGCAGGGGAAAGATACTGTAAAATCTCCAGTCAGAGATGCTATTTGCCGGTTCTCCGAACTACTCAAAATTTCCACTACTGGTTCTCCAGAACTGGTCAGAACCTGCTGAATACCACCCATGTTTTGTAGGTCTTCTGGCAGGTGATTATAATTATAGCCTTACCTGCCCTTTGTTCAATGCTCTTTGTTTATGTGTAATTATGCTTTATATTTTTCCAATGACATTTGCTGTTTTACTGATTGCTATATGCCACCCAGAGTTGCTTCTTGTGAGTTGGGCGGCTCACAAGATTAATATGATTAATAAATAAAACATTGAGACAATCTGTGGTATGAAACTTGGGCTTGTTATGTAGTGTACAGATTTATGTTTATAAGGATGCCCTTATAAGCTGTTCAATCAAAGTTTGAAAGTTCCCGAAAAATAATATTTCATGGCATCGATGAAAATTCTCAGTCATCCAGGAAGAAATGCCTGGAAATTGAATCATGGCAACTGGACTTATTTTCTTGTTGGTTTGAGACATTTCACTGCTCATCCAAGCAGCTTCTTCAGTCTCAATACATTTTAGTTGTAGGAGGAGGCACATTCCAACAACTCTCTGCCTACTTAGATTCCCCTTAACCATCTTGTTCAGATTGAAGAAGCTGCTTGAATGAGCAGCAAAACATCTCAAACCAACAAGAAAATATCTCCAGTTGTCATGACTCAATTTGCAGACAATAATCCATGTCCTTCCCATTCTTTGCATTAGCTATACTCTATCCCATGTTTTTAAGACCACAACTTTGGTTTTCTTGAGCTATTTTGGTGCCTCATTTGCCTGGAGAGCTATTTGCTCTGATTCCCACTGATAACATGCCTGTTGAGTGAACTTTCTGTTTCCATTTTCTGTTCTCTTGGGGTAAATAGTATGTCTTGAATAACTATCTGGCTTAATGATCAATGGTCCTGGGTTTAAAACAGTGTTTCTGATAGTAGTGTTTCTCTAGGACTTCAACTCCTAGGATTCTTAGTAATGGCCATGCTGGTTGGGGAATCTTGGGAGTTGAAATTCACATATCTTAAAATTTCTGAAAGTTCAGAAACACTGATTAGGAACATTTAGTACAGGTAATCCTTAATTTATGCCCACAGTTGAGCCCAAATTTAAGCAATAAAATGAAAGGAAACGAAAATCTCCATTCAGGAACGATAATAAATATAACAAAGTAATTAATAATAATAAACAATTCCTCATGTCCATCTTGTAGTCGTTCTATATGCATTTCGTTAGCTACAATTAATTACATTAAGTCCCTTCTAATGCTTTTATGAAAAAGAGTCCAGTAACAGCCTGTAAATTCTTATCAGAAGCATCAACACCTAAGATTTTGAGCCTAATATCCTCCAGTATTTAACTTTCAGGGCTTGATATTGTAAACAAAATTATTTTCTGTTTTCTTTCCCTGCCCTGCCAAATAACTCTCTATAACAGATTAAGAGAGAAGATTGGGGGAATTCCAGACATTGATCCATACCAACACATAAAAGTATTTATGAAATATACTTATGCATCTTCCCTAAAACCTCCATCCCCAAAACTATGTGAGTTTGAAGTAGAACTTAGATTAATTCATGCTTAGAAGGTTGAAAGTAACAAGTAGCAAGACAAGTTACTAAACATTATACCATGAATTGATTGTCCTTCTGTTTTAGAATCCTTCCTCATTATTTGTTATAGTTTAATTTCTGTAAATTTCCAAGTTTAATTCAGCTTTCTCATTTAAGCCTAGAGGTTAAGAACCTGGAATCCCTAGGGGCTGAAAGAGAATACAATACCATTATACAGGAAACTATTTTATTTTCAAAATGTATTTAAAATGGCAGTCCTGGCTACATGAATCCTTCTTCCCTACACAATGAAAAGAAACAGTAAAGAAAGGGAAATATGTGCTAAGGTATTATTGGGTCACTTAAAAACATAGCTGTCATTGCTATTCTTATTGAACTTGTAAATATATCCCAAATTTTATTCTCAGATTTGTCATCTTACTGCCTTGTGCTGAATCTGAGCTTGTTGGCTTGATGACACGATTCGCATCTTCATGAAGACTGCCAAACCAGTCTTTTAGACGGGATGCAAGATTTCGCAGTTCCTTGTCTGTGCAAGCTGCAAAAAGAATGACAGCAATTACATGACAGATAACATCACAAACATAGCCTTATCAAAGATTATTTTTATTTTCTGCCTGAAGAATAAACTTTGATTCCAAGATCACTAATTTCAAACAGAAATTATATAGCAGATCAAAGGGTGAAAGTGCATCAAGAACACACAAAGCAGCAACACAAGATTTATTATTATGTTTGAATTTTGGCTAAATGGGAGACATAATTTATGATGTACAATCTGGACACAAATCCATCTTCTGTTGCTTCTCAGTTTTGTGTGGGATTTTTCTATTTTTTTGGTAATAGGTATCACCTTTTAGATCTTCCAAGAAAGGGCATCAATCAAACAGCAGCAGGGAAAAATAGCACTGCTATTAGAACAAGACCCTGGATATAATTTATAACCTTGTTTGGTTTAGTTTAAAGTTATTGCTATGCCAGTAGGAAATCTTTTAATGTAAGGTTTCATGTTTTCCAGTTCGATGGCATTTTTAAATCCCTTCTCTATTGTTAAAGTTTATTTAAACATGTAGCAGGCACTAAAGCATTTCAAATATAAGACATTATAAATAAAGAGGTAGAAAAGTACACAAAAGCATACACACACTATTGTATGTAAGTGTTTGCATGCATTTGCAATCTTTAATACTGAAACATTAAATAATTCTGTCCAGAATAAAATATGTATAGATGGAAGTAATTCATAAGAAAGAGTGTTGTTGGTGTAATTAAAGAGAACAAGCATGAAAAAAGCAACCTTAAATTAAATCATTCTTCATGTGATGATAATTTTTCATTCAGTGCTGAGAAGCTAAACTTTAGTTTTCCAGCCAGCATTGTTATAGCAAAAATAGCAATTTACAACAGAAATTAAATTAATTTCTTATGTATTTTATATGTCTTGGGGAAAATAAACAATAAGCTTATACTAACATCAATTATTAAATATTGTTTCTTAATACTTCCTTAAGATCTATCAGTCAACATTAAGAACCACTTGATTACTACCAGTAGTTATAGAACATGTACTGATCTGAGCATAATCCCTGCAATGCAATCAAAACATTCATATAAAACAATTCTAAGGAGGCATTCCACATTTATAATTATTTTTATAGTCAGTTCTTAAAGATTTCCAAAATAAAAGAAATTTAAAAGGATTTTTACAGCATCTAGAATTCCCTGTTGTTTCCTTACATCCAAACCTAATACATCCAAATTGTCTTTTCATACTATTAAAATATTTGTTGTAATTGATACAGCAACCAGCTAGGTGACAGTACCAACCTGCCCTTGAAAAACGAAGAGGTTGGAAAGATGTTGGGTGCAAGACCTACCTGGAAATTATAAACTGTAGCCAAGATAGAATTGGGGAGGGGGAATCCTAAAAGTCAAACTATTTCTATATTGTTTCCAAGAAAAATATATGGAATTTACCTTAACAGTTTACCATTTTATTCTAGATTTACATAATACTGAATAAGATTCTAGGACAGGGGTCTTCAAACTTGACAGCTTTAATACTTGTGGACTTCAACTCCCAGAATTCCTTCTCCAGTCATGTTAGCTCAAGAATTTTGGAAGTTGAAGTCCACAAGTCTTAAACTTGCCAGATTTGAAGACCCTTGCTCTAGGATATAAACTATTCTTCAAACAGTGTTGATTTCAGGTGTAATTAGTTTAAGACAAAAGCTGAAAATTAAGTTATTAAATTCATATTATTATTATTTTTAAAAAACCTTGAATTTGCATAATTTGAATTTTTGGTTGATTTTTCTTTCAAATATATTTTGCAGAAATAATAGACATTGAAATAGCATAGAAATAGCAAACACTGAATTTCCAATCAGGGGTCAAGTGTGTCTAATCCTGTATGTTCCCCATGTTCCCATTTCTTGAACACATATTTATTCATGCCTTAAAACTTGGATGATCAAGGAATGAGAGGAAAAAAAAGGATCAATGATCAGAATTTTATTCCCTTTTCAAGTTCAAATTTCAAAATTTCAAAAGGTAAGTTTTAAATAACTGGTTTGTGATGTCAATATGAATAACTAAACACCAGGGAGAAATTGTATCACTTAAGAGATGAAAATGTACTCAGTTAACTTGTACTACTAAATATCTTTTGAATTTTGAATAAGATGAATTCATGCATTTTAACTAAAACGCATGAAAGCAATTTGGTACATCTGAATCCCTCTCATACTTTTGCTTATTATTTTGGCTTATCATTTGCTTGGTCCTAGTTTCTTTAATTAACTAGGAAAGTATGTATGTATGTATACTCAAGTAGCTAAGTCTTAGCTATGTACAGCATGAAGTTATAGGACAAATGTAAGTGTCTTGAACAGGAATTAAAATGGTAGATTCAATAATTATATTAATTGCAGGTATTGTGCCAAGCAATAATAAAGGAAATGCTGTCATGTTAAATTCTTGGATTTTTCAGAATAGGATCACAATTACATTTTTTTATTTGATGACAGTCCTTTATAATAATTATCCTTTACAATCTCTTAATGGTTTTACTATTTTTTCATGACATCTAGATAAATGTATCTACTATTCATTTCTGTTATGCATGTTTATTGGAGAATATATAATTTTTTTGTTCTAAATTTCTGCTAAGCGATTAGTGGCCAGCAGAATCCATTATTTATGAGAAAGGACAGAAAAGATATTCCAGCTTTTCATTATCTTTAATGATAGAATTCACATATTCAAGCCATTTTATTATTCTTCACATGAGTTCATTCAAAAAATTAAGTAACATTATTCAAATATAAAAGATTTTCCTCCATGCTTCACACAGTAATCCATGAATTAATGGACATGCTTCACATAATAACTTACAATGTAATATCTCCGTTCACTGCATATTCTAATATAGTCCCTGAACTATCTCTATACAGCCCAAGGAATGTCATTGTGTTGTACAAAGCTAGGAAATTGGATTTTTATTTAGTGCAAGATACTTTTAAAAATAGTTTAAAAACTGAGCAGGAAGGAGAGAGAGTATAGCAAAGGACAGAAGTGGTAGTCACAAGGATTATATATCAAAATCAAAATCAAATTCCATTGCATGAGCCAATATAATTAAAAGATTGTATCAGAACATCCGAAAAAATGGACTTTTATGTAGGAAGCCAAAGAACAGTCTTAGCAGCCAAAGAGCAATTACAGCAGCCATATAGTATGTGTGTGATATAGATAGATACATAGATATAGATAGATATAGATAAATACATATAGATATAGATCTGATACACACACACACACACACACACATCTACATCTACAAAGAGAGAGAGACATACATGCATCTGATGGAATCCCAATCAGCTAGTGTCTACAATAATTCTGTTCTGCATTCAGTTTGCAAAATATCCTTACAAGACTTGTAATCAGCTACAAGATTTGTAATTTACTCTTTGCTCAATGCATGGTCTTGACTGCACCACAGGATAAGTGATTGTCAGAATTAACAAGTAATGTTTGGGCCTCTGATTTCTAGTGAATGCATCTAAGGCACTAAGTCCTATTGTTTCAGGAATATTTCTGTCTAATTCTTAACCCAAAAAGCAATTTTCAGCAAATGATATTTTCAATAAGTATAATTTAGTTTGTTTCATTGGTCACATTGTGCCCTTCAGATTATTTCTAAGAACTGTATCTCTCTTAATTTTAAGACACATTAATTCAAAAATGATTGCAATGATTTACGATGCCAATTGTGGAGGACCATTGCAATCATTTTTGAATTAATGTGGGCATTTGTGGGCATAACTCATCGACCACTTGCATTTGCTTTTTAGCAACAACCCTGTGCTATTATTTCATGTTCAGACAGTTGATATTAAGATGTTGGAACCATATTACACAAGCCAGAATTAGTTTCATACCAAACTCTCTCTATATATATATATAACGTCGCTATAATAAAAGCACAAATATTATGTGAGAAAATACCCGAAGAAACCTAAATACCACACACACACACATATACACTAATATATATATATATATATATATATATATATATATATATATATATATATATATATATATATATTCCCTGATTATTCATCATAATATCATCATCAGACATCAAAATAGAGAAACACCCCTATAACATGAATAAATGGGATGATACCTCCTGCCTACCAGACACCTGGAAACTAGCCCTTATCAACAAACAAGTTCTAGCCATGAAAACCAACACTGGACTCAAAACAACACATGATGCCACCACCAATCTCCTTCATTAGACTTAAACTGAAACCCATCCCATAGATGAAAGGCCAGAAACCAGACCACGGCTGCATCACCAGCTGCCACACACACCGACCCCCAAACCATGCAAACTGATACACGCCATGAATACATAGCCAGGCCTCAAACATGGAGCCAAACCAAAACCTGGAACGTCACATCACAGCCACCCGCTCAGGATATCACATCACGAAACTCAGGTTACACCACAAAACCTCAGGATGTCACAACACAGCCAACGACCCAAGAGATTATAGCACAAGACCCAGGATGTCACAACAATAGAACTCAGAAGGTCGTCACACAGCCCATTATCCAGGTCATTACAACCCAGGAGATTACAGCACAAGACCCAGGATGTCAAAACAATAGAACTCAGAAGGTCATCATACAGCCCATTACCCAGGTCGTTACAACACAGGAGGCTGATAGACACACAGCCAATACCTCAGCCACACATGTTCTTATGAAAAAGTCAGCCAATCTGCAAACATCAACTCCATCAACCAATCAAGAAATGACAACACAGCCAATCTCCCCACCAGTATATATAGGGAGACGGCAGTTCCGATCACACTTTGCTCACACAAGCACAGAGCCAAAAGCACCAGCCTGAAGATGGCGAGTGGGACCTCATTGAAACATTGCCAAGATACTCTCAATCTTACATGGGAAAAGACCCGAACATGCCAAGACCTGCATACCTGTACCCATGAAAATCTACGAAAAATATATATTCTCTCTCTCTCTCTATACACACACACACACACACACACACACACACACACACACACACAGAGAGAGAATAACAGAAAGGACCTTAGGAGTCTTCTAGTCCAACCCCCTGCTCAAACAGGAGATCCTATACCATTCTGGACAAATGGCTGTCCAGTTTCTTCTTAAAAACCTTCATTGATGGAGCACCCACAATTTCTGAAGGCAAGTTGTTCTCACTGGTTAATTGTTTTCACCATTAGGAAACTTCTCCTTAGTTCTAAGTTGCTTCTTTGCTTCATTAGTTTCTATCCATTGTTTCTTGTCCTGCCTTCTGGTGCTTTGTAAAATAGGTTGCCCCCTCTTTTTTGTGTCAGCCTCTCAAATATTGGAACACTGCTATTGTGTCACCCCTGTCCTTCTTTTCACTAGACTAGAAATACCCAATTCCTGCAACTGTTCTTCATATACAGTATTTTAGTCTCCAGCCCCCTAATAAACTTTGTTGTTTTTCTCTACACAAGTGTGGTCTTACCAAGAGATTAATCCCTTCTATTCACTCATCTAAGAATACTGAGCCTCAGACAGAACATTGGGGTACCCAATTGGTAACTGCACAATTCTAGAGAAAAAGTAGTAGCTGTTTTCAGATGATGCTGAAAGTATTACAATTGTACTTCTGCAAAACACTTTAAAAACAAACAAACCTGAATCTAAAGTGGTGCCTAGCCTTAGTCATCAAAATACCTACATTATCTTTTGGTGCTTAAAAGAAATTGAAATTATAATTTCTGCTTTCATTGAGAATTTACGACTACAGAACAATTAATGGAACATCAGGCAAAAGGCAAGAAATTCTGCTGCTTTAATTTAATGCTAAAATTTGAGCCTGGTGACAATTGAAGCTTCAGTATATAGTCAGGACTAAGCTAAGGCTGCACAGATGCCAATAAATTGTCCATCTTTTTTGAGTAATGTTTATGTAATTTTATAAATATTTATTGGTAGATCTG
Source organism: Bungarus multicinctus (assembly GCA_023653725.1). Lineage (NCBI taxonomy): Eukaryota > Metazoa > Chordata > Lepidosauria > Squamata > Elapidae > Bungarus > Bungarus multicinctus. Next base: position 86,194,544 of record CM042834.1, read on the forward strand.
TCTCTCAGCAGAAACTATTATTCATTTAGTGAAATTAAAAGCATGACTTATATCCTTAGGCACGGTATGTTTCTGGTTCTTGAAAATAGCTTAGAAGGCCAAATGAGCAGTATCCAATCTGTTAAAACTGCCTGCCAGGTCCTGTATGCTTATCTCCTTACCTGCATACTCGGTTTTCTTTTGGAAAGCTCAAAGCCCTTTGGCACACATATTAAATATTATAATGAAAAGTTGAAAGTTTAGAAAATTCAGATTGTTTTTCTCCATACTGAACTGTTAATTAGTCTAAAGGAGAAAGTATGATAATCCAAGCTATCTCAGCATGCATTTTAATTATAATAATGAACAATATTCGAGCAATCTGGTTCTGAGATCCAGATGAAATTCAGATGACTTTAAATGATATATTCCACATGTATAAGAAAAGGACTGCAAATCAATGCTGTAATGTGTACCTAATTCAGAGACAGTGTATTTTTGTTATGTTATAGATTAATGAGGTTGTTCTTTAAAACAGAGAACCTTTTTTTCCATAATGGCTTCTTCTGAGAGATTCTGATGGCTTCAACTCTGATAACGTTCAGGCTGTTAATGAAGATATGGTGGTTCTCCCAGAACTCTGAGCAGGTTGGTGTCAGAGCCCTTGTAGAAAGGCTTTTTTTTGTATATATGCCTGCCTTCCAGCTATAGAAGAATATTTCTCTTCTAATTTTAAAATTGGAAGTAGCTCAGAATGGTTAGGAATCGAGAGGCCTTCAGCCAGTAAATAAATAGGAAAGGGTTTTCTCCCCTGAAATGTGTGAGAATATGCAGTTCTTAGGAACCTGTATATTTTTTAGATATGGGGAATTCATATTTGCAGGAGTTCCCAAGAACTGTCCATGTCTGCACAATGTCACTGATCAACCTTCAAAGAGCAAAGGCTTTGTCTAGGTAATTGCTTTCAATCCTTCCCTCATATCTGATCCTATAAACAAAGTCAAAGAGAATAAGACTCTATACTAGTAACTGTGAGATGAATAATGGTTTCTTTGAGAAGAGTATCCTAAATTAAAAATTAAATTAAATTAAATGAATATTTTGTTCTCGGGACCCCTTCCCACATTTAAAAATCGGGGAAATGTTGCTTATGTTAGTGAACCCCAAAACTCTTTTGTTTGTATGGGCTATGTTTATCAATATTTACCATAGTAAAAATTAAAATGCATTTTTTGGACTTTTAACATAAATAAAACATTATTCATGAAAAAAAAATTGCACTTTTGAATCAATAAAAATAAGGATAATGAGAAGACTGACATTGTTTTAAATTTTTGCAAATATCGTCAATATGAGGCAGCTAATTTTTATTTTGCAGAGTACTGAAAGGGTCTTGAAGGACCCCCAGGGGTCTTCAGACCATACTTTGAGAAATGCTATCTCAGACCAAATACTGAGATCTATATAAAAACTGAACTTTTAAAGAAGCAAAGCCTAGATGAAACAACATGAAGACTGAAGCTCAGCTTTCAGAGCTGCATAGTTAGAAAGAACAGCAGTTCAGTCTTTTTACGTAATTCATATCAGAAACTTCCAGTTAATTAATGCTGTGAGAACTTTGAAAAGATATAGCAATTTGGTTTACTCAAATATCCCAAAATCTGAATGCTAATCCCAGGCTTACATCAACTACTGTAACATACTGGGCAGGCAGATTTCTTTCTTTTTATTATGCTACCTGCAAAGGTGTGCCAAATGTTCTTTTCCCTTGAGACAGTCTTACTTTCTACAGTTGCAGTCCTACCATTAGTATTGCTTATGTTAGTCTGCAATGCATTTATGGGAATGTGCTGCTGTGGGAAAATGTAGCACTGTTGCAAAGGGTTGTTCTGCCTGTTATTTTGGCAGGACTCCTGTCCTTTAGTAATTTAGGGAGTTGATCTTAGGGTTCTTCTTTTTCCCCACAAATATTGTACATATCTGTGAGTAGACATGTAAGATATGAAGGGTACTTTAGGTCAGACTGTCTATTCCATTCCATTCACCTCTAAGCAAATTAGAAGTAGAATATTCCTATAAATTTGCTCTATGTTAAAATATAAACCCAAGGTAATTAGAAAAAAAGCAAGATAACAGCAAGAAATCCTGCTATATCTGAATTAAAAAATAACCTCCAATAAAAAAGTAGATTACTTCTCAACTCCTGTGTACTCCCTTTAATTTGTGATGTTTCCTTATTTATTTTGCTTTTAGGAAGCTTGCACAGAGAAACTCAGTGCAGATGTTAGAAGGAAGTTGCAAGTTCAAGGCTTCCTCCTTCCTTTTCCTTGCAACAAATTCCAAAATGATGGTCAGAGTGCAGAAACTGATTAAGAGTCTACATTTTATTTTACATGAAATAGATAGATTATGATTGAGAAAGCATTTTTGTACAAACACAACGCTCAAAAACCAAAAACATAACTGGATAAAGCATTCTTCTTTTATTGTTATTATCTCCTTTATTCACTAAACATGAAACTCAGTCAACTGAACCTTTAAAAATGTATCACAAATATAACTGACTGGCGCTAATGGTTGATAGGGTTGCTGCCGGTATACTAGGTATCAACCAAGTATTTTCTCAAGATGTACAATGTTCCAAGTAGCACAGTTTTTTGCAGTTCTGCTTATGTTATTTGTAGGAAGCTGCAATTTCTTGATGTATTTTTTAAAACTCTTGGACATGGTACCAAGTGCCCCAATGACAGTGGGTATCACTATTACAAATATAAATTACATTTATATTTGTTACAAATACTGGTACACAATTGTTATTGTTATTATTATTATATCATTATACTAAGCAGTGTTAACACAAATAGAGTAAAGTAGACAAATCATCCCCTTTATACATAACTGGGTGGGAGGGATATCACAGAATTTGGTTCCCATTGATGAGATGCTTTCATTCTCAATTCATTCATCTTTGAAATGGAAAAAATTGTTGACAATGGCAGAAGTTCTTAATCCCCTCTTTTTTAAGTTACTATTTCAAAGTTGTCAAAGTGATAAAAATCCATAACTACAACCGGGACTTCTTGGTATAGTCATCAGACTTCTTATTTTTTTTATGTGCATCTCTATGCATACTCATTCGAAAGTAAACTCACTAAAGTTAAGGAGACTGACTTTCAAGTACATTTGCATAGGACTGCAGCTTCAGTGCAGGAGTGCAGAAAATCATTTTGTGCTGTTTTTCATTGAATGCAGTTAATGAAGTATTCTGGTGCTGTTTAAGAAGGATGAAATTGAGGAACATAACACAGGCAGCTCCACTCAAATGCATTTGACTTCTGAAATTAATTAAATCCCTGCTGGTTATTGTTTTTATGTTATTTTTTAAAAAATGATATGTTTTCATAATTTCTTCCCTTTATTACATACCCTGGGGAAACAGAAGGCCCCTTGTGAAAATCCTTTTATTTACTTAGTATGAAAGCACACAAATAAGAAATTATTAACTACTTGCACAGATTGAAATGATTTATTTTAAGCTGAGCTGTTTGCTAGATGTAATCCTGTGCAAGGCATTATGAAGCTTTACTCATGAGCTACCTAGGTTGGGTTTCAGGATATCTCACTATTATAAGGTACATGTAATCTGTTTGTTTTGAAAGAAGTCTTTCTGCTTGTGCAGGCAATATTTAAAAGGGAGAAACTGCAAGACAATATCTGAATCAGACACTGAAAAACTACTTTGTCTCTTCGGCCAGGGTAAAAAGATTGATATGCTTAATTTGGCTGAAAAAATGGCTTTTTCAGGACCTATTGTAGGAAATGATGAGAAAAATTTGATTAACTGGAAGATGACAGTAGAGACCTTGATGCTGTCTGACTTGGTTGTTGACTTGCAGACATTTCATTATTCAACTAGATAACATCATCATTGCCTGCCACCAGTATCCACTGATGATATTACTAGACTGGTAATGATACATCTGTAACCCAACAACCACGTCAGGCAGCATCAAGGACTCTATGGTCCAATCCTGACATACATATATTCTCTGATGTTAGAAGATGACTAACACTACTTTTGAAAGCTGGTACAAAATTCAACTCAGGTCTACTATAATCAGTACCCTCAGTCTATAAAGTGAGACTTCTAGTGAATATTTTTCCCCTGGACCCTCCATATAAAGCAATTAGGTTTCCCAATTGCTGTTGAAATGTTCCTAATTGTTCATCTTTTTAAACCATCAGGTGTTTCTCACTCTAGTACTCCAGACTGAAGACTATCCAAAGTCTTTGACTGCAGGAAATGCCACAATTGCCATATGAGCATCAGTTAGGAAAAATAACCATTGTGGAAGACTGTCAGAACAAATAGAATCTGTGGTGAAATTATCTACCCATGAGAAACAACAACTGTATGTTATTCCTATAAAGGTCTTTCACCCTGTCCATCAGTGACATCAATGTGAATTTTATAGATGGAGAACAGTCAGCTCTTACTCAAACAGGGAAATTCAGATCAAATGCCAGAGGAAACTTTATGTTTTCACATAGGTAGACTTTTCCAAACTGAGTATTAGCCACTGTATGAAAATACAGCATACTGTAGATTTTGTCAGCATATACTGTCATACCCTGAATAATGAGATTCTTGATACACTTTGATTATACCATGTATTAAAATTCTTCTTGGTGAATCTAACACTGGGATGGTACAAAATGTTGGATTATATCATGAGTTTAAGAGAAAGCCAAATAATCTATCTGATAAATGGAATAATTTCAAACTAACCAACATTCTTTTTTTTTTGGCAACAATGCTATCACTAATTTTATTTCATTTTAGAACTTAATCAGGTGACATATTTTAGCTTATGTAGTCTGCAAGAGTTGTTTGAAAATGTGTTGTATATTTTTGTTGTTGTAATGTTTGTCTAATGTGTTTTACTTCAGCTTGTCATCTTAAGTGCAATAAACAATACACAAGTTGACTTTTTCCCAGAAAACAAATGAATAGACATCCCTTTTAACATGGACAGTTTACTCATCATGTTCCATTTGATAACTTGCTTCCTATCCTGTAATTAGAGCAAACAAGAATTCAGCTGTATCCCATAATATTCAGAAGAAATGGCCAAAAAAACAAACTGCTTAAATATGCCACTTTAAAGGGGGATATAAAGATATCAGAAATGTACACGCTTTTATACCTGCGACTTTTCTAAACACACTCATATTTTCAGAATTATACTGGAAGATGTCAGAGAGCTTATTCAGGATAATGTGGTTAGATTTCTGTTCGATCTTGTTAAATAGTATGGGATCCAATAGTGAACCTTAAGTTTGAAACCTATCAACATGAAGGTTTAAGTTGATAGACATAATTATTTCTCAAATCAAAGACTAGGAACCAGCATTGCCTCACAATGGTATCTTTCAACATATAAATCATAAATTTATTTATAGCTGTAATGCAGTGGAAATAAATGGTTCTTCAATTGTGATGTGGCATAAAGTACAATATACCCATCTTCAATAATCTCATTGAAAGTAAAGGAATCTTATTATCTTGCCTTTCAGATATATTCCTTCTTTTTTCTTAAGCTCATTAGTAATTATCTCATTAGTAATTAACGATTAGTTAAACTGAAGTATTGCAATTCTTATATATTTCCTTCCCTCTTATTTGATTAAAAATTGATCACAACCTGACATAGTCTTAATACAGAGAGTAATTAGCAAAGAGGCACAGATTGTTATTGCTCAAAAGATGTATGATGAATGGAAAGACATGCATACATTTTTTATATTTCCACTTATGGCTCACATTCAAAATTATTGTGTGGAACTTGATCCTAAACATCTCACTACTAAGGCTTTTCAAATTGCCTAAGCTTGATAAAATAAAAGTTGAGTTTTATTTCTGTTTACTATGTAGACAAATCCAAGTAGGGTTTGCCACTGCATCCTTCTAGGAGGGAGGGAGGGAAAAAGAGAGAAGGAATAGATGCTAGGAGATACATAGACAGACAGACCGACAGACAGACTAACATTTCAATTTCTGAGTTTAGATTGCAACTATGGGAATTGTTGCTAACTTTCCATGAAGTTCAAACAGCCTTTTTTAAAAATATCAATTAACTGATGTAGAAGCTGTTACCTGCTAAAGTATTTTTATTGTGATTCAGAGAAATATGCAAATATATCTAACTTTGGAAACTATTTTATATTTGAATTGCTCCACCAAGCAAGGACATCTGACAGTGGTCACCAACTGGTGGGCTGAAGCCCACTGGTGGTCCATGAGAAAATTTTGGTGGTCCACAGAGCACCCCCCAAAACAACTAATCCAGGCTGTGCAAGAACACAAGGCTGCAATGCCCACATGGCCTGCGGGAACTCTCCCCACCCACTCACTCCTTACCTGACAAATGTGCCTGCTAAGTTGCTATTTTTCCTTTTTCCGACCATTAGCTATTCTGCTGTGCCGGGAGATTTAGATTAGCTAGAAAGCAGGAAATCATTGCATTTCTTGCTAATCTTTAGATCTTCAGCTCTGTTTTTAAGCAGAGCCGAACTTTCCTTAGGACTGAAGCAATGCAGACTCAGCTAGCCAATGGCAGAAACACAGATCTCTAAGTGAATCTGTGATTCTGTGAGCAACTCAATCTGCCTGCCTGCTTTGCCTGATTTTGGGTAAAAGTTGCTCTTTTTTTATAAAAAAACCCAATATTTATATAACAATTTATAATATTTACATACAACCCATGCCCAGCCAGTCACATGACCACCAAGCCACCCCCACAAGTTAGGCCATGCCCACAGAGTTGTTAAGAAATATGAATCCCACCCCTGCCTCTGTGTGTATGTGTGTGTGTGTGTGAGAGAGAGAGAGGGGGGGGGGGAAGGGAGGGAGGGAGAGCAAGAGAGGGAGGGAGGGAGAGAGGTTAGATCATCTCTCTCTCTCTCTCTCTCCCACCAATGTCAGCAAGCCACCGTTAGTCAAAAATCATATTAGTGGTCCCCGGGATTTAAAATTATGAGTTTGGTGGTCCCTGAGGTCCAAAAGGTTGGCGACCCATGATCTGACATATGGTAAGGGGTTAAAGGTGGAAAAAAGGAAAGGATTAAAGTAGATGGACAGAACTAATAGCAGAACATTTAAACCGGTTTAAATAGTAGTAAAATAACAGTGGTAAAATAATTTACAGATTGATGATATATAAACAAAATTCTTTGAAATGTGAAAAGAATAAGATAATTTAAAGGAAAAAATGGGATTTACTGATCAGGGTTTGGGGAATTTAAAATAAAATAAAAAACCCAAAAATGTCATTTAAATTATTTCACCATGTAAAACTTACATTTTGCCTCATTTCATGATCTTCCACAGCCCTGTCCACTAAAAGGCTTTGCACTAAGATCTGAGATGATTGGAAAACTGAGGTGATTCATTTGGACTGTATGGAATTTCCTCAACTTTTCAAAAAGACTCTTTGCAGAACTGACATAAATCTAATTCATTCTGGTTGCAGCAAGACAAATATGTCGCCTGCAAGTCAGCATTACATGCCTACGAATTTCATTTTTCTCCTCCATTAATATATGTTTTTGTATGCCCAGCTGATTCTGGTTTTAAATAATGTGTGTCCTCTGGGTCTTATCTCTATGTTTCTCACTGAACGTTATCATGTGTTCTACCATGAGGGCTTCATTAAAGTAGAATGCTATCATGCAGGGAATTAGTCTCAACTGTGAAAAACAGAGTGGCTTCAAAAGGAAAATTAGGTATCCTGGAGCACCAAGGATTGCTTATATTCAGAGATGTCCCAGAGGATCATTCCTGCAATTTTCTGAAAACTTAAAAGAAAGGTAATGACTGTGCAAATATGGAAAAACCCAGTTCCCCAGTGCAAGGCACTGGAAAAAACTTCATGGAAAGAACAAAGCGTCTTTCTATCCTGCTGTGTTGGCTAAATTGAAATGAACAAAACATGCTGGCTAGGTATTTTAAAGAATAATTTTTAAGTAAGTGAAGTTCTGATTTAATAATCAAGGCAGAACAGCAAACTATGCTATTCAAATCAAGGTGCATTCAAACAAGATAGAAGTACTGCTGGTTCAGGCTGTCAACTTTTAACGCATAGAATTAATTCATACAGTTAAATGCCCTCTTACATATTATTGACAAAATCAAATACAACTATTTTTGGGATGAAACTTTATGTATTTCATGGCTGAATATTTCTTGCATTTTTGGAGACAAAGGAAATGCTGTCACATGGACAATCTTTCTATATGTATTTTCAGAGACATGTTTAGATAGCTATATGATGTATCATGTAAGCAATTTAGTTGCCAGTGAAAGTCCCAGTATATCTCTAGATCTCTGAACTAATTCTATAAAGACAGAAGTCTTGTTTATATATTTACTGATTTTAATTTATGATAGTCACCCAAATCCAAAAGATTCTTAAAATCTGTAAAAATAACTGAATATAATACCACAAAACCTGGACAAAAATGATCTAAAAAGCAACACAAATTGAATGAACTTGTGGCCTTAACATACATTAACTCCAGGCTTTAACTTTACATTTATGTATCATACTGTAAAAATGCAATGAAAGTACATTTCATTTTCAACAAAATACAACTCTCCTTGGTTAAAAAAAACTCTGGAAAAGCACAGAACAAGAATCACTTCTGCTTCTATTAAATAGATTTATAGCATTAAAGGGAGCATAAAATATATAATTTTAATAATTAATATTCAGCTGAGACACAAAATAATACATTTTAGCTGTAAATATAAAAACATAACTGAGGATGACTCAGTAAGCCAGCATGTACATCTAGCATTTAAGGTTAGTTAATTTGAAGGCATTTTTATGACGTACACACTCTTTATTTTTATATATCTGATAAACAAGCTTTGGCGGTTCTTATTCAAAAGAAACAAACCAATCAACACAATCTTCCAACTCAAACAATGTAAAAAAAACCTTTTTTAGCTGTTTAACCAAAAGTACAGAGAAACAAAATAGATGCCCTTATTACTAAAAGATGCAAAACATCTGTCCAACCAGCTATCAGATTCCTCATTCTTACTCTTTGCAACAGTTTTCTGGCATCAAGGGAATGTCCCCACACTGTTCTTTCATTTCCATGTCACTAGTTAGTATTTCCTTATCTGGAAGCAAGGGGACTTTGCTGCCAACTCTTAACTTTTCTTTGCTCTACTTTCTTTTTGTGGCAAGAAAAAGTCTGGATTGCAAAATCTTGAGCATTATTTTAGCAGCAAATGAAATAAGTACATATATCCAGCAGTTTGAACATTCTTTAACACTGCCTCTTTTTAATATTGGAACATAAATGGATCTTTTCCCATTCACTGGCCACCCTAATCTTTTTCATTCCTGTTTACAAACCATTAGCAGCAATTAATGTCAACATCTTGCAAGCTTTATATTGCTTTACTGAGATTTCATCAATCTTGCAGCTTTGTATGTATTGTGAGCTTTAGGATCTTTTAAATTCTGTACAGTTCTTCTGTACATTCATACAATCTCTTATTTAACCACTTCCCTCTAGTTGATCTTCCCTTCTTTCTCTTTTATCATATACATCTTTGCATAAGTTTCCCTTCTGTAATTTTACTGAAATGTTACTGTTATTAATTTCTTTGTATTGTTTGTAAACTTTTAGCTCCTTTGAAATCTATTACCTGTCCCCCCACAGTATTGCTGTGTTTGATCCACAATTCTCCATTATTTCTTTGTACAACTGTTGAGTTGAGGCTATAGGGAAGAACTACAGGCACAGTATAAGTTATTCATGGTCACTTCATATGCAACATATCAAGACAAACAAACAAATAAAATCCCATATAAAAACACCTTTGGGACTACCTCAGCCTGGATGATGGAGAATCTCTATAGACATTTAGTTATATAATTTGGGATAAACACCCTTTGAATGGTGCGGGAATATGAACGGATTTCCAGAAAAAAAAATTAGACTATAGGAACCATTTGTGCTTCAGTTTGAGATGCAGACAACACAGACTCATCCCCAACAGCCTGTGTCTGTGTTCAACAGTGAAGGAACATAGGGCAGAGAAAAACACTCTGCAGAAAACACAACTCCACAACACAGTCTTTCCAGCAGTTCCAAGAAGGGTCCACACCCATTTGCACTACTCAGGTAAACCTGAGGACCCAGACAAACCTCCAAGTGGCCTCAATGGCTCTCTAAAAGAATGCAAATGACCAGCTGTCTACAAGGAATACAAATCCTTCCATTCCCCACCATCTAGTCAGAGCTGAAGTAGCTTCTTGGATGAGAAGCAAAATGTTTTCAAAGAAAAAACAAGAAAGTCTATTTGCTTCTGGAAAAAGTACTTTTGGGGCAACAATGACCTGAATGACTGAGAATCTTCATACACAAAAATCCCATATATTGAGACACTGCAAAGAGGTGAAGCCTGATCTTTGCAGGTTCACATTTTGAAATACATTTCTAAATGCATCTGTATGGAATATCCATGTGTCTGATCTCCAGATTCCTGCCGACATCTGTAAAGATCATAGAACTCTTTAATGTGAAAGATCCTGCTCATAAGGAAAACAACTGCATATCTGTTTCTGCTTTCCTTCAATAATATTGTTATGCAATTTATATTAATAAAAATGAATACTTCTTATCATTGTGTTCCTCTCCCAGAAGTGAAATATGAAATGTCACTCCTGCTATTTAATTAGAGGTCCAGAAATTAGAAAAAGATATCTATTTTCTGCTCATTGGGTTGTATGTCATTGGATGATTTTATAAGGTTAAAATAATCAATATACATTTTTGGTCACACCAATGTTATTGATGAAAACAGTGCATGTAATTGACTGACTTCTTTGAAGACTCACAGGCCAACATATGTATTGATCTATCTGAAGTAAAATCTCTGCTGAAGTTTGCTCAAATAATAAAGTTATTGCCTCAGGATCAATATGCCTCAGGATCAACTCTACTGCAGCAAACAGAAACTGAAAAGGAAGGGAATTATGCTGAGGAATAAAAATTAATATTGAATCCAACACTTAAGCAACTGGATTAGCATCCAGTATAGAAAGCTTCACCACATCTCTAGTGCCTCATGCCCCTTCTATCTATACAGTAAAATAATTGTTTCCCCTGCTCCAGTTCTCTAATGGACCCCTACAGTTGCCAATAAACAAACAGAACGAATGAATTAAATCTCCTCAGATCCAAAATAGATTATGTGAAAATGGGAGAAAACCAATCCAATTAAATTTTTTACCAATTTTGGAGAAAACTAAAGTTACCAAAAAGAAATGCAAATAGGGAGCAATACTCTGGAAGATGGCAACTGCCTTCATTTATATTTAGATCTTATGTGGTTCATTCAAACCAGGCTCGTGTCTGCCTTCACAGTACTGTTCTAAATAATTATTTCATCACAATGACTATGGATGAATGCATTCAAAATGCTGGCAATTAAAAAAAGTCTTGTAAAAGGTCCTGCCAGGCATTCTTTGCAACCAACGATCTGAACTCTAGATAAAACATCTATATTAGGCATAAATTATCAGCATTACAGCAGACAATTTAATTGCTACCAGCTTACTGATATATACTATATGTACTTAACAGGTTTCTTTTATAACACGAATGGACTTTGATAAATTCATTGTATGTCTAAATTGATGCTATGCCTGAACAGTTCCAGTTATCAAATTGATTCAAGACCTGATTAGGTTTCAGTTTTACATAATTTTCTCTATGTAAACTCTGATTTTTATAACACCCTCAGCAGGAAGGGATATAACACAGAATTAATGGAAAATGGGGCCCTATTGCTGTTCTAATAAAAAGCAAAATGGGCACAGATATGCAGATTTCAGGGATAGAAGAACTCTCTATATTAAGATGTGAGACTTAGGTTTCAAAACATAAATTTCGGCAACTTTGTAATCAACTTTTGAATGCCACTCTCTTTGCCAGCAACTGAAAGGGGTTAGACTTAAAATGATATTTATGGTACAACATTGCAAGAGCTCAGGAAAATAAATAAGCTTACTTCAGAATCTATATTCCATGCAGGCAAATCCCAGATCCAGGAATAAGAACTGAAGAAAGTATTGTTTTCATGTTGACAAAGGTCAATCAGAAAATCAAGTCCAGGATGCAAAAATTACCTGCCAATAGAAGTCTGATTTTTAATAACTTTTTAAAAGATCTAAGTCAGGGATGCTGATTTTCCTAGTCATGTCTTCTTCTTTTGTGGAACATAATTGAATGTCTTTGTTCTACTCACAATCATTTTGCAGGTACCTGTTCATCTATTCCTGCTCAAGCTCCAAATCAGGTGATTTAGATTAGCTTCAGTGTCAGGTGACTCAACCTACTGCTATGCATCTCCAACAAGTGGCTGTTTACTTGATTGCTTTGGGACTGCAGAGTCATTCTTTAACAGTTCCTGCTTTTTCTGGATGTTATATATAAATTTCTAAAAGTTCATTACTTCCTGAATTATGAGGTCAAAATTTATTAAGTCCTGCTCTTCCATTCAATGTCTGACTCATCAGACAGGCTCATAAAAGCCGCACAAAGAATCCAGGCTATATCTAGCTAGAATTGAAGTGAGATGTAGCTTTGTAGCAATGCATACAAACTCTCACTTCTTCAAATAAAAATAACAGTAACTGGAAACATCCTAAAATGAAGGGAAAGTCAGCAAGATTCCCTTGCAGTGACTGTCTTGTTACAGTGTTCCAATAGCTAAGGGGCTGCCTTAAAGAAGAGGGGGTCAACCTATTCTCCAAAGCATGGTGAAGGCAGGACAAGAAGCAATGGATGGAAACTAATCACAACCTAGAACTTAGAAGAAATTTCCTGACATTTGCAGCAATTAATCAGTGGAACGATTTGCCTCCAGAAGTTGTGGATGCTCCAACACAGGAGTGAAATTCAAATTTTTTCCCTACCGGCTCTGTGGGCGTGGCTGGTATAATGGATTGGTATAATAGTAATAGCAACTAGGGGTGATTTAGGGTGATTTTTTACAGATTCAAATCATCCCTAACACCTCTCCCAAGTGGGCCAAGGTGATTGAATTTCACCCCTGCTCCAACACTGAGGTTTTAAGAAGAAATTGACAAACATTTGGTCTGAAATGGTATAGGGCTTCCTGCTTGAGCAATGGGTTGGACTAGAAGGTCCCTTCCAACTCTGTTATTCTAAGATAGCATTGATAAGTGACTTGAATGGCATCAAGAAATCAGTTTACTATTTTCCTGGTCAGGTCAGTTAACTAGCCAATTGGAAATGCAGGTGGTCTGGGAACTTTTGCGGAAGAAATAATGAAAGCAGAGTTGACAACCCCAACAGAAGGAAGAGTGTGATCTGTCTCTTTTTGATTCCCCTCCAGACAAGGAACGGACTTGGGATCACCCACAAGTGCTTCAAACAGTTGCTCCTCACAAGAGACCATAAGACAGCCATCTCCATGAATGTAAATTCTGGGATGTGAAAGAATGTCATCTTAGTCCAAACTGTAGTTGATGCCTTTCAAAGGGACGAAGGATGATTAATAAGTTGATTTTGGAAATTACAAATGGACTAATCAAAGGGACTAAGGATGATTAATAAGTTGATTTTGGAAATTACAAATGGACTAAGGCCCAGATGGATTTGAAATGAGATTTTGAAATTTATTATAAGAATGCTTCCCATGGTAAAAGGGTACTATTTTGAATTCTTAAAAAAAATAAAATGGATCTTTGAATACTGGACACTAGAGGAAATTTGAACAAACTAAAGATTACAAGTAAATAATTAAATTTTTCTTACATTTGATTTACAAAGTCAGAATTCAAGTTCAAGTTCAAATCTTTATTGTCAATGCACAGCATGTGTACAATGAAACCGAATGAGCCTCCATTGGTGCAGCCCACACAAAACACACAATACATCTCACAAAATACAGAATACATCTCAATAATAAAAGAAAATCTCTAAACCCAAGTAGGTAATAGAACTAGGTGCACATTTACTATATCAGTATAGACATATTGTCGGTTACACTGGCACTGTAAGTCTGTCATGGACTTACAAACTTATGGGGCAAAAATACACTGGATGATAGATATGAACAATGGATCCAAACATTAATTTTAAGAGTCATCTGTCATTATATAGACTATGTTTAGAAGAAGTTATGAATAGGAACAAGTTTTACAAGATTGAGTCTGATTTGAAAGTATATTTAAAATTGACAGCTATAAGAGTAATGTGAAAAAAGATGCTATATTGCATATACAAATGAAACCATTTGATGTCTTAATAATTGAAAGAGATATACAAAGAAGTAACCAAAATGTTATCTGAATAAGTCTTCTATATTGGGTTTACAAAAAAGTCTTGTTAAAGTTTTGTGTGAAGAGATTTTTAAAAAACGCAAAGAAAACAAGTTCTAAAACATTATTTGAAGGGATCAAAGATCAAGATTATTAAAAGTTCAGTGAAGGAATAGAAAGTTGGTTTATTTGATCAAGGTTAAAATAGACACATTGTTATATCTAGTAACTTTCAATGGATTTGCTGATCAGAACTGGACGATAAGATTTTAAGGATTTGTTTATAGTTAGGACATGAGTTATGGAAAGATGAGATCATTTGTTGCATTTTAAGAGAAATTAAAATTATTTTGGGGGGAGGGAAAAGTCATGTTTTTAAGATATTATACTTTTTGTTTGCTATACTCTTATTTTTCTTTCTTTTGATTTTTCTTTCTATTTTTTTCCTTTTCTGTATTTTCTATTTTTTCCTCTTTACTTTTTACATTTGTATTTTTTACATTTCCAGATCCAGAAAGGAAGGGAAAAATATAAAGAAAGAGATGATTAAGGAATGAAGCTGAGTGAGATAGGAACTAGCAGTTATCACACCAGAAAAAAAATGTTATGTCAACATAGATCAAGTGCCTTTCAAAAGGATAGCCAAGTTTTAATGGCTCATTAAAGTGGGAGAAAAAAAGGCTATAGTTTAAATCCAGGATCGCAGATCTAATCTATGGATGCCGATTCCTATATGCTGCAGTGGACCAATGCTTTGTATACTTGGTTCTTGCCTGTAACAGATACTAATTTTTGCTGAGCCATGTGTCTGCGAGTCTTCTGTCACATAAGCGGACAAAAGAAGTCTCTGGAGAACTGAAATTTACTGCAGGGCAGCTTGAAGCCTGCAAGCGATGAAATCAACTAAACTGAGCGAATTTCCTGGAGTGGATAGAAACAGGCATCCTTATCATTATTATTAGATTTTTGTTCTGCTTTTTTTATACATTTTGATCAAGGTAAGGCAGCAAAGGCACCAAATATTTCCCTCACAATGACAACCCTGTGAGGTAGGTTAGACTGAGAGAAAGTGACTGACCCAAAGTTGTCACTCAGCTGCCTTTCACGCCTAAGGGAAGCCTAGAAATAACCATGTCCTGGTTTCTAGGTTAACACCTTGAGTAATACATCAACTGGCAATCATAATAATCATGTCAGCTGCTAACATTTCACATATGAAATTAAAGAACCATTCAACATCTTGGAACTTATTGCTAGTTACACTTTATGGAAGACGTCAGGCATTCAAAGGATCATACAGAAAGAAGTACTCCGGTACATCTTTCCTTCAGACTAAATGGGCAAATTTGTGAAGAGAAGATATGCAGGTCCAGTAGGTGTGCTATTTCTTCACCCACCCTGAAGCCCTTATGCACATTCAGGTGAAAGCTTGAAGAGGGCTTCTGTCACTTGATATATGAAATACTGATTTAATTTGCATTCTTTTAACTCATTGCACTGGTTAAAAAAATATAAAAAAATTATCAAAAGCTATTATGAGCAATGAACATTTCACTAGCATAAATAAAAGTCTGGGTTAAATTTAATATCTTTTTGCTGTTTGAAAAAGGATTTTTTTTTGCTTAAAGTTAATTCTAAAATAAACAATTTACTTGTTTATATAGTCATAGCAGTGCAGTGTTTAGAATGCAGTATTGCAGGCTGACTCTGCTCACTGCCCGGAGTTTGATCCTGACCGGTTCAAGATTGACTCAGCCTTCCATCCTTTCAAAGTCAATAAAATTAGAACTCAGATTGTTGGGGGATGACTCTTGTAAACCTCTTATAGTGGGCTCTAAAGCGGTATATAAGTCTAAGTGCTATTACTGTATAACTTGTACTGATCTATCAAGTCAGTTAAGCCTATTCCAGATTATGAAATTCTAGCAGTCTTTAATGTTTCTTTGATTAAAATAGTATTACTTCAGCCAAAGCAAAAGGTTTCTTTTTCCAGAAATTGCACAGCAGTTGTATTACATATTAGCTGAATAGCATTTTCTAGTACAACAATCTATAATTTCTTGACTTGCTAAAATGGGATGCTAAATTATCCATTTTATTTTTCTTTAATGTCTAAGTAAAACAGTACATTTATTACTCTTAATGATAAAGATTGCTTTGCTCATCAGTTACTGTGATTGACATGCCTATTGAATTACTGTACCCAGTAGAATTAGGCCCAGTATGATAACAAAACCACATGCTGTGGTTTTAAGAGGAAATATGTGATTGATCCTGGTTTCTCTTCTTTCTCTTTTTCTGCTTCTGTTGTGTTCATAATGAAAAGTAAAGGATATTTGTTCCATTTTACCAGTTAGAACTAATTAGTCTTATTCCATTAGGAATTCAAGCAAACACTAACTGGAACTCGGTGAGTATTGCTGAGGAAACAAGAGCAGGGATACAGCTTGGGACTATTTATTAGAGATTAACAGAGATCTTGCTGTGTCATTAGTCATTTAGCTTTGAATTATGATTAAATTAGTATTTTAGTATAATTAATTTCCAAATTGGATCATGTGTTGTTTGCTGCTGTATTTGCAAATATTAGTTGTTTCTGCTCATTTGTACATTATCTCTGTTACATAAAGGGTTCCTATTTATCATGATTGCTTGTATGAGTTTTTCCATTCTGGTGAAATACTAGGATAAAAGTGTTTTTTCCTCTGGTGAAACCAATCTCTCAGGGCAACCTGCTCTATTCAATTATGGAACAGAGCATACTGCTTCTGCTTTTACCTTTCAGCCCCAATCCAGGAGCTATCACAGGCACACTTTTTCACAACAAACTATTTTTGTGTTAAATTTATGTTTTAAATGTATGTAAAACATTAAAAAAAACCATAAATTTAACACAAAAATAGTTAGTTGTGAAAGTGACTGCCTGTGAAGGCTCCTGGATTAGGGCTAAAAGGTGAAAGCAGTATGCTCCATCCCATAATCAGCTAGACCAGGTTGCCCTGATACACAGTCTCACCAGAGGAAAATATACTTAATCTCTCTTCTGGTATAGCCAATAAAGTGAGGAAAGTCTGTAAGTAGCCCAGGTTTGAATCCCAGAAGGGTATGGTTAGTCGATGAGAACTAAATAGCTTGAATAAGATCTATACTAGTCTCTCTTTAATTCTTTGTCAGTAAAACATAAATTTAATACTAGGATAAATGCTTTTTAGATGTGTGTGTATTTATATTCTCTGTGTATGTATGTATCAGTGGTGGGATTCAATTTTTTTAAAATACCGGTTCGTTGGTGTGGCTTGGTAGGCATGGCAGGGGAAGGATACCGTAAAATCTCCAATCAGAGGTGGTATTTGCAGGTTCTCTGAACTACTCAAAATTTCCCCTACCGGTTCTCCAGAACTGGTCAGAACCTGCTGAATACCACCTCTGATATGTATATTGTAATCAAATCTGCTTTAAGCATGAGCATATCAGTAAAATCACCTTCATGCAATTATTTTATTTATTTATTTTGTTTATTTATTTGTCAATTGCTTACAAGATAATAAGTAAAACATAGTTATGAATACATGGATACATATAAGAAAAATAAAATATAAAAGAAACAATAGGACAGGGATGGTAGGCACGTTGGTGTGCTTATGCAGACCTGTTAGGAAAGAGGTGAGGTCAATAGTAGACAGTCTAAGGTTAAAGTTTTTGGGGTTTGGGGAAGAAACCACAGAGTCAGTAGAGTATTCCAGACATTGACCACTCTGTTGTTGAAGTCGTATTTCCTTCAATTAAGTTTGGTGCAATTAACCTTGAGTTTGTATCTATTGTTTGCTCTTGTGTTGTTATGGTTGAAGCTGAAGTATTCATTGACTGGTAGGACATTGCAATGTATGATTTTATATACTGTACTTATATCGGACAGAAGGCAGCATAGTTCTAGGTTTTCAAGGTTTAGAATTTCGAGTCTGGTGGCATAAGGTATTCTGCAACGAGTAGAGGAGTGAAGAACTCTTCTTGTAAAATATTTCTGGACTTTCTCAACTGTGTTAATATCAGATACCTAATGTGGGTTCCAGACTGATGAGCTGTATTCGAGTATTGGTTTAGCAAATGTTTTGTATGTTCTAGTATTAGTGTAATATTACCAGAGAAAAAGCTACATAAGATTAGGTTAACAATTCTTAACGCCTTTTTGGCTATGTAGTTACAGTGGGCTCTAGCACTTAGGTCATTTGAGATGAGTACTCCAAGATCCTTGACAGAGTCTGGATCATCAACAAGGTCTTGACTATTCAGCTTGTATTTTATTTTCTGATTTTTTTTGCCAATATGTAGGACAGAGCATTTATTTGTTGAGATTTGAAGTTGCCATTTGTTTGACTATTCTGATACATAGTCAAGGTTTTTTTGAAATGAAACAATATTATCTGTGGTGTTGAATAGCTTTACATCATCGGCAAAGAGAACGCAGTTGCTCTTGATATGATCACAGAGATCATTTATGTAGAGTATGAAAAGAGTTGGTCATAGAACACTGCCTTGGGGGACACCACTGTTGACAGGTACAGAATTTGACAGGATGCTCCCAATTTTGACCATTTGTTATCTGTTTGACAGGAATGCTTCTATCCAGTTATGCAGGTGTCCAGAGATACCATAAGATTTTAGTTTTAGGAGTAGTTTGTCATGCACCACTGAATCAAAGGCTTTATAGAAGTCTATGTAGATTGCATCTACTGCTTTGCCCTGGTCGAGTTGTGTAGTCCATATGTTTTTGCAATGTAAGAGTTGCAGATTACATGATAGTTTTTTCCTAAAACCAAATTGTTTATTAAAGAGTAGGTTGTTTGTTTCTAAGTGGAGGATGATGGTTGGTTAATAATTGATTCCATGACTTTACAGGTGATGCAGCATAAAGAGATTGGTCTGTAATTTTCAACTAGGCTGGGGTCTCCCTTTTTGAAGATGGGGATGACTGTGGCTTGTGACCATAGTTTTGCAAGGAGCTGGTCCTGAAAGATTTTTCAAAGATTATTCTTAGAGGTTCTGCTGTGGCAGTGGATAGCTTTTTTAAGAAGTATGCACATATTCCGTCTGGTCCAATAGATAGAGATGATTTTAGATTGCGTAGTGCTTTTTCAACATTGTCTTCTGTAAAATCGATATGTATTAGATCATTGTAGTTGTCTGTGTTTTGACTAGGAAATACTGGACATGATCCATTGCTGTTTACAAATACTGAGCCAAAGAATGTGTTAAAGATGTTGGTTTTAATGGTGTCATCGTTGCAGTCTTTACCATTTGGTCTTTTCAGGGGTGGGATGGAACTTGAGTCTTTTAGTTTGTTGTTTACAAAATTGTAGAAAGAAAGAAATTGTCTATAAAAACATCAATATGTTATTTGTAACGTTTTGCCAGTCATAATTTCAGTATGTATAGGTGTGTGTGTGCATGTGAATATGTGAATACAGATTGTGTTTTTTCTTGCAACTTGCTACTTATATGCATGTGTTCATGCATAATGTGAGAAGAGGGAAGATACAAAATGAGGCTGTAAAGAATGTAACACTTTAGGCAGTGGTGGAATTCAATTTTTTTTACTGGGTGGGTGTGGCTTGGTAGGCCTGGCATGAGAAGGTCAGTGTAAAATCTCTAGTCAGAGGTGGTATTTGCCAGTTCTCTGAACTACTCAAAATTTCCATTACTGTTCTCCAGAACTGGTCAGAACTTGCTGAATACCATCTCTTACTTTAGGAAATGGAAATTTCCTAAATGGAATTCTTTGCAAATCCTTTGCCAGCAGTGGCTATGAAAGGCTTGTCTCTCAGTGGTGGAATTCAAATTTTTTTACTACCGGTTCCGTGGGCGTGGCTTATTTGGTGGGCGTAGCTTAGTGTCACATGACTGGGTGGATATGGCTTGGTGGACATGTGACTAGGATGGTTATGTGACTGAGTGGCTGTGGCCAACTCAATGTCACTCACGTCAAGGGGTGCTTCGCCTGGCCCCTTCCCTCCCAGCCATTCCTTGTCACACCCAGCCTCAACATATCTATAGTTCTGTAAAAATGTTGTTCACCTTTTTTTGACTTTATTATCTATCTATAGATGTACTTTCATGGACCACTGAAAGGAGAAAATGGCTCACATGCTTTGCCCTAGAGGATGATACGCAAATGGCTTTTAGGGGGCTGCCAGAAAGAGGGGTGGCGATGTATTTTCCAAAGCACCATAAGGATGGAAATTGAACAGAGGGAGAAGCAACCTAAAAGTAAGGAGAAACTTCCTGACAGTGAGAATAATTAACCAGTAGAATTGCTTGCCACCAGAAGTTCTGGGTGCTCCAATGTTGGAAGTTTTCAACAAAAGACTGGACAGCCATTTCTCTGAAATGGTATAGGGTTCCTCCCAAGGTCCCTTTCTAAGTGTTATTATGTTATTCTGACACCTTTCCCAGGACCTCTGTTCAGATTTTGACATCCTCAGAGTTTTCCTGCCTGAGCAGGAGATTGGACTAGAAGACCTCCATAGTCCCTTTCAACTCTGTTAAATGCACCTGTATTTATGCTCTGGACTATTGACATGTAAACCCTGAAAAATACTTGGGCAAAAGAAAGGCAATAAAATCACTTGTAGGGACAGTGCAAAATATTAATATATGATAAATAATGGAATAATTAATGGAATAATTAAAAATAATACCACAGAGTATTCTCTCTCCCCCTTCCTTCTTTTTCTCTCTCTCTCTCTCTTTCTTTTCCCCCTTTCTTTCTTTCTTTCTTTCTTTCTTTCTTTCTTTCTTTCTTTCTTTCTTTCTTTCTTTCTTTCTTTCTTTCTTTCTTTCTTTCTTTCTTTCTTTCTTTCTTTCTTTCTTTCTTTCTTTCTTTCTCTCTCTCTCTCTCTCTCTCTCTTTCTTGTTCTTTCCTTCTTGCCCTTCCTCCCTTCCTCTTTTTTTCTTTCTTCCTGTTTTTCTTTCTTTCTCTTTCTTTTTTCCTCTTTATTTCTTTCTCTCCATTCCTCTTTCTTTCTTGCTCTTTCTTCCTTTCTTGCTCTTTCCTTCTTGCCTTTCCTCCCTTCCTCCCTTCCTTCCCTTCCTTGTCTCTATCTCACACACACACCTCTTTTCTGGGAAGAACTTATGAGCAGTGAGCAGGGGGGGCAATGTGAATGCTGGTTTGGCATGCTGTGAATTGAATCAAAATCACCTTACCAAGAGTTAGAAGACTCCTGTAGGCTCTGGGTTATTAGGTGATGCTATCTGCTTGGAGATGGTCACCTATCAACTGCATGATCATGTTGCTGGATGCTTGAGGTGCTTTGCATCAAAAAGTGGAGCTGGTCTTGCTAATTCTTTGTCCCCTGTTCCAAATCCACAAAACCTTTCCCTTTGTTTTTCCTTCACTTTCTCTGCTCTGCTGGGCTGGGAGGGCAGCGGATGTGCTGGGAAAGGAAGGGGGAAAGCAAAGGCTTTCTCTTCATTTTTCCTCCACTTTCCCTGCTTTGCTGGGCTGGGAGGGCGGCGGAAGCACTGGGAAAGGGAGGGGGAAAGCAAAGGCTTGGCTTTCCCTTCGCTTTTCCTCCATTGGGCTGGGAGGGTGGCGGAAGCACTGGGGAAGGGAGGAGGAAAGCAAAGGCTTAACTTTCCCTTCTCTTTTCCTCCGCTGGGCTGGGAGGGCAGCGGAAATGCTGGGAAAGAGAGGGGGAAAGCAAAGGCTTGGCTTTCCCTTCGCTTTTCCTTTGCTGGGCTGGGAGGTGGCGGAAGCGCTGGGAAAGGGAGGAGGAAAGCATAGGCTTGGCTTTCCCTTCGCTTTTCCTTTGCTGGACTGGGAGGATGGTGGAAGTGCTGGGAAAGGGAGGGGGAAAGCGAAGGCTTGGCTTTCTCTTCACTTTTCCTCCACTTTCCCTGCTCTGCTGGGCTGGGAGGGCGGCAGAAGCACCAGCAACTGGAGAACTGGTTTGGGGGCATGGCCAGCCAGAAGTTAGTAACGGTTCCACGCCTAATCACCGCTACAGATTCTTCAGAACTGGTGAGAACTGGTTGAATACCACCTCTGTTCTCTCTTGTTTTCTATGTAATAAAGCAACATATTATGTCTCTTTATGGGCTATTCCCTCATGTAGTGTATGTATTTGTGGATATGTTTGCAATGAGAGGGACATATATGCTCCATTCAGGTTCACTTGACAAGATAGGAGGTGAGATTAAGAATGAGCAGTTGAGAACATTCCAAGCTTCTGATCAAGTGTCTTTCTCAATTCTTCTGCAACCCCATCCACATTCAACCCAGTTTTTTTCTGATCTGTCTTTCCTTGGCTTCCCTCACCACCAAGTACCAGATCTGGCCTTGTTCGAACATGATTTGAGAAACTCGGTAGCGATTTTCAGTCATCCAGGTCATGGTTGTCCCAGAGATGCTTTTTCAGGAGGCAACTGGACTTTTTGCTTCTCATCCAAGAAGCTTCTTCAGCTCTGATTGGATAGTGGGGATCCTTCCATTCCCCACTATCCTGTCAGAGCTGAAGAAGCTTCTTGGTTGAGAAGTGAAGCGTCTTCAAAAAAATAAAAACCCAAGAAAGTCCAGTTGCCTCCTGAAGAAACACCTTTAGAACATGGTTTGGGAAAATTGTCCTCTTGATGGCCAAAGCCCTGAGCCTCTTACATTTTCATCAACATTCTGCTGGGTTGGGAAGAATAAAAATCATTTAGTGGTCAGTAGGAAATATTATAAATTAATCTTAGGAAAAGTTTAGATTATTTTGGAAACATCCCTAGTATTTTTGTTTGTCTGCAGCAATATTGCTGCAAGCCTTTGTGTGTGCACATGTTTATAGAACCATGAAACTTCATAGCATATTTTAAGAACAGTCTTGTCATTGTGCTTATGGGTGGATTCATCCAGGATCTTCATACGTTTCCTTTTAAAAATGTTATTTCTCATGATTGAGTGCCTTTTCCAAATAGGTGGGCAGACAAATGACGTTCTAATTGTAAAGCCTTAATGGAAATCATTACTGTCACACTGTCAATTGCTACCCAAATCTGACTTACTACATAATTAGTAAGAAGTCCAAGCCCACACAGTAGAATCTCTTTATCTTATTGTCTTTCAAACTGAATCTGAAAATTGAATTACAAAATTGGATTGAATTAACCTGATTCAGTGCTTTGTACTAAAGTGCCAAATCAAACTGAAATTTCAAATGATTAACCTGAAACTCAGATTTGAGTTGACCCATCATTTGCTGTAATTAAGGGAATATGAATGACTTTCTTAATGAAAATCATATCAGAAAACATGGATCTATTTGTGGAAAAGTAAAGTAATTTCTAGGGAGTTTTCCTGAAAGCATGTTCATATCCAGCCCCCCCCCCCCCCCCCCCCCCCCCCGCAGCATTGCTTATTATTTGACATGAGCATTCTATTAAAAAAATGACAGATCATAGTGATGTTTTGACTTTTTTACCACAACCCGTAGAATGCCTGATGAAAGCACTTTAGAAATACCTATCATAGCAGAAAGGAACAATACGGAGATTAAATATTTTAAAACATTTTATTTGTCTATCATTCCATAGATAATTTCAAGGTTTCTTCAAAAGCAAATGGATCACCTATGTGCATCTTTTTTTGCTACAGTATGCACTGCAAACTTTTTTCCTAATCCTAGCAATCCCATCACTTTGACTGCTATGCTTTACTAAGTGTAATGGGCATTAGAGGAGCAAAAATGCACAGATGTACAATCTTATAAAGAGTAAAGGCCCTCAGAACAGATATACCTGATGGCCAATGTGGAAATCCCTCATTGCTTCTATATTGAACTCAGATTCTGATTGTGCTGATGCTGCAACACACATCACTTCCTTAAGTATCAGCATCTTCTACTTAATTAGAAGTGGGGGAAAAATCTCATTGAGAATAAGTCAATCACTGTCAAGCAAAAATGGATCTGCATTTCCAAATAGAAAAACTACATATTTCAAATTAACACCATTATCTTGAATTAATTCAAGACAGCTACTTGCTCTTCTGCAATAATACTTTATCATGGCCTGTCAATACAATTTTTGTCAGTCCTCCCTTTCAACTAAATATAATGGGATCTGTTCCTTCATGGAGAGCAAACTGTCATAAATGATTACTCTATGTACGTGTTACATTATTTGGGGGGGAAATGTTAAAGTAGTAATAGCCAGGTCAGAAGATCATAAATGGATGGTGTCAGTCCACCACCACACAGAACATGGATAGGTAAATTAGTCTGAATAACACAAAGGGCAGTTTTGCACTGCAACCTAAGCTGCTTGTCTGTCATGCTGCTCTTGGACATTGCAATAGATTGGCAATGGGATTAGGCTGCTACTTACATTGGACTGTGCTGACTGCAAGATTTGGTTGGCTTTCCCCTGATTTTTGCTCTTCCATAAAGGGAATGCAAAAATTATTGCTTAAAATTACAGCAATTAATGCAAAAATTTCTACATGGACCAGTCTATCATGCTTGCCCTTTACTTTTAGAGGTTACTCCTTCCTCAATCATCCTCCATCTTTCTTTTGCTTTCCAAGGTGCTTGCACATATGAATACCTTCATATTCCTTCCCACCTGTCACCTTCCATATTTCTGCTTATGATACTATTGTATCATACAGTAATTAAAACAAAGAGGAACAGTCATTCTTTGACTCCTATCTTCCTCTCTGGATCCATGAAAACTCTGTAGCAAAAAAGAGTTCAGCTTCAAAGGAACAAAATGGCAGAATTCCTATGTTGCAACTTAAATATATTAAAATAGTAATAATAATAAATGGAAGAGAAGCTTTGTAGGACTAGGGGTATATGGATAGGGGGAAGCAGGAGAAGCATGTTTAGCCAGTCTGGAGAGAAACAGAAAGTGTTCCACTGGGAGATATAAAGATTGGACTTAATGGGCCATCCTTGGATCAATCACAGGGCCATTAACCAAAAAAAATATATGAAAGAAATACCCATTGCCAACCAGCAGAGAAAACCTCAGCAAATGATTACCTAGGGCAGCAATCAGGTGCAGGAGGACAGGAGGCACACCAAGCATTGCTGTCAAGTGGAGCTAGGGCTGATCAATTGGCTTTTCTTTGCTAAATATGTGGAAAGCATGTGCTCCTTTAAGTGGGATGTACACAGACTAGTAGTAGTCAACTGATTTGAATGCAAAAGGTTCAAAAAGCTCTGGCTTTGGTTGGCATAAGAAGCCAGGCATCTCTCTTTCTCTCTGTGTCTCTCACTAGGTAATCTCTCTCTTGGGGCAACTTTCTATTTCCCCATTGAAACACTGCCCCTTCTGACATATTTTGCTTATGTTTTGAAAATCTCTGTTTTGTATGAGCAACTGTCACTTCTGACTTTACCTATTGGTTACCGCTGCTTACTTTTTCTCTACCTCTCAACCTTAAGGGACAATAATAATATCAGAAGGAAGAGCAACTAAACCATACTTAAGATATAGGGTAACTCCCCATTCTAGAACCTGGATTAGCAGGCAGTCTTCAGCCAATCCATTGCAATAGTTAGGGGTTGTATTGTGACTGGGGACTACCATATATAAGTTCCCACACAATCAGAGAGGTTGCTAGATGATGTGGGGCCAGGTTTTCACTTTACTGAATCCACATCACAGAATTGTTCTAGGGAATTAAACAACCATATAATATAATCCATCAATAACAATTTGACTGGCAGAAATCAATTTCTGCTTTCCTGTTGCTATGATGTCCGGAAAGTAAAGCCGGTAATCATGTGATAACTTAATTAGCACAATCAATTGTTAGTGGATTGTAAGAGAAAAAGAGATATGGGGTATGTGTGTTATCTCTGTGCACAGAGATGCACATAAATCTATGAAAATTACATATGTGCAGCAACAATTGTACTGGGAATGGTGGTGGTTTCCCCCCCCCCCTAGTATCTGGTGTATTGGTTCTAAACATAGAAACAGAGAAAGTTAAATAAGATTATATCATAGTTGATAGGCTGAGCTTCCTGGATCTGTAATAGGAACCTTGGGTGCACAGTTGAGTAAAAATGGATTGAATAGAATTTTAGAGTACCCACATCTGAAAAACATTTCACTCACAGACACTACAAGTGTCTAAAAGATCATTCCAGCATTACATTTTTCCAGGTTTGCAGAAGACAAGTAAGTGTATGTTTGTAGGACAATTTATCTATCTATATACTGTACTACTAAAATTCTCTTATCTGTTTACTACCTTCAATTAGCCTCATAGTGCAAACAAGTATTGAATCGAAGTACCTCAAATCCAATAACTTAAAAAATGTGTACACAATCTGGGTTTAATTACTCCCATGTAATTGAAATTTCAAGGATCTTCATACCAGTTGTACTCACAAAGATATGACTGCTGTAGCAACACCATGATCACTGAAGTCATGTGATCATGATTTCAGACATTTCATGTCAGGTTTCCATAAGCAAAGTCAACAGGAAAACTGGCAGAAAGTTTATGGCCAATTGCAGAATTCTGCAGCCATATGACCAACATTTAGTATGGTTTTTGCCAGTTTTTGGTCTTTTTGGCTGGTTTCCAACAAAATAACTATAAGAATACATTGATTCATTTAATGACTGCAGAATTCACTTAATGACATCACAAAAAAAGCCCTAAAACTGAACCCAGTCACATAGGTGCTTCAATTTACAACAGTCATGACTTATAATGGAAATTCTGGACTCTATTACAATCATAAATTGAGGATTAGCTGTACAAGATTGTAACATGGATTAATATTTAAATATGGATTAAATAAATTCAAGTTTCTAAAATGCAACTCAATACCCAGATATGGATTACAAATCTATTAGTGTCAATAATCATATCATTTAGCCATTGTAATCACCTTTATTTTCCCCTTGTGAAATTTCTTCAACATTTGTTACAAGATATCATTTGTAGGATAGATTTTTAAATCTTTTTCAATATTTTTCTAGTGAAATGTTTCTTATTATAGTCTGAATTGAAAAACAATCAGAATGTAAAATGATACTGATGCTCATTATTGGGTTGTGATTATGGAGGTTCTCAGTTATCCAGGTCATCCCAAAAACTCACAACCCAGTAGTCCCAAAGGTGCTTTTTCAAGAAGCAACTGGACATTATTATTTTTCTTTGAAGATGCTTCGCTTCTCATCCAAAGAAGCTTCAGAGTTGAAGAAGATTCTTAAATGAAAAGTGAAACGTCTTCAAAGAAAAACCAGAAAGTCCAGTTGCCTCTTCAAAAATCACCTTTGGGACTATTGGGTTGTGAGTTCAGGGGATGAATAGTTTAGTAACAGTTATATTTATACATCCTAACAAAGTATATTGAAAAGTTTAAAAGTAAATATACCCCAAAATAGATTTACTTTGTTGGCATGAGATGCAGTTCACTTTGTTATTCCTCCCTTCAACCCTTTGCTTGCATTCATTTACAAATGCATCCCGAATTTCTCAAGATTATACTCTGTGAACCAAGACTTTATTTAAATCACCACCTAAATTCCTCCTTTGTTTATCTTGTTTTCAAACACCAATTAGCACATCATTGTATGGGGAGTTTTGCTCATCTGTTCAAGCAATTTCAATTTCAGCATAAAGTGGAGTTATCACAGCCCCAAAGATTACATTTTGAAATCATTTGCATCAAAAGGTTTATGTGGTGCCAAGACATCACTCCCAACACTTCTCAAAAAAAAACAAAAGTGAATCTCTGAAATCTGAATACTGGAGAGACAGCAACAGGAAGCAAGCCAAAGCTGCTGGACTTTTAAGGAGTATTGTCCATAAAAGCCAAGGGGAGGAGAAACCCAATTACTCTGGAATGACAGCGTTGGATAATTGAATCTCAGTGCCTTTTGCTATCAAGGAAGCAGTAAAAGGGAGCAGCCTCTTCACCTTAGAATTAGATTTGTCTGTTTAAGTGGAAATGAGGGCCTGAGTTCCTATTTCATACTATCCCATTACTAAGATTTCTGCCTTGTTTGCAAGCACCCACACCTTTTAATTCGGGCTAATAGGCCAGATTTTTCTGAGCAAAAAGCATCTTTTCCAGTCTGTAAAACTTTCTAATCTGCTCTCTATATTACTTTTTACCTTCCTTTGAAGGTCTTTGGCACTGAACACCAAGACAAACTGAAATCTGATGGACAGAAGTAATTTTGGAAGCATTACCTCTTACTATTTTTACCACTGACAAACAGTGCTGTTATGAACAGATATTACATCTAAACACTTGTTTGTTATTATTCTGCACTTAAAGGACAAAAAAACAGATATTCTGGGCAGGTCTTTGTTTGACATGAAGCTGCTGGGGAAATCCTCCAGTAATGTGCAATGTTGGTATCACCACCATGCTTATGAAATCCAATTATACATCATTATCCCTGGCCACCTGAGACAAGCTATTAACATCTTGACCCAGTGTTTGGAGGCTGTTAGGGTCTGAAAAAGATAAAAAATGGATGGAATTTGTTTCTTCTCAGTTGGATTATTTTATCACACTCTCTATCAGTTACCCACAAAGAATGCCTGGAAGCTCCAGCTGCTCCAGAACGCAGCAGTTTGAGAAGTTTCATGCACACTTCCTCTGGCTGGTACAAGAGCTGCAACTAACTACGAATTTGCTTCTGGGTGTAATTCAACGTACTGGTTGTCACCCTTAAAACCCTACATGATTTAAGACCTCAGTACCTTGCCTATTTCTGGTTGTATCTGCTTCTTCCACAAGATGTAGAGGGAAGGGTTCACTTTAGGTCCTTATTCTGAAGGAGGTTTGCCATCAAGGGTCACAGGAGTGGGACTTCTCTATCATTGCCCCCTTTTTTTCTGGAACAGTATTATAAAGGAGAATATTTGTAGCTCAGGGTTGAAATGAAAGATTCTTGGTGCTCTCTGAGCTTGCTTGTTTTCTTGCAGACATTTCATTAGCCCAAGTTGTTAACTGATGATGTAAGAAAATAAGCAAGCTCAGAGAGTACCAAGGATCCCACAATATTTCTCATCAGAGTAAACTGACATTGACACTGCTGGAGGTTAGGAAAGCGATTAAGACATGGTTCTTCCAGAAGAGATTGGGAGCAAATAAGATTGAAATCTTTCTGGAAAGTTTATGGTTTCATGGAAATTTGCTTTGTTGCATGCTTGGCATGCTATGATGGGAAAATTGTTATGTTCTACTATATTTACCGTTTCAATTTTTAACCCAATTTGTAAATTGGGAATGTAAACTATTTAGAGCCATTAATAACTAGAATAGTCTATAAGCCTAAGCAAGCAACAAGCAAATAAATAGAATCCCAGCAGGATGGAATTGCTGTTTGTACACTGAGATTCTCTTATAGCTTTGCTGTTTCTCAATGGTGTGACATTTCTATTGAGAGAGCGGATTTTCAACTTGATGGTACACCTGGAATCACAGCTAGTAGTTACAGTCCTACCAGAGTAATGGGACTTTACAAAATTACCTGATGCTATTATTGCTATGCAGTTGGATTACTATGCATTACAAAGCAGGGTAGACAGTACTGCCTCTGAGGACCCCTTAGAAACTTTAGCTAGCTCACAGAATATCTATAGCCTGGTTATTGTTTAGTAAATAACCTCAAGCTCATGACATTATGCTTCAGTTCCTGCACTGGCTTCTTATTAGCTCATGGTTCTGGTTTTAACCCATAAACCCCTATAGCTTGGTGCTGAGAAACCCGATGACCCCTTTCTCCAGCTGGAATTGATTTACCTAATCTGTATGTCCTAGGGAGCTGCTTATGGGTCTCTCACTATGACAATATGAAGGACACTGGGCATGTCTCATGGAGTGACATCCGATTGTCAGCACATTGTTTTTTTTCTGAAAAATGTTACATTGAATTGTTTCAAAAGGTGATGGAGATGACACTGATATACACTAGATGGTTCTTAACATTTTATATTGGTGTATCATTTATTATCTATTTTATGTGAGTTTTTTTTACTTCGGCTGATTCAATGTGTTGTACTTATATGTTTCTTCGGAAATGTTGAGATTCTGGTTGATTGCAATACAATAGGTACAAATCATATAAAAACATATATAATAGGTAGGCATAATTAATAAAAGAAAGTACTTTTATATGATCGCAGGATGTGTTGTTATAAAATTACAAATATATCATGATTCACAAGGCATTCCTTTTTTTTTCATTTACTCAATAGTGACTGAGCCAAAATCACTTCTACTATGTTTCATCTTTACTTTTGTCTTTGTAACAGATGCCATAAAGTAACATCTTAGTCTATTTAAGCTATGGCTTTGTGGGATCATGAGAAATGATGTAATGTAATGAAGTACAAGGTCCTGTGTTCAAAAAGGCTGTCTACAAAAAATAAGAAATAATACTAAAATGAAGCGTGAGACATGCAGAGAGATTTGCAAAGCACTCAGAAACACATATCTTTACAACCTTTATGGAATTTGTCAATTCCTCCTGTGATCAGGTTATCTTTAACTGTTCCTATAGATTAGTTTCCTGACTCCTTTAAGTAGCAAAAAAGCTGCATCAAGTTTCAGTGTTGATCCCCAGATGGTGTGCCTCAACAAACATAACTGGCACATTCATGAGGAGGAGGAATTTAGTAGCAAAAGCAAACAATAGAAGCCTAAAAGACAAATATGATTAATTATGGCTGCAGTTGAAGCATTCTTACTTAGAAATGCATCCCAAGCATATGCTATGTGACTTAAATCCGAACAAAAAATGTCTGGTAGTGGCTCTAAAGTTGAACTCGGTCTTTGCCAATAAAGGCTACATCAAGCAAAGCTGGTCAGGCCTTTATTTTGAAAGACATATTTTTCTGTCTTTGTTGTTGCTCATTTTTATTGGTTTGCCTTGGCTTCTGTTTCTTTTTCTGCTAAATGCATTGCTCAGACCATCCTGTCTTCCAAGATGAATGTTATCCACTAAGTACTACTGCCCATCCAAGGTTTTAGGCAATAATCCTATCTGGGCCATTTGTGAAATGCCATAGGTTAAGTAAGCCCCAAATCTGTTACAAACAGATGACTTCATAGTTCTGTGAAACTCTAGAGCAGCCCATTGGCATAATCAGTGCTTCTGCCAGTTTATCCTATCCCTTGACAGGAAATGATACAGATGAAAGACAGCAAATTCTGGGCAAGACCTCTAGAATGAGGGCAGGATAACACAAATTAGCTCGACAGACACGATAATCAGATGTTGTTTTCTCTGACCTTGGAGAGGCTATAGGAGTGAAGAGGCATGTGCAGTCAAAATGCACTCTATTCCTATTGTGTTATTTTTGGGCAAGAAAATTCTAGCATAAAAATGTTTCCCTGCTGGACACACCTCCTAAACCTGGCTTAATTTTCCAACGCTTTAACTTAACTTTAACTTAATACCTTTTGGCATTTTCTTGTTATACTGCATAAAGTTGCAGTATTTTAGTTTCTCAATGTTTCATTGTTGCTAAAGTTAAGAAACATTGCTTTAATCTCATTTCACCTTTTCTCCATCTTACTTTTAAAACCCATCTCTCTCCTTCAAATTGCCTGAACTCTCCTCTCTTTGCATATATCTATGCATGCTTTGCTTTCTTACCAAAAATAGTTAAAAACCTCTCTGCAACTATATACACTTTCTTCAAGTAAGGCTTTGTGATTGAAAATATCTGAACAACCTGCAGAGGGTTTTCTGTGGCTCTGCTAATAACATGATCTGGATTTATGGCCCCAATATACAGTAGTAGCTCTGCAGTATCTTTTACTTTTGAGTAACCTCCTTGGCAGGGGTGGGATTCAAAATTTTTAACAACCGCTTCTGTGGGCAAGCCTTAGGTGGTGGGTATGGCTTGATGGTCATGTGACTGGGTGGACATGGCTTGGTGGTCATGTTATTGGCTGGGTGTGGCCAACTCAATATCACTCACAGCAAGGCACGATCTCCTCGCCTGGCCTCTCATGACTGTGGGGATGCTACAACAGTCGTAAGTGTGAAAAATGGTCATAAGTCACTTTTTCAGTGCCATTGTAACTTTAAATGGTCAACTCCACATAAGCAAAGTACTAGCAAAGGAGGGGAAAAAACTCCAGAGATGTTCCTGAGACAGGAAGTCTAGTCCTGCCAAGAATGTAATAAGGGTTAACGGAGAGGCAGTTTTTGTAAGCAACACCAGAATGTTTCCTTCCTGCCTTCCTTAGTAGGATTAGGCCAGTAATTTCTTCAAACAACCGGTTCTCCGAACTGCTTAGAATGTTAACAACCGGTTCTAGCGAATAGGTGCGAACTGGTAGAATCCCACGCCTGCTTCTTGGGTTTGTGTTATATGTCTTCTTTTAAAGCTAAGTTATAGAAAAGTTCATTCAAAAGAATTTCACTGAATTTAGTGATGCTTCCTCCCATGAAAAAAACATCTTTTCAATCAAGCCCACTGTGATTTTGTTGAACATGAGAAGGATATTATAAAATGGCCTACTCATGAGGTACTTGCATTTAAGCCAGGCCTCTCACAGCCACTTCAGCATTTTACCTGGCAAATGATGTGTGTAGAACAACTTGTCAGTCCTGTTATCTTAAGTGATTTGCTTTCATTTTGTTTCCTATGAGAGTTATTTTTAGCTGAACAGTTAAAGGTAGCCATCATAGATTTACATTTGGATATGGAAAAGATATAGCAAAGACAGGAAAGCTATAACATAAATTCTAGTTACAATGCAAATAAAGGCAATAAAAATCACTTAACCATAGCATGATACATAATGAACAAACAGGCAATAATTATCTTTCATAACATGCTCTTGGCCTTCTTTAGCAGTTGCACTTCTTTGTTCACTGTTTGTCACAAAACATTCTGCCAGTAACTGCTCAACCGTCATATAAACACATTAAGAGTTTACTTCTACCATGAATGCAGCAGCAGTTCAGAAAATCTCATTTTTCCTCAAATTAAAAATATGAGTTCTGTAAGTTAATTATTTAAAGAAGCACTGAGGGAAAATCCCTTCCCTGATATGGTGACTTGCAGATGTCAAAACATCTCACAGACCTTTATTTTTACAAAATTCATCCTTTCAGAATGAAAAAGGCAGAGAAGAAAGGTGAGTGTCATTAGTGGCTGATTTATTAAGCAGATTAATTCTACAAGCTTAAAATTCCATCACATATTTTTGTAAAAAATGTAAAACTTTTTGTCTTTTGAAGTTCACTTCCCTGGATTAAAGTTAGAGAACTTAACCTTAAAATTAACTACAGTTGTTCAAAATTTCTTAAATCAGAGCTCTACTATACTGTACTGAATCTTTTATACAGAAGAAATAACAAGTAGAAGCTATATCTAATAATTAATTGTTCTTTTGTGGTATTTTATTACACTTTAAAGATGCCTTTGCCCCTGTCACCCCATTCTAATATGGCCAGAAGTATTTATCAAATATTTAAATGGATTAACATATAATGCACATGAAAAATATATTCACACCTTGCAGGGTTGCTTTGGAAGATGCCAAGTATGTGTGTGAATAATGGAACAAAGTTTAAGAAAGAATAAGAAAAAAAATCCCTCTACCTCAGTGAGCCCCAACCTTTTTTTGCATCAGGGACCAGTTCTATGGACAGGGGTTTTTCTGTGGACCAGAGGAGGTGTGGTTTCATGTGCTGCCTGCATCCTGCGAATGGGACTTTGCTTGTTTGCACGGCTGGGTTTCTGGCATGGCACAGACCTGTGCCAGTCCACGGACTGTGGGTTAGGGACCCCTGCTCTATGTTAAGTAATATATGGCAGTCTCCACATATCTACAATCACAAAAACACAAACCCATGCACCCACCCACACTTAAAATACACTTTTCCCAACAAATTGAAAGTTAGGATAAAGATTTTGAAATTGCAACAGTTTGTCTAATTAACAGTTAAGATTTTCTCTGCTACATTTTTCTTCTGCAAGGAAGCATTTAAAAAAATAACCTCATTTTCTTAATTTCGATGCATCTAATACTTTCAACAACCACAAGAATCTGTTCTCCTGCACAAAGCAGACTAAAATCATATCCTTGTACTTCTTTTGATTACTTAAAACAGGGGTCGCCAACCCTTTTTTTTAAAATTACATTTATATGCCGCCCTTCTCCGGAGACTCAGGGAGGCTTACAGTCTATGGAGCACCATGCTAAGTGCTCGGCAATAGCCTTCATTCCATTGTATATGCCTGCTTATTAGTAGGGCTTTTGGTCCCCCCAAGCAGCATTTTCACAAAGTCAGCTTATTGCCCCCAACAATCTTGGGTCCTCAATTTACCTACCCCGAGAGGATGGAAGGTTGAGTCAACCTTGAGCCTGGTGGTATTCGAGCCTGCAATAATTGCAGGCAGCTTGCACTAAGTGCTAGATAATTAGCAGCTTGCACCACCAAGGCTTTTGAACCTCAGGGACCACCAAACTCATAATTTTAAATCCTGCGAACCACTAATGTAAATTTTGGCTGACGGTAGCTTGCTGACATCGGTGGGAAAGTCGGTCCCATATTCCAGAACTGAAGTAATCACAAGATTGGCCCTTTGATCATCCAAAGCTTCTACAGGAAAAGCAGAAGCAGCAGACATTCTGGGAAAATCCTCAAAAAAGTCTGCAGGAAAATTCCCCCACCCCATTTTTTCCTACCGATCGATCCTTCTTTATTTGGGATCGCAGGATACCATCTCCAGCTCTGTTCTCAGGGGGAGAGAGAGAGAGACTTTTGGCTTCATGCAAGGAAAGCAGCAGAAGTCTTTCTTTCTCTCCCCCAAACTCTGCCAGAAATGAGTCTTTGTGAGACTTGTCGCACCAGCGCAGCCTCTTGGAACAGGATGCCTTGCAGGGTCCCAAAGACTCATTTTTGGTGGAGTTTGGGGGAGAGAAAGAAAGACTTTTGCTGTTTTCCTTGCATGCAGCCAAAAGCAGAAGAAAGAAGTGGAAAGAAGCAGCCCGGTGGCCAGGCCAGTTCCTCCCCTCTGCACTTTCCCCTCTCTACCTCATGTTGTTTGCAATGCAAGTGATGCAAGCCTTGTGTTCCCATGGGCCATTTGGGTGGTGCAGCCTTGTGTTCCCGCACAGCCTGGATTAATTGTTTTGGGGGTGACATTTCTCTGCAGACAACCAAAATTTTCTCGTGGATCACCAGTGGTCCCCGTCCCACTGGTTGATGACCACTGACTTAAAAAACAAAGAATAGCACCAAATCCCAGAGGTACTGGAAATCACTCTGGCTCAAGATCAATTCACAGAAAATTTTCCATTTTATTCCGTTCATTTTATTCAGTTCATATTGTCAGACATAAAGAACTGTGATCTCTTCTAGAAAAAATATATGGACATTTCAATAAATGTGTCTTTGTTAAATGTGTCATTTCTTGGATGAATAAATTTAATTGAAAGTAAGTCTTGCCTTGAATTTCATGGTGTGGTCAGTCTTCTACTTGCTCTTGTTTATTATAAAGCACCTGACTATCCTCTCTGTGCCTTAGTCACAAACATTTTATCATCATTAAAAAATCTAATCACAGCAGTTCCACATGGCATGCTATAAATCAGTAGTCCTGTTTATTTGTCAAACTTGTCTCCAGTGTCAAACATGCTGGCATTTCATGAGAAAGTTACCCTTTATCTTATGCATCAGTCTATGAAAATCAAAATAAGAAATAAACTGCTACATTCTTGTGGAGTGAAATGTTAGCACCTCATCTTTCATAAGCATGACCAATTAGTGACTGGATTATAATGATAACGTGAAGAAACAAAAGCAATGGCTGAGCCCCAGTGTTGAAAAGAATGGATTAAAATAATAAACTGAAACTGCATGAGTAAGAATTGTTTAATCTTGAGAATGGGAAATCTGAATGTCATTCAACTGAAAACAGGAAACAAGAACAAATGTTAAAATATTTTGGATTATTTATGCAAAATACCTTTTTTATATGTACTCAGGTTCTTTTGTTTTCTGAAGGAACAATGATTTAGTAAATCATCAATTATTTTTCTTGGTCCTTTATTTCAGTAAAAATATTTTACTGAAAGTTTTTGTTTTGTTTTAGCGAGCCACTGAATGATGATTGATAGGATAGTATATTAATATGCTTTCATATCTTCTGTGTTCATAGAAATGAACACTGACTGGCATTATCACAAAATGCATCCTTCTTGTGTAATGCTGCTGTAATCATGATAATTTTCACAAACAGAAGTCATTTTCTCTGGTCCCACATTTGCAGCATTTCTGCCCAGAGATTGAGGAAATGCCACAATTAAATTTTGTTTTGATCCCAAACTTATTTAGTAGTCTTAGGCAGAACAGAATAACAGAGTTGGAAGAGAGGCAAGCCAATAATATTGTGTAGCTTCTATTTTGCGCATCTATAATTCCAAATTATTTTATGGGGTTGATGTAAGTATTATGAGTAATTCATATGCACCAGCTGAATCCAAAAGTACCATGGGATGACTTATTATTACAATTAACAACAACTGTCATTCTATTGTAATAGATTTATTCCCTTCAACTTCTCCATTGTTGATATATTCCAGAGTTCTGCCTTTGGATAAAATGCAGCATCCTTAGGGAAGGACTAATCTACAGCAATTTTTCTGCACTCTAGTTGTTGCTGATATGGCTGTGTAAAAGTACCACCAGACTCTGAATCAATGACTTTTATTTGGCCTTTGGCAGATTTGCAATAGCCCAGCATGCTAGTCAGTTTGTGTTAACAAACTCCATAGAAATCCATGTAGCTTGGGGCCAATTTGTACCTGAACTGTCTATACTTAATGCAGGCTCCAGACAGAATTGCTTGTGATGGGTGTGGAGGAGGTATCTGCTGATAATATGAAGGGAAATCTTCCATGTAGGCTCTATTGAGCTCTGGGAGGAAAAGAAGAATGTAAATGCAACAATAATTATGTGAGAAAAGATAAGCCAACTAATAGCTCTTGAGGTGGTGCTCTTAGATTTCCATGGTAAGCAAGCAAATTCAAAACCCCTGCTCTCCCCAGCAGCAGCAACTGTCTCTAGAGCATCTGGTTTCTCATAATGATGAAATATGGACTTCTATTAAAGTTGCAATTTTCAGATTGGAACATCGCTTCCTTATGAGCTGTTTTTAACCACTGGGACAAGCGGTAAGAGGTAGATGGCTAAAAGAAAGGGTTTTCATATAGTATCTTTATTTCTTTCACCATCCTCTGACCTATTATTCAATTATTCTATCTGTCTGTCTGTCTTTTATGTACAAAATTAAAAAAACCACATAACAGCTAAAAAAAATTAAGTAGACAGCCTAGTCTACAGTGATTTGATAAACATCAACAAAACAAAACATGATCTTAAAGAAATCATAAATATCAACCAGAAGTCTGGGACCAAAGAACAGGTTTTCAATGGTTTCCAGAACCCTACAAATTCTGGAAGGGGTGGTGGTGTCCTAATGATGGCTGTTCCAGAGTGTGGCAGTTGCAGTAGAGGAGATCCGCTTTCTAGGTCCCACAAAATGGCTAAGTTCAATAAATGGGACCTGGAGTGTATCAACTCTGCTGGAACTTACTAGGCAAGCAGAAATGTTTGGAGACAATAGATATAGTATGTGGACACATATTTAGACCCTATGCCATGCAAGGTTTTATACAGGGATGGGATTCCACTGGTTCCCACCGGTTCTACAGAACCGGATGTTATGAATCTGCCCAGTTTGAGAACTGGCAAATCATGTTCTTGGCTGGCCCCACCCCTCCCCCTCCTGGCCTCTTGCCTCTGATGAGGCTAAAGATATGTTGCTGGAGCTGCCGGGCTTTAAGCCTGGAGCAAGAATCCCTTTCTCTCCTTCCTCCCACCTGCGCCTATCCATTTGGAAGATATTGAGTTTTGCTGTTGCTGATGACATCCTCCATGCATTCTAAATGAGGCAGATTGAGTGGGAAGTGGCTGGTGCGCGCACGTATGAAATTAAGCCTCCTTCCTATCAAATCCATTCAGAAAACAAAGGAGCAGTTATGATTTAATTCTACTTCAGCTCAGATTGCTGGGAGAGAAAGTAGTTTAAAAGTATTATTTAATTGACTAATTCATTGGCTTCCCGGCATTTGCAGTACTGAGGAGCTGCTTCTCCAGCTGGATTTAAAATAAAAACCAAGGAGCTCAGTGTTACAAGGAGAAGTTCAAGGAAGCGTTGCTGTAGCTGAATCAGGCTTTAAAACATTTTAAAGTAGCCTGGAGCAAGTATCCCTTGGAGGGGTGGGGACTTTACTCTTTAAAGCTGTGTCCTTGTAATGAAGGGGCAGTTTATATTACATTTTATAGATTAATCCACCAGTAGAAAATAGATAATATCCATTTGAGGTCAATCCATGCATTTAGTGAGGAGGAGGCAATATTAAATCAGAGCCTTGGTACAAGGGGCAATCCAATAGAAGTGCCTTGATGGTTCTGTCCAAGCAGAGACATGAGTGTGGTAAGTATGGAATCTTGTTAAATCAATTAATACAGAGATACATTGCTCAATATCTTTAAAGTTGGTAATTCTTTCATGTTACTGACTTGGGAGTAATCAAATGATCAGGTCTCATGTTGCCTGGAGAATTCTGGGAATTGAAGTCCACATGTCTTAAAGTTGCTAAGCTTGAAAAACACTCAGAAGTACAACTTCTTGTAAGCCTGCATTTGGGAATAAGGAAATTATCCTATGTGCCTAGTGCAGAAATGCAGCTGAAATCTAGTTAGATGCTAATTAGAAGGTTAAAGCAGTAGATAGATAGTCTTTGACTTACAACTATTTGTTTAGCCTCCATTTAAAGTTACAACAGCACTGAAAAAAGTGACATATCCCCTCCCCAGGGATGGACAGAGAGAAAGGGAGACAGAGGGAGGGAGGGAAAGAGAGAGACACATACACACACAGAGGGAGGGAAAGAGAGAGACAAGAGACAGAAAGAGAGAAAGGGGGGGAGAGAGAGACAAGACACAGAGAGAGAGAGAGGGAGAGGGAAAGAGAGACAAGAGATGCAGAGAGGGAAAGAGAGAGACAAGAGACACATACAGATAGAGAGAAAGAAAGAGAGGGAGGGAGGGAAAGAGAGAGACAAGACAGAGAAAGAGAAGACACACACAGAGAGAGAGAGAGACAGGGAGGGAGGGAAAGAGAGAGAGAGAAGAGACAGAGATGAGAGAAAGAAAGAAAAAGGGAGAAAGAAAAAGAGATGATAAAGAGAGAGAGAGAAAGAAAGAGACACACACAGGGAGTTACCTGATTAAAAGAAAATAGAAAAATGGCTCTTTGAGTGTTTAAGGTTGCAGACCCCAGGTTAGCCAAACATCATGGTCATTAAGTGAACCTTGTGGTCATTAAGCAAACACTGTGGTTGTTAAACAAGTCCATTTTCCCCATGGGCATTTTTAACTGGAAACCAGAAGGAATTGTTGGAAACTGGCAAAAAACATAGAAAACCTCAGTCACAAGACTGTGTGGGATGTTGTAACTGATCGTAAGTGTGTGTATGTGTGTGTGCGTGTGCGCGTGCATAGCTGTCAAAACATCAAAAACAGGTCAAGTAGCTCTGGGGAGGTCAATCATAAATTAGAACACGTGCTAAGCAACTGGCCATTAAGCGAGGATCACTTATATTTGGTTTGCCAATCACATGGCCATACCTAGCCAGTTACATGACCACCAAACCACACCTACCCAGTCACATGACCACCAAACCATGCCCAGTCAGCAAGCCACACCCACCCAGTCACATGACCACCAAGCCACACCCACAAATTAGGCCATGCCCACAGAAGAAATTTGAATCCCACCTCTGGTTTTATAGGTAATAGACAATACCTTTTCTTCTCAGGAGGCAACAAGTCTACTGGTTCCCATTTCCTCAGATTGCTTTCCACACTTGATATTGTCTTTCGAAGATTAAGATGAGTTTACTATGGATGGTGTTCTACTCGGCCTTAAGAAAACATTTCAGAGATATCTCACATGATTTTTCCTTTCCTTTCCTTTCCTTTCCTTTCCTTTCCTTTCCTTTCCTTTCCTTTCCTTTCCTTTCCTTTCCTTTCCTTTCTTTCCTTTCCTTTCCTTTCCCTTCCCTTCTGTTAAGACATAGAGCTTTATAATTATTTATTAAATATCAGATGTTCAATTTTCTATTATTTTATTCAGCTAAGTAAAGGAATAACAAAAAAGCTAAATCTGGTCTAATTCTTAAGCCTCACGGAGATAGTTAATTTAAAGAAATTTAAAGGCGGTTGTCCTATGAATACCGTAGCCTGATCTGAGAAGCAATGAAATATATGATGGATTGGGAACATATATGGTAGAGATATCCAAAACAAACACAGGTGCCTTGGGATTAGTCTCCTTGGAGGAATTCCTATGGAAGTTTGGGGTCATAATTAATAAAGACCTCTCCAAAATCCTCAGGTCAATTTTTTTGGGGAAAAGTTTTATTGGGTTTTATCAAACAAATAAAACATCTTATTTGAGTACAGCATGATTCCAGGTTATCACATTTTCATGCAGACACAATTTCATATCTATATATATATCTTATAAATTCAACTTTATATCTTATCATTTTTTATCAATTTCTCACCATTTCTCTTTTAGCTTCTCTTAATTTTCTTTTATAGTAATATCAATCCAAATTTCTATATCTTTTTATTCATTATCCTTATATTTTGTCTGTCATTGTTTACAATTTTATATATTCTCTTCCAACATTCTAAGAAAAAAAAAAAAAAAAAAAACACAAGCAAGGTTTCCCGTCTAGTTATCAATTGGTGTACAACACCTTTAAATCTTATATTTATAATCTCATTAAAGATTAAGTTTATCCATTCAAATCTAATATCTGTTTTATATAAATCTCATCCTTCAGACTCTGGTTGGTACTTCTCCCCACAAATGCGAAAAAGATCTACACCACTAACAAAAACACTGCATATATATAAACATTAATAAAATAATTCAAAATCATTCTCATGTTGGTATGAACCCTATAAACCCTTCACATTAACAATCTTTGGAAACAGCCAAAATATTTCTCTCCTTTCTTTATTTTTATTTATTTATTTATTTATTTATTTAACTTTTATACCGCCCTTCTCCCTAGGGACTCAGGGCGGTGTACAGCCAATCTAAAACCCCAACAATACAAAAGTTAAGAAAAAGATTAAATTAGATTAGGCCGAATAAAAAGCCCACCCCACCCCCTTAAAACCCCCTAATTAAAATTAATGGAGACACATTAAAACCCTCTCTCAGCCCAGGCCGGCCTGCTCGAAAAGCCAGGTCTTCAGCGCGCGCCTGAAGGACCTCAGGTCCATGCCGGTACGCAGTTCCGGTGGCAGAGTATTCCAGAGGGCAGGGGCCGCCACAGAGAAGGCCCTACCCCTTGGGACCGCCAGGCGGCACATGGTAGCCGACGGAACCCGGAGAAGGCCTTCCCTGTGTGTTCGCACTGGTCTGCTGGAGATCACCGGTAGGATGCGGTCCTGTAGGTAACCTGGTCCAATGCCATGGATCGCCCTAAAGGTCAGAACCAGAACCTTAAAGCGAACCCGGAAAGCCACTGGCAGCCAATGCAGCTCGCGCAGGAGAGGCGTCACGTGGGCGCTACGTGACGCCCCCATGATCACCCGCGCGGCCGCATTCTGCACCAGTTGGAGTCTCCGGATGCTCCCCGCAGGGAGCCCCATGTAGAGGGCATTACAATAGTCCAGGCGAGAGGTGACCAGGGCCTGAGTGACCGTGCGCAAGGCGTCCCGATTTTACATTTATTATCAATACATATATCATTAATTAATTATACAATTTTATCTAATAAAAAAAGCAATTATTCAAATTCATTTTAGCTAACTCTTAAATATTTTATCAATCTTTAAAAATAATTATTCAAATTCATTCCAAGTAGCTAATATAGATCTTTCCTCTTTCTTTTTCATTTCCCTAAATAAACATACCAAACAAAA
Source organism: Bungarus multicinctus (assembly GCA_023653725.1). Classification (NCBI taxonomy): domain Eukaryota; kingdom Metazoa; phylum Chordata; class Lepidosauria; order Squamata; family Elapidae; genus Bungarus; species Bungarus multicinctus. The sequence continues at coordinate 86,236,900 of CM042834.1, forward strand.
TAATATAATGTTTATCTCCTAAGTTGCTTATATACATTTCTAACACATCATAATATTCTACCATTATAACCCTAGTACCTTTACAGAGTTCTCAATTTTAACTTGATTTAACCATTATCTCTGTGTTCCCAAGCTGAGCATATACCTTTGATTCTAGTACACTTCCTTTTTTTCTTTATTTCTTGCTTTCATTCCTCATAATTTCTTTCCCTTTCTATCTTCCCCCCTTTTTCTCATCCCCTTTTTTGTGTAACTTTCTCTCTCTCTTTTCCCTTTCTGTAATTTATTTTTCTGCTTCTCCTTGCTATTATATTTCTTTTTCAAAGTATTTTCCTTTTTGGCTGCTGCCTTTAATCTAAAACTTTTACCTCCTTTCCCCCTTTTACCCCTTTTTACCACATTTTGCTTTATTTCAGTAAAGATGGCTTCTTCTTTGTTCCAGCCTTCTTCTTCCTCTTGGAGCTTTTTTTCATAGTCCAGGATCTCCATTTCCAAAAATTCAAACACGAAACCAAAAGATCTTCCTTCTTTTTCTGCCTCTTCTTTCTCATTTTTGAGATATATTTTCACTTGCTCCAGGAGTGATGCCATTTCAAACAACCACCCGAGTGACTTTGATTAACAAAAGAAAAAAGAAACCAATCTCTTCTTCCCCAAACTGGTCCGTCTTGTTTTTTCTTCCTTTCCAATCATTACAGTATCTTTCAACAAAGTTTCAGTTACAATGTATCCTTGGGAATCTTTTCAAAGTTCACAATTAGATCCTTTATTTTTTTTTCCAGGTGAAACTCCATTTTCTATTCCAAATTCCACCCTTTTATCTCCCCTTCTCCTTTTTGACCAAAAATGTTGAAAGTAAAATAAAGTACCAAGAAATCTTTTTTATCTTCCTTTGACATTCAAATTCCAGCTTAAGATAGCCTATTTAATGTCAAATTAATTTAGCATAAACTTCTTTCCAATCAATAATAATAAAATAAAAAAAAATAGGAAAAGGGATTTTTAATCTCCTTTTCTCTCTCCTTCGCCGCCTGTTAGAACTTTCTTTCAGAGGTATCCCTCTAAATATTTTTAGCTTCAGGGTACCTTGTTTAGATGTTTCTTTATGTTTAGCCCGGTCTATCCTGCTTTCCACTTTGTCTTTCTCCTGCACATTCTTATCCTGTTCAGTTCTCCTTTGTGGCGGCCATTTCTGACCGCCGCTTGTCACCTTCAGGAAAGGGAATTAGGCTAGCCAAGGAGGAGAGATGCGGCTCCCCTCACCTTGGCTGGCGGTTTCCCCCATCTTCACCACATCTACGGGGTGGCTTCAGCCCTGAATCGCAAGGATCGGGGTGCTCCAGCGGCAAGCACGGGCCAAAACCACGCACAGTCACGGATTTCAGTCTGTCGCCGGAGAAACCAGAACCAGAACTCAATCCTCAGATCAATTTTGATAGCGATGTTTTTAGGATTATAGAGGTGACTTAAGGCTCTTAAGATCCACATTTCTACATTTGGGAAACTCAGAATATATTCCTTGGTTCTAGGTTGATTGACCGTCTCAAGTATGAGATCCACAAATCATAAATGGTATGTGACATGAAAAGAAAACCCCAAAATAATAGCTACAAGTTTAGTTATCTATCAAAATATGTGAGGCTTTGCTCCCTGCTTTGTCCCCCCAGACCAGCTGTAAAGCACAAATGATGTCTGAATAGCTTTCCTTTGTGGCATGAGCCCCCTTGTTTCAGTTTTTTTTTTTTTGAACATGTCTTAAACTACAACTCCCAAAATCTAGAATGAAGTTATCTTCTTTTTCTTATCTAGTGATTGTTTCCCAGCAACCCCAAAGTTTGTCTCTGAAATGTGGAGGAAGTTTTGTGCTCCTGGAAGAAATCCGTTTCCTTCCTTTCTCTTTGATTCAGGATATCCCTTTGGCCTCCAGTTAATAGAAAACACTTGTTTTGCATTTCTCTTTTATAGTGTTCCATCTTATGAGAGAGTGAGAAATAAGTATCAAGACATTATACATCTGCATCATGAACTCAGGAGGAATGAAATGCTTAGCATTAATGATTTGTTCCAAATTGGTGACATAAGTTATAATATCTTTCTCATTTTTTCTCTCTTTCCTCATGTGCATGCATAAACCTTACATGTTCAGATGTATGAACATCAGTTATGAGCTTGCAGTGAGACTGATAAGAACTAACTTATGTAAGTGGATTTAAATAATGTTTCAAGAGTATTTTTATCTGAAAAAAGTAATATTTACACTGTTTTGTCCATACTTGTCACGAAAATCAATTCATGTTGTGATATTTTCATTCCCATAATGATCTTTGTCATGAGAGGTTTTTATTCTTTGCATAAATTCTGGAGAAGACAGGTGCATAATACAGACTAAATGCATTATACATTTGACCTTTTCACAGTTCTAGAGTTTGACTGGTTAGTCACTCCAGTTTTTTCTTTTTCTTTAAACACCCCTGGCAATCTGAGGAAAACAGGTGGTAGAATGCATAATACACTAGCTCATTATGAAATTATCATTATAGTTGTACTTGTTTTATACCAATGATTCCAGTCTGTGGTTCATGAGGACATAGCAGATAATCCCTGATACAGATGAAACCTAATACATTTTCAAATGTCCAAAATCTTATATCCTATATTCAATTAAATGTTTATGTTTATACACAAAAATGACAGTATACACAGCAAACGAGATAATTATGCTGGGTTTCGTATCACAAATCACTAGTCGAACGCTTCCCAAGTGTTTAGGACTGTGTGATGTATCGGCGGATTATGCAAGCAGATCCCAGTAAGGTGGCCTTCTGCAGCTGATCAATGGTGATCTTGTCAGCGCCAATTGTTTTTAAAGTGCTTGCCTAGGTCTTTAGGCACAGCACCCAGTGTGCCGAGTACCACTGGAACCACCTGCACTGGTTTATGCCAGAGTCTCTGCAATTCGATTCTCAAGTCTTGATATCTGGTGACTTTTTCAAGTTGTTTTTCATTGATTCTGCTGTCACCAGGTATGGCAATGTTGACGATCCACACTTTTTTCTTCTCCACAATAGTGATATCTGGGGTATTGTGTTCCAAAACTTTGTCAGTCTGTATTCGGAAGTCCCACAGTAGTTTTGCATGTTCATTTTTGACCACTTTGTCAGGCTTATGATCCCACCAGTTCTTTGCTACAGGCAGATGGTAGTTGTGACACAAATTCCAGTGGACCATCTGAGCGACTGTGTTGTGATGTTGTTTGTAGTCAGTCTGAGCGATTGTCTAGCAACAGCTCAGTATGTGATCCATGGTTTTGTCCACTTCTTCGCAGAGTCCATTGATCACATACTGAGCTGTTGCAAAACAATCACTATCACTAAGACAATTATTATTTTACACAAAAATGACAGTATACACAGCAAAGGAGATAACTATGCTGGGTTTCGTATCACAAATCACTAGTTGAACACTTCTCAAGTGTTTAGGACTGCGTGATGTATTATTATTATTATTATTATTATTATTATTATTATTATTATTATTATTATTATTATTATTATTATTATTATTATTATTATTATTATCACAGTCAGCTAGATATTTAGTCTAGATTTAGATCTTTCTTCCCCTATGGAGTCCTTTCCCAAGGACCTGAGATAGATAGATATTACAGTTTAATAATATTAAATGTTATCGTCACAGGAGGTAAGCTGTTCCAAAGAAAGCTTCTCTAACACCATCAAATATCCACATCTGCCTATCCTAGGTCCTTGGGGAAGACTTGAAAGGCAAAAACGTCAAATCCAATCTGAGCATTTTGCTGATTGAGATTAACCATAATAATTAGAACCAATAATAATAGGCACCATGAGTACAATCCTAAAATATTTGGAACACCACTTGAATATCATTGGCATTGACAAAAATCATTGTCAATCAATTGCAAATAGTAGTTTTACTTGGATAACCTTACTTTATTCAATGGTACATTTAATACTATCAAACAACATTTCTCTATCCTAAGTCCTTGGGAAAGACTTGATAGATGGATAAAAATGCCAAATCCAGTCTAAACACCTGGCTGACTGTGCAATGAACTATAATAATAGTTGTAGAATAATAATGAGAAGATGTTTATAAAGGTCAATGCCAGCTAAAGAATTGACACCTGTGACTTCACATTATTGTGAACAGATAGTAGTAGTTGTTATGTATAAAAATGTGAAACCACAGCTGCCAGCTCTTTAGTTGCTGTTGGCCTTGATTGGCCTTGAGTTCTTCCCAAGAATTTAGGATATCAAAATGTATTAGTGTACTATATGTGTGGATCCCAGCAGTGTGATCTTTTGCAATTGATAGAAAGAAAATTTGTTAATGTGCATATTTTCTAAGTGCTACCAAGATTTTTTTTTTTTGGTATGTGCTAATAATCACTGAAACCTGGTTATTCCAGCTGGTTTATATCAGATTCACCCAATTTTGTTTTTCAATTATTATTTAATTCCACAGTTCTGCAGATATTCTTAGAGTAATCCACTAAAGCTTTTGATAATGGAGAAGTGGATTGCACTGAGGATCACAGTTCTTCAAGTCAGTCTATTATATATGTTAAGATGAACACTCAAAACCTTTTTGAAATGGGGGACAATTAAAGACATCTAAAATTAGGGGTGGGGAAGGGTTGTTGGAAGCAGTTATTGACAAGGTAAAGATACTGTTGGTACAAGTCATTGGTAGTAACAGCAGTGTTTTCTTTCTCTTTTTTTACTTCATTCCACCAAAACAGATGAAACTCCTCACATCAACAATTTGCCAAAAATTACTACATCTTGTTTGTAGGAGAAGATGGAAAGCTAGATAGAGATAGTATTACTGTACACAGTAATTGCGGAGATCATTACTGAAATAAAACATATCCATTATGTTACTGTATACTGATTCAATAGCTATTGGTTGCGTTTTCAAGCTTCTCTTATTTTCTCAGGAATTTTTGATTTATTTTTGGAACTAAAGGCAATTTGACTGCCATTGCTCCTATCTTTGTAAACAAGCAAATGCAGAAAAGCAACAACTTCAATGCTCCTCCCCCCCCCTTTTTTTTTTTTGCTAGGAGCAGACATTTTGTAAAAATGAGGAGACTGGCAGGAATCTATTTTTTTCCCCCTTGGTCAGCATGCACAGTGCAGTCAAAAGGACCTTCTCCTCTCTCCTGTAACTAACTACCTGTGCAGATTCTGTAGAGCAAAGATTTTGTAAGAGAGGAAGGGAAGACACTCAAATGGAAGTTTATTTGCGTGTCATCAGATCTCTTGCATATCTGAAGTTACACTTGACTCAGAACTCTTAAAATACCAAGCTTCACAAGCTCTGTTTTATATGAAAGAAAGAGCAGGCTGTCCTTTCTCTCATGTTCACTTTCCCTCCTCCACCTATTCATTTTAGCTTTTGAGCAGGTAAGTCTGTCATCCAGCATTTAGGGAAGTTGTCAATCATATGTGAGATAATATGAGGACTACAACGATAAAGTTGTACATTCCTATGGACCTTTGAAATTTGTCATTAAATATGTGCTCTTTTAAAAACTTGTAGCAGTTTAAAATGGCTCAAAATCTACCTTAATGAGAGGAAAATTAATAAGACGGACTGGCAGCTTTTGGGGCTGAGGAATTAAGAGTATTGTATGTCATTCTAATTTGCAAGGGCAGCTCTACTGAATTATGGGTAACATTAGAGCCATTGCAAGTCTCAAGGTTTTGAAAGAATTTTCAAATTACCCTTAGCCTCTTTCAAGAATAATTAGGAATGCTTCTCCTAAATTCCAGGTAAATGCAAGGGGTCACAGGGTTGGAATCAATAGTTTGGTGGATGCCAGAAACACAAGAAGAAAAAAAATAATCTCAACCACTAGAAATCATCTGATGAACAAAATAGATGAGAAAATAACTTTTTCCCCACTTGTCTTTATCTTTACTAATTGTGTGTATAGTATACAAAGGTTAATTCATTAAATACACAGAGTAATATACAGTATATAGAATGAATGTGATTAAGTATCATTAATCCATTAATCAGTAACTCTTAGAATAAGTGAACAGACTTTTGGCCACTCATTTGTTTGATATAGGAATTTACTAAACCTTCCTGATAGATGTACAGTACATCCGGCCCACATCTGAAAATTTTCATGAAAATAGGTCTATCACTGATAAAAGACACTTCCACTGCTTTTATCATCAGGAAATTCCTCAGAATAATCAGCCCAAATCTTTTTTTCTACTTTTAATCCATTGGTCCTAGTCTTGATCTTGGTTAAAAAAAGATATCAGTTTTGCCCTCTCTTGTTTATGACAATCTTTTTGTTATTTGTAGATTGTAAAAATATTCCCTTCTGAAAGCTAAATATGCTAAAGATTTTAATTGTTTACTGGGAGTTGATTTCCAGACTCCTTATCATTTATTTATTATTATTATTTTATTTATTTGTTTGTCAACATGTATTAGGTAACAAATATAAGTATAAACATGATTATTAATACATGAAATGGATACGAATAAAAAGGAACATTAGGACAGGGATGATAGGCACGTTGGTGCATTTATGCATGCCCCCTTACAGACCTCTTAGGAATGGGATGAGGTCAACAGAAGACAGTCTAAGGTTAATCATCCTCAGTTTTAGTTCATTTCTGTATTTCTGTTCTACCAAGTGCTCTAGCAAGCACTTTATATAGTGCAATATTTTCAGAAATCTTGGAGAATTTTAATCCCACACAATTTTTTCTTTTTTCTTTTTAAAGATTTTTGATAGTGTTGTGAAAATATACCAAATACTCAAATTTATTCTTCTTATTTCCTTTCAAAATTTCAGTTAACAGTTTAAATTTCATGTGGAAATTCTAGAGAAGATAATAAGCTTAGAGACACATCCTTTCTGTGCTTATATATGACATCTTTTCAGAATGGATGTATGATAGCATTCCATCTGTAAGTCTGCTCTATCTCATCTTAAATGGGAGCCTGATGATAAAAGCATGGATCAAAACACTGTGAAAAAAATAGCAGCAAAGAAGAGTGACAAGGTTACTCTTTCTTTATGTATTCAACTATATGCTCAACATATATTAGAAGAAGCTGTATTGAAAGAAGATCAACACGGTTTTAAAGCTGGAGTATAACCTGCCGTATGCTGATATACCCTTCTGAAAACCAAACTAAAAATAACAGATAGAACAACCAACAGATATCATTCATAATGAAGATACCAAAGTGGTGGCCTTTTAGGATCAACCATCAATAGCAAAGGAACAAACCATCAAGAAATGTCCCAAACTAGTAGTTGGTAGAGCAGCTATGTAGGGCTTGGAAAAAATATTCAAATGTCATAATGTGTCAAAACCAACAAAGATCAGAATTACACAAGTCACGGTATTTTCTGTGATACCCTATGGAAGTGAACGTTGAATTTGAAGAAGCAGGATAAAAAGAGTATTAAAGTTTGCTGTTTGAAACTTCTATTGAGAACAATATGGACAGAGATGGATCATCACAAAAAAGCACAATTTTCCTACTTTAGACACATTATGCAAAGAGCTAGCTCTATAGAGATGCCTTTAATGTTGGGAAAGATGGAAAGAATAGAATAGAATAGAATAGAATAGAATAGAGTAGAATACTTTATTGGCCAAGTGTGATTGGACACACAAGGAAGAAAATGAAGAAAAGAATGAAAAGATGATGATGACTAGCAGCAAAGTGGAAGGAATCAGTTATAGAAGTAATAGGTATACCATTGAAATATTTCAAATCACAGGTTAGGGATAAATTATTATGGAGAAAAATCTATCTATCTGGTTACTAAGGGCAGACAGCAACTTTATGGCACATAATCAATCAATCTGGCTTTGCTCTTTATCCTACTAGCCTCAAAAGGTTCCATGAATTGCCGCAAACAAGCTCAAAATTGCAGATGTTTCATAGACTAGGTAATGTAATCAGTGCCAGTGAGTGTGGGTTATGTTCCTTGCTTATACACAGTAACTTGCCCTGTCAAAGTTAGTGGAAATGTGCAATCTCCTCTTCTATTGCAAACCCAGATTGTTAAAGTACAGTTTTCTGTCTCTGCGCAGTAGTGGATTTGTAGCTGTGCAGATGCAGATAGATAAATTCCACAAAACATCCATAACAAAGTACATTTATTGGTTCATCAGGTATCCTCATAACTCACATTTGTGATGAAGTTTTTCTTGAATGACCAATCCTTTGTATATCTGCCTTGCAGGTAAAAGATGGTTATCTCCTAACCCATCTCGTAGCGATAGAAAGAAGCTGCTATGAGTTAGTGAGTCCAGGCAAAAGTGAGGGAAATTCCCCCAACCCATCGAGGGTCAATTTAGTGACCAATCAGGATTACAGATGTGATCACATGACATGAACTACATTTCCCAGGATACCTTTAACTATATTTATCATGATGCATTCTCTTAAGGGGACAGCTCACAATTCCTAAGTAACTATTCAATTCCATAGACTGGCTGAGACAGCACATACAGAATGATAACAACCCCATTATTCATCTACTGTTAGTTACTTCAATCTCTACAGTGGCCACAAAAGAGGCATCCATACAACAACTAACTGAATCTCTATGACATCCAGCTTTCTCTCTATCACATCTGGTTTATTTTATATTTTGGATCCCAAACATTCTTTATATTATCAGTATCTACATCAAAACCATTCAAGATAGTATATTTCAGTGGCCTGCCCGGTGAAGCAGCAGGCATTATTATGGTCACGGCCACTTGAATTTGGCTAAGTAGCATCACATTCTGTTTTCTGAGCATATGACATTTCGAAGTTTCACAACCCTAAATAAGAGCAGAAAATCCTCAGTCCTGTTTCCTGTAATTTTCCTCCATTCATCCTCTTATCTACCTTTCCCACATGATTACAGCCTCAGTATCACTACAATGGGGAAGTGGGGTAGTATCTCTGTGTGTCCATTATTTGTCTGTCTGCCTATATGAAGGCAAAGGGCTAGTAATAGATCAGGGCAGAAGCACAGAATCTCAATGTTTCACAATACTCGAATCATTACATAGGCAGAGTTATGTAGGATCAGGTCACTAATTGACAAAGAAAGCTCACCCTCAGCCAAAGTCGAGATGGATTGAAAACACACACACATACACACACATTTGTGTTGGGGGTTCTAACTTCCTAATACTCCTATACTACAAACTAATTCATTAAGGCTAAGATTTTCAAAGCAAAACGTGACCCAGTTTCTGAGAAATATGTAGCTCCTTTAAGCATCTTGGAAAGCTCAAACACAGGTCTTCCGGCAATGTTCAATATTGCAGCCCTGGGTCTGCTTGATTTCTCCTGAGTATTTCTTTGTATCTTGACCTACTGCTAAGGGCATTTTTTTATATTTCAGGCCCATGGTAAAGCCTCATTTAATCCTGTTAGAAGTTGGCATTCTAGGCTGGCAAGCTAGAACCCTCTGCTTGCTTCCTTGGGGAAATAAGCATTTTTAAAAAATACGTCTGGATTTGTAGAATGATTTAAACAAATACAAAAGGCCTGGCTACTAGTGAGTCATTCCATTTTTTTTTTTGTTGCCCACAAAGATTACTACAATAAAAATGACTAATAAAAGAGAAGAAAAGCATGTGCTTTTCTATATGGTCATTTGTGGGTGTTTTTTTCTCTCTTTACCGTCCCTATATTCTCCAGAAAGTCAATTTTCTTTTCCAATGGCAATAACTTGACAAACCCAAAGATCGAATTGGCAGCTGAAGTGTCATTTTAGCTTTCATTGCTAGAATCACACTTTCCCTCAGTGGAAAGTCAGCCACAGAAATAGTGAGACAGAAAGCCAATGCCAATTACGCAATGAAGCTGGATACCAATATTTGCTCAAAATGCAAATTTGGAGAAAAGATATAAAGTTCAATAGACATGACACAATGCAGAGAGGGTACTAAATTGATAGGGTTTTTGTTTTGTTTTATTTTTAAATGCTTTAACAATCTTTTAGGTCCTATAAAATATCCAACATGGGACCCTGCCCCTCAAAAAGTAACATGACCAACATTAAAAATACTGTAAGAAGCAACCTCAAACTGTTATTTTAGATAACTAGAATGCAGCTGAATACTAATTGGCAATCTGATATGGTTATAAAAAAGAAAAATATAATTTCAAGTTGCATCTATCGAAGTGTTGTGTGAAAATTAAGGGAAGGGATAATTCCTTTTTTTTCTCTACTGATCAAGCCCACTTCATATGTAGCCCATGTTCATCCTTGAGCACCTAGCCTTAAAGTGCTCAATGATGAGCATGGCTCTATAAGCAGGGTTCACACAAACCAAAAAGAGGAGGACAACAAGGTTGATCAGAGCATTGGAAAATAAATCCTAGCAGGAAAATTTGTAGGAACTGGATATGTTTAACTTTGCTCAAGCTTTAGAAAAAAGTCTAAGAAGAAAGCACAGTTCTTGAAGGAATCCCAAAGGTGCTTTTTCAGGAGGCAACTGGAATTTCTTGTTTTTTCTTTGATGACTTTTTTTTCCCCTCATGCAAGAAGTTTTGTTGTTTTTTGGAAATCTGTTCATACTCCCACACCATTCAAAGAGTGTTTATCACAAAGTACATAGCTAAAAATCAATGGAGATTCTCAGTCATCCAGGTCATGATTGTCTCAAAGGTGCTTTTTCATGGGGCAACTGGACTTTCTTGTTTATTTCTTTGAAGACGTTTCACTTCTTATCCAAGAAGCTTCTTTAGCTGTGATGGGATGGTGGGGAATGGAAGGATTTATACTCCTTGCAGATGGCTGATCATTTGCATTCTTTTAGAGAGTCTTTGGGGCCACCTTAAGGAATGTCATCCCTTATTGCAAAGTAACATTTTTAAGGTACAGGAAAGCAAATTCTAACTGAATGTTTAGAAAGAATTTCTAAAAATTTGATCAATTTGACAGTAGATGCAGAGTGAAAAGAAAGGCTTGTGTTGAGCAAAAGTGACAGTGCTTTTTATTTTAATGATATATTGATTACTCTGTCCATTTACATAACAGATCAAGAAAATAATCTGGCTCTTCTTTTTGGCAATCTGGTACCGGATTGAAAGTATTTGCCATAATCCTATGATGTGTGGCGAATTAGTTCCTAGAGGATTTTTTGGCTTAAGTATTTCTCATGTGTTTGATTTTGTCCTTGTTATTTACTGTAACATATTTTATGAAGAATGGTTGCAGGAACTGGATCTAATGAAAGGAAAGACTAAGGGACTATTGACATGATAGCAATCTTCCAATAACTAAGGGGCTACCATAAAGAGGAACAGGTCAACTGTTCTTCAACTAAAGCACCTGAAGACAGGACAAGACACAATGGATGGAAACTAATCAAAGAGAGATTCAACCTAGAAATAAGGAGAAATTTCCTGACAGTAAATATAATCAATCAGTGCAAAGGCTTGCTTTCAGAAGTTGTGGATGTTCCATCACTGGAAGTTTTTAAGAAGAGATTGGACAACTGTTTGTCTGAAAAATTGGAATAGATAGCACCACCACTAGATGGACTCGCAACTGTCTGACAAACCATACTCAACAAGTAGTCCTTAATGGGTCTAAGTCTACATGAAGGGAAATAAGCAGTGGGGTGCCACAAGGCCCAGTACTCTTCAATATCTCTTCAATGACTTAGATGAGGGAATAGAAGGGGAACTTATCAAATTTGCAGATGATACTAAACTGGCAGGAATAGCTAACACCCAAGAAGATAGGCTGAAGATCCAGATGGATCTTGACAGACTAGAACACTGGGCCGTATCTAACAAAATGAAATTCAATGTAGAGAAAAGTAAAGTCCTACACTTAGACAAGAAAAACCAAAAGTACACCTATAGGCTGGGTGAAACCAGGCTCAATAGCAGTAACTGTGTGGGGGTAGATATTGGAGTCTTAATGGACAACCAGCTAAATATGAGCCAGCAGTGTGCAGCGGCAGCCAAAAAAGCTAATGCAATCTTAAATTGTATTAACAGAGGGATACAATCAAGATCAAGGGAGATATTAATACCACTCTATTAAGCCTTAATAAGACCACACCTAGAGTACTGCATCCAGTTTTGGTCACCACATTATAAAAAAGATGTTGAGACTCTAGAAAAAGTGCAGAGAAGAGCAATCAGGATGATTAGGGGACTGGGGACTAAAATATATGAAGAACAGTTACAGGAACTGGGCTTGGCTAGTCTAGTAAAGAGAAGGACCAGGGGAGACATGATAGCAGTCTTCCAATATTTGAAGGGCTACCACAGGGAGGAAGGGGTCAAGCTATTTTCTAAAGTGCCTGTAGACCAGACAAGGAATAATGGATGGAAACTGAACAAGGAGATATTTAACCTGGAAATAAGGAGAAACTTTCTGACAGTGAGAACAATCAACCAATGGAACAGCTTGCCCTCGGAAGTTGTGGGAGCGCCATCACTTGAGACTTTCAAGAAGAGATTGGACTGCCAATTGTCAGAAATGGTGTAGGGTCTCCCGCTTGGGTGGGGGTTGGACTAGATAATCTACAATGTCCCTTCCAACTCTGAATATCTGTTATTTGTAAATTAAGTCTTCTTGCTTGAGCAGTGAGCTTGACTAGAAGGTCCCTTCCAATTCTGTTATTCTGTAATGTGTTGATTTTACCACATGGACTTTGCATTTTTTTATTGTTTTTTAAAACATGCACAAAAAGAAAGAGAAGCGTAAGGAAAAAGAATATATCTCTTAATTTCCTATATTCTTATACCTAGGAACATGTCTGGCAGAATTTCTTCACATAATTAAGCCTAAATCTCTGCTCAAACCAGGAATCTACCTTAAAATACAAGAGAAGGCTGCTCAGCTTAAAGGCAACCCTCCTTGGACAATTGGTCCCACTGCTACATTGAACTTACAGTTGATATTCAAATCTTGCGATACAGTTAGATTATTAACATATAAAATTTGTGTACCTAATACAGGTGAAACTCGAAAAATTAGAATATCATGCAAAAGTTCATTTATTTCAGTAACGCAACTTAAAAAGTAAAACTAATATATGAGATAGACTCATTACATGCAAAGCAAGATGGTTCAAGCTATGATTTATTGTAATTGTGATGATTATGGTTTACAGCTCATGAAAACCCCAAACCCACAATTTCAGAAAATTAGAATATTACATGCGATCAATAAAAGAAGGATTGTACATAGAACAATATCGGACCTCTGAAAAGTATAAGCATGCATATGTACTCAGTACTTGGTTTCGGCCCCTTTTGCAGCAATTACTGCCTCAATGCAGCATGGCATGGAAGCTATCAGCCTTTGGCACTGCTGAGGTGTTACGGAAGACCAGGATGCTTCAATAGCAGCATTCAGCTCTTTTGCATTGTTCGGTCTCATGTCTCTCATCTTTCTCTTGGCAATGCCCCATAGATTCTCTATGGGGTTCAGGTCAGGCAAGTTTGCTGGCCAATCAAGCACAGTAATCCCACAGTCATTGAACCAGGTTTTGGTGCTTTTGGCAGTGTGGGAAGGTGCTAAGTCCTGCTGGAAAACGAAGTCAGCATCCCCATAAAGCTCGTCTGTGGAAGGAAGCGTGAAATGCTCCAAAATCTCCTGGTAGACAGCTGCGTTGACCCTGGACTTAATGAAGCACGGTGGACCAATACCAGCAGATGTCATGGCTCCCCAAATCAACACAGACTGTGGAAACTTCACACTGGACTTCAAGCATCTTGCAGTGTGTGCCTCTCCATTCTTCCTCCAGACTCTGGGTCCTTGGTTTCCAAATGAGATGCAAAAGTTGCTCTCATCAGAAAAGAAGACTTTGAACCACTGAGCAACAGACCAGGTCTGTTTTTCTTTAGCCCAAGTAAGATGCTTCTGATGTGGTTTGTTGTTCAGAAGTGGCTTGAAAAGAGGAATACAACATTCGAAGCCCATGTCCAGGATCTGTCTGTGTGTGGTGGCTCTTGATGCACTGACTCCAGCCTCAGTCCACTCCTTGTAAAAGTCCCCAACACTTTTGAATGGCCTTTTCCTGACATTCCTCTCCAAGCTGCGGTCATCCCTGCTGCTTGTGCACCTTTTTCTTGCACACTTTTCCCTTCCACATAACTTTCTATTAATGTGCTTTGATACAGCACTTTGGGAACATCCAACTTCATTTGCAATTACCTGTTGAGGCTTTCCCTCCTTATGGAAGGTGTCAATGATGGTTTTCTGCACAACTGTCAGGTCAGCAGTCTTTCCCATGATTGTGATTGCTACTGAACCTGACTGAGAGACCATTTAAAGGCTCGGGAACCCTTTGCAGGTATTATGGCTTACTTAGCTGATTAGAATGGGACACCTTGAGCCTAGAATATTGAACCTTTTCACAATATTCTAATTTTCTGAGATCGTGGATTTGGGGTTTTCATGAGCTGTAAGGCATAATCATCTCAATTATGACACATCACGGCTTGAACTATCTTTCTTTGCATGTAATGAGTCTATCTCATACATTAGGTTCACCTTTTAAATTGAATTACTGAAATAAATGAACTTTTGCATGATATTCTAATTTTTCGAGTTTCACCTGTAGTAGGAAACGAATAGAAACTAAGCATATACATGAATGCATGTAGTCTATATTGATATGCACATCTTCAGTTGGGACTCTCAACAATAAATTGCTTATCTGATACATTAAAAGACTGTATATCAAATGAAGAGTGTGTTTTGGGGAAAAAATCATGGTAGTATTGCTGCATAATGGCAATATATTGCCACATAATGGCAATTTCTTTTGTTTGTTTGTTTTGCAAAGCCCAGAAACCTAAAACTCCTCTTACCTGTTCTTCTTTGTAGCCAATAAATGTGCTTATATACTGTATATGCATACAACATATTTCAAATATAATGCTAAGAACTTACACATGAATAGAGCCGTTTATTTTCACAACTTCAAAAATTACAGCTTTAAACACTAAAATCCTGAAATCTATACCAATGGATGCAATTTGCATTATTTTTAATAACTTTGCTAGATTTTGAATTGAAAATGATTGAAGGTTTACTATAACACATTATTATATACATTTCACTTTCTTTAAAGTGCTATTCTTCTATTTGCTTTCCTGACATTCTCCTTCCAAATTACAATAGAAATATTAATAATGCAGTACATGGAGATTTTATCCAAAATATTATAGTGACAATAACTCCAGCATTAAGGACCAATGACAACAACTTCCTTCAGTTTATCCTTATTTCCCTTGTGTCCCTTGAATGGATTATGACTTTGCCAGTAACAGCACTATCAGCAACAACAGTAATAGAAAATGAAAAATGACTGTTCCTCCTGAAAGCCTTTTGCCAATCTTCTGGTCCATGGCAAAGATCACAGTTCACAATTCCCTTCTCTTAACTATCAAAACATTAACAGAGGTGTTAAAGGCCAGTATTGCAGTTCATGCCATTCAAAATTTGGTCCTATCCTGCAAATCCGTGACAGATCTTCTAAAAAACTCAGTTTAAGAGGTTCAGATATTATAGTTTAGTTGAAGTAATGGGCAAAAATCATTTCAGTGTCTTGCAAGACCAAATCCTCAGCCCAGAAGCTAGAATAAGTTCAACCAGTGCTGATTCAGTGAGCATTGTCAATAAATAATAATTTGAGCACTTAATTATTCATTTATCATAACTTACATGTTATCTTATTGGGTAACTCTACATGGTTTTCAACTGAGAGTATAATATTTTGGGTTCTAATATAGGAATATGGTCCCATCAACTACTATAATGAACATATGTGTTAATGAGGCTCATGAAGAATCATTTTTCAACTGCTATCTAATATTCAAATATTTTACTTGAATAGTTCTCTCGCAATGGTTTTTTAAGCCTACTTACATCTCTCAAAGCAATTTCCTTTAGTTTATATAAACTATTAAATTCATTATGCTTCTTCCTTTCACATTAAAGACAGGGAGCCAAATGAGTTATTTTCATAACTTTGTCAGTCCCTTGGTTATTTACATTTTTTTAAAAAATAGCATTAACAGTAGTTCAAAGTTTTAAACTAAAAGCAATTTTCCTTTTACCTACAATTGCATTGAACAGGAAGTTAAACAACTGCATTTCTTATATTTTATTAGAAAAAAGTTGTCACTATAGTTTAAATTCTATACATACTTATCCTGGACTTAATGGCCTTGTTAATTATATGCCAACCTCTATATGTGTCCAGCAAACAAGGGAGCAACTATTTCATAAAACTATTATTTGTCAGTAAAAGCCCTACTTTCTGACACTTCAAAATTAAGGTTAAAGAAAGCCTATAGCTAAGGTTGTTTTTCAGACAAAAAATTGAACAGCCATTCCTACAGTTTTCTGTCAATAGGTATCTTCATAAACATATATCCACTGGGGTTAGAATTAAAGAAAATTCCTGAACAAAGATTCTGACCTAAGCAGGGTTCTTTGAAGTTAATGAAATATTGTTTTGAATATTTACAATAATAATTCATTAAGGCAAAGCTCTATGGATAATTCAAGATTGTACAAATTGCTTTGGTGTCCATACTGTTCTTCAACTTTTTGCACTTTTGTCTATCTTGCGCATATAATTGTTTTGTTTTCAAGCTCTTCTAAAAAAGAAAATTGTTGTTGCCTAGAAAATTGTCAGATATTGTATGGCAAGGCACATCATTTGCCTCTATTAAGCTTCTTAAATTTTATTTCTATTCAACACATATTCTCTGAGCCTGAGGCTGTTGAGCTGATGCACAAAATATTTCAAGGCTTGGGGAATAGATCCAATTGCTGCAGTACTGCTTCACTTGTTAAAACATCATAATTGAAATAAGCATCTCAATGAAGATCTATGAAGTTGTATTAGGATATAAGATCAATTGATCTTCTAATTGACTACTAATAAATAAAGGAAACTAAGTTCTCCTCATTCATGATATCATGGAATTGGGAGATGAAAACTTGCCTTCCTGGTAGAATTATTAATCAGACTTCTGCTCATCTGGTGGTGCAGTGGTTAAAGTGCAGTAATATAGGCAAACTCTGCCCACAGCCTGGAGTTCGATCCTGAAGAGGCTCAATGTTTGACTTGGCCTTCCATCCTTCTGAGATTGGTAAAATGAGGACCCAAAATGTTGTGACCATTATGCAAATAATGCTTCTACATTGTAAACCGCCCTAGAGGTTTAGAGGTAAAGTGCTATGGGGTGGTATATAAGCCTAAATGCTACTGCTTGCTATTTCTAATCTGCAAATCATAGACTGCCTTCATATGCTTATAGACTGCCTTCATATACTCATTCTAGCTCAAATAGTTTTGAAGCTTCTTGCTCTCATAAACTTGGCTCATCAAATAGTCAACCACACCAAGTTCTGGATTTATCTTCCAAAAGCACAGAAGACACAAAATTTAGTGAAATATTGTGAATGATCTGAAAAGTGTAAAGGCCATCATGATGCAGATGTCTTCTCTTCTCCAGGCATATGAGAAAAAAAAAATGTGTTTTTTTTTAAACTAAAATTGAGTTAAATAATTTATTCAGAGAGAAAAAGTTGGAAGCAATAGGACTTTGAAAAACATCACAAAAACATGATATTAAAATGCAATAAATTTAAATTGGTTATGATTTATCTGCATTCATAATAATTCAGTTCTCACAGCATGTTGAGTATTATCTGCTAGAAAAATAATCTGAGCAAGTCAAAGACTAGTGGTTCCAAACAGCCAAGACTGAAGGTGCAGCTTCCCATATATATGGGAAGCTGCCTGGAAACTGAAATGGATTGATGGATTGTTGTTCTGTTTAGTGGTGACAGAAATTATATGAGTAGATCAGATAGCCAATCACATTTTAGGTTCACATTATTTATCCACTTTTCATTATAGCTGATCCTGACTAGCTTTGTTATTGTGAAAAAATGATCAACCTTAAATGGCTTAAAAATCTGAATCTTGCATCCATTCCTTTCATACTTTCTTAATAAATTTTCTACTGAAAGAGAAAGTATGAAGAAATTATGAGAAAACATGTTAAGATTATGTGAAAATATAGCATCTGAATTACATGTGAAATTCCATAATGGAGGCAAAGAAACTACATACAGTACTGTAATAAAGCTGCATTTAAAAAACCCCAATTACTTTCTTCAGACAAAATGGCTGAACGGCTCCTAGTTTAAGTCTTGAATCCTGCAAATCCCACATAATTTTGTACATAAATCCATTAATCAATGTTCCAAAAGTAATTTATATATATTTCATTGGGCAAATTCATTATTTAATAAACATGGAGCTGAAAATACATAATGTTTGAAAGTATATTGTTAAGTGAGTTATATCAGAAGAAGAGATAGGAGACCTTAGGTGCCATATGGCCTTTGCAATAATAATTAGTGCTGTCAGGCACCAGCCTGTAATTTGTTTCTTCCCTGCTGCTTTTTGTTGTGGGTTTTGGTGCTGTCACCCATACCTCATTGACAGCTTAAGCATTCTCTATTCACAGAGTAAAGCAATTCATGCTGCCAGTCTGAGGTGACTAATTAATTATTATTAATACTTAATCCTCAAGGTCTGTAAATATATAAAACTCTCACATACTGTAGCTGGTTTAGGTGTAATCATCTGCTGAGTAGCAAACTTCCCAGAAATGCTATTTAAGTAATGTTGACTTTCATGATATGAAAAAGTTAGGATTGTAGAAAGTTAGCATCTCTTAGGAGAATGAAGTATTTTGAGAAACATTAAAAAGGCAGAATACTATATTTTCCTAATGGAGAGACAAGTTTGTAAAGACAGAAACTCAGTGCTACAGTTCCCAGATACTAAGCTGAGGCCAGCTTTTAGAAATGCATATTGCTAATTCATTCAAAACAGGATATTTTGAACAAAGGCAGAATTGGGCAGAATGGTAGGATCAGCCCTCACTCAAGATCCAAACCAGCAAAGCCAATAAGACACAATAGGAATTGCCCAATACTCTTTCAGAACACAAACCTCTCCATTGCATCACCCAGGAAGCTTCAACCAAGCGTGGGACACAGACAGCCTACCAAGTTAGCTATGACCACTGCATAGTCTCTTGGGAGTCTGACAACAACCAACAGAATACATTTCTTGCACATAAACAGGAAGCTCAAGGGCAAGGCCCAAGAGAGGGTATAAATCCTCTCTCTCTCTCTCAACTCCATGTGGTTAGCTGCCCAGGCCTAAAATCCATGTGGTCCTGTTCACCAATAAACCATCTTTCCAATCAGCCTCCATGTTTCCAATGTTTTTCTCTCCATTTGGAACTGAACCAGATGGACATTACTTCCAACAGGATATAAATGATATGTCTGCATAAACTGTTTGGGATATGAGCCAAATTGTTTGGCAATGACGATGGTTAGATGCAGTATTAATTTGATTCTGTATCCAATTTGATTCTGGCTAGCTCAAGATTGATTCAGCCTTCCATCTTTCAAAGGTTGGTAAAATAAGGACCCAGATTGTTGGGGGCAATATGCTGACTTGAAGCTATACTTGAAAATCTATTTCCTGAGAAAGGAACTCCATTACATATACTTCTCTGTGTAATATATAGCACAGTTAGAAGAGCTCTGTTTAGGAAAAATTCTAATCTTATTAACAGAACTTGCATGGGTAATCCAGCAATGTACATAGTCAATGGTACTAAGGCCGCTGAGAGGTCTAATAGAACAAGAAGGTATGCACATTCCTCATCAGTCCTGATGAAACTAATCTACTAATCTAATGCTCTTTATTTTCCCATTCAGGCCTGAATCCTGAATGAAAGGGATCTAGACAATCTATGACCTCTAGGAGATCAGTAGCTGATCCTCAACCACACTCTCATCAATCTTCTCCCCAAAGAGAAGATTGGAAATTAGGTGGGAATTGTCAAATATGGCTGGATCTAAATATACCCCTCCTTTTCAAAGCTGTCTCAGACTTTAATGCCACAGGAGTCCAGCCCCCAGGTGGCTGAGATATGAGAAGCCCTATCTAAACTTCTACTCTCAAAGAAATCCCACCTTGCTTGAATCTCCCAGTTGGTGGACCAATCCTGAATGAATATGAACATTTTTATGACAAAGAATCTAGCACTAACTGTATTGATCCCATCTATAAAGGGATCTTATCTTCCCCAACCTTCTCTAAAGGAATGAAACTCCATTCACAATAAAATGGAGAAATAGAGATGTTTCCTTCCCCTTATTTTTACAATATAGGCCCAAATGTGGGCGTGTACCATTATTTGATCATGATCAGTTCTTGGGGAGGAGGGGTTGAGGGAGGAGGGCAAAATAGCTTTAGCTATCTTTTCACTAGTTTCACTATCTTCAGCTGTTCTGAAAATGAGGAAGTCATAAAGGATCAATAACTGGAAAGAGGCTTCATAGAGCAACTTCCCTAGAACCCCGAGCGACTCATTTGTCAGCATTATGAACATTTTGAATTACTTGAAATAAAAAGAATGGTTTCAAAGCTATTAATAGATTAAAAACTTTGCATGAATACACGCTGAGGTTTATTTTTCCTGGATTTATTTAGTTTCACTTGTCTTAATTTGTTTCCTGTGAAACTGTGGTATGACATTATAATTTTATTTATATTCCTCCCCTGTGCTAGCTGCCATTATGAAGTAGTTTCTTAATAATTATGTATATTGTTATGAAACCTAAATGGTAACTTGTTAAGAAATAGTCCGTTTATAATCTTGTTTTTATTATGCCTTCAAGAAGATCAAGAGCTTTTCTCAAGGAAATTATTGTCTTAATGAGATACACAATTAATTTTAGACATGGGAGGTTATATCCTAAGAGTCTAACATAAACCTTAAGAAGGTAGTTTGCTGGTACAGTTAAGGACCTGTATTTTACTTGACTCAGGAGTCTTGTTACCATTAGACAATCCTGCATACATTGATTACCATACATTTCTGAAAACTAAGATAAACCCCATTTGACTATTTTTATGTGCTTTTCCAAATCATTTAAATGCTTAATATGAATAAGTTAATTGTGAAGCAATTCTCTGTATACTATAAAGACCATTTTATACATTATACAAAAGAAATCCAATAAAATGTGTACATTTCAGATTCTTTTTCATTGCATTTACTTACTTGTACATTGGTAAATTGCTATATTATTTTATAGAAATTATGTAGACAGTTTTGTCTTTTGTATGTCACTTAAAGCCATACAATTTGGGATGGGTAGCCATATAAATGCACAAATGAATTATGTATATCTGTCAATGAATACTTCAGCTTTAACCATAACAACACAAGAGCCAACAATAGATATAAACTCAAGGTTAATCACACCAAACTTGATTGCAGGAAATACGACTTCAGCAACAGAGTGGTCAATGTCTGGAATACTCTACCTGACTCTGTTTCTTCCCCAAACCCCAAAAACTTTAACCTTAGACTCTCTACTATTGACCTCACCCCTTTCCTAAGAGGTCTATAGGGGGCGTGCATAAGTGCACCAATGTGCCTACTGTCCCTGTCCTATTGTTTCTTTTATTTTTCTTATATGTACCTATTTCATGTATTCATAACTATGTATATACTTATACCTATTATCTTGTAAGCGATTGACAAATCAAATTAAATAAATAAAAATTAAATATATTTAAGCTACTTTTGTACCAGAACCAGTGTGTAATAAAATATTTTTGTCCACTGCTGGGAAACAAGCACTTTAAAAAAATAGGATTATTTCAAAGTTTGTGTATCAAACTTCTTAGGTCCTACCTGCCCAGAATGAAATCCAATAAAATAGACTGAAAGAGGGAGGTATGTCTATATATATTTAGAAAGACTGAAGTTGATAGTCCAACCATGTAATTGTCCCTTTTTACATGTTTATATAGGCATACACAATGCGCACAAAAAAGAGTCAAGACTTTGATCAACCAATTGGGGCTACCAATTGACTTTTTTTGACCTTGTCTGAGGATAATTTTTCACTTAAGGAAGCAGAATATTTGTTTTTCAATAAACAACTTTTAGTATAATACTATTAAGTGTTACATCAGGTATGAAGTTATAGTTGCATGAAGAGTTGGGAAATGGCATTAATAATATGCTAGATTTAAGAACTAATGTTTATATTTTATGATTTTTAAAATCCACTCTATTCATCCGCTCAAAAAATTCTGGGCCTCTGAGATTTATTCCAAGCTCTTTGAAAAGTCACTAAAGATTACACTAAAGCATGAGCCAAACAAAAATTGGGAAGGAAAGGATTGCAAAATTCAAAATTCATATTACTACACGGTCTATTTATGTGATCATTTCAGGCTATGCAACCTTGTTTCAACTAGAAAGCCAAATAATGCCAGAAGATTTCACTGTATGTAACATCAGTCATGATTATATGATGCTGATTTATGTTTTTTTGGGGGAAAGTTGCAATACTTCAGGACACAGGTATGTATAGGGGATACAGGGTAGACTACCCAAAATTATGCCGTGATGTGACAGGAATAAAGACAAAATGACTTTGTAATTCTTCATATAGCATGACACAGAAAAGGGAAATAATCAAGAAATACTAATGCTAAGGCATTGAAAGAACTTTCTCATTTCCCTGTTTCTCTGTAATAAAGCTGTTGCTTTAAAGGCTGTCAATATTTTCCTAGCAGAAATCCTAAAAGCTTTGGTTGTCTTGCGGTATTCTGGTTCATGACATTTCAATATTTTGCCTGAAAAATTCTTTCTCTTTTGTCCTTAAATAGTACAGCCATCCACTGCACTCTGGGTGTATTTTAGGCAACACTGCTGATTAAAGGATTTCCATGGAATTGAAAATTGATTGGTTCATTAAATGTAACCATAGGTGGAAGCTCCACTTGACTGCATAAGAGTTAACAAGAGAAATTGTCCGTGTGAGCTATTGCTTATTCCTTACACACCAGTCAGGCTTCTGGAACAAAACACAAGAATGCAATACATTTAATATCTCCTGGAACGCCCAGGGCTCTCTTTTCTTCTAATCCCTGTCATATTTTAAAAAAGAGAGAATAGCACTGCAGGCACTTGTGCATGAACGGTACCACACTGAAAGCCATAAGCCTGACCAAATAAATAGATGGGGGACTGACATGTTTCAAATTTGTAAAGAAGGGAACTGACACCTTCTAAATTTAAAACCATCAGTAGGTGAGGTGGCTTGCTTGTTTGGCAGCTTCTACCCACCTTGAGGCATTCTCAGCCCAGAATTCTTTATAAAGGCAGCTGCCTTTGAAAAGCACAACAAGGGAAGACAAATCTGTGGTTGGGTTCACAGATTTGTCACCTAAACCATTTTAGGGGGATTTTTTCTGGAAAATTTGGCTTCATATATGATGTGAGCCTAACCGTTGTGATCTGCAAACTGTAAGTGTTATCTCTGAGTCTAGCAATTACAAGCTCTTTCTTTTCTTGCTTGCTTTTACAACCTGAGTTAATACAAGCCATGGCTAGGTGCTCTACAAATCCAGCTATGGTTTTGCTATTAGATCTTTTGCCTCCATCGCACTCTCCCCTCAACTCTGGCTCTAGAGGCTCTAGAGGCTTTGGTGAGAGTGCTACTACTAAAAAGAAATAGGTTTCCTATTGGGGTCCCATTGTTTTGTCTTTGCCTCCTTCCATCCTTAGTGCTAGGAATGGCTTTTCCTATTTTTTCTCTCTCCTGATACTTCACTGTCTAAGGGCATCAGGAAATGAGCTGATGAGAATCATTTGAGAATAAGCCTACTTTATGGCTTAGGACCTGGGCAAAAAGGAAGAGCTGCTTCTATTGTTTTATTTATTTATTTTATTTTGTCAAGCAATTATTAGATTAGTATAAACATGGTTATGAATACATGAAATGGATACGAATAAAAAATAAAAAGAAACAATAGGACAGGGACAGTAGGCACGTTGGTGGGCTTATGCACACCCCCTACAGACCTCTTAAGAAAGGGATGAGGTCAATAGTAGACACTCTAAGGTTAAAGTTTTTGGGGTTTGGGGAAATTGTCTGAAAGTGAGTGCTCGTAAAGTGTATGCAGTTCTTTGCAAGGGAGGGTGGGAGTATGGGCATGGACCCTGTTAATACTGTTAATTGAATATGTTTTCTGTTTCATAATGATTTTATATTACTGATACAATTAATACTATAATTATAATTGTTAATTGCTTATAATTAATTAATTAATTAATTAATTATAATTATAATTAATTGCTGAATAATTGTTAACTGACTATTCATACTCTTATTTGAATGTTGGTATGCTTCATATAATAACACTGAAACTAATGCGAATTGCTCAATCCAAATTTCTTATATTTAAATTGCATGAAAATCTTAAACACAACCTACATGGAGAAAAATGTGGTGTCCAAATAAACTGACTATTACATAGCTTATTTATTATACTGGCACCAATACATATCCCTGTCTGTCTCTTTCTAACACTTAATGGAACTTACATTTTTCACAGTATATAGAATATTTTGGTGCCCTAAGAATGCATATAAATGGATGCCATCAAAATTCAATATACTGATAAGAACAAGTAGACCTGAGGAAATTCACAAGGTTATAATGCACATGCCAATGAGGTTTGTAGAGATGGTTGAGGAATTCAGTTTTTATGAATTCTTATATGATTAGCATTCCCTTCAAGGTTAAGTATCACTAAAATATTTTAAACCCAATTTGACACAAAATATGTACTAAATATCTAGCCTCTCTCTACATTCTGTACAATATATGTTTCTGTACAACTTCCTTTGTTTTAATTATGTTTTCTGCTGTTTCTAAAACAGCAATGCCCAAATTATGTTAAAGACAGATGGATTGTACTGTAATACAGATTGGAAGGGGAAAGGTGATTTGGAGGCTTAGGTGGATGCTCATATAGCACTTGTCAGCAACTCCTAAAAACTTATTTAATTTACTTATTTTGAAACATTTGTATAGCCACCTATTTTGAAACCATAATGGATGGCTTACAACCAATAAAATATAAAATGCAACACTGATAAAACTAAAAAGAGAATATCTGACGCTACGACCTCTTTCCTTGATGCAGCCCACATTCTCATCCCACATTAACCTTGCCCTATCTTAATACCTGGAATAAAAGCCAAGTTTTAAGTGTGCTCTGGAAGGATAGCAGGATGGAGGTCTGTCACATCTCAGAGGAAGGGTATTCCATAGGGTGGCGGTTGCAGTAGAAAAGGCACTTTCCAAGGATGCACAAGATGGTAGATGTCCTTTGTGGAATGGATAGATAGCCCAGGGGGAAAGTGGTCTTGCAGGAAACTCAATCTCATGCTATGTAAGGCTTTTAAAGGGAAAAATCTGCACCTTAAATTCCCCCTAGAGCTAGTGCAGCTCATGCAACAGGGGTATGATGTGGGTATAAATCTAGGGATTTACACTGCTGCAGTCTGAATCCATTGTAACTTTTAGATGGTTTTCAAGGGCAGCCCCATGTTGTAATCCAAATGGGAAGTGTTCAAAATGAGCAAGGCCTCTCAATCCAGGAAGTATACAATTGCTGCACAAGAGAATTTTGTACAACGGTTCTTGTAGCAATGGCTGCAACCTTCTCATCAACCAGTAGCTGCAAGTCCAGGAGAACCTGCACATTGTGTGCCAGCTCTTCCTGGGAACCTGAAACCACAGCCACAGTTCAAGGTGACATGTCCCCACCACCAGGCATCAAAACCTTCATAGTGCTGCGTCAAAGTGAGTTCCCAGCATCACAACGCAACACAGCTGTTAGGTAATCTAGCTTCCCCATTGACTTTGCTTGTCAGAAGGTTGCAGAAGGTGATCACAGGACCCTGGGATACTGCAACCATCATAAATATGAATCAGTTGTCAAGCTCTGAATTTTGATCACATGACCATGGAGATTCTGCAATGGCTGTAAGTGTAATATAATGGTCATAAATCACTTTTTTTCAGGGCTTTTGTAACTTTGAACAGTCATTAAACAAACAGCTTTAAGTCAAGGGCAACTTGTATGTGCCCATTCTCCAAATGATATTTCTTTAATAAATGTAAAAGAGCTGTTTCTTTGATTTGGAGAGATGAAGCCATATTAGCAGTGCTTCAAAGGGAATGGCTTTGCATGAGATGGAAAGCTCATTACTCACTACATGCTTTCTATGTGAAATCCCATCCACCCCAGTCAGTATGACAAATACCCAAGAATGTTGGGAATTGTGAAAAAACAGCATTAGAGTATCATACATTTTTCATATATTTCCAGAAATCTCAACATTGCTTTCTATAGAAGCAAATCTAGACTTTTGCTGAAAAGTTTCCTCTTTATACCTTGTTGTTGTTTTCACAGATTCACAATTTAGAAGAATGAAGAATAGGTGGTGGTAGTATAATGATACTGATGAATAAGCATTATTATGCTGGGGTTCTCACATTTAGATTTCTGTGATTGAATCATTTCATGTATCCATGAAACTAAAACCCCAGTGAATTATAGAGAAAGAGCATAATATAGTATGTGGAATTACTGCTACATAGAAAGCAATATCAGAAAGACAGATTCAGTCACATTATTCTTGTCACAGCAGTAATCAAAGTGCATAAAGGTAGATTGTTGAATACTCTATCATTTAATCATTGAACACTTGTCAAGGAGTGTTTCTCTGAGAATATTAGTTTTTGTATTTTTAAGAATTATTGTTTATGGAATTAAAAATAACCCTCTGTGAGGGAAGGTGGATGGTTAATAAGTATGAAATGTAAATAAAATATAATAAAACAAACTTTATAGAACTAGAGTAAATGTCATTCAAAGGCATTCTCTTTCAAAACTTGGCACTTTGCATGAATATAATATATAGTGTTACATATAATATTTTTTTAAAAATGCCTTGGGATCCCTTCTGATTCCCTGGGGACCATCTGGGAAAGTCAATATTGTTTCCTGGGTAACATTTTCAGAAGTGGATTGTAATTGCCTTCTTTCTAGGGCTGAGAAAGAGAAATTGGCCCAAGGACACCCAGCTGGCTTTGTAGCTAAGTCAGAGCTAGGTTTCTAGAGTCTAACTTACTAATCTTTACAATAAAAATTTCTGATAACATTTTTTTTTGGTTCTGAAAAAAATCAATAAAACAGGTAATGGAAGAACAACAGACTGAAATTGTGCCACTTATTACTTTATGGTATTTCACTTTAGCATTTATTTTATGATCCTAAAAGACAAACATCTATTATTACTAATTGAAGTTATTTTGGTGTGTGTGTTATTATGACTATTTAATAGAAGTTAATAAATATTAGCATAATGTTTATTTTACACTCCCTCTCTCTTTCCAGTAATTCATATATTGTACATTTGAACAAAATTCTATTTTTTTGGCTGAAGAGTAAATGCTTTAGGGACTACATCATTGAAAAGAGCTGTGAGGATGAAGGACTTAGGGGCCTCCACATTAAAGCAGCTCCAAAATACTTATTCTCATATGAGCACTTGAACAATTTTTTGCTATACTGCCATAATTATGTAGAAAGATGTTGTGGCACTGGCTTGGGAATTGATAATCAAGCAAACTGTGACTGATTCCCTTGGGCAAGTATTGCCTAACTCTAAAATAATAAGTTTCTTACTTCAGTCTTTGGGATTTTCTCCTTCTCATTGCTGAAATACTTAATGTATTGGATTGATTTTAGAAAACAGGAGTCTGCTGGCTGAAAGGATAACATGTTTCAGTGCTGATTACAAATGGGCATTTATCATTCAACATTTGTTTGGCATCATTACCGAAAAGACAGTTGGGCCTATTGTTGTGAATAAAGAAGAATATTTTTTATGAAGTTTAAGAACACAGGCACAAAAAGAAAATTCTCTCATTAAAAAGAGTTTCCTGTGGAATGACAAACAGTACCAGGAGCAGTACACTGACTGGTCTTTCATTAATTATAGTCATTATATAGCCAATTAAGTAAAACAATACTTATGTGAAGACATTAAGGGAAAAGCTTTGATTTTTTTGATGAGTGAAATGACAGCAACTTTATTAAATGCTGTTTATTATGTGGGATGTGATTGTACCAAACCATCTTTCCTTCTTCCTTCTGCATTGGGGATTTTTTTAAAAAAAATAATTTGAAAATGTTTACTTTCTTCTAAATAATGGAAATAATAATAATAACTGTGGTTGAAAAGAAGAAAGTATAGATAATGGATGTGGCAATACCAGGAACTAGTAAAAGAGAAGACATCAAGTAACAAGTTATGAAAAGCAAAGATGAAAAATAATGGCATTAACCAACCATGGTAGTCCCAGTGGTTATTGGCATTTAAAAAACTAAGCGTTGACAAAATTTCCACCTGTCAATCTCAAAGACCACACGGCTTAGATCTGCAAATAAACTATGCCGGTACATTACAACTTCCAAAGAACTTGGGAAGAATTTGATGCACATAAAGGCCAACACCAGATTAAAAAAACTAGAAGATGTGACTTTGCTGTAAACAGATATTAATAATAATAACAGAGTAGAAGAGAAAAAACTAGAAAAAAAATCATAAAATGCAAAGACCTGCAAGCAGAAATGGAACAATTGTGGCAAAAGAAAATGAAGATAGTATTAATAGTAGTAGATGCCTAGGTTGCAATGTCAATACATCTGGAACATCATCTGAACACTAAATCAATTGCAAAGGGCAACTTTACTTGGAGCATCTTATATTCTGCCACAATATCTTTAACACTATCAAACATCAACATCTGCCAATCTTAGGCCCTTGGGAAGAACTTAATATATGGATTCAAATTACAAATCCAGTATAAACATCTGGTTTATTGTGTGACGAATTATCATCATTAGCACAACCATCACCACCATCCCTTTAACCCCATAAAGCAAGAACATCTGCCTATCACAGGTCATTGAGAAGGTCTCAATAGGTGGTTAAAAATGCCAAATCCAGTCTAAACCATAATAATAATGCCACATTACAAAAGAAATATTGCAACTTCCTAACAATCAGGAAGCCGCAGGTGAAGCTAGGCAGAATCACATCTGATACATGTATTATTTATTTATTTATTTATTTATTTATTTATTTATTTATTTATTTATTTATTTATTTACACTTTTATACCGCCCTCTCTCCCAAAAAAGGGACCCGGGGCGGTGTACAGCCAAGATAAAATAAAATAAAAGATAAATGGTAAAAAATTTAAAAGAGATTTAAAAGGAATTAAACTAGTGGCTGGAATAATATTATAAAAGCAGAGTAAAAGAGGTAAAAAAGTTAAAAATTTCCAAAATTTAAAACCCTATAATTAATACTAGGCCAGACCGGCCTGTTGGAAAAGGTGGGTCTTTAATGCACGCCGGAAGGTCTGCAGGTCAGTGATGGCCCACATCTCCAGGGGTAACTCATTCCAGAGGGAGGGAGCCCCTGCACAGAAGGCCTGCACCCTCGGGGCCACCAGCCGGCATCATCTGGCTGACTGCACCCCAAGGAGGCCCACCCTGTGGGAGCGCACTGGCCGGTGGGAGACTGATGGTGGCAGCAGGCGGTGTTATAAGTACCCAGGTCTCAAGCCATGGAGCGCTTTAAAGGTGACCACCAACACCTTGAATCACACAATTAGCATAGCTCCCCACAAGGCTGTATGCTTTTTTCACTTCTCTTTATATACCAAACTGCATCTCAAATGATCCATCAGTTATATATTGAAATTTGCAGATGCTACAACAGTGATTGGTCTCAACTATGAATCTGCATACAGATGGGATGTTGTACAACTTGCTTCATGGTGTGACCAGAACAATCTGGATCTGAACACACTCAAAACCATAGAAATGGTAGTACACTTTAGGAGGAACCATCCCATGCTACCACTCTTATAATACTAAATAACACAGTATCAACAGTAGAGACCTTAAAATTTCTAGGTTCTATCATATCACAAGACCTAACATGGACATCTAATATCAAAAACGTCATCAAAAAAGCACAACAAAGAATGTTCTTTCTGCGCCAACTCAGAAAGCTCAAACTGCCAAGAAGCTGCTGATACAGTTCTACAGAGGAATTATTGAGTTTGTCATCTGTACCTCTATAACTGTCTGGTTTGGTTCTGCAACCCAACAAGACAGACACAAACTTCAGAGAATAATTAAGGACTAATTAATAATTAAGGAATAATTAAGGATTAATTAATTAATTAATAATTAAGGACTGCAGAAAAAACAATTGCTATCAACCTTCCTTCCATTGAGGACCTGTATACTGCATGTGTATACTGTCAAAAATATTTAGAGACCCTCACATCCTGGATATAAACTGTTTCAACTCCTACCTTCAAAATGATGCTATAGAGAACTACACACCAGAACAACTAGACACAAGAACAGCTTTTCCCCGAACGCCATTACTCTGCTAAACAAATAATTCCCTCAATACTGTCAAACTATTTACTAAGTCTGCATTACTATTACTATTAATCCTCCCATCCTTCCCTTCACCCATCTCCTCCCACTTATGACTGTATGACTGTAACCTTGTTACTTGTATCCTAATAATTTTTATTGACCGTTTCCTAGTATGATTTGATTGCTTATTGTACCCTGTGACTATTATTAAGTGTTGTACCTTATGCTTCTTGATTCTTGATAAATGTATCTTTTCTTTTATGTACACTGAGAGCATTTGCACCAAGACAAATTTCTTGTGTGTCCAATCAGACTTGGCCAATAAAGAATTCTATTCTATTCTATTCTATTCTATTCTATTCTATTCTATTCTATTCTATTCTATTCTATGCTATGCTATGCTATGCTATGCTATGCTATGCTATTCTATGCTATGCTATGCTATGCTATTCTATTCTATTCTGATCTAAATGTGCATCTGACAAACTTATTGAGATAAGTTGGAGATTTTTTTTTCTATTATTAGCACAGCACCAGCAGATAGCAATAAAATATATTCAATAGTTGTGCAGAGAAGATGCCGAATCACTGGTCATGTAGTATTATATTATGAAGAAAACCTTATCAAATATCATGTCTAAAACTATGCATGTATCATTAAGTTAATATACCATACTTGTATGTTAAGACATTGGTATGCAGCTGTAGAGGAGTGAATAATGCATAAGTACCTTCTTTGTCATTATTCTCTTGAGCTACTTTTGTCCGTATTCCCATTTATTGAGCAAAAAGGTTGGAACAGGGAATTTTGCATAGCTTGAATCACAATAATAGAATGGTAGTTTGGAAAGCAACAAGTAGTAAGATTGATCCTTGTAATTATGGGAGAGAAGAATAACCAGGAGGAGGTATAGCATTAATGCTCATCCTGGGTGTTGCTGACCTATTTTTGCTTCTTTCTAGTCAGGAGAAGAAATTTGTTGAAGATTTCTATGTCAAAAATAAGGAAGAATGAGAAAAAGTGCTGCTGTCCTCGATTGTGACATGATGAAAACTTGACATTCTTTTTGAAAGGGAAAGATAAGTAGCATTCACACAAATAGCAAATCAATTTTAAACATTTACTCATTTGGGGTACAGTGACATAAGTACTAGAAATTCCATTTCAAAACAACCATTGCCTCAAACATCCAAAGACCAAGAAGTGTTCTTGTAATAGTCTACTGTGGTCATGTAGCAATCAAATCACTAAGAATTCTAGTCTGCAGCATTAGCTGAATCAGAGATCCAGCCAAAACAAAAGATTGCCCTGCTGAATGCCTACATGCTGTCAAATTTAGTTTATCAGCCTCACAGTTATTACAATTTATTCTGTTGTCTGAGCTTAAAATGTCACTGGGAATTTATTAATCTGGTACTACTTCTGATAAGGGCATATTAAAGGTTATGGAAAAAATATATTATCAGAGACTAAGCGTGTACATCACTCGACATGCATTCTTTATCAGTAATGGTTCATTTATGAAATATATATGATCATATTACCTAAATGGTTCCTTAAGAAGTCTGTATGTTTGTGAATATTCGTGCATGTTTGTGAATATTCTGATGAACTTTGTAAATGGTGCATCCCAATTACATGTTGATTTTTATATCTGCAGCTGAAGAATGCAATTTTATTTGACCTGACAAAATGAATGAACAAAATAAGTATTTCAATAAAAAGGTCTCTCAAATCTGTTGTCAGCCTTCAAGATTTTCTTCCTTTGCTTCCCTTCTTTTGCTTTGCATCTTTCGGCTGTCATAAGTAACGGGGGGAGGGAGAGGGCCATGATTATTATGGGAAGTGAGCTGGAGTTGTTAAGAAACGAAACTGTATAAGTTGGGGGTGGGGGAGAGTCTTGCTTAGGTTTCTATTCTATGCTATGCGCAATTGCAACTCTTTATCAAAATATGCCAAGGTCAACAGACAGAGGCCACATCAACACCTGAAGATGCCCACATGATGCTATGCACCACTTTTAATTGGAGGAGCGAATTGAATTATTGGGGGTGGGAACGTTGCCATCATTTTGTATATGTGATCTACGCGCTCATTTTCTCAGATTCAGAATTCTTTTGTTGCTACCACTTGATTTCCAGTAAAAGATACCTTTTCTCTAACAAATGGAGTCTAATTATTTCTTTCTTGGATTTTGAATGGAGCACCAGCTGACATCTATTTTATATACATAGTTTTTAAGCAATGTTAATTTTGAGTCTTTAAGTCAATTCTTCCAAGGCTATCTGGCTGTGGGTGTTTGGGCCACTCAGATCTGAGGATATTCCATCTTTGATCTTGGAATAGAGTAGCATTTCCTCATTTAATTTTCTTAATGTGATTTGCCAGTTATGCATGCCTTACTCAATTCATGGCTTGACTACTGTACTATTTGATTATTGTAACAACCTCTACATATATGGGTTTTTCCTTAAAGAGGACTTGGTTCAGAATGTGGTGGTGGACGTAGTAATGGGTATGTCCATGTAACACCTCTGTTTCACAAGCTACATCAGGTGCCAGTTTGCTTCCTGGTGAGATTCAAGATGTTGATTGTTGTCTGTAAAGCCCTACATGGCATAGGACCCAGTTATTTGAAGGATCACCTGTCTCCCATAACATCTACCCAGCTAATTCAATCCTGCAAGAGTTGGCATGTTCTGAATTCCTTTAATTAAACAATAGCAATAGCATTTAGATTTATATACCACTTCACAGTGCTTTACTGCTCTCCCTAAATGGTTTACAGAGTCAACATATTGCCTCCAACAATCTGGGTCCTAATTTTACCCACCTCAGAAGGATGGAAGGCTGAGTCAACTTTTAACCTGGTGAGATTCGAACTGCCAAACTGCAGGCAGCTGGCAGTCAGCAGAAGTAGCCTGCAGTATTGCATTCTAACCACTGCATCACCATAGCTCTCAATCTCATCTACCTGCCCTTTGGAATGAATCCCCCCCACACATTGTAGAGGCCCTCCATTCTGTTGTTGTTTATAAGAACCACGAGGCCTTGGTTGTTGAACATCCTTTTTATGTGTTTAATTTTCACAATTTTTCTGAATCTCTTCTAGTTCTGCACCCTTGAATACTTTATTTCTGGTAATAAATTTCTGTAAGTAATGATAAGCCCCTTACTCGCAAGTACAAACAAACCCCTTTTCAAACAGGGTAGGAACAGTTTTTTATTCATTTGGATAAACAAAAATCAAGCATAATTCCAACAGACCTGGCCAAGAAATCTAAATTGCTTGCTGTATCATAAAAGAGAAAGGTTGTCTGCCACTCCCAAACTTCTACTATTTATTTCCCAGGCAGAGAGGGGCTGGCTAGCATCCATTTCAACTTTTCCTTGAGAGGCGGCTTATTGTTTTCCTTTTCTCAACTCTCTTTTCCACTCTGTGCATATACACATTTAGGTTCGGCCCCATCTGTTCCACACCCCCTCACTCAGTTAAGGCCCTGAAGACAGAGTCTTCTCCACCTGAGAGAGGAGGGAATGGCCCAGATCTGACTCTGTCTCTGATGCTGTTTCCTTATCAGAGCCTTCCAAAGGCTCCAAAGTTGCCTAGGCTCTCCCTCAACCTCCTCCTCATCTGACTCTGCAGCTAGCTGGCAGCCAATGGGCCACAACAACAACTGATGTAGTTTTTGTTGACCTGGGTGATGACCAATCCAGTATAATTTTCTTTTTTTCTGTTTTTCCCCATATTAAATGGGTGGACACATATTGTGCTAAGACCTGTTTGGTATTAGGTAACCTTTCTAGTAGGATACAAAGTTCCAGCACAGTCCTCAACCTCATCAGATTATTATGTTTTATCACACAGTCAGTGAGAGTGGCATTTTTATCCATCTATTGAGTTATCTTCAAAAAGCACTTTCTTAGTTCCATCATGAAAGAGGCATCTAAAAAACTATGCATTGCAGCTCTGTTGTGTCTTAGGTTTTTAAGGATTACTTTTCCTTTGTAATGAATGGCTGTTCTGAAATATAGGACAGGGCAATTCTGAATAAGTTCTCCATATATATAATATATATATAATTGCAGGCAGAAAGCTAGAGGTAGGAAGGGAGGTAATAACTAGGGCTGAATTAGCCCATCCAGGAGCATTTTGTTTTGATCACTGTCTATCAGTTCAGAAGCAATCACTGGCAGATAAAACCTATTTGACATGCTAACCAGAAATCCAAGTTGGGGCTTTTGACCAAACATCTTCAAATAGTTCATTAAAAAATCCAGAAACAAGCAATTGTAGTTTTTGTTCTCTATTGACCACTTCTCAGTTTCTCACTAACAAGATAATGTAGAAAGTAGTGTCAAGTGCTTGTTCTGTACTGCTCTTAACATGAACTTGCATTAACATTTAATAAGTCAGCTGCAAGGCGCCAAGAGTTGGTCTGTATGCTGGCATGCTGCCTTGGAAATCTTTCTTTAATTCCTCTTTCCTTAATTCCAACAAAAAGAACAACATAATTAACAACTTTTGTAAACCAAATATTCATTGTATTATCAACCCAATTCATATATGGCAATCCTATTATTTTCTGGGAAATAATAGTGGGCTTAGGGGATCTCACTTTTTGTCAAATATGCATAGGATTGGCACCTGATACTTAATTGAACAGATAGACTCACCAATTTTATCAGTCTTGTGTTTTGGACTCTCTTGTCCTGGAAGGCATGGGCAAGGCCCTTCACATCGAGCTATAATGTTTTTGCCAGATGTGCAGGCATGAAATTCCAACTTGCACTGTAAACACAAGAAAACAAACACAATGTATTGGATGTAAAATTGGAATGGGACACAGATGTGAAAATAAACATTGTTATCAGAGTAGAATCTTGAGAGTAAATTTTTGTGGTCTGATTTCCAAGTAAACTTGCAGTACTCATTGATGCTTCTTGCTATACACATGTAACACCAATACTTTGAAAGTGCCATTGGCTCCCAATTGCATCTGAGTACAG
Source organism: Bungarus multicinctus (assembly GCA_023653725.1). NCBI lineage: Eukaryota > Metazoa > Chordata > Lepidosauria > Squamata > Elapidae > Bungarus > Bungarus multicinctus. Next base: position 86,272,384 of record CM042834.1, read on the forward strand.
TTTAAGGTGCCTAGTTGTTGTCTTTAAGCCCTGCCTGCATGGCATAGAGTTCGTTTACTTGAAAGACTACCTTCTTCCTAGAGTATTTACCCTCCCCACAAGCTCTGATAAGGAAAGTTTACTCCAGATCCCTTCAGTGAAACATTTCATATTGTGGAACCCAGGATGCATGTCTTCTATCTTATGGAGCAACCTTCCTCTTGACATATAAAGACTGTTAAGACCCTATTTCCCTAGGAAATGATGCTTTGGTATCCTGATTAGATGATGGTGGTACTACTGTTGAATCACCATCTACTTTTGTCATTATTGTTTGTAAGCATATCCATTGTAACTTAATATTTTTTTTTTTCATTAGGGTTCATCACCTTGATTGAGTTGGAGGGCTACTTAAATATTTTAAGTAAGTGAATGACTACGTAAGTCAGTAAGTTTGGCTTTAAGAGATCATTCAGATTCAGAATCCAAAATGTAGGCAAGGACACACATACTTATTTAGTGAACATTTAAATAAATCTGAATTGAATTAATTACAATCAGCTAGATGTAATTAGTCTCTTCTTAAATATTTAGATTGACAGATTTGGAAAGGACTCTTAAGGACTTGCTCACCTTGGATGACTGCATGAACCTCCCAGTCATTGGTTTTACTCTTTTTCCCTAGATTAAAAACTTCTTACAAGCAATCTATAACTTCCCCATGACAAATGACCTAAATTAGCTACTTTTAGAGAAAAAGCATAGGTTAGAAAACCATCTATGAAAGTGAGTAATTTAGTAATCTTAAAGCATGTCTATTTGAATTCCTAAACAATATTCTACTGGTATATCTTATTGATAGTGTTAGAGCCATGCATACAACTGTTGTGTGGGAACCAAAGAAAGGTAAGTATGTGAGATAAATCAATCACTAAACCGGTGAAGCACTGTGTGTTTTGCAAAATTATGTTTTTTTGCTTTCTATTCTACTACAATAAAAAAGCAGAGTGAATGAAGCAGAATGTTGCTGTAAGATTCATGCCTCCTACTTTGAAAATGCCAGAAATAGCTTGCTGCTGCTTGTGTGTATTTTTATAAGCGAGTTCACCTCCTCAGGCTTTAATCTAATAGCAGGAGACCATTTATTCTTTGACAACATTCTGTCCCAATAATATTATCTCCTAGGTGCTTTCTGGACTTCAGAGGACTCTGAGGACTGCAAACTCCATATGCTATTCTGCTCTTCAGTTTTAGAATATTTATGGATACAGCCTGCTATCTGCTTGTGAATAAATTCAGAATGCCTTTGATGCTATTTTCTTTTTCAATACACATGTAAGAACCACATGTAAATCCCACGTGTGAATGTGGCATTGTGGGTATTTGGATTCCAGTCAAAAGAAGATGATAATTCAAATTATAAAATGATAGTGGCTGACAAGGTAAAGAGTGGACAGAAAATCTCAGATACAAATATAAATTAAAAACAGAACGATTGATATAAAATGCCTGAAGAATAATAAAATATATCTTTTCTTTTATGAACACTGAAAGCATTTGCCCCAAGACAAATTCTTTGTGTGTCCAATCACACTTGGCCAATAAAGAATTATATTCTATTCTTTATTATTATTATTATTAATAAATAAATAATAAAAATAATAATATTCTATTCTATTTTAAAAGAAGAAAATGAAGATTCCTTCCCACCTCATCTCTTTCCAGATAGTCAGTTTCAGTTTCAAAATCATCAGTTTCTTTTAAAGCAAATTTTGTTGGATCAAAGCATCAGACATATATTCATTTCAATTCCATGCAAAGAATGGAATGGAATAAATTCTTTATTGGCCAAATGTAATTGACGCACAAGGAATTTGTCTCTGGTGAATAAGTTCTTAGTGTACATATAAACAACAAAGTAATATAATCATAGGATACAAATAGAAGGTAGTAAAAAAGAGAGAGAGAGAGGCATGATAGTAATACAGCCCTACTACATGGGTAAATATTGTTAGAATTTAGGAAGGTTATCAACTAAATTATTCCAAAACAAGTTTTATTGAATTAAAAAAAATGAGGATCCAATATTGAATGAATTTATGAATTGTAGCATAGTCTTTTGGTAGATATTCATTTGAGTATTTATTTTGATAACTGCTACCAAATGTAGTCTTTCTATTCCATGAAATAGTAGCAAAAATAAACAGAAAACTCTTCTGCCAGCTTGCGGTAGCCCAGAGTTTTTCAGTCCTGAAATGATATTTGGGTAGCTACTTGAGAATGACCTCTAGATTTTGGAGAAATAATAATAGTTGTAGCTGCATGATAAATAGAGATTACATTATTCATCATTAATTATAATGATATGTTATTGAAGTATATTTTCTTAGAAATTTTTGAAGGTATTAATTTTATGTCTATGAATATGATAAAAGAAATGGTTTGATCTGAAAAGAATCTCTTTGTTGAAAATAAATTACACACTTCAGATATTCTGATAATGCTATGATTTATCTTTTTGATTTGGCATGATCTTTTCTTCTTGTTGCTATTAAAACTGTATACATTATTTTATTAAGATATCAGTTGAAGTGTTTTTAACTGAAGTAGACTAAGTCTAGAATAGACATCATATAATATCTTGAATTACAGTCTCTTTGATGTGCCAGTAAACCACTGGCTCTGTATTTTTAAAATGGTCTGGATTTGCTTATTCTACTGTCATGGCTTCAGATAGTAAAATGTACAGAGTTAATTCTAAATGTTCTTTTTTGTATGGAATGGCTAGTGGCACTTTATAAAAATCATCGCTGGAGGAAGGAAAAGTTTTCAAAGGAGATCACGTCTTCACAAGTTGCAGTTCCAAACAAACTGCATATCCATGCTACCTCCAGCTTTGTCACCAGGAATGAGAATTCAGCCACAAGGCAAATGTTTCCAGCACTTATTCTGTTACTACATCTTGTTTAGCCATTATAAACATGAAAGAAAAGATCAGGATCCTGGCTTGTTTTGTGTCTATTTTCAGAGTACTAATTTGGTGCTAGCCAAATTCTCAACTAATTTTAAAGTACTGTAACAAAGTCAGATAATTGTGTGGAAGGTGGATGTGCGGGCATCAGGTATGATCTCATTGTTTTAATTCTCCATGGATATATCCACTTGAACCTGGGATAAGCAAATACCGTAGATTAGATTTTAAGTTAGTTTTGAACACCAACCACTAGAATTCAGAATCCAGAAACAAGCCATTTTGAGGCTTACAGTGTCTTATTGAAATCAAGTTCCAAAGTTATTTTCCCTAGAGTCAGCATTGGAACCATATAGCAAGTTATCTCAGCTACTTGCCCATATTGTCAGCCTTACCAGGAGTTCATTTTTGCAGCCTTTTCAGTGGCTCTTATAGGTAACAAAAAAATTATCTGACCTAATAAATGTACTAAATGTCTTTTGCAAAGATGTGGTAAATTTCCTTTATTATGGCAGCTTTCCTAATGTGTATTGTTTTCCTAGATGGTTAAATGCTGCTAGCCTGAAGCATGAATATGAACTGAAAAGGGAGTTTTTAATGTGTATTAATTTACACAAGTTAATAATGTGTCAACCAATGTTTAGTTACTTATAAAGTTGGTATTTCTATCCTAATCAACAGTAAAATTCAGAAAGGCAAATAATACCCACTCTAGAAAACAAATGTAACACACACATTTCCCATATGGCTGAAAACATATTATACAGTAAACACTGAATGTCATTTAGGTGGTCTTGGCCACCACTATCGGCAGATTTAATGTCAATTAATATTAATAACAGTAATTAATATTCAGCCAGAGAATTCTGCTGTTCATTAGATCAGTTATTAAATGGATAATTCCAGTTATATGGATTTCTCCTTTAATGAAATGACATGAAGTTAATTGGCTAAATGTTTCTTTCCTTTGCAAAAAGGTAAAATTCAACTTCATCAATAACAATGAGGAACCAAGAGCAAATAAATTGCTGAGACCAGTTTATTCACCCTATTTGCCAGTCAATACTCCACAAAAATAATTAAGAAATCTGGACACAAGACAGTTAAAATTGATGAAACTATTACAGCAATAAAGTAGAATGAAAGCCTAGGATCAAAAAATTAAGTAAGAGAAACATCAAACCTATACATTTAAGGTTGTTTGCTACTCAAGTAACTCATGTTAAGTTCATTTCTAAATCTTTTTGCTTTGAAATAGCAGGTAACACATACTGTAAGTGAAACAGTGCTAGTTTTTTTTTAAATGTTCATTCTTGTGAGTGTATTTTAAAAACACTTGTTTTTCTTTAATTTTACAGTTTGTTAAAAAGCTAGCTGTCTTGTTTCCTACAGTGCTGTATTCTATAAAAACCACCAAACCACACCGAAAGTACGAACACCATAACAGGAAGATTTATAATGATAAGCCCATAGGATGTTGGCAGACAATGCTTCAATACAAATCAACAAAATCTTCTTCTCTAAGGAATGCCTGAATCTCTCAATGATGAGGAGAAGAAAGGTTTAGAGAAAAACATATCCCTTATTTCAAAATATATATTTTTATTGATCAGATAAAAGGAAAGCATCATTACTTTTTAAGAGATGACAGCTATAGAAAGCAGAAGTATATCCACTGAAACAAATTATGTATTCAGTGCAAAATTCTGAATACGAGATATTTTTCAAAAGTTGGTTATTACTGTATTAAAAAATGAAATATATTTGGTATCCTTGTGACGCATCTTTTTGTTATGCCTTTTAGCTAAATAAATTTAAAACTGAAATTCTACAATACAGTTTTAGAGAAATCATCTAACAACTCCTATTAGTCATATGAAACAATCCATTGCCCAACTACAAGATACAGAAATGTATTCAAGGAACCCACAGTGAAGAAATGGAGGGTGAAGATAGCAAAACCTGTAGAAATGGCAAAACTGATTTGCTTGATTATGGTAAGAACTACGGTAAGAATAAGAACTACTTTTATAAAACACTGGAAATCTTATATGGACTTATTGATGAAGAGGGCTACCATGACCGTCCCATTGACTCTATTTTACCATGAAGAAGGTATCTCTTAAATAGGAGTCTGATGCCCAGCAAGCAGCCCACTTTCAGCTCATAGAGAAAAAGCCAGTGCTTTTTAATTAGTCTTGGAAGCTGTACATTTACATTCCATTTCAGACTTGGAAGAAACTTTTGTCCTCTAGACCAAGGGTCTTCAAACTTGGCAAGTTTAAGACTTGTGGACTTCAACTCCCAGAATTCCTGAGCTAACATGACTAGAGGAGGAATTCTGGGAGTTGAAGTCCACAAGTCTTAAAGCTGTCAAGTTTGAAGACCCCTGCTATAGACCAAAGGTGTCAAACTCAAGGCTGGTGGGCTGGATCTGGCCCATGGGGTGCTTAGATCTGGCCCATGGGGCCGACTTGGAAATATCAAAGGACTGGCCAGTGGTGGCTCTGCCAGCCAAAAAGGGGTATGGGGGAACACATGAGTCCCCCCCTGCAACCCGTTTTCAGCTGGCAGAGTGCTGCAGGAGGCTGTGGAGGCCAAAAATGGGCTGTGGGGAAGGGCGTGCGAGTACCCCTGTGCCCTGCTTTGGCTGGCAGGATGCTGCAGCAGGCATCTGTCCCATCTCGCCCCCCCCCCCGCCACCCCAGCTGGCCCATGGAGAACTACAATGCTGATCTGGCCCTCAAAGAAATCCAGTTTGACACCCCTGCTCTAGACATTTCTGTTCAGGTGCATTCTTTGTGAACTCAGGCTCTCATATTGATAAAAACAAACAAATTAACTAATAATAATTTCCAGACCAAGCTATAGATACAGTTGGTTCACTTTCTAAAACAGAGAAGGGGGGAGCCTCCTCATCCTTCGGCCAACATTAAAAGAGTGACATCTCATCACCTTTAGACCATTAAGTAGAAATACCGCAGCGGAGTGGAAAATAGTGATTCTCCCAGTGAAGAAATACCTGAGGATATGTCTGATTCTGTGGGTGAGAGGAAAAAACATCCTTCATTCTTGTCAAAGTTAAGGAGATTAACTTTGTTGAGTCATGTCTCTGAATCTTTTGCTATGCAAGCTAATTTTCTGACTTGTCTAGAAGGTGAGTTTTACAACCATGCTTATGGAGAACCTGACAGTCCCTAGCAAACAGTAACAACAAAGGAGCACTGGCTAAAATTATTTTGAAGGATGTACACAAACCACAAATCCATATAGGTTACCTACTAATTTTTATTGCTCACCATTATTTCATAAACAAGTAATTACATTACAAAAATGTTTTCCATCATCATTTTAATGAAAATCAGGATTATATCAGTAGAGTAACCCTTGAGCCCACCAGTGCATTATATGAAAATGGTTTGTTTTGTTTAATCAAACTAAAATATAATAAATCAGTGGAATGTTTGCAGCTTAGGCAATTATTCTGTGTGAGAAAATGAAGAGCTTAAACTTTTCAGTGCTCCATTATAATTCATTTTTTTAAATTTCAAAGTTCATTTTAAGCAAAGGCAGATAATATATTTAAAATCAATTTATAGATTTATTTCTGTACCAGCCTTTTGTGAAGTACATCTGTACCGCAACTAATCAGATCCTTCAAGTTTTTCTCGACACAGGAGTGATGTAGACAAAGCAGCTTAATTAGCAAGAGGAACTTGCACAAAGGAGCACTTACAAGCTGTAGAAAAATTTGCACAAAGAAGATAGGAAAGCTAACATTGGTCTCCTATGCAATACTCTAAAGCTCAACGGTTGGTATACTTTGGGAGTACCAAATTCTACAAGATTTGATTGATCCATCCTTTGAGGTCTCACATTATGTCTAATAAGAATACCAAAATTATGTATTTTATCTGTCATGTATGAATGCCAAAACTGAGAAAGCTTTCACTGTTCTTATGGGAATTGATGCTTGTTAGATATTTTGAAATTATATATTTTTTATTTTGGGGTTTTTTAAACATTGACTAATTATTGAATGCAAGATACAAATGGAGTTCCTCTTCATGCGCAATTGCATAAATATACTTTATGCTTATATATTCCGATTGGCAGAATTTGTGTTCCCAAAGAATGTCCAATTTAATACAACTCGTATTCGACTTCTTATTTAATACAACAATCTGCCTGTCTGTCTGTCTGTCTGTCTGTCTGTTTCATATCAAGATGGGGGAAAGAGGTCAATCTTTTCATGGAAAAGTTGGATTACTGTTGGGTTACTGTTTTCACATTTTTTGGTTCTGCAACTGAACTTTTGACATGAAGTTTAAAAAGCTAATTTTGATTCTAAAATATTTTTTCCCAGCCGCAGAGTTTCTATTTACCCTACTGCATCTTCTTTTCATGTCAGAATCTTCATAGATACTGTTCTTGTAGTTGAAGACAGAACATGAGATTAATCAGAAAAAGGCATGCTTCTGCGCTGCTGTTCTTTTCAAACTAATCTTTCTCCTGCTTGTCTATTTTATTGATTTTTCCCAAGCTATACTTTCATAAATGTGGTTAGTTGGCAGAAGCATTCAAAATTGGATTGTGGAAGAACATATGTTTTTGTCACTCTCTTCCAGGACAAAAATAATAATTTTTAAAGTAATGATACATACATTTGCTACAGCAATCTTTCCAGTTTTCCTCATATTCATGCAGTCTTCAATGATAACTGAAACTACTGTGGCGCTTGTAAACTGGTTTCACATACTGCACAAATCATGGTTTGATTAATTATGATTTAATACAGCATGGTAAACATGCTGCACCAATTTGATGCAGTGGCTTTTAGAAACCAGGAGAATTGTTCGATGCAGTGGCCTAGAAACCAGGAGAATTGTGCATTCTAAGCCTCCCTTATATATGAAATCTGGCTGGGGGAGTCTGGGCCAGTCACTCTCTCTCTCAACTTAACCCACCTCATAGAGTTGTTGTTTGGAAATAGGAGGCAGGAGTATTAGTTATGTTTGTCGCCTTGAATTATTATGGTTCCGCCCCAGGTGCCTGATGGATCCGGATAGGTTCCTGATGGAGCTTGGGCCATTTCCCAGTATTCGAACACATGACTCGGTTGAAGACCTGGTGGCCACCTGGGATAGGGTGGCGGCTGGGGCCCTTGATTGAGTCGTGCCCTTGCGGCCTCTGAACCGGTGCTGCTCTCGCTTGGCTCCATGGTTCTCTGAGGAGCTGAGGGAGATGAAGCGCTGGAGAAGATGCCTAGAGAGTGGTTGGAGGACCACCTGCTCTGGATCTGACCGAACACTATTGCGGTCCTATATTAGGACCTATTTAGTGGCGATAAAGGTGGCAAAATGTTCCTACTTTTCCGCCCTTATCGCGTCTGCAGGAAATCGCCCAGCTGCCCTTTTTAGGGTGACCCGCTCCCTTTTAGAAGTGGGAGCGCGGGAGGATCCTCTGCAGGGATGGGCTGAGGATTTTTCAAATTTCCTGCTGGACAAAATCATTCAGATCCGGGATGGGTTGGACTCTGACTGGGCAACTCTGGGCAGGGGGTCGGGGGCAGAATTGGGGGAGGTCATCTGGGGAGAGTTTGACCCTATGACCCCCGAGGATGTGGACAGGATGCTGGGTGGGATTAATGCTACCACCTGTTTACTGGATCCGTATCCCTCCTGGCTGGTATTGGTCACTCGGGAGGTGACACGAGGTTGGTTCCAGGGTATTATTAACACTTCCTTGAGTGAGGGGTTTCTGCCTGCCGCCTTGAAAGAGGTGGTAGTGAGACCCCTCCTCAAGAAACCGTCCTTGGACCCAATTTTGTTATCTAATTATTGTCCGGTCTCCAACCTTCGCTTTGTGGCGAAGGCTGTTGAGAGTGTGGTGGCACGACAGCTTCCCCAGCAACTGGATGAAGCTGTCTATCTAGATCCACGCCAATCAGGCTTCAGGCCGGATATAGCATGGAGATGGTGTTGGTCGCATTGGTGGATGATCTCTGGAGGGCCTGTGACAGAGGTTATTCCTCTGTCCTGGTCCTGTTAGATTTCTCGGTGGCTTTCGCTACTGTCGACCACAGTATCTTATTGCGGCGGTGGGGGGGGTTGGGAGTGGGGGGCACTGTTTTATGGTGGTTCTCCTCCTTCCTCTCCGACCGTTCACAATTTGTGTTGGCAGGGGGGCAGAGATCGACCCCGAGGCCCCTGATCTGCGGGGCTCCTCAGGGGTCGGTGTTCTCGCCCCTGCTGTTCAACATTTAGATGAAGCCGCTGGGTGAGATCATCCGTGGCTTTGGGGTAGAGTTTCATCAGTACGCTGATGATACTCAGCTGTACATTTCTACCCCAGGCCACCCCAACGAAGCCATGGAAGTGATGGCCCAGTGCCTGGAGGCTGTGCGGGGTTGGATGGGGTGGAACAGGCTTCAGCTCAACCCAGCTAAGACCGAATGGCTATGCTTTCCGGCACCCCGATACAGCCAGCTAGTTCCATCGCTGGCTGCAGGGGGAGGGGGAAATTCTTGCCCCTACAGACAGGGTGTGCAATCTGGGTGTCCTCCTGAATGTATGGCTGTCATTAGAAGAACATATAGCAGCCGTCACCAGGGGGGCTTTTTATCAGGTCCGTAGGATCTACCATTTGCGGCCCTTTCTGGATCGGGATGCGCTTTGCACAGTCACACCTGCCCTTGTTATCTCCCACCTAGACTATGCCAATGCTCTCTACATGGGGCTCCCCTTGAAGAGCACCCCGAAGGCTCCAACTGGTGCAGAATGCGGCTGCGCAGGTGATTTGGGGGGCTTCTCGGAGCTCTCACGTTACGCCACTCCTGCTTGAGCTGCAGTGGCTCCTGGTGGTCTTTCGGTGCATTTCAAGGTGTTAGTTACCATCTTTAAAGCGCTCCATGGCTTGGGACCTGGGTATTTACAGGACCGCCTACTGCCACTATTGATCTCCCATCGACCAGTGCGCTCCCATAGAGTGGGTCTCCTCGGGGTAACGCCGGCTGGACGGCTGGTGACTCCGAAGGTGCGGGCCTTCTCTTTGGGGGCACCCTCCCTCTGGAACGAATTACCCCCAGAGATGAGGATCATCCCTGACCTTTTGACCTTCCGGCGCACGTTGAAAACTTATTTCATCAAGCCGGTCTGGCCTAGGGTTTTATGTGGGTTTTAAATTCGGTTTTAATTGGTTTTAGTCCTTATTTTTAAATCCTTGTCTTGTTTTTATTATTCAGCCACAATATTTAATCTTTTTAATTGTTTTTAATTATTTTAATTATTATTGTATTTTTTTAATGGCTGTACACCACCCCGAGTCCTGCAGGGAGAGGGGGGCGGTATATAAATCTTGTAAATAAATAAATAAATAAATACATAAATAAATAAATAAATATTAAAAGGCAGGATAAAAATATTATAATAATAATCTGCCATTCATGGTTGGTCACATAGCCAGAGGTTTAGATTGGATTTGGCATTTTTGTTCACCTACTATGTCCTTTCCAAGAAAATAGGTAGATGTATTCAATAATTTTAAAAGCATTGCCACAGGTATTTGCCATTTAAAATAATAACCGGTGGGCTCCATCCAGACACATTATCAAAACATTATGACTTAATGTAATGTGTGAACCTAAATCAGGTTTCTAATTCTTGTTAAGCCATGTTTTACTTTACAATAATTAATTAACAAATAGGTGGGTTCACATATGCTAAACCTGAGATGGGCCACCTTTTACAAGCAAGACTGCAACTTTTTTTTTAGGAAGGAATACCATTCCACATAGATTAGTTATTTAAAAAGTGAGGCTATATCAGACAAAGATTTTATGTATTTTCTTGGTGGAAGTTGATAATGATAATAATGCATATACTACAATTCTTGCATTTCCTTCCACAAAACAGCAGGCCCCCCAATCCGACCTTACTTAAACCAGCCCTTAAAACCAGATTGTTCTTCTAGCCCTTGACTAGATTGTAGAGTGGACCTTTGTGGAATAATTAGTTGAATTGATGTTTTTGCTTTTTTCCTAACCTTTCCCCCTGTTTAGGCTGTATTATTGTTTTATACAGTTTTTAAATTTTGAGCCATTCAGAATAATAATGGAGTCAGGCCTATAATTCAACTAAGAGAGATAGTAGGTTGGTCAGTTGGTTTACAGGAAAATATTAACTCTCTTTTTCCTGTCCCCGTTTTGGCATGTAGCTTCTTGCTTATTATCTATGGAGATTTTCAATTATCCAGATCATGGCTGACCCAAAGGTACTTTTTCCAAAAGGCAACTGGGCTTTCTTGTTTTATTTTCTCTTTGAAAATGTTTTGCTTCTCATCCAAGAAGTTTCTTCAGTTCTAACTGACTGGTGGGGAATGGAAGGATTTATACCTTTGCAGTAATCTGATCCTTAGCACTCTGAGGGTAGATCATTAACTCTCAGAGTCCTTGAGGCCATTTGGGGTTTTATTTTTATTTTCAGAATCACCTGGATCAGAGTGCAAATGGGTGTTGAACCTTCTAGGGACTGCTGAAAGGACCATGTTGTAGACAAGAGATAGGTAGTATTGTATCCCTCCCCTTCTATTGAGAGAAGTCTGTTAATTTTAACATAGATGATCTCTTTTACCTCTCTTTCAAACCAGTAAGTCATCTTTGTTCAGAATATGACCTTCCTGTCTTCAAAAGAATTATCATTATCTTTAATAACTGAGGGGTGCCTCAGGGTCGGTCCTCTCTCCTCTCCTGTTCAACATTTATGTGAAGCCGCTGGGGGAGATCATCCGTGGCTTTGGGGTGAAGTGTCATCTGTACGCTGATGATACTCAGCTGTACATCTCCACCCCAAGCCACCCCAACGATGCCATGGAGGTCATGTCCCATTGTCTGGAGGCCATGTGGAACTGGATGGGCGGGAACAGGCTCCGACTCAACCCTTCCAAGACTGAGTGGCTGTGGTTCCCGGCGTCCCGATATAGCCAGATAGTTCCATCGCTGGCTATTGGGAGTGAGATTTTGCCCCTTCAGAGAGGGCTCGCAATCTGGGTGTCTTCCTGGATGTCCGGCTATCTTTGGAAGACCACATTACGGCTGTCTCCAGGGAGGCGTTATATCAGGTTCATCTGATCCGCCAAATACGGCCCTTTCTGGATCGGGATGCCTTACGCACGCTCACTGATGCCCTGGTCACCTCCCGACTGGACTACTGTAACGCCCTCTACATGGGGCTCCCAAATGGGAGCATCTGGAGGCTTCAACTGGTACAGAATGCGGCCGTGTGGGTGGTTATGGGGGCATCAAGGTTCTCGCATGTGACGCCCCTCCTGCGCGAGCTGCATTGGTTGCCAGTGGCCTCTCGGGTGCGCTTTAAGATTTTAGTGTTAACTTTTAAAGCGCTCCATGGCATCGGACCAGGATATTTACAAGACCGCATTCTGCCATTTTCCTCTCACCGTCCGGTGCACTCCCATAGGGAGGGTCTCCTGCGGGTCCCGTCGGCATCTATGTGCCGGTTGGTAACCCCGAGGAATAGGGCCTTCTCTGTGGGGGCGTCTGCCCTCTGGAATGGTTGCCCCAAGTGTTACGTATAGCCACGGACCTGGGAACCTTCAGGCGTGCCTTGAAAACCTGGCTCTTTGACCAGGCTGGCTTGGGCTGATTTTAGATTTGGGTGTTTTACTTTTTTATTAAATTTTAAGGTTTTAGGGAAGGGTCTTAACTGATTACAGCCAGGGTCTTAGTTTAATTTAGTTTTAATTTTTCACATATTTATTGTTTTAATTGTATGGCTGTGCATCGCTCCGAGTCCTTCGGGAGAGGAGCGGTATATAAATAAATTATTATTATTATTATTATTATTATTATTATTATTATTATTATTATTATTATTATTATTATTATTATCTGATCAGCAGCAGTAATAGCAGTGAGATGCTGTAAGTCTGATTGCAGAGTTCTCCATGTTAAGAAGAAGTTTGCTTACTTGTAAGGTATTTCCCTACCACATATATTTCTGTATATAACTGTTGTATATAAACCACTGTTAAAAGTTTAAGTATCTGTGTGCTGTGTTTTGCTCCTGGGTTATCTCATAATAGCAGCCACGCTGCAAACACTCTGACATTTTGAATGCAGATGGACTGCTGAATCTTGTCCTATTGGGTTTGTACTCCTGTATTGTGCCATGCCTTTGTGAAGTGGTTGTTAGGTTTCCCCAATGTACAGGTCTGCACGTGTTTCACTGCATTGCACTGCACATACCGCATTGCTCTGTTTGTGCCTGGGTGTTCTGTCCTTGAGATGAACATGCTTCTGTCTTAATGTATTCCTGCATTTAAAGTATGAACATATGTTATGCTAGCTGAAAATCCTCCTGAGCTTTTCCCATATTTCTGCAACATATGGAATGACAATGTTGCTTGATTTGTTGTCCCTTTCTTTGTCTATTATGAAGGAGTTCCTGCTGGATCTTTTTGTGGATTTGATGAAGGCCCAGTTAGGATACCCACAAGTTCTGAGGGATTCCTTGATGTGTCCCTCTTTGCTGGTAGGCAAGCCTTCAGCCCAATGGTATAGAGTTGTTTACTCCCAGTGTGCTCCTTTTCTCACAAAGTTCTGTTTTTTCAAATGATTTCCCAATCACTAGCCTACAGCAGAGATTGAAAGAATTTGGAAGGGCAAGGGGGAGAAGTTGCATACATCCCAAAGATCATGCCTGAGGAGAAAATGCTGATTCAAATGTCTGTGCCAGCATGAAAGGCTGGCAAGCAAGTTCTAAGAATGAAAATGGAGGTGGAATTTGCTTTTTATTTATTACTTGGGGGCTGAATAGCATAACTGACTGCTAATCTGTATTCTAAATTGCTCATTTGAATACTTGCACTTTCTCCTAACCTACTCATTAGGACATAATGCATGAGGAATGCATTTTTAATTCTTTCAACTCATTTGTTATTACCAGACTCTGTTCTGCTCTAAATTAACATTTGTAACATACCACTTCCAAGAAAGAGGAACCTATATTGGTTATGTTCTTTGTTGATAGCAATACGTTGCTTTATTGTATATATAAAGAAATCCCAATCATCCTTAGATTTTAAAAATATCTCAATGGAATAGTCTGGGTTAAGTGAAAGGCAGAACACTAATTGAAATCCTAAGAAGAATGTGGTCTATTGATGTTTTAACTCTATGTTTAACTGCTCTTAAGATGATAACAATCAGAACAGTAAAATCAATAGTTTAATCCCTAGCTATCTCCTTGGTCCATAAAGTTGTATTTTGAAGTACTCTCAACTATATGAGAACTAACAATCTTTAAATAGCATCCAAGTGGCTGTGTGGGTGGAGCTCACAAGTCAAGTTTTATTAGTCAATTAGCACCCCATCCTTCCTCATAGTGGTATGATTGTCTGAAAAAGAATAATGCAACCCCCCTGTTTTATATGGGATAGATAAGAGATACATAAGAGGAAATTTGAGCAAATTACTCTCCATTTACCTAGCAATAAGGGGAAAAGGTGCCAGTTAAATCCTTAACTGAGATAAACAGGATAAACTTTAGGTAGGGGGCACAATTTAGGAGATTTTTCAGGTTACAGATTTTCAGGTTATAGATCTGTGTTTCTTTGGCCCAATCAAACCAGTGGAACCATCTCTGTGAATAAAAAGAATTGCAAAGAAAAATAATGATAGCTGTCACGTAGTATGTCAAGCTTCAAATGGTGAGGTTGGATTTCCAAACGTGTAAAAATTCAAAAGTCTTGCCTATATTTGAAGATCTTTAAAGTGTTCATGAAAAGTGACTGCATTTCTTTCACCGTATCTTTAAAAGCACAGAGATTATTCAATATGTCTATTTGTATTTGTCAGTCAAATTTATGTCTGGTTTACATAAATAAGCAAATATTTTATTCTCAGGACACCACTATGCTGCAGATCTACTGGCAGCTATTGAAACAATATACACTGAAATAAAACTAAGATATAATGTATAGTTTAACTTTCTTTTTTACAAAATGTCTTTTAAACATATCTGATACATCATTGAGATAAATGAGTATATTGTGACATACGCAAAAATGTCAGGACCTAATTCTCTGTGCCATACTTTCCTTTAATAAATCTGTGTTATAGGATATAACTTTAGTCATCATTTAATTAATGCCAACAATTTGTTTTTCAGAGCAAGCTTGCTGCAAAATCTGAGTATTAAAGAGCACAGGAAAGTTTTTTTTAAAAAAATTAGGTTACAGAAGGCTAACAGAAATTCCATCTTCTGCTCTTACTGTTAATTGTCATGGATGTCAGTTATGTCTTTCTAAAATAATCAGATAATTAGTAGTTAAGGCTACTGTCTACCTTCCATAGAATTATATTGTCATGGCATCATGAGTAAAAAAGGAAGAAAAATGATCCATAAGCAGGTGAGTTTAAAAAATTCCATAAAATGCTGGGGTTTGATGACAGGGGCTATAGACGTGTCAGTTGCATAAAAAACCTTTGATTCTATGGTATTTGGAACAGTATGAAAAGATCCAAATGTATTTTCTCATCCCCATTCCAATGACCTCATTGTTAACATACATTAAGTATTTGATCTCACTTATTTGAATATTAATTACACTGAAAATGAAATTAAATATCCTTAACTTATCCATGTTTTTCTCCCGTATCTGTCATAAAAATACCAAAAAACAATTGTACTTTTATTACAGTACTAGCTGATAGCCCAGTATTGCCCAGGTATTTATTTATTCCAATCCTGTATTAGATAGGAAAATTCTGTAGTCGGGACTCATGCTGTTGTACTGTCTCTGAACTTCTAGATTTATTTATTTATTTATTTATTAAATTTATATACCGCCCCTCTCCCAAAGGGACTCGGGGCGGTGAACAGCCAGAGTAAAAATACATATATAAAATATATATACAATATCACAATATTAAAAATTAAAAGAATTAGATATGTTTGGCTCTACAAAAATTTAAAACAAAGGAATTAAGAAAAATTAAAAACCAGATTAAAATTTAGAACCCCTAGGCCAGTCCGGCTTGTCGATGTAGTAGCTCTCGCGCGCAGCATCACAAGTCTTCTATTCTCTCCTTGGGAGTTTCTTGTCTACAATTGTGTTTCATTTTTGTAGCATTTGATTGCACTTGGCCAATCATCTGATGTTTCCTAGGAAGGCTGAGGACCCTTTACCAGAGGGAGCCCCTTGTTTTTTGTAAGAACCAATTCCCCTTAGCAGAGGGAGCCCCCTTGTGGAGTACTGTGAATCCTTTACTATGGCAAATCCACTGAGATGTACAGTAGAAGCCATTTTAAGTCACACCTCCCCACCCCAAGGGGTGTTAGGGGTATCTTACCCCCCCATAGTATTTTTTTCCAGAGGGTAAGTTATCTGTCTACCACATTTGGTTGTAATTGCTCGAGGCATTCCACACACACACACACACACTCACACACACACATTTATATATCTATAGATTATATATATATAATAAACTATATATATATATATATAGATAAACTAGCTACTAGTTTATATAAACATTTCTTTTGTGTCAGTGAAGTATATAGCATTTACAACACTCTAAGGTCAAATGATATTACCTGCTTATATTATATTTATTTCTTGCTGTTGCTGTATGAAATCAGGGTGATATACTTAGTTTTCCCATTTTAGCCTCAAACAATTGTTTGAATTATGATAGTGAATGTGAATTTCAGATCCAACCATGCATTTCATGGATGAATGATGTAAACTGTGGCTTATCTATTTCTAGTCCAATCACTCTATTATGCTATACCACTAAGTGGGTAGGCAACTTAATGCCCTCATTTATGGACTTCAATTCCCATCAGACCAGGCAAATGGTTAGATGATTGTGGTGGAGGATTGTTGGTTATACTCAAATTTGTAGTGATTAATTGTTTAGATCTTTCAATAAATATGCTAAAATGTTTACCTATTAAAGTTATAAAGGAAAATTCTGTGAATGAGAAATTTTTATGAAATGGGTAATTGACAAGACACAAAGAGTGTTTAAAAGAAAGAGAATATACAGATGTCTGTGGAGATTCACCCTTGAGACAAGGATATACAGATATATCCTGAGCTTCAGATTTGAGTAAAATCATAGCAATTTTATAGTGATCCCTGAGAAAATGGTCATGGTCAATCTACATACCTTATATTAACAAGAAAATTAATAAAGTCAGAAGGCATACAGGCTAGATGTGTGTTTGCAGATATTGTCAGAAATATACTGTCCAAGTCGGGAGGAGGGATCAAGTGAGGATTAGGCTGGAATTGTTATGTAGACACAAGAGGTAAGGTCCTACCATTCACCCCTCATGAATGCAGTTGAACCTCATCTAGTTTTTCCCAGGGCAAAACTGTGAGTCTGAGAGGATTCCTGTGACATAGGCAAAAAATAAAGAAGCTGGATTAAACTCTTCAAGCATGGGATAGGTTGTTCAAACCTGATAGATATTTTACATAATACTGTAAAGGTCAAGGGTACTGTTGGAAGTGGATTATTGAATAACGGCAGATGAAAAGGAGATCAATTATATCAGGCAGCCTCAAGGTATAACTCACAGTTATGCTGAGATTCATCTAATGTCCAATCTTTGCATTGTTGTCTTCATAGTGTGAAAAGTGTTCATCCCATAATGATACATCAAGGGAAGACTTCAGCAAGTTTCTAGGGTCCAGGTAAGAATGACCAAAACTTCCTCCAGACCAACCAGAGGTCAACTCAGTGACCAATCAGGATTACAAATATGACCACATGACATGAACTACATCTCTCATGAGGCATTAACTACATTTCCCATGAGGCATTTCCTTAAGGGAACAGCTCTCATTCCCAAACTAGCTATATACTGCAGGAAATACGGCTTTAGCAACAGAGTGGTCAATGTCTGGAATACTCTACCTGACTCTGTGGTTTCTTCCCCAAACCCAAAAAACTTTAACCTTAGACTATCTACTATTGACCTCACCCCTTTCCTAAGAGGTCTGTAGGGGGCGTGCATAAGTGCACCAACGTGCCTACCGTCCCTGTCCTATTGTTTCTTTTTTATTCGTATCCATTTCATGTATTCATAATTATACCTGTTATCTAATACTTGCTTGATAAATAAAATAAAATAAATAAATAAAAAGTTCATGCCAAGAACACTTGGAAAAGGGCATGGTTTAGTAATGTTTCTTTACCAGTGAAAGAAGTTTTGAAGCCAAGGTAGAAGAATTAGAGTGTTTGTAAGCAAGAACGTAAACACTGAAAGCACAGCAGAAATAGAGACTTAGTGGAAGACTGTCATTCCTGAAAGAAATCATAAAAATTATAGAAAAGGGAATCCAGTCTTTTAAAATATGATTATATATTATATAAATATTATATATTTTTCTCCATGTTTTAGGGGAAGATAGTTTTGGCTTTGGAATGGACAGAGGTTTTTTTTAGTTTTAGTTTTCTATTCTGTTTTTTAGAATGGGGGTCTTGATTTTCTCCATCTCTAATTTTAGTCATACCACTCCCCCATTTTTAAAAAATTATTTACCATATGATGTGCTGCTTTTTCTATGTTTTAAATTTTTTTTAAAGAAATACTGGTCTTTATACCTGAAGATCTTTTTTCAAAGTTTAAGTTCAATATTACATCTTTATTAGTTTTGTGGAATATTAATATCCTTCCAAGTGGAGACTAATACTATACTGTGCAAATTAAAACCTGGTTTAATAAAAACTCATACTTTCCATAAGAGAAATATTAGCCTAGCTCTAGACTAATTGTATTGGACAAAGTTTAAAAAAATTCTGGGATTTGATAATTTTTATTGATAATTACTGAAAACTTGTGTTGGAGCATAAAATAAGTGAATCTAAATGATACATTTAATTACTCGTGTTAATAAGCATGGCATTAATTTAATAAAACACATGCACATACACATACATACTTTTTAAAAAGTCTAAGTGTCAACGAAATAAAATTTTAATCAGGTTTTGGATCTCTCGTTTGGTGATGATGCCAGCTTATTTAATTCTTACACATGGAAAACATTGCAGAGTTATACATCAATTTAATCAGGTAGACATATCATAATTTTTAAAACCTGCACATGAAAAATAGTTTTCTTTGTTAAAAAAAACCCATGAGAGCTTTATTCCTGAACTAATTGGGTGGTGGTTTTTTTTTTTTTTAAATTAACTTTCAGTTAAATTGCTATGTAAGTGTAATAGAGCTTCAATTCCAAAACCTGATCATGTTCCATTAACATTATCAATTAGTACATAAAAGAGCTATCCCAATTTTTTAAAAAAATTCACCATGATATTTAACTATTTTATCAGTAAAAGATCTATTTTTTTATAAAGAGGATACATGAAGAATTTTAATTCCCTCCCCCCTACAAATGGATGTTCTGTGAGTTTTATGGTTGTTTCAGACAATTACAAGGAATGTGTGCATACTCATATTGTTACTGATGCTTCATAGAAATTTTAAATATATAATTTTTTGGGGGGGAATTTAAGGAATTTCTAATTACTGTACGTTTACAAGATGACCTATGCCAAAATATTTATAAGTACATTACTAAACTGGAACTTAATTCCCTCTACATGCTTGAAACAGAGTATTCATTGAATTGTATAAAGGGAAGGTATTGAAAATGAGGTGAAAGACTTGGAAATTTATTAGCCTCTAAGCTGAAATGGTTACAATAAAGCAGTGTTACGCAATATTATCTATACTATTAAGGACAGACAGGATAAATATATATAATAATTCTGAGTCCATAAGGGAAATGTTTTAAATTTTTATTCTCAATATAAAGTCTAAAATGAAGTCCTAAAATTATAAATGCTCAGGTTGCCTATTTAGCTGAACTTTACCCTTGTAAGAATTATAGAAACCATTAAACGTTTGAAATAGGAAAAGTTGACAGGAAACTCCTTATGGACCTTTTGTATAAAATGAATTTATGATCTATGCTTTTTATGATTATATATGATAGATTATAAAAAGAAGAAAGTTGCAATGTAACTTTAGAGAAAGAGGTAAATCTATAATTGCACTTATAACTGCTCTGTAGAAGACCAGAAGCCATCTTTTTTCTTTTTTTGCTATTCTATTCTGTATTTTCTATTTCTATTCTATTTCTTTCTTTTCTATTTTTCTTCTACCCTTTTTCTTTTCTTTTTTTTCCATTTGCACTTTAACTTTCTCCATTTTCTCATTATTTCCTTTCTTATTTTATTTAGATTTGCATCAATTTTCACTTATAACTTTCAATAAAATTATGTCTTAAAAAAGAAAATACAATAAGCTTCTGGTCTTGATAATTATCTAACTGAGTGCAATAGCACTTACAGTATAATTTACTACAATATTGTCAGCAGCCTATTTTTAAATAATAAGGCTGTATACTCTCGCCTTATTGATTCAACGTGCTGATGACACTAATCCAATAGCCCCAAATGGAAGGAACCCGCAAGCTGTAGTAATGAAATTCAAGGAGCACAGCAAAAAAAATGATACTAGGATTAAATATAAAGAAGATCCAAACAGCCTTAGAATTGACAATGAAGATAATGAATTGGTGGATAGCTTTTGCCTTTGGGATCAATTATCAACAATAAAGAAATCAGCAGTCTGAAAATTACACTTAGTAGAGTAACAGGAAAGTTTTGGAAAAGATAGTTGGATGCCAATCAAAATCATGGAAACAATGATTTTTCCATGACAGTCCATAGCACGGGTGTAAAACTAGCAGCGTCATGTTGCCATCACATTGCCATTGCGTGACGTATTATGACATTTTTCTCCTTCATGGAGCTGGGTGGGCATGGCCTGCACATGATGTATCTGGCCTGTGAGCCACCAGTTTGACATCCCTGGTCCATAGACACAAAATTTAAATTTAAAGAAGCATGATGGAGTACTGACATTTTTGAATTTTTGTGTTGGAGAATTGACTCAAGAATAGTCAAGTAAATGGATAATAGAACCAAGCTACCCAGGATTATCACTTGAGGCACAAATGACCAGGGTCAATAATTTTCATCTGTAAATTATAAAAGACCACAGTGCTCTAATCCATGTATTTATTTCACCAATAGTTTACAACATCCTAGGTTGTTGAGAAGAGCTCAATGTGGATGAAAATCAAATACCATCTAAAGAACTAGCAGCTGATATTTCAAATTGCTGTGCATTGGGAAGGATTCAGTGGAAGGATAAAAATACCAAATCCAATCTAAGCACCTGGCTGACTGTGCAATGAACAAAACGATTAATTGAAAGACCTGCAAATACAAGTAGAACAACTGTGGCAAAAGAAAGCAAAGATAGTACCAATAGCGATAGGTGCCTTTGATGCAATCCAAAAACTTACATCCTACGAGAATATCTTTAACATTGTGAAACAACAATATCTGCCTATGCTAGATTCTTAGGAAGCACACAACAGGTGGATATGCCAAATCCAGTGCAAACATCTGGCTGACTATGTGACCAACCATAATAATAATAGCTGTTGGTTCTTGACAAATCAAAAATATTCCAAGTAACTGTATCAATTGGTCTGGGAATCTGCAACGAAGGAGGTAATTCTAAATGATGACCATAATCTAGAATGATGTGTAAGTAAGGCATAATTGATAGGAAACACAATACCATTACATCTCATACAGCAGAAAAATTTGCCAATTGTCATATTTGACCACAAAAATAGATATTTTTTTTTAAATGATTGATTAGTGAAAAACAGAGAAACAGGAAAAGTCAAAAGGATTAAAACATGATGCCATAGAGGTTACTTAAAATCCACAACACATGGACTTCAATTGGAAGGTTTTCTACAATAGAAGAAAGGGTCAGCCAAGGAAGAGAAAAGTCTGGCATGGCTTTCTACTAAGATCTAGGACCACTATTATTAAAAGACAGTTTATGGTATTTCAGGAAATAGAAAGTCTGTTATAATGAGAACAAAAAGAGACTGCTTCTTTTGCCACAGATTCTGGCAAAAGAAGCAGTAATGAAAGCATGGTTTCTAAAAAGAATTCAAGAATATGGCCAAAAATAAAATAAAGAATAAACACTTCAAAAATGTATTTGAAGTGGAAAGATAGTCACAAAAGCAGCTGAATTGTTAGTCAGCAAAGGAAATTGTCTATGGAGATTGTAGAGAAAGTGGATGAATGTTTTGAATCTATCTTCTCTACAAAGGATATAGGAGAGTTACCTAAGGGAAAGAACTGAAAGAACTTAATATAAGTGAAGTCACAAAAAAAGATATTCTCTCGCAAAAAAACAACAACTATGAAATAATGAATTACTAGGGTCTTCCTGAAAAGAATGCTTTTCATCTTCCTTCAGTTCTTGAAGTTGCCCCTCATAGCTTAATTTACATAAGATAGCTTCCCATGGTGTATTACTTTAGTTAATATATTGTATGTTACCACACAGCATACCTCTTAACCTAGATTACTGTTTCTGAACCTTGGCCATTTTAAGATGTGTGTATTTCAACTTCCGGAATTTCCCAGTCAGCACGGCTCACTGTGGGAATCTGGGAATTGAAGTCCACACATTTTAAAGATGCCAAGTTTGAAGAACACTGATCTGTATTATACCCTATTGTACCCTATGACTATTATTAAGTGTTGTACCTTATGATTCTTGACTCTTGACAAATGTATCTTTTCGTTTATGTATACTGAGAGCATTTGCACCAAGACAAATTCCTTGTATGTCCAATCACACTTGGCCAATAAAGAATTCTAATTTACATTCATAATACAAGCTATTACCAAGCCAGATATCCATATACCAAGGCATTTCATTTTTTTCCTAAGTGAAGAAGTTCATTGTATTTTATTCTGTTATTTTAGTTGATTTCATTTTAGATTATATTTCTGCCCTCCCAAATATTACCTACTTTTTCTTAAGCAAAGAACTTTGCAGTTGTCTCCATTACATATTATTCTGCTATTTTCAGCTTATTTCATTTTCAATTGTACTTCTGTCTTTCCATATATTACCTACCTAAAGGGATAACTTATCTGTAAAGTTCACATTTTATCTATATCACTGACGAAAGTAATAAAGGTCAGAACTCAACCCTATAGCACATCCCTTGAGAACTTGTTCTGGTTTAATTAGGAGCCCCAGTGAGGGCTTTCAGAATATGGAGGGAGCTTTTTATGGGAGCTGTAGATCCACTGAATATATATGCATTCAACAGATTCATTCAACTGACATCTAACTAGCTTGCAATCAGAACGATATCAGGTACTTTGTTCTTGAAAAATCCATGCTGACTCTAGTAATCAGTACACTACTTTCAAGGTGCTTACAGATCAATAAATGTATAATGTACTTTAGAATCTCTCCAGGTATTGATGTCAGACTGACTGATTTATAATTCACTGGATTCGATGTCCGCGTTGAATATAGGAATATTTGCCCTCCTCCATTTTTGTGGTTGTTCTCTAGGAGTTCTATAAGTTAATGAATAGTTTCAGTAAGTCTATCAATCTATGATATAATCAATTTGTCTCTGCAGATTTGAATTCATTCAAGTGACAACGTATTCCTTGAATATGAGCCTATCAAGCTCCTTATACCCACTCTTCACAGTTACCCAGTCAAGACCTATTCTTTTCTCAGGGGAGGCTGAACCCTATTTTTTCCTTGATACCTGCCTCTTTCCACTTGCTTCATCTTAATTGACCAGCTTATGTATCAATATAATCTGTGTGTATCTGTTTCTTTGGTTCTCAGCATCCTTCACTAATTTCTGTATATGCTGAGCTTTAGCTTCCATAATGTTTTTGCTACACCCCTGGCCTACTTAAATGAACCATCTTTACAAATGTACATTGCCTTTTTCCATCTCATATAAGTATCTTTTTTGTTTTTGAAATTGACTCCAGGCTCTTTGTGAAACAATATTGGTATCTTTTGCTATGCTGACCTCTTTTTTTCCCGTCATAAGAATTGTTTGCAGTTGTGCTTTTTAATATATGCTTGTTAAGGAATTCCTATCTTTTTTGCACTAGGTTCTCTCCTTTTAAGGGAACATTCTTTATATATTGCAGTCCTAAATATATTATTTTCTGCTTTCTTGAAGTACAAGAGATGACTCTGACTATAATTAGTTTATTGTAACAATAAGAATTCCAGAATTATATGCTTATTTTCCCAGAAGTTCCCACTACTTGCTCTTGCTCTATTATTTTTCTTATTTCTTGGGGTCTAGTGATTTCAGCCCATCTTCTCTTGCCTTCCTCTGTCTTCTGAAGGAGAAAGTTATCAACCATACAAATCAGATATTTCCTAAAAGGACCAATGTCTGAGAGAGATATTCCCCAGTGGATGTCAGAAAAATGAATTTCTCCCAAAATACTATTTCAGGACTTTTTGATAGAGCTGCTGAAAACTTTTGGAAAACACCATCCACATCTTCTTGATAGGTGTCCATAATAGGCATCTGGAACAATACTATATTTATTTAATCTTCCACTTCATGCTCTCAGTGGTATCACCAAATTAATTATTTTGGATTTCTGTGAAGTATCATACAGAGCAACTCCTCATCCGTTTCTTTGTTTTGGTTCTTTTGAGCAAATGGTATCTTTCCATTGCTATATTCCTGTCATAAGAATCATCCTATTAGATGAGGTCCAGTTTGTTGTAGTGGAAAAAAATGCTGGTCTACAAACTAGGAAACCAAAAGTTCTAGTTTATTTATTTGTTTTTAATCATATTTTAATTATTTTTATAAATAATTCAAGGTGGTGAACATATATAACACACTTTTCTCCTCCAAACTGTCTCCTGTTTGTAGATCCTGAAAGAAGCCACATATTTTCCTGGGTTCATTTGTTAGTCAACTATTATCCTGTCTATCAGAATAACGAATGGCAGAAGGTCTTGGGTGATCAAGTCTAATTCTGTCCTCAACTCAGATTGAACTAAGACTGAAAAAAGGGCAAGACATCAGTAAAAGTCATAGTGGATCCCATATAGTAGATTGCAGCCAATTCTATTGAGATTCAACATGCTTGGTCCATAGTATGCTTTCTTTAGACGACTCTCTTCATGTTCCTGGTGTGATGTTGGAAGATAATGATTTTCTAAAGATTTCTAAAGGCTACCTCTTGGAAGAAAGATTTAAACTATTTTTCCTGCAGGTAGGATTGTCTGTTAATCGCTGTTCCAAAGTATTTTTCACAGAGATAACACAGTGATAGCAAATGGTCTACAAATTTGTCAGAAAGAAATGTAGAACTGAAATGTGAAAGCAACTATTTTATAAAATACATCAAAGGGAGAGAACATAAAGAACGAAAGAGTCTCGAAGCGCTCAGTGTTATTCTGCTGTGAAAATATGTCGGTCTAATTCTGAGCACTGCTAAAATAGAAATGAATTCAGATTCTTTTAATTTCTGCTTATATTTTAGAAAAAAGGTTATATAGTTCTCATGCTCTCATAATATTGTATACATTTTGTAATTTGTATAATGATTGCATTTGAAGCATTTGTTTTATAGAGTAAATCTCAAGGGCCAATAAAGACCTTTTTACATTTTGAGAAGAGGCTAGCCTTTAACCAGTAGTTAAATAACTAACTCTCATATTTGTTTCAAACTAAACACTTTGCTGTTTTATAGGAGAAAATAAATTAACACATACACATACTTGGACCTTTTATGGGCATTGTAAAGGTGCTATGTTTAGCATTTTTTCTTTCTAATTATCTGTACTATCTTCATAAAACATTTCCACACTGATTCTGCTACAAAAAAATAAAGCTCTCTAAATTACTAAATTTCAATTACACAGGAGTAATGGGTTCTGGATTTTGTATGCATTCCTTATGATAGCAATAGCAATAGCACTTAAACTTACTATTTCACAATACTTTACAGCCCTTTCTAAGTGGCCTACAGAATCAGTATATTGCCCCCAACAATCTAGGTCCTCATTTTACCAGTCTTGGAAGGCTTGAGCTGGTGAGACTCGAACTGAAGTCAGCAGCAGTCTAATTTTGCCCACTGCCACTCTCTTATTATTTATATATTCTATAATGCCACCAGGCCTATATTATGGTCTTTTTTGAAATTATTCTCTCTCTCTCAGCTGGCCAATAGTGATTGTCTTGGTAGCCTTCAAAGTATGTTTTGAACTCATTAGTGCTCTTCTTCTTTAACTGGCACTGCTCTCTGAACTCCGGCCCCATCTGTAAATACAACTGGAAAGATGCCAGCTGCACTTTGATGGTGGGGAATAAGGAAAGAAAACAACCCTACCCTTTTCTCTGCTTATTTCATACTCTCTGCATACTCTCTCATGCAGCCTGTCACTGCTAAGCTTTTTGTTCCTCCATGACAGCTCTTCAAGGTTTCTACTTGTTCTAGCACTACCTTTCACAATTCAATATCTGGGGATAATTCCAAGATTACTCAGGAATAATTTCATGGGCTTTGTAGATACTCTGCTACAAATGGATTTTCATCTAACTTATTTCTGCTCTTGATTTTTTTCCCCCAGCCATTCTTTTCTTTTACCTCTGATCAGTCACCACGAAAGGCCCCCATCTAAATCTTAAGTGCTCTCCCCTCTAATGCGGCCAAGTCCTGCAAATGACCTGAAAAACTGGGCAGAGAGCCTCAATGCCTCAGCTCCCTCCCTAATAATTCTACACATTTATGTTAACCTTGGACATAGGACTTTGCTTTCTTATTATAATCCTATGTGGTGACAGGGCTTACTGCATACAGATATTGGAGTTCTCACAAATGCCTCCAAATCTAGGATTTTATTTTTAGTGCTATTGTTTCTTACAAGAATCCCAGTGTGACTATTTCCAAATACATATCTAAAAAGATGTATGATGGCATTGGAAGTATATTTCCCAAAAGGAGATATGAGTTGTAAGCAAGTTGAACTATGGCTTATTTTAGTTCCCTAAAGATGCCATCTGGATTATTGCACATTATTTTTTACATTATATTTTTAGACTTCTCATTAACCTCCTTTTCTCAAGGTTGTCTAAGACATGATGCTAGTTTACTGTATGTCTCAGCGTTCCCTGAGCAATTTGACAGAGAAATGACAACTGAACAATGTTCAATGGGCTTAATGCCAGGAGTATTTTGTTTATTTTTCAATAACTTTCAGGCTTCTTAATTTTAAATCTTCCTGTGATTTAATTCCAAGTGACAACCCTAAGGGATTCTCAGTTATAAAAAGTTGATTCTTCTCCTTCAAGCCCTCCATCCTAATAACAATTTTGAGAGTCAAATGCTCTCCATGGTATATCTCCCTGGAACTATTACTACCTAGAGACAAGAATAAGTTAACTACACTCTTACTATGCTACTTTACTTTTTAACATAGTTATTAATTCAATCATTGACAGCCTCTCTGTTATCATTCATCTCATAATGGGAATGCAATATTGAGTAGATATGCATTATACCTCACTTTTCTAAAGATATCATTTTTTATATCTGGATTTATATTATTATTACTATATATAGCAATATTTCCTTTTTACAGACCCTGTTCAGATTTTAATTAAGACAGAATTGAGAGCCAGTATGGTGGTTAGAAAGCAGGCTAGAAAGCAGAAGACCATGAATTCAAGTCCTGCTTCGGCTATGAAAGCCAGTTGGATGACCTTGGGCCAATCAGTCTCTCTGACAGAGTTGTGGTGGTGGAAATAAGAAGAGGAAGGTGTTGGATACATTTGCTACGTTGAGTTATTTGTAAAAAATAATAAAGACATGAACTAATTATTTTCTCTCTCTGGGACTACTGCTGTTTTCTTCCCCCCTTTGTTAATGACCAGTATGTAGCATTCTTGCAACCTTTTTCCTGTGGTTTTGCTTTGTTGGACCCCTATACTTCTCCCCGCTCCCCCCCCCTTAGGATTGTCTACTTGCTCTGCAGAAAAAAAAACACCTTCTTTGTTTTGACTGTTGCACATCTCTGTTTGTTGATGGCTTCAGAACTCCAAAACAATTGTGTTCTTCCACAACTATATCAAGGTTACCGCTTTATTGGCAACTCTGCTGTACTGAAGCAGGCTCAAATGGGAAGGAAAGAAGGCAGTACTGGTGTCGGTAATTTTGCCAAGCTGCCTCATCTTCCTCATACATATTCTGTAGAGTGAGTGCACTCCAGGTCTCTTCTATTTAAACTTCATCATCTTCCAGGATTTGGAAAGCATCTCTTCTATGTTATGGTCCCCATCTTCTGGAAAATCATTCACCCAGAATTACATCCATTATCCCAAGGTTCCAGAATGTTCTTGAAACTTGGTTTTGGTCCCAGACATGTGGTTAAAATATTACTTTGGCCAAGCTGGGTGTATTGCCTTATTTTCCTATTGAATTCTTATTTGAATTGCTCAAATCTTTCGAGGCATGTTTATATTTAGCAATTCATTTTTTTGCAATTCATTTTTTTGCAATTCATTTTTTTTCTGCCTTTCCTCTTACTGTGGGTCAAGGAACTAAATCTATTAAGAGATTCAATATTTAATATAATTTTTAATGAAAAACAATCAGAGTTATGGTATAGCATAAATCTTTTGCATGTTTATATTTAGACCCATTCTCTCTTTGGGTCTGGATTTTTTTTTAGTTTTTTATAACATCATTGTAACTTGTGTTACTTCTATCTGTCTGGTGGCCTTAGGACTGTAATAAATATTTTATTTTATTTGATTTCAATAAAAGTGATATTTTGTTATTTAGAGACTTCAGGCTTTTTTATTTTTTATTTCTTTATTTCTTTGTGAAACATACAATATCTTCTACTCCCCAACAAGGGTACATGGATTTGAACAGCCAAGATATTGGAAAAACAGCAGTCTTTGAGGAATTTGAAAATAAAACTACCTCCACTAAGATGTTTGACAATATCATTACTATTGTGTACTGTAGCTGGCATATTTCTAAATTAAAGCTCTTTTGCAATTCATTTTTTTTCTGCCTTTCCTCTTACTGTGGGTCAAGGAACTAAATCTATTAAGAGATTCAATATTTAATATAATTTTTAATGAAAAACAATCAGAGTTATGGTATAGCATAAAATAACTATGTGAATGACAGTTATCAAATGTACTTTAATCAGCTTTGTAGAATTGTATATATTCTAAAAACAATTCATGCTATTTTTTCCATATTAAAAGATGCACATTAATCAACAGGTCTATTTATATGTAACATACACATATACACACACACATATTCTCACTCTTGCTTGTTTTGAAAATATCATACCTCCACAGACAGCCCTACAGTGCTTCTGTATTTATTTTATTTATGCAATTTCTAAAGTCACCCATCTCAATCTGATTGATTTTGGGCAGCAGAATAGCAAAGTTGCTTTACCCAATCTAATGTTCTCCAGGCATATTGGATTACAAAGTCCAGAATTTTCAGACAGTGTGTATTATGAGTACTGGGGATTCTGGGAGTTGCTGTACAATAATCTGAGTGGCAGTCAGTTGGACAAGACTGGTAGAAAGATCATCATAACAAAATATCATGCCTCCACAGACAGCCCTACAGTGCTGGATATATATTATTTTAGAAAAAGGGACTCCAAATAAAATTACCACATAAGGGAAAGGAAATTACTCTTATTCCCACCATGGTCAGCTGTTTATCGGTTCCTACCTCAATTAGAACCATTTTCTGCTGATTTCTCAAAATAGTTGACTTGAATTTTTAAACTTGTAGAGTCAGCAACCTGATTGGATTGTCTTGAAATTGTGTTAGTAACAGACTGGCTTAATCAACTGATTTAGAAAAATAAGAGAACTGAATCCAAAAAGAGCAAGACACTGGCCACGGAGATGAATGTAATGAATACAGTAAGAAAAAACAAAACAAAACTGAAGGGATAATGCATTTAGAATTTGCATATAAACTGAAATAAAGTGTTTTCTGGACATTTTAATTTAAAATATAGTCTCCATCTGATGTAATAAGCCATTGTTAAGTGGATTATATTGCTTTAATATACAGTAGGGACTATGCTTTAACTGAGATAGTCAATATTGTGTATGCATTAGCAGTGACAGAGATTTGCAATTTCCTTAAACTGTAAAGTATCAGTGTGCACACTGAATTTAGTGTGTAATTTTTCTATTTTTTTAAGATCCGCCTCATGGGAAAAAAATAGCATTTCAATGGTTGTTAAAGATTAGCACATCCAAATAATGTGTAGCATTATACATATAAGAAAACATGCATTCATACAAGACTGATTTAGATACTAGAGTTTGTCTATCACGCAGTCATAATGAAGTAATTTAAAACCTATTGATTTTAATGGGGAAGATTCAAACAAGCATATGCAAAAATATGTTGGCTTGAAATAATGGGACTCAAAAGTGCTTAATTTGGGCTGCATCATATCATCTGACCATGATCTCAGAATATATCCACAGAACCATTGCAAAGAGGGCAGAGGAGTAGGAGGACAAAATATAAACGGGAGCAGGTAGGAATAGCTATAGTAAGTAGAACCAGAACACAATGCATACAAAACCATTTGTTTCTTCTGCTGACATTCTTCTGTTTCTCTTATCCCTTGTCTAGGACTCTGTCTGGGATATGGTAGATACATTTGACAGAGGTGTGAACTGTTCACTTGCAAAAGCCTCAAAATCAGTTTGAGGAATGCTTGAAATTAGGCTTTGGGCCATATATGGTCCCTCTACCACAGATGTCCTATCTTTGCTTAAAATGGATTTCCCACTGACATTCAAAAACTGACCATTTTCTGATGGAAAATCACTATTTCTAAATCAATACATCAGTCTTTAATTGGTGACCTTGACTAAGATTTTTCATGGAGCATCTTGAATGATCTGTTGTTCCCAATTGAAGCAATACTCATTCCTGAAAGCCCGGCATGCCTGAATTAATCTTCTTAATAAATACTAAAGTTCTATATGGAATCTTTGTGGCATCTTGAAAAAAATGAAAGAATAAATATACAGTTATCAGTAAAAAAAGAAGCTATCACAGTTGGGGAGGCCTCTTTATGATACAAAATCAAAGCTCCCAAAGCTCTTCCAGCAGTCAAGTCCTCTGGCCTCGTTAATTAAAACCACATGAGGTCCTCAGCCTGACTCAGTCTCTTTCTTGTGCAATGACAAGGGCAGGGAAGCAAATTATTAGAGACAGTCATCTATTCATTCCAGGTGGAAAGGAAGAAATACTGGTGAGAACAGCAGGGAACTGCATGGTATCATATAGTTCTCATTCTTGCAGGACTTCTGATGCCATCTGGGGTTCATGTGTCACAACAGGTATGAGATTCAGAAGCCCCAATTAAAGAGAAGCAAATAAAACAGAAGGATAACTCATTCCCACAATTAAAGAGAAGCAAATAAAACAGAAGGATAACTCATTCCCACTTGTTTACAGTGCTATTCTGAGATATGAATTTTATTTATTGTCCTTTTAGTAAAATAAACACCTCTTATAATATGGTTGGATGTCCCAAATTCTACTATTTATTTATTTATTTAATCAAACTTTTATACCGCTCCCTCTCCCAAAAAGGGACTCGGGGCGGTGTACAGCCTACTAAAAAACATACAATAAATATACAATAAATACGATTAAAAATAGATTAAATAATTTGATCCGGCTGTCTATTCAAAATTCAATTAAAAATTAAAAGCTAATAAAACCCCAATTAAAATTAGTTAAAACCACAAACACAGTTACTGGGCCAGGCCGGCCTGTTTAAAAAATAGGGTTTTCACTGCGCGCCGGAAGGTCAGAATATCCGTCATAGCCCGTATCTCCGGGGGGAGATCATTCCATAGGGAGGGAGCTCCCACAGAGAAAGCCCGAACTCTCGGGGCCGTCAGCCGACAGCAGCCAGGCGGCGGGACCCCAAGTAGGGCAACCCTGTGGGAGCGTACTGGGCGGCGGGAGGTTGACGATGGCAGTAGGCGGTCCCGTAAGTACCCAGGTCCCGAGCCATGGAGCACTTTAAATACCATCAGTACCACCTTGAATCGAATCCGGTAGGCCACAGGAAGCCAGTGCAGCCTGCGGAGAAGCGGTGTAACGTGGGAGCTCCGAGGGGCACCCACAATCACCCGCGCGGCTGCATGCTGGACCAACTGTAACCTCCGGAGACTCTTCAAGGGGAGCCCCATGTAGAGAGCATTGCAATAATCCAGGCGGGAAATAACGAGGGCGGACGTGACTGTGCGAAGTGCGCCCAGATCCAGAAAGGGCCGCAACTGGTAAATCAGATGTATCTGATAAAAAGCCCCCCTGGCGACGGCTGCAATGTGCTCTTCTAAAGACAGCCGTACATCCAGGAGGACGCCCAGATTGTGCGCCCTTTCCACGGGGGTCAAAACCTCTCCCCCCACGGCCAGCGAAGGAACCAGCTGGCTGTATCTGGGCGCAGGAAACCACAGCCACTCGGTTTTGGCCGGGTTGAGACGGAGCCTGTTACGACCCATCCAACTCTGCACGGCCTCCAGGCACCGGGACATCACTTCGACAGCTTCGTTGGGGTGGCCCGGGGTGGAGATGTACAGCTGCGTATCATCAGCGTACTGATGGAACTCCACCCCGAAGCCACGGATGATCTCGCCCAGCGGCTTCACATAAATGTTGAACAGCAGGGGCGAGAGCACCGACCCCTGAGGCACCCCACACAGTAGGGGCCTCGGGGCCGACCTCTGCCCCCCTGTCAACACAGATTGCGAACGGTCGGAGAGGAAGGAGGTGAACCACCGCAACACGGTGTCCCCCACTCCTAACCCCTCCAACCGCCGCAATAAGATACTGTGGTCAACAGTATCAAAAGCCGCTGAGAGATCTAATAGGACCAGGACAGAGGAACAACCCCTGTCCCGAGCCCTCCAGAGATCATCAACCAACGCGACCAAAGCCGTCTCCGTGCTGTGCCCGGGCCTGAAACCCGATTGGAGGGGGTCAAGATAACTCGCTTCATCCAGGTACTGCGGGAGCTGACATGCCACCACACTCTCAACAACTACTTATAAAGAAAAAAAAAACATTTGCAATCAATGGCTAAGCTCATATCTCTAACTTTATTTTTTTATGATTCATACATCACTATTTTATAGATGTATATTCAGTGCAGAAAGAAGGACTATTTCTCATTATATGAGTTATGTTCCAAACATATTCAGAGGACACACGGTAGCCCAGTTTTGTTTTGTCCATGTATGATTAAATGCAGTTTGAAGGTACTAAATTTATATCATATCAGAGCTACTGATTTGAGAGTTACTGTCTAATCAGTTATTGGACACACCTGCTTAACTTCATATTATATAATGGTCAAGAATATATAGCCTTCCAGAATTGGACTCTAATGGCAAAAAATGATTGGAACTGTAATTTTCAAATGTGGTAATCTCAGGCTTCTCATCTCTGTAGTACTGCTAATCTTCAGATAACTGACATTATTGTCTGTAGTATTTGAGAATAGGACACAAATTGATTATTGGAAATAGTGACAGATCCCAAACTGTAATTTGGATGAATTTTCTGAGTGAAAACTATAAATCTATGAAACAGCCTGGAATCATGGAGACTCCATCAGTAGAGATTTTCAAGCACAGTTTAGGCAGTCCTTTACCTGAAGTAAAGGGAGAAGGGCGGTATAAAAATTAAATTAAATAAATAAAATAAATAAAGTAGTGTGAAGATTTCCAGGTTAGGCAGAAATTATCATACAAAACAGAAACCATGTTAAGATGCCAGAAGAAGAAAAGTGGAAGGTTTATTAAATGTCAAACCATATAAAATACAAAAAGAAAAAGAAAAAAAATTAAAAGAAAGAGAAAAGCCTAGGAAAAGGAATATTGGAGAATGGAAATAAAAGGGTGGAAAAGCTACAGAAAAAAATGACTTCTGACTTTGATCGGAAAAAAATCTAAATATCAATGACCCTTTGAACAATGACCCTTAAATCATAACAAACAGCATTTCTATTTCCATAAATACATCTAATCATCAAAATCCAAGGTTAAAAATTGATTTCTTTCAGTTTTGAACCAAAAAAAAAAAAACCCAAGTAAGGTTTCCAAGTAGAAAAGAAGCTATATAAAGCTTTTTTTAAAAAAACCAAATCAGTCAATTTCACTATCTCTGCCAACTCCATTAATGTCACCATCCAATTTTCCATTGCGGTTATATGTGAATAGTTCCATGTCTGAAAGATTTTACTTGTGAAAGGATTTTTAACTAGATCAAGGTCAGCTAACAGTTTGACTGAACTAAAGAAAGAAGAAATCTTACCACTAATATATACAAGCACTTTCTAAACCTTGGAGTTAAGATTAATAGTTGAGGTAGAATTTAAAATAGAATATGTTATGCTGAGACTATAGTCCCCATGAATACATGTGCTAAGATTTGATCATAGGTGAAAATTGAAGTTCAGGAAAATGCTTGTAATTTTGTAATTTTGACATATTGTCTCGGCCACAGGTTAGACAAAACTGTTCACACTAGTATGCAATTAGGAAGTTGTAAAGGAACTTTTATCAGCTATTTGAGTAAAAAAGGGCATAAACAAGATCTTTCAATAATATTCCTCAAATAGTCATAAACACTTATTTGACAGTTATTATAGAAGGCAACCATATTTCTCTCTATGTATTAAAGTACTATATAGTGCCTTATATTTCTATATAGTGATATATTTCTCTGTATTTCTGCTTTACCTTTGTATGACATCTGTGTATATGCATGAAGCGCAAAGCCCGCAGGTTGGGTTTAAGACGTCCAGTTACTATAGAAAGACAAATGAACAAAGTCCCAAGCCTTTTTATATAATTCACATTATTCTTTCTATTGGATCGGAAAGAATAGAAAATAGATAATCACAAGTGTTCATATTATACAGTGATTTTTGGAGCTTAACTCTGATCA
Source organism: Bungarus multicinctus (assembly GCA_023653725.1). Lineage (NCBI taxonomy): Eukaryota > Metazoa > Chordata > Lepidosauria > Squamata > Elapidae > Bungarus > Bungarus multicinctus. Next base: position 86,307,321 of record CM042834.1, read on the forward strand.
GAAGCAGCATTTTAAGCTTTTCTGTGAATCTTTGCTGTGAAATATTGATGTTCTGTTCCAAATGTGAAATTTGCTGCAAAGTGACATTGTCAATTAATTTCATATAAGGAAGCTTCAGATAATCCTGACTGAGATCTTGAGTGCAGCTATTGACAGGCATGCCCAGGTGATGGGAGTCACAGCTAAAAACCTAGCAAAGGCAATTTTCCTCAAGACTAAAGAGGCAATCTTTCTCAAGACTATCCAGGAATAGGAACTTCTATGACTTGCTGTTCCGGGCCAGCCTTGAGAAAGATTTGCCTCTCTACCCTTGAGGAACATTGCCTTTGCTAGCTTTCTAGCTCTACCTCGCATTAGCTGGGCGTCAACAGCTGCAGGGGAAAGGGAAAAGTGAATGGACACAAATATGAGGGGACAGGGAGAAGGATCAGGCCTCTTGAGAGTGGTAAAGGAGGAAGCAGGCTCATGCAAAGGTGACTCCTGGCTCACAACTGCATTTGGTGGAGTTGCAGCGCTTCTGCTTGTAAGGGCGCATATGTTACCAGACACCCACATTTTGATCACGTAACAGTGGAGGTGCTGCTCAGAACTTCAGCAGGAGTCGAAGTCCAGGTAATTTTGAATAGTCACTGAATGAATGGTGATCAGTTAAGATTACCTAAAGAGTGAACCTCTATCAATATTAAGCTTCTATCAGCTCTTCTGCTCTTTAAAAATCTTCAACAACCACCTAGTGAGATAAAATGTTAATTTTTTTCTCCTTACATCTCACTCCATGCCTTTTTTTTCCTCAGTTAGCAAAAGTATTTTGAAATTCTATAGCTATTGAGGCCACATTTTCAGCTGTTCTACCTGATATAGTTTGTCAGGTCGGCTCTGTAATGTACATCTGACCTGATCTGCCCTTTAAAAAGTTTGTAATATAGATGTTATTACACCTCAAGATACAACTATAATGGAGCCTGCATATTATAGTCACATGTTGTGATCGTATCTCACCTAATATTAAAAAGTAAGCACAATGGGTGATGAGCCTGTGGGGAGCAGGTCCAAAGCATTACAGGGTCCTGTCAGGATGGGATGGGGAAAAAGAGGAGAGGGGCCACTTTAGCATCCTTATAGTGAGTCATAATGGCGAATGACTGCAGGGGCACTGCAGCAGTCATAACTTTGAAACAGGGTCATTATATAATGTGGGGACATATGTTGTAACTTTGAACATTCATTGAGTAAGCTGTCATATCTGGAGGACTATTTATATTTAGGGAACTATGCCAGGAACTCAACCCTTATTAAGATTATTACTAGAAATTATTAGTTGTAAACTACCCACACGCAAGAGAGCTAGTGTAATAATCATGAACAAGAAGTTGTGTAGCATTCTGAATATTCAAGAATGCCATGTAAATGACTCATTTATTAATGACTACAGTCCTATGCATATTTAGCATGGGGATAAGAGACTAACAATACAATTTTACATATATATTCCAAAATAAATTCCACTATGCCCAATCAAGCTGACTTGCACTTTCCAAATTTGAGACTGCCAGTTATGTTGAATTTCAACTAATGTTATTCCCAACCAGTATTGTAGCCAGTTAGGGAATACTGATATGTAAGACCACAGTGTAACTGCTTATAATCAATTTGATCAATTTCTATTATTAGCACCACAATAATCATTATGAGGACACTTAAAACAACACAGGGTTGTTTTATGTAACCATAACCATTCTTTTTAAACTTCTTTTTTAAAACTGTTATAGCACCTGTGTATAAAAATACTTCAGCATATTTCCCCAATCCACTAACCAGCATGCAGTAGTATGAAAAGAAAAATGTTAAAAGTGGATTTTTGAAATCTGTTTGACAAGGTCAATAGCACAGGTCAATGTAGAAATAAATTCTACAGAGGAGATACAGCTTCCCCCCCTCCCCCCCTTAGTAAACCTGTGTTTAAATTGAAGACTAGCACAAGTATAGCTCTGCGACATTTCAGAGAAATGAAAATGAGCAACATTTTTCTGTATAACCATTTTGTCTTGGTAATAACCCTGTCTGCTGCATACAACAATGTCTGTGCTTTCTGCAGCCAGCTCTGTCATTTGCAGAAAAGGCAATGGCTGCCAAGCTACATTACCATGATGATATTTAAAAACTTTATTTTAATTATTTTGCATTATGCTTTGTTTTTTTAGCAAAGCAAGGAAAAGAAGAGATAGGCAAAATGTATGATGAAGTTACAATATTGCTTTTAAACCAATTTGTTTACATAAAAATCTATGTATTCAAATACACAGAAGCAAATGTTGACAGAAGGCATTTGCTTTTATAGCTTGTGAAGTAGGAAGTAATGTGAGCTGAATAATTCTCTCCAGAAAGATTCTGGTTTGTGTAAAGAAAATAAAAAAAGAAAATTAGTTTCATAGAAAAGAACAAAATAAGAACTGTTTCGGAGAGCTCCATTAAAGGGTTAGTCATCCATTTCTGAACATAAGAATAAATTCCAAGTACTTTTTGTTCAGGGATTCCATTTTTCTCCTTTGATAATGTTCCTTTGTACATAGAAAATATTTTTGCTTATATTGTTACATTATTTAATGGAATTTCTATGCTGCACAATTCAGCAGAGTTGATAAAGAAAATAACACACCAAAGGAGCAGGATTGTGACCACAAAGAATATTGATATAATTGTTTTATTAGCCAATCCTGATTTTTCTAGAAAATGATATAGTACTAAATAAATAAATGAACAAACAAACAAACAAAAAACTCCAAAAGGAAAATAATTTATTTAGAGTTTTCTTCAGTGTTGTACAGGCTGTATTAAGCAGAACAGAATCGTGCAGCACAGAAGCAGCCACCATTTTTAGTATGCCGACAATTCTCTGTGATTTTGCCAAAATGGTGGCTGGTTCAGGGAGGCTGCCATGCAGCCCAGGGACAGATTGCTCCATTCTGCTTCCCTAACACGGTCTGTGCAGTCCTGCAGAAAGCTCCAAACATCTTCAAAAGGTAAAATATGCAATGGAGTGTAAGGTCAAGCCCTGATGGGATCTGGTGGATTGGGGAAAAGGTCTGTGGGAAATGGGGAGGGAGGGAGCAGGAAAACAGCCCCAAGGGTTACAGGGACCCCAAGGAGTAGGAATCAAAGCATGTGCTGTCTCAGAGAGCACTAGAGGGCGTGGGAGGCCTGAGGTAGGTGTGCCTGAGCCTTCACTAGGCTTCCCAGAGCCTTTCCCAACCCTGCTCTGCTTAATAACCACATCAAAAGGAGCAAGGGGCTTGAGGTCATCAAACAAAGCTGTTTCAGTTCATGGCTGTCACACCTTGAAACTGTAATGGGCAAACTTCATTATGGCCATAAGGTAAGTACTCCTGTATATACTAGTTGTTTTAGTATCTTTAAAATATATACCTACCTAACTTTCATGCATTATTTTCATAGGACATGAATGGCAGTTATATCAGTATAAAGTAAACAGAATGGAAGTCATGCCTACCAATTATATATCAGTTCTCCAGAATAATGCTTACTTTGAGTGGAATAGAATAGAATTCTTTATTGGCCAAGTGTGATTGGACACACAAGGAATTTGCTTTGAAAACTCAAAGAATGATAAAGTTGAAAGTGGCTACTTTGTCAAATACTCAACTTCCTACTCTGTGCCAGTATCCAAATTAAAACATCTCTGACAAATGATTGGGTAGTGTCTTCCCGAAAACATCCAGTGAATAATATTTAATTCAGCCTTCTCTTTTGTCCTCTTAGGAAATCATGGTTCTCAACAACGGTTCAGCTTTTCATGTCTTAATCACTCAAAGAATCTTAAAAATTCTTTGATAAGATAAAAATTAAAAGCCTATTTTTTTCAAAGTCTTCTATATATTTACACATGCTCTGTTATTATATTTCTCAGCATCAGTAACTTTTAAGTATAGGAAAATTGCAGCAATACCACTGACAAGTTTTGCTGCTAAATTGTATTAAGAATACATGGTGATAATTCAAACGTATTAGTGAGAACTCTTTGGTTGCATTTCATTAAATCGCATTTTAATAAGACAAAATTTAAATTGCACTTGGATAACACAGGACATTTGTCTCAGTCAAAAAGAAATCAGATCCCTACAAACTGGAATAGTATAATACAATGACATTTGTGTTTGTTTCCATCAAAATAAAATTGCTACGCAGCTGTAACTTAATAACTTCCCTAAGATTGTGCCTTTCTCCAACAGCACTTTCTAAGTCTTATTCTCTCTCCAACATTTGTTCTCTCTATGAAGCACCAAAAGATTCAGCTGCCAGTGATTGACTCTGTTTATTACAATCTAGTTTTCAGTACTTGTCAGCATTTTACTTCAGGCATGAAGGCCTATGACAGGACAGAGCAGAATCAGAGATGGATAGAATCTGGTAAGATATGGCAGCCATGAGCAGAATCCAGAGGTTTCTCAGTGTGTAGTCATTTGAAAAAAAATCTTGATGGGGCTTTATTAATTAGCTTAATAACTAATTAATCTACTGGTGGATTTCTGCCTTTGATCTACTTGGTACTGAGGAATAATTGATTGTTTAAAGCAAAAACTCATTCAGTGGGTAGAGTAAATGGACTACACGTAAATATGTATTCTGAATAGAGAGCAATGTCTGCCTTTCTCTCTAGGTCTTAATTATTCTGGCTATTGCTTTTATACTCCAATCTCTGCTCCAGGGAAAATGAAGGAGGAATAAGCTATTCCTGATTTTCTCCTCTTAAGTATTTGGGTATTTCTTTAATTTTGAGTCAGTAATAAATATTAATGCATGAAAAAGACAACATGCAAGCTTTTCTACAGAGAGCTATTACAGCATTGACATTCTTCCTGGCCTTTTCACATAATTCTTACTTAATATGAATCATTTTTAGCAGAAACTGCCAGCTGTGCCAAATTGCATTCTATTACCCAGATAATGAAAAATAAAACTGGAGTCCTACCTTCTTCTGATGAGTTACTAGTAGGGCTATCAAATCTGGCTTATATAAAAATGAAAAACAACTAGATAAAGAACAAAAAAACATAAAAAATTCCAACTCTTTGCTATCATCTAGTAATTAACCTGATTTTTGTAGCCCGATTTTAGTAGCTATCTAGTATCTATCTGTAAAACATATGGGGCTGTCTTCGTGCTGTTGATTGAATAATCAGCAGAAAATGTATTTTTTTTCTTCATCTAATTTACAAAAACCATGATACCTCAAAGTATTTAGAATAAAAGACACAATTGCTTGAAATTTATTGGCTTTAGCTCAAAAGTTTTGATTAACAGCAACAGCAGTATAGCACTTAGACTTATATACCACTTCACAGTGCTTTCCAGCTCTCTCTAAGTGGTTTACAGAGTCAGCATATTACCCCCAATAGTCTGGCTCCTCATTTTATCTTGGAAGGATGAAAAGCTGAGTCAACCTTGATTCTGGTGAGATTCGAACTGCCAAATTAGAGGCAGTTGGCAGAAGTAGCCTGCAATACCAGGGATCTTACTGAAAATTAGGCTGAAAACAGTAAAGAAATCCCCAATATTGCAACAGATTTTTATGGTAGGGAATACATTTTCCCTTGCAAAAAATTTTTTATTTGTTTTTCCTGTAAGGGAATTGAAGTCACTTCTCTTAGCCTGATCTAGAAGGGTCTGTGGGAAGAGGGAGTCAAGATGGTAGCTGGATGACTGAAGCCCCAACTGTACTGTTCATTCCACATAATGCACGTGGAATGAGAAGAACTTCAGTTGTGAAATCACTTTCTCACATGATTGTTGATGTAGGGAAAAATGAAAGGAGGGAATTTTATGCACTATGGCTTGAGCTCTGAAGAAAAGGTATAACATAATTCAATAAAATCAACCCACAATATATGTATGAAGTAACACAAGATAAGACAGATAATCGTTAACACAACAAATGTCTGTTAATGGTCTTTACATATATTGTAGAATCACATACAATATATTCAACAGAGGTTATATTTGGGATATTGTTTCCTTCTCAAACTGTAATTGTCTCTAAACATACTAAGTATTTATTTAGTATTTCAGATTTTTTTTCTATGCATGTTTTATGATATTTCTTACTAACAATAAATTATAACCTTGATTGAGATTACATCTTGCAAATAACAATTAAAATTAATGTGATTTATATTTACAAATATAAAACAGGACAAAACAACTGCCCATGAATACTTCAACCAGTTACTGGCCTGAATAACAACAAAGCAGAAAAATTTCAATAGCAGCTATCCCTGAGATAGAAGATAAAAAAATCATATTTTGATTCCCGATTCTGGTTTTGTAAAGATATATATTCATTTAAATAAAATCTGTAAAAGGATTACATTAAGAATGTGAAATAAAATTGCATGGAACATTCATTTCAGTGTTTAGAAAAGCTAAGTATCTTTTAACTATGATAACTGTCAGGTTATTCTTTTGGTGACCTAGGGAAACTAGTCTTTTCATTCTAATCTTATGAACTGCAACCAAAGAATTCATTTCAGAATTTGTTTGTAATGTTACCATATTTATCTGGGATTTGCAAAGGGACAGCCTACTGTGGAAATAATAAGGTTTATCTTGATAGGAAAATGTATGCCTGGCATCCTCATAAGTAGATAATTTTTTCTCTCTAGCTTAATCAAGCCAGAGAACTTTTCTGCCTATATCTATGCATGATTTATAATGCTATATTTAAAACAGAAGGTATATGCTATTGTCCTCATGACATTTTCCCTGGATTAATCCCTTCAAAAAAAAATCCAAAGAAAACTTTCTATGACAATTTACTTTCATAAATCTACATAAATATTTTTTGTAAATTAAGGTGGATTGATGAATCTTGCAAATATTTTTAAAACACTGTATCTCACTCTTCCTCCATGAGCTCAAAATGACCAATAGGTTGCTGCTTCCTTAAATTTTCTCCCCATAATATCCAGAGATTGGCCCCAAGTTACTCAATATTATTATTATTATTTTATTTTATTTATTTATTTGTCAATTGCTTACAAGGTAATAGGTATAAGTAAAAACATAGTTATGAATACACGGACACATATAAGAAAAATAAAAAAATATATAAAAGGAACAATAGGACAGGGGCGGTAGGCATGTTGGTGCGCTTATGCACGCCCCCTACAGACCTCTTAGGAAAGGGGTGAGGTCAATAGTAGACAGTCTAAGGTTAAAGTTTTTGGAGTTTGGGGAAGAAACCACAGAGTCAGGTAGAGTATTCCAGACATTGACCATTCTGTTGCTGAAGTTGTATTTCCTGCAAACAAGTTTGGTGCAGTTAACCTTGAGTTTGTATTTATTGTTTGCTCTTGTGTTGTTATGGTTGAAGCTGAAGTATTCATTGACAGGTAGGACATTGCAATGTATGATTTTATATACTATACTTAGATTGGACTGAAGGCGGCATAGTTCTAGGTTTTCTAGGTCTAGAATTCGAGTCTGGTGGCATAAGGTATTCTGCAACGAGTAGAGGAGTGGAGAACTCTTCTTGTGAAATATTTCTGGACTTTCTCAACTGTATTAATATCAGATATGTAATGTGGGTTCCAGACTGATGAATTGTATTCGAGTATTGATCTAGCAAATGTTTTGTATGCTCTAATTATTAGTATAATATTACCAGAGAAAAAGCTACATAAGATTAGGTTAACAACTCTTAACGCCTTTTTGGCTATGTAGTTACAGTGCACTTAGGTTATTTGAGATGAGTACTCCAAGATCCTTGACAGAGTTTGGATCATCAACAAGGTCTTGACTATTCAGCCTGTATTTTATTTTCTGATAAATATGCTTCTATGACAAAATCTAGACTTGAATCTGGGCCTCCTGCTCCAATCCTAGTCACTTAGTCTAAATTTAATAAAACACTGGTTTACATAAAATTGATGTTGACCTCATAATGAACACATGGCTAAATCCATGCAAAGATTAGTCCCACTCATGATTTTCCTTATTAAAATACAAATAGCAATATAGGATGGACATTTTCCATTTCAAATGGGACCACAAATTTCTAGAAAATAGAGGTTTATATTTATATGGTTGTTTTCATAAAGTAATATTGTGATTCGAAGGTGGTATTTAGCAGGTTCTGACCAGTTCTGGAGAACCGGTAGCAGAAATTTTGAGTAGTTCGGAGAACCGGCAAATACCACCTCTGACTGGAGATTTTACATTATCCTTCCCCTGCCATGCCCACCAAGCCATTCCCATAGAACCGGTAGTAAAAAAAATTGAATCCCACTAGTTGTGATTCTTCAAGTTCATAGTGTATCAATTGTATCAACTGTGGCAAGAGAGAGGAACACAAATTAGAATTGCCTACTGCTGCTTTACTCCATTTTCCTGAATCAATGCCACCTTGGCTGCCCATCTTCTAGATCATCACCATCAATTCTGTCTCTGGATTGGACTCTGTGCCACCCACATAGTGCCAGGCTAACAGGCAAGAACTCCCTTTCTTAAACTCAGCCAGTTTAGAGCCCCTTATTGTCTCTGAACTACAATTTCTCATTAATTGAATTGCAACTTGTGCTGATGTATTTTTTCAGCCTTGAACAGGACACTACAGTGTCAGAGAGTATCGGGGAACATTAAAGAACAAGCCATAGTGGTAAGAAAAATAAATCTTCTTATATTTCTCTAATAAATCTTACATGCTTTAAGGATACCTTCCCCTATATGCTCATTTTAATTAATGTTACAATGAGGATAAATCAATTTAGCAAGATAGGAAATATACTAGCAGCATAACAAAAATGATTATAATTTCATTTAACAGCTGCAGGTGCTCTTTGTCCTTTTGAATTGCCCTTTATCTGTCAACATAGACTATTACAGCTGGACAATTCAGTGAACAGTTTTTATATTCTATATGAGATTATCAGGCAATTTACCAACAATTCACTATGCAGCAAATCTGTATGAAGATTACTCTTCTACCCTCCCAACTTTATGGAAATCTGGGAAATCTTTGCTTCATCATTCACATGATTACCGATAACATTGTCCTGGTGCTGTTAGAACTTTTGATACTGTCGACCACAGTATCTTATTGCAGCGATTGGAGGGGTTGGGGATTGGAGGCACCGTCCTACGATGGTTTTCCTCCTTTCCTCCTTTTGTGTTGACAGGGGGACAGAGATCGACCCCAAGGCCCCTGCTTTGTGGGGTGCCTCAGGGATCGGTACTCTCGCCCCTATTGTTCAACATTTATGTGAAGCCGCTAGGTGAGATCATCCGTGGCTTTGGGGTGGAATTCCATCAATACGCTGATGATACTCAGCTATACATCTCCACCCCAGACCACCCCAACGAAGCCGTCGAAGTGATGACCCGATGTCTGGAGGCCGTGCGGGATTGGATGGGTCATAACAGGCTTCGTCTCAACCCAACCAAAACCGAGTGGCTGTGGTTTCCTGCTCCCAGATACAGTCAGCTTGTTCCCTTGCTGACCATAGGGGGAGAGGTACTGACCCCTGTGGAAAGAGCGCGCAATTTGGGTGTCCTCCTGGATGTACGGCTGTCTTTGGAAGAACATATTGCAGCCGTCGCCAGAGGGGCTTTTTATAAGATTCGTTTGATCTACCAGTTGCGGCCCTTTCTGGATCTCGACGCACTTTGCACAGTCACTTCCGCCCTCGTTATCTCCCGCTTGGACTACTGTAACGCTCTCTACATGGGGCTCCCCTTGAAGAGTCTCCGGAGGTTACAGTTAGTCCAGAATGCAGCCGCACGGATGATTATGGGCGCCCCCAGGGATGCCCACATAACACCACTTCTCCACAGACTGCACTGGCTTCCTGTGGCCTTCCGGATTCGATTCAAGGTGGTACTGTTAGTATTTAAAGTGCTCCATGGCTCGGGACCTGGCTACTTACGGGACCGCCTTCTGCCACAAACAACCTCCCGCCGCCCAGTACGCTCCCACAGGGTCGCCCTGCTTGGGGTACCGCCACCTGATCGTTATCGGCTGGCGACCCCGAGATTACGTGCTTTCTCTGTGGGAGCCCCCTCCCTTTGGAACTATCTCCCCCCGGAGATACGAGACACATCGGACATCCTAACCTTCCAGCGTGCAGTCAAGACCTTACTTTTTAAGCAGACCGGCCTAGCCAATTAAAGGTTTTCTGAGATTTTTAAATTTTAAATTCAAATAAGACTTTTAATTCTATTTGACGGGACTCAATCATTTACTTACTTACTTATTTTACTCATTTATCCTATTTTCATCTATTTATATTCAATTCTGAATTAATTGCTGTTGACTGTATCTTTATATGTTTAGACTGTACACCGCCCCGAGTCCCTTTTGGGAGGGGGAGCGGTATAAAAATACGATAAATAAATAAATAAATAAATTGGGTGGGATCAAATTCTAAACGCCACAGGTCTCTTTCAGAATGGCTATTTATAATATTTTCTGTACATAATGTAAAACTGATTGCATCATAAGACCAAAACTCTATCCCAGATGATAGTGAAGGGTTATGAATTAAGACTGAAATATATAATTTACACTTACTTTGAAATATATGCAGTACTATTTGAATTTTCTTTTCTTTTTCTAGCCTCTTCTGTCTCTATATTAATATATCTTCACTACTAAAGGTGATAAGCAGACTTTTAGAAGTTAATAGTATTGGTGATAATAATTCAACAATTTTCATTTATTTTTAACAGAAAGTCATATATGCATTGCCCATTTGGTTTCTTTTTTGCATATTACAAATTCAGAGTAAAACAGCCATTTCAACTGACACTGAAACCCATGAAGATACTTAGGAGAATTACGGATAATATAGTTCAAAAGACATAACATTAGCCTCAATCTTGGCAAAAAATGAAGCTTTATATCTAACTTTCTATACAGTTTCAGAATAAAACCCAACTTCAAACCCAACAAATGACTTAAGAATTTTTCATTCCTCTATTTCCAGGGTTTCAAGGGAGTGCATGAAATTTATGGTATGTAGCTTTTCTTTTTTTGCATGATAAAAATGTTAATGTTATACCACCGCAATAATCTCATTTTCCACTTCCTCTTTGCTAAACTTCTGGTTGCAGCCAACTCATAATCATAACATGACAGGTCAAATTTTATTGTTTGCTCCATCCATCATTACTGACATGCTAATTCAAAGTATGTATGGCACAGACTATTTGCTGCCATTTCTCCCTATGCAACAACTGTAATTTTAATGCAGAGGGCTATTAGGAAACACATTTGCCTGCTGTCATTTAGAGGCATACCTCTTCCATGCCTTTCCAGACTCTATAATTATACTTTCCCTCCTATGATACATTTAGTATTCCCTACAACTATCAGACAAATAATTCAGAGGCTATCACCAATAACTGTCATGGGAAGCAACCAGTAATAATGTAGAGTACAGGTAGTTCTTAACTTACAACAGTTCCTTTAGTGACCATTCGAAGTTATGACAACACTGAAAAAAATGACTTATGACTTTTTTTCACACTTACAACCATTGCAGCATCCCCATAGTCAGGTGATCAAGATTCAGACACTTGGCAACTGACTCATATTTATGACGATTGCAATGTCCTGGGGTCAGGTGATCACCTTTTGCTCTTTTCTGACAAGCCAAGCCCATGGGAAAGCCAGATTCACTTCACACTCATATTACTAACTTAACAACTGCAATTATTCACTTAACAATTGTGACAAGAAAGGCCGTAAATTGGAGCAAAGTTCACTTAACAAATGTCTTGCTTAACAACAGAAATGTTGAGCTCAATTGTGGTCGTAAATTGAGGGCTACCTGTACAGAGGAGTTGGGGGATAGGTGGGAGAGACAGAGAAGAAAGTATGACAGAAAATATAAAACTCATAGAGGTTTATATATCACATGCTAGTATGAGGATCAGTCTTTATACGCATTATTTAATGAACATTGAACGTTATTTAATGAACAGTAGCAGGTTAACTGCATTCATGACTTCATTAGACTGAACAAACTCGAATAGGTCTTTGATCCGATCCAGAATCCTTTTTAAAAGCACTGTAATAGTGTTGTGCCAATTATTAACAATAAAATGCTAATATAATAATACTAAGAGACAGTGGTGATATGCTATCGGTTTGGCCCGGTTCAGGCGAACCAGTAGTAAAAATTACTACTGGTTGTGCTGAACCGGTAGTAAAAAAAAAGCCTTCAATCAGCTGAGAGGAGGAAAAAAAGCTGACAATCAGCTGAGAGGATAAAAGACCAAAAAGCGTATGGGACGGTAAAAGGGTCACTCCTAGCTTTTCATTTCTTCATCCTCTCAGCTGATGGGTGCGTTAGGGGTACACGCATTAGGGACACACCCCTAACGCGCACGATCACCCACCAAACCGGTAGCAACTGCGGTAGGATCCCACAATGCTAAGAGATCCAAATTACATTCTGAGAAGCATGCAGATGTACTTTGTTTTACCTCTTCCCAAGTTCATTCTGATTTTCAGCTTTCCAGATGACCTTGTTTCTCCCTTTGTTTGCAGCTATATGTTCTTCTTCCAGTTCCCTTCTTCTGCAAAAATTCCCCACTGCCCTAATAGAATAACAGACTTGGAAGGGATCTTGGAAGTCTTCTAATCCAACTCCTTGCTCAAGGAGGAAAATTTATACCATTTCTGACAAATTGATATCCAATCTCTTCTTAAAAATCACCAATGTAGGAGCACTCACAATTTCTGGAGGCAACTTGTTTCACTGATTAATTGTTTTAACTGTGAAGAAATTTCTCTTAATTCTAGGTTGCTTCTCTCCTTGATTAGTTTATACCCATAGCTTCTTGTCCTGCCTTCAAATGCTTTGGAAAATAGGTGGACTTCATCTTCTTTGTGGCAGACTTTTAGATATTGAAACACTGATCTCATGTCACCATTACTTCTTTTCATTAAACTGGATATACCCAATTCCTGCAACCATTCTTCATATGTTTTAGCTTCCATTCCCTTCATTTGTTGCTCTTCTCTGCACTCTTTCGAGAGTCTCTACATATTTTTTATATCATGGAGACCAAACTGGATGCAATATTTCAAGTGTGGCCTTATCAAGGCATTAAAAAGTGGTATTAACACTATGTCACCTCGTACTTACATATTCGTTGCTTCAATAATTCTGTATTCTTGATGGGCAATGCTGGATGCACTCATACACATATTTATTCATACATACATGTATCAAACTAATCTGGTGAAACAGTGGAAGTAAAGAAAAATAATACCACTATGTTAAGCAAGTGTGTAACATCAAATAGAGTGGAAAAAAACCTAGACCCTTGCAGAATAGATTTAGATTTATTGCAAATTTATAAAGCCAATAAGCATTGCCTTACATTCCTTAACACAGACTCCTGTGGCTAAAACTAACCATGTGAAAAATGTAACATCTGAACTGCAACCAGCCTGGGAATTTTTAGGGAATGATCTACTGAAAACAGCCATCATCTATTTGAAAACTCACCTGTGTTTTCAGTTTTAAAGAAATATTAAGTCAATGTGCAGTCTAGAGAATTTCTAGTGATAAATGTGTTAGAATCCCACCAAAAGCATTCTTCCTGAGAAAATCAGCATTTTCACTTAGCCTGTAGTTTTGCAGCATGTAAAATAAATTATAATGGTACTGTGGTTCTCAACTGCTTTGAAATTCGTCAAAATTGGTACTCAATGAATTTTGACATGAACATTTTGACCCAATATTCCAAGTTTGTTTGGTACTTAGTACATGCAAGCTAGAACTTGTTGGTGTTGATTGCCTCACTACTAATACATTATTCCTTATGGGAAAATTTTGTTTGGTACTTGTCATTTTTGGTACTTGTTGCACCTCCTGGAACCAATTAATGACCAGCACTGAGGTACCACTATATTGGTGGAATATTTTACTAATAGGCTAATAGATTTATCAATTGAATATGATTAATGTCTCTGTATGCATGAACTGTTACATCTATAAAGGAAAATTTAAGTAGCAAGGTAATTGGGATAGATTTGAGCTGCTCGCCTGCTCAAAACTTTTAATCCTATATCTTGCTTCTCTCCTAATTAACTATCATTCTTATATATTGTTGTTTAAAAATCCATGGACATTTGTTTAAATTCTTCTTTATGTTTGTCTACTTGACAGATTTAGTAAATCATATAGTACAGTACATATAAATGGTTAGTGTTCCCTGCTGGCATTTCTAAACGCATGCACGCGCACACAGATATGCATTGTTGGTAGACAGCTGTACAAGTCATATAATAAAGCACACAGAGTTTGATTTTTTTTAAAAAATGTTTTCTGGCTTTGAAAGGAAAACTATATCAAGAAGCGTTATTTTCAAAGATACAGAGCCATTCTTCAGTCTGTGATGTGGCCATATTAACAGGATTATCAGTGCTTGCTGGATAACATAATATGAATAATAGAAAAGAAAAAGTACAGCTTTCTTCTGGGTGATAGATTGGTCAAAATTCTCTGTTAAATAGATTAATTATCTTAAGATAATTGCTATTTCATCTTTATTATCAAGCTACAGAAATGGCATATTAAGCCAGAAATAATTCATATAATCTAGATAAAAGCTCTCTGCTAAAAAATAATTTTTCTAAGGCCATACCCTTGGAGTGTGTTCTCTTTGCCTTTTCATATACTAGCACAAGTTAAATAATAGCTAAGGAACAGAGATATAGTTTCAGAATTAATTCCAAGGGTTATTTTATTCCTGTTTCAATAAATCATACAGAGTTAGAAATCAACTTGTCTTTTTATATTGTTTTTCTGAATGTTTAACTTTTCTCTGAACCCAGGAACAATTTTGTTCTAAGAAATCCCTTTCCAGGACAAAATTATTTTTCCTTTATTCCTTTTTTAAACTTCTGCTCTGATTTGGATTGTTCCTGATGAACTCATACAATTTCTTTTCAATCTTGACTAGCATAGAAGAATGGTGGCTTACTTTGCTTTGCCTTCATTGCAGATCAATATTGTGCCTCAGCAACTTATCTAGGAACTGGTGCTATCTTCAAACATTAATGTGGGACACTTAAAGGAAGAAATTAATAGGGTAATGGCAACCCCCTGCCCAGTGGTGGGATTCAAATTTTTTACTACCAGTTCTGTGGGTATGACTTGGTGGGCATGGCAGGGGAAGGATACGGTAAAATCTCCAGTCACAAGTGCTATTTGCTAGTTCTCTGAACTACTCAAAATTTCCATTACCAGTTCTGCTGAATACCACCTCTGCCCCCACCCAAGCTATTGATTTCCATATGTGTAGGTACGTGATAATATAGTTGCACCTACTTCTGTATCCATTTGGATGTAAAAGAACTATCTCAACCCAGTTATTAAAGACAAAATGCAGTCCTAGGCTGCATTAAGAGAGGAATAGAATCAAGATCATGTGAAGTGTTACCACCATTATAAAATTCCAGATTTGGAATTTGCATCCAGTTTTGGTCATCACAATATAAAGAAAGATGTTGAGACTCTAGAAAGAGTGTGGAAAAGAGCAAGAAAGATGATTATGGGACTGGAGATTCAAACATATGAAGAATATTTGTAGGGATTTTGTATGTCTAGTTTAATGAAAAGAAGGAATAAAGTACAGAATAATAGAGTTGGAAGGGACATTGGAGATTTTCTAGTTCAACCCCCTGCTCAGGCAGGAAGCCCTATACAAATGGTTATTCAATCTCTTCTTAGAAACTTCCAGGGCTGGAGCATTCACAACATCTGGAGGCAAGTTTTTCCACCAATTAATTGTTCTAACTGTCAGGAAATTTCTGCTTAGTTCTAGGTTGCTTCTCTCCTTGATTAGTTTCCTATGGTGACTTGATAGTAATGTTCCAATATCTAAGGGGCTGCACCAAAGAAGACAGGGTCAACCTATTTTCCAAAGCATCTGAAGGCAGGACAAGAAGCAATAGATGGAAACTAATCAAGGAGAGAAGTAACTTAGAACTAAGCAGAAATTTCCTGACAGAACAATTAATTATGGGAACAATTTGCCTCCAGAAGTTGTGGGTGCTCAACACTGGAGGTTTTTAAGAAGAGATTGTCTGAAATGGTATAGGGTTTCCTGCTTGAACAGGGGATTGGACTAGAAGATCCCTTCCAATTCTGTTACTCTCTTATTCTGTTAAAATGAATGTTTTGTTGAGCAATAAACTTGAAATTTTATACCACTGTATATACAATGCTTGAAATGGATTAGCTTTTAATCTCTGCTTCTCCTATTTTCAAGTATTGCATATCACATTTACCATATGAACACAATATCCCATCTTATTTTGCACTAATAACATTTGCTATAATGAGGCCATTTGGAGGCATCTCATATTTGCCAGTCCAGTTAAATTTTCATTTCATTTGCAAACCAAGATTTTAAAAATTGGAGTTGGCATAATTTCTGGTATTAATTTGAATAGAATGGATATATGTTAAAATATATGCTGTGTTGTGGCTAAAACTAAAAATGATTAAATAGTTTTATCCTCCTTTTCTGAAATTCCCTCACATCCATTGAATTATGCTGAAAAAATGAGAAAATAATAGAAACTACAATTCTAATTTGCAGCACATATTTTATTCTATATGTAAATTGTCAGGGTTCAACTAACGTGCTGAGTTATATGTGAGAAACTTTTTTTCCATTATCAGTTTTGTCATTTATCACCAAACATGACATTGCATAAATGCAGTAAAAAATATGAAATATGATATTTGAAAAATGGGGATGAACCATTTCTGAACTCGGTTAAAAGTAAGGATTTATAAACCACATATCTAGGTTCATGTAACATTTATTTATTTATTTGGTTTATCAATTGTTTACAAGATAATAGGTATAAGTAAAAACATAGTTATGAATACATGGATACATATAAGAAAAATAAAAGAAACAATAGGACAGGGACGGTAGGCACGTTGATGCGCTTATGCACACCCCCTACAGACATCTTAGGAAAGGGGTGAGGTCAATAGTAGAAAGTCTAAGGTTAAAGTTTTTGGGGTTTGGGGAAGAAACCACAAGAGTCAGATAGAGTATTCCAGACATTGACCATTCTGTTGCTGAAGTGGTATTTCCTGCAATCAAGTTTGGTGCGATTAACCTTGAATTTGTATCTATTGTTTGCTCTTGTATTGTTATGGTTGAAGCTGAAGGTAGGACATTGCAATGTATGATTTTATATACTATACTTAGATCGGACCGAAGGTGGCGTAGTTCTAGGTTTTCTAGGTCTAGAATTTCAAGTCTGGTGGCATAAGGTATTCTGCAACGAGTAGAGTTCTGTACTGTAGGTTTCTTTTTTTTCTTTTTAAATGATTGAATCCAACAAGATCTGTAAGAAAATGCAGACTAACCACATGTGATGTTATCATATATATGTCATCATTTGCACCCCTTCTCCTTCCTGTGGATTCCTATAATGGACTCAACCTCAGAGCAGTATAGTACTAATTCTTAGGTTACAAAATATATGTAATGGAGGCAGAAATATATGTAATGGAGAAGAAGCTCTGGGAAGTCTTATGCTTGATGTCTTGAATTCCTTGGAATTAGAAATGAAAGCTGTGTGGTGAATAAGAGAAGGTATAGAAGGTATAGGTTTATCTAGCAGCAGTTGGAGCTTCAATTGCTTGTTGCTTGAGAAGAAATAGCTGCTAGCTTTTTTCTATTTGGGAGGATTAAACTGCTACCTCTTACCGGGATGGGGGGGAGCTATCCAGCTGAAATTCCCTCTATATACCATTAAAACCCTGACATCCCATTCACCTTTGCTTTTTAAATCAAAGCAATCAATTGTGATCAAGGACGCACTGAGTTGCCTCTATTATTTTGTGGTATGTCTGTGTATTCACAAACTACAATCACAGACAAAGCAAGGTCACTAGGTGTTATTCAGAAGAAAACAAAACATTTCCATTTAAGGCTTCAACTTCTCTTCTTCCATACTGCCTAGCTGTCAGATCCGTGTATCTGTCATTTCTTCAGAGGAAGAGGAAAGGGGGGGGGGAACTGATAAAGAAATCCTTGCTTGATGTAATCTGAATATATTTAACCTTGTATCGAATATGCACACCCATACATGATACAATGGGGGGGGAAGGAAACCAGATGGCCGGAACCTATCACCTTTGGGAGGCACAGCCAGGAGATGAGGGATCCATAAAACTCCACAATGAAGTGCTCTGGGAAATCTCAAAAAACAGTCCGTTCTAAAAAGGGGGTGGGGGGAGGAAGCTAGGTACGTCTTGGGAAAGTTACACGAGGAAAAACCCTTCCTAAAAGGGAAGAATCCCCTCCCAGAGGAGCTGGGAGGGGGATTAACATATTGGCTTTTGTTTCCCTAAGTAAACATTGGGAGGAGGGGGGATTCTAAACCCCTTTATCTATCACTGTATGCCTGAGGGTCCTCAGACGCTGCTTTGAACTCCTACAGGATTCTCTCATCCCAATAAAGAATTCCTTTTGATACGTTTGGTTCTCAGAAGTTCATTCTTATTGTTTGAATGAGAAGAAGTTCCGTAGCCTGACATAAAGCAGCGTCTGCAATAGAGATCAACCCGGAGAGGGAATTTTTTTTTTAAAAACAATTCACTCTACTGAGGGGATCCTGCAAGAAAAGAAAAAAATGTCTGAATGCAGCAAGGAGCAGGGTGGAGCCGAATGCTGCGGAGAAACAGTTACCCAGTCAGATACTGACTCGATGCACCCCATCGAAAACAGCGAGGCTGCCTGCGAATCCTCCACCAAGCCCCGGTGGTCTATAGGTGTAGGAAAGAGAGACACCTGGAATGGAAGGACCAGGGAAGTAACCCTCACCCGAGGAAATCACAAACCTGTGTGGAAATTAGAGCTAGAGGCCCTATCGAATCAGGAAGAATGGGATGAGGAGCCGCCGGCCGATGACTGTATGAGACGGTACATCAATCACCTAGTGAGGGAAGCCCTGGAAAACCTCGACATGGGGGATGCACAAAGACGACAACGCAGGAGAGCGAGGGAACCAGAAAGTGAGAGAACCCGAGCCGCCACCCCGGATTCAGCGGAGATTGAGCGGGAAGAGGGACAAGCTGAAGAACCAGCAGCCACACCAGGTACCCGACCCTTAAACGCCCCGGATCAGGGAATTAACCCTGGCCAACCCAGAAACATACAATTACAGAGGAAGGTCCCGCCCTTGGGGGTAAAATTCGATGGAGACCCCCAGAAATTGGGATTTTTCCTGGCACAAGTGCTCACCTACATGCAAGAATATGGACAGGATTTACCAACCCAAGGGTCCCGGGTGCGAATTGTCACCCTAGCTCTTGAAGGGGCGGCAGCCAGATGGATGGTAACGCTCCACAACGTCAATGCCCCAGAATTAAGAAACTTAGATCGCTTTATGACGGCCTTACGCCACCGTTTCGAGGACCCGCTTGCCGATAGAAAAGCCCGGGACCGCATCAGAGTCGTGAAACAAGGTCGTCGCCCGGTAGCAGAATACACCGAGGAATTTCGTGACCTGGCCGGCCGGGTAGATTGGCCAGAGGATATCTTAGTCTGCTGGTTCAAAGATGGACTAAATGATGATCTTTACGCTGCCTGCCTGGCCCGTGGGGCCCCAAACCTCTTGCATGAATGGTACATGATGGCAGAGGAGGCAGAGATAGACATGACTCGGAACAGGTACCGTGCTGGTAAGTTTTGGAAAAGATCCCCACCCCTGGAGAAACGGGAAGTTTTCAAACCCCGATCCACCATGACTCCAAGAACGCCTGGTTGCTTTAAGTGTGGAAAGGAGGGGCACCGTGCAGCAGAATGCCACTCGAAGACCCCTGCCAGAAGGCTAGACCACCATTCAGGGAGGAAACCCACAACATCCAGCCCTCGAGGGAAGGAGACTGGCCTGAGCGGCCGGGTAGATGTGGGATTCCGAACCTCTCCCAAACCGGAGGAAGAACGCCAAACGCTCCAAGGGGACCTGAGCCAGTCCGAAAGTGACCCGGAGGATGACCCGCTGGTAAGCAAACCAATTGAACCAATCACCCTACCCCTGAGACTGTTTATCCCCAGCCAAGGGAAGGGGGAGGAAGTTACAGCGTTGCTGGACTCGGGATGCACTCGATGCCTAATCAACCCCTCCCTGGCAGATAAATTGGGAATCTGACTGAAAGAAATGGAAAATCCCATCGCTTTCTGCCAATTAGATGGAACCATAGCAGGGGGGGAGCCAGCCAGGTTTACCACAGAACCATTGAAAATAAGACTAGGAAAACACAGGGAGATGCTCACATTCATTGTAGCCCCAGGGATGGAAGAGCCACTAATTCTGGGCCTCACATGGCTACAGAAATGGAATCCAAAAATAAATTGGAGGACAGGGACCATACAATTCCAGAGAGATGTAATAATTGCAAAAAGACCTGAGGAAAGGATAAAGAATGGGAAAGAGGACAGAGAATCAGCCATGACTGGACAGTCTGTGGAACCCATTAACATCCCCAATGAGTATCAGGATCTGGCCCAAGCATTTAGTGAGGTAGCTTGTGATGAACTCCCACCCCATCGAGCCACAGACTGCGCTATCGAAATCCTACCAGGGGCTAAACTCCCAAAACCACAAATATACAGCATGTCTCCCAGAGAACTGAAAGAACTCAGAGCATTTATCGATAAAAACTTAAAGCGGGGTTTCATCGAACCCGCCAGACCAAAAATAGCGGCCCCAGTGTTATTCCGTGAAAAGAAAGATGGCTCCTTACGTCTCTGCGTTAACTATCAAAAACTGAACTGCATTTGCATAGAAAATATGTATCCACTCCCCCTCATGAAGGACATGTTAGCCCACCTCTCGAAAGGAAAATTTTTTTCAAAGTTAGACCTACGGGAAGCATATTACCGCATCAGAATAAAGGAGGGGGATGAGTGGAAGACTGCTTTTAACACACCATTGGGATGCTACCAATTTAAAGTGCTCCCGTTTGGACTGCAAGGAGCACCTGCAGTGTTTATGCAATTGATCAATGAAACCCTTCATGAATTTTTATTTAAAGGGGTTTTAGTTTATCTTGATGATATTTTAATCTACACGGAAACGATGGAAGAACACATAAAACTACTCCGTGCAGTCCTCACAAAACTCTTAGACGCTAAACTATATGCAAAACTCTCCAAATGTGAGTTCCACCAAGAGAAAATTGACTATTTGGGGTACAGAATATCCCATGAGGGAATAGAGATGGACCCACAGAAAGTGAAAGCTGTATTGGACTGGGATCCACCCCACACACGCAAACAATTGCAAAGTTTTCTGGGGTTTGCCAATTTTTATCGCCAATTCATTCCAGCTTTTGCAAACATCGCCCTCCCTATCACAAACTTGCTAAAAATGAAGGGGGGGGGGAAACCCAAGCCTAGGCAACCCCTCATCTGGACAATGGAATGCCAAGCAGCATTTGAGAAACTCAAACGCCTGTTCGCAGCAGAACCGGTCCTTAAACACCCAGATCCCGAACAACCTTTTGTCATCCAAGCAGACGCCAGTGATGTTGCAGTTGGGGCAGTCCTCCTCCAAAAGAATGGAAGTGGACAATTACAACCATGTGCTTATACATCTAAGAAACTAACGGAAACCGAGCAAAGATGGGCTGTATGGGAGAAAGAAGCATTTGCTATGCGGTGGGCAATGCTCACATGGAGACATTTCCTGGAAGGAAACCAAATCCCCTTTGAAGTATGGACTGATCACAAAAATCTGGAAGCTCTGAGAAATCCACGGAAACTCTCCGAAAAACAAGCAAGGTGGGCTCGATATTTTGAACGTTTTAATTTCACCCTCAAATATTTTCCTGGGAGAAAGAATTTCTTAGCAGATGCACTGTCCAGGAAACCCCAATACAACAGCAAAAAGATTGAAGTTATAAAACCGATGATCCAACCGACCCAACTAGCAGCCAAGGTACTCACCCGGGCACAAGAGAAAAAAAAATCATCCCTGACTGAAGACACAACGACGTCAATTTTTAAGGAGTCACTACTTAAAGATGATTGGTTCCAGGCTAACAGAAACACGTGCTCACTCAAAGACGGACTGGCTTGGGTAGAAAACAAGCTTTATGTCCCTGCAAGCCAGAGAATGGAACTCATGAAACGCTGCCACGACTCTAAAACAGCAGGACACTTTGGTTTTGTAAAAACCCTGCACCTCATCAAAAGACAATTTTGGTGGCTTTCCCTCAAAAAGGACATTGAAAACTATGTTGCGAGCTGCCCCATCTGTGCTGCTGCAAAGAGAAGACAAGGAAAATATCCTGGACTTTTACAAACAGTAGCAGACCCTTCTGCCCCATGGAAAGAGATCTCTATGGACTTTGTAGTGGAACTTCCCGAAAGTGCTGGGAATACTGTCATTTGGGTTGTAACTGACCTTTTTTCCAAACAGGTTCATTTTATTCCGTGTCAAAAGATCCCAACTGCCAGATCGTTGGCAAAGATGTTCCTAATACACATTTATCGCCTTCATGGAGCCCCCCAACGAATTATCTCAGATAGGGGTGTTCAGTTCACATCCAAATTTTGGCGGGCATTTTTAAACCTATTAGGCTCCACCCAGGAATTATCATCTTCGAACCATCCCCATACTGACGGGGCATCAGAGCGAGTGATTTGCATATTAGAACAATATTTAAGATGTTTTATTAATTACCAGCAGGACAATTGGACTGACCTTCTTCCTTTCGCAGAGGTAGCATACAATAACTCAGTCCATAGTAGCACAGGGTTCACCCCATTCCACGTAGCAACGGGCCAAGAATTCAACCCCATGCCGGAACTACCCACCAAAGAACCTGAAATCCCCTCCCTTAAGGAGTGGATGGATAAATTACAAGCCATGTGGCCAGTGGTAAGATTATCTCTACAGGAAGCTAGAGCAGTTTACAAAACTCAAGCAGACAAAAAACGCTGTGAACCTAAACCTTTCAAGATTGGAGACCGTGTATATTTGTCCACAAAATACTTAAAATCATTACAACCTTCTAAGAAATTAGGGCCAAAATTCATTGGACCATTCCCCATCTCCAGAATTATCAACCCCGTGACGGTAGAGCTTCATCTTCCAAAAACTCTTAGGCAGATTCACCCAGTATTTCACTGTAGCTTGCTCAAACCGGAGATCACTTCAAACCTCAGACCCCCCCTTCCCACACCCCCAACCCCCATCATGATACATGGGGAACAACATTTTGAAATTAAAGACATCCTTGATTCATGCACTTACCATGGATCCACACAATATTTAGTAGCTTGGAAACACCTTCCTTCCTCAGAAAACGAGTGGGTAGCCAAAAGACATGTAAAAGCACCCACATTACTACGAAAGTTCCACCTAAAATACCCTGATAAACCATCCTGAACTGCACATGTAACGCATGATTTTTATTTTCCAGGTAGACCCATCTGCTTTTTAAAGGAGGGCAGGATGTCAGATCCGTGTATCTGTCATTTCTTCAGAGGAAGAGGAAAGGGGGGGGGGAACTGATAAAGAAATCCTTGCTTGATGTAACCTGAATATATTTAACCTTGTATCGAATATGCACACCCATACATGATACAATGGGGGGGGAAGGAAACCAGATGGCCGGAACCTATCACCTTTGGGAGGCACAGCCAGGAGATGAGGGATCCATAAAACTCCACAATGAAGTGCTCTGGGAAATCTCAAAAAACAGTCCGTTCTAAAAAGGGGGTGGGGGGAGGAAGCTAGGTACGTCTTGGGAAAGTTACACGAGGAAAAACCCTTCCTAAAAGGGAAGGATCCCCTCCCAGAGGAGCTGGGAGGGGGATTAACATATTGGCTTTTGTTTCCCTAAGTAAACATTGGGAGGAGGGGGGATTCTAAACCCCTTTATCTATCACTGTATGCCTGAGGGACCTCAGACGCTGCTTTGAACTCCTACAGGATTCTCTCATCCCAATAAAGAATTCCTTTTGATACGTTTGGTTCTCAGAAGTTCATTCTTATTGTTTGAATGAGAAGAAGTTCCGTAGCCTGACACTAGCTTTTGGAAACCCTCTTTTTCTTGTTTCTTTTTTTTTCCTTGTCCAATTAATGACTGCTATAGCTATTGACACTTTTTGGTCCCTATTTTCAAACCAGAAAGTTGATAATTGGATTAATTTGTTTATAATGATTTAATTAAATTTGCTAAACAATGTACATACTTGCAAGCTTACACAATAATTATGTGTACCTTCCAATCACTGGAAGGGCTGTTAGTCACTAAGGAAGTATTTGGCAATTTAAGATTACCCCTATTTTCATTTTCTGATTAGTGAAGAACAGTCATTGTCATGTTCAGGTAATTGCTTTATTAACTACCTTAATTACACATCCTGTAAAACTGGCAGCTATGCAGTTACTCTGTTCAATGTGCTGCTGAAGAAAAAGTGTTAAATAATTGCTTGCAAAGTTTTCATAAGGGTAGAGGACTTACTGCTTTAATTGTTTTTAAAGAAATGCTTTGTATTTTTAATTACAGGGAACAGGATTGTCCCCTATCAAACAGACGCGTTGGTATTTATTTAAATAGCTGTCCATCTTATGACCATATCTAGACAGTTCCAAATCAAAAGTTAAAACAAGATGCAAAGCCATCTTAAAATTATAAAATAAAATAAAAAACAATAAAGCATTAAAAACAACAAAAACCTGGTGCCAAGTGAAACTTATAATGTTTGATCATCTAATCTTATCCCAGCACTTGGGTGAAAAGCCAGGTCTTGAAGGCTTTGTGGAAGGAAGGAACTTAGAGGCATGCTGAAATTCAGGCAGCTGAGTGTTTCACAGATCAGGAGCTGCCATGGAATAGGCATCCTTCCTAGCTGCCATAAGATGACAGACTCTGCATAGATATGATTTGGTCCACTGCAGTGGTGGGCTGTTAGCAAACTGGTAGTTCCGGTGAGCAGTTGGCTCTGCCCACCCACCCTTGCCCTTTCCTGTCCTATATTTCCTGTTTTTTTAGCTCAGCTGATTCATGCGGCACAGCGGATTGCCGTGCCTCCGCTGTTTTACTTACCAGCACTGACATAGTATAGGGACGGTGCAAAATATTAACATATGATAAATAATGGAACAATTAAAAATAATAGCAGAGTTTTCTCTGTCAATCTCTCTCTCTCCCTTCCTTCCTATTTCTTTTTCTTTCTTTCTCTCCCTTCCTCTTTCTTTCTTTCTTTCTTTCTTTCTTTCTTTCTTTCTTTCTTTCTTTCTTTCTTTCTTTCTTTCTTTCTTTCTTTCTTTCTTTCTTTCTTTCTTCCTTCCTTCCTTCCTTCCTTCTTTCCTTCCTTCCTTCTCTCTCTCTCACACACACACCCCTATCAGCCTTCATTCCCTCTCACTCCAGCCACTTTACAAGGGGAAACGAACCCAGCATTGGGAAAGTTTTCAAGTTAAGGAACATGCATTTGCACATCTCATTCAAACTTCTCTGTGGCTGGATTTCCTCTCCCCTCCTCCATTCTCTTTCACTCCAGCCACTTTATTTACGAGGGGAAACGAATCCAGCATTGGGAAAGTTTTGCAAGTTAACCAACATGCATTTGCACATCTCATTCAAACTTCTCTGCGGCTGGATATCCTCCCCCCTCCTCCTTTAAACTGGGGCAGCGAGCATCGGACAGGCGGGGCAAGCGAGTGAGTGGAAACCAGGCGACTGGGTTGGGGGTGTGGCCAGCTAGATATTGCTACCGGTTCGGCGACCCACACCAAATTCTTGCTACCGGTTCACCCGAATAAGTGAGAACTGTCTGAATACCACCTCTGCCTTTGGGACAACCATGACTGAGAATCTCCATAGACATGTAACTTTAGTTAAATACATTTATTTACAACCATGTTCTTTAGATTTTACCAAAAAATGTATACAATTACAGCAGTCTGTATCAGTTCAGTTCATCTCCCTAAAATTAATAGCACTGCCTGTGAACGTCTGCATTTGAATGTTCCTTGCAGTCATGCAAACAATACAATTTGTTTTGTCACATGCTTGTCTCATGTAACAAAAACATGAGAGCAATGAAAATGATGAATATCAACAGAACAAAGACGAGGACAGGAGAACAGTTTTCAAGCAATCAGAAGAGCACTTAGATACCTATTCTCCCATTTTCAGCCCCTGCATAACAGCACCATCACTAATACCAGTCTATCTGTATTTACAACTGGTAATCTCCAATTTTACTACTTCTTATGTTACTGCTCACTTTCATGATATTTGCACACACTTTGCTTCCATAAAAATATGTCATTCTTGGTCATAATAGCCTAATATATCTATAGGTACAAATGTGATCACCTATACAAAACAAAAACAAAAAAAGATAAATTTGGGGTATTTTGTTATTTTGTACATTTTATAATATTTTCATAAATATTCCTAAATAGTAATTGTATGAAACAAATTTAATCTCTGGAATCAAACCTTATTTTTGTTACTACATTTTGTATTGGAAAATGCTTTATTTTTCATGTCGTCAAAAGCTAAAGCCTGATTACAAGTGCCTAGCAAATAAAAATGTTCTCCAGACCAGGAGTCACCAACCTTTTGGATCTCAGGGACCACCAAACTCATAGTTTTAAATCCCGAGGACCACTAATATGATTTTTTTAAAAAAACTAATATATTTAACATAATTTTTTATGTTAAATATAAATTATACACACACACACACACACTATTTAATTATAACAAAAATGTAAATGCTTAATGATAACAAACTAAAACATTCCAGCAGTGGTGGGATTCAAAATTTTTTGCTACCGATTCTGTGGGCGTGGCTTGGTGGGTGTGGCAGAGGAAGGATACTGTAAAATCTCCAGTCAGAGGTAGTATTTGCCAGTTCTTCAAACTACTCAAAACTTCTGCTACTGGTTCTCCAGAACTGGTCAGAACCTGCTGAATGCCACCTCTGGTGGGGTTAGAACTCGCTGTCTCCTGATGATTGGCCCAATGTCACCCAGGTTTTTTTTTTTATGCCTAAGGTGGGATTAGAATTCAGTCTTCTGGTGTTTGGCCAAAAGTCAACCATCAGTTTTGTATACCTAAGATGGGGTTCAGTGGTGGGATTCAAAAATTTTTGCTACTGGTTCTGTGGGCGTGGCTTGGTGGGCGTGGCAGGGGAAGGATACTGTAAAATCTCCAGTCAGAGGTAGTATTTGCCGGTTCTCCGAACTACTCAAAATTTCTGCTACCGGTTCTCCAGAACTGGTCAGAACCTGCTGAATACCACCTCTGCATTCTGGGCTGGAAGCTTCCTCCCACCTGGCACTTTCCAAAGAGACAGAAGAGCAGGCGGTGTGTGTGTTTCTGTGCTGAGGGGCCTCAGGGAAACTGATGCTGGGAGAACAGAGGCAGAAAGGGGGCTTTGCTCTCCTTGAGGGGCAGCATCCCTTGGCTGCCACTCCAGAGGCTTCTCAGCAGGCATCTGAGAAGCCGCTCTTGGTGATTAATTGGGGGAGGGAAAGGGGAGAAAGTGGGAGCTCCTTTCAGATCCCGGGTGAAGGATTAAGAGGCTCAGATCTGCAGCCAAGGAAAAGCTGAGGGGGGAAGTGGCTCTTCCAGCCTCACCCGGAGACAGGCAAGGAAAAGTATCCCTGGGGGCACTTCGCTCACTTTACACTTTGCTGCCAAACCCAGCCACAGCCAGTGATTATTTGGGGGTGGGGAGGAGAGAAAAAGCATCTCTTGCATTACTAGGGGAGGAAAGGAGACGAAACAAAGCTCACTCTTTCACTGACACCTACAAAATGCCAACCTACCATGTTCCAGGAGTTCTTCGAAATCATCAAATGTTCCCACTTGCAGTTCCCGTGCCTCCCGGCTCAGGTCCCTGAGATGCTCGCTCCCACATATGGCGGCGGCTCCCACACATGGTGGCGGCAGCAACAGCAGTCCCTTCCCCCAGCGCCTGCTGTCAGCTCTCCCCATTAGTTTTCTAGCTTTGAATTGCTACTGGCTCTCCATCTTTCCTCCCCCTGTCCACATGCAGGCAGGAAAGGAAAGGGAGACGGAGCCCTGCACAGCTCTCCCCTTTTCCAGCCCTTGCTGCCTCTCCCAACATCGAAGCCTTGGAAATGCAGGCAAAGCCGCCACAGCGGTAGTGCCCTGAGTTGCTTGCTTCTCCACTACTGCCTCCTCCTCCTCTAGCACCACTTCCTTCTCTGGGTAGGACGATTCTTAACTAACCGAGCATGCTAAGGCAATTCAGGATGCTACCACTGTGGTGGCTTTGCCTGCGTATCCGAGGCTTCGATGTTGGGAGAGGTAGTGAGGGCTGGAAGAGTGGAGAGCTGCGCATGGCTCTGTCTCCCTTTCCTTTCCTGCCTGCACATGGGGGGGTGGGAGGGAGGAAAGAGAGAGAGAGCCGGGAGTAATTTAAAGTTAGAGAACAAATGGGGAAGAGCTGACAGCGGACGCTGGGGAAGGGGACTGCTGTTGCCGCCGGCGCTGGATGTAGGAGCTGGTTGGCGCATGCATCTCAGGGGCTTGACTCCAGGGTCCCTCGGAGAGCCGGGAGGCATAAGAACTGCGTGGCCCAGATAAATTGCTTTTGGGGGCCATTTCTTCTGTGGCTCACCAAAATTTTTCCATGTCTCACCAGTGGGCCATGGCCCATTGGTTGGCGACCGCTGCTCCAGACCACCTGAAGGCAGGACAAGAAGTAATGCATGGAAAATAATCAAGGAGAGAACCAACCTAGAACTAAGGAGAAATTTCCTGACAGTTAGAACAATTAATCAGTGGAATGACTTGCCTCCTGAAGTGGTGGGTGCTCCAAACACTGAAGGTTTTAAAAAGAGATTGGTCAACCATTTGTTTGAAAAGGCACAGGCTTTCCTTCTTGAGCAGGGGGTTGGACTAGAAAATCTCCAAGCTCCCTTCCAACTCTATTATTTTATTCTGTTCTTCTGTTATTGTTGAGGTCATTTTGCAACAATAAAAGTGAGCACGAAGCATACAATCTGTTGATGCCAAGAAACTTAGTGACATGAAAATATATTGGATGGTAGTTGATCATTAGTGTTATTGTTATCACCACTGGCAGAGTTTCTTTCACCCAGCTATTAACATTTAAATCAGAAATAGTGCAAGAACTGCAGATGAAGTTGATCCTCCCCCTGATTCTGGCCAACATCCTTTAATAGTTATTTAGGCTCTGTGAAGACTGGAAGGAGTCATTGTGGAAAGAGTGATAAGGAATAATCCTTTTTTTTTACAGTGACTGAATAGCAAATCAAATGGTTGATTTGTTAAAATTAAAAAAAAATAGAGTACAAGAAGCCATGGCATGGGAGGAAAAACCTGTGCACAAGGGCCTCATGTGGTATGTGAGAAAGAAGGGCTTCTTTGATGGCATAAAAAAACACAGCCAACACTGTTGTTAAATTTGAGTGGTGATGGAATTCTGCTTTAGTTAAAGAAGTAACCATTAGAATGGGGGGTGGGGAGAGAGAAATAGTTCAGTATACAGTCCTGTTTTATTCTTTTTTAGATAGAAATATCTGTAGGCCATTGCTATCACTTCTAACTTGTGTGACAGTATTCTCCTGCAGTATCCTAATTAAGCAGACTGGCCTCCAGTCTATCACTTATTGTGACAGCTTTTGCTAGATCCTTCACTAGTGAAATTAGATCAATAAAGGTGAGAGAAAGGGAATGGGAATGTGCATATGTATTTTCTAAGCCCCAAACTTCAGAATAAAACAGTGATTCATAGTTGATCTCACCTCCCTAAAGGCTACTTATTTGTGGCATAGAGCTGTGTTATTTGACAGAATGCCTGTCTCCAATCACACCTACCTGTCCTATCAGGTCCAGCAAAAAGGGCATGTTGTGGGTCGTCTCCATTACGAAATGTCATTTGACAGGACCTGGGAGGATAACCTTTTTTTTTTGTGGCATCTCCCCAATGGAACATCATTCCCGTTGCGATCAGGCAGGCTCTGATCTAGAAGACCAACAAGGTCCCTTCCAACTCTGTTAATCTGATCTTACTGGCCTTCTGGAAGGGCCAGAAGATATGGCTTTGTCATCTGGCCTGAAGATCTAATAGTGGTGTTATGGTGCATGAAAAATGGTTGTACTGTTAATGTAATTGACTGTACTCTCCCATAGTTTTGGGTTTTTTAAAATAGTTGTTAGTGTTAATGTTTTAATAGTATTGTTATATTTATTTATTTTTGATTATGTGTTTGCATGTGTGTTTAATCTTGTAAGCCAATCAAAATCATATGTAAGAAAAAGATGGCTAAATTGGTAGG
This sequence comes from Bungarus multicinctus, assembly GCA_023653725.1. Taxonomy (NCBI): domain Eukaryota; kingdom Metazoa; phylum Chordata; class Lepidosauria; order Squamata; family Elapidae; genus Bungarus; species Bungarus multicinctus. The sequence continues at coordinate 86,337,691 of CM042834.1, forward strand.
AAATTTCTCTTGTTCTGCCCCAATGAAGAATTTACGTCAAAAGAATAGTGTCTGTGATTATTGGGAATAAAGGAAAATAACTGAGTTATAATTGAAAGGATTAGTGCTAGTGGGCTTCTGGAAGAGTGGAACTATTGTTGAATAATTCTAGTTATTGGGCATATGAAAGAAGTTATTAATTTGGGTAAATGACACAAAATATTAGCCCACTAATCAAAATTTGATTATATGCTATCAAGTTGGTGTTGACTCTTATACTACAACCTAATTTTTCTATGATAATCTGTCCCTAATAAGGTCTTTAAGGACTTCTAATTACTGTGACTTACTCATCCATTTTACTGATGGTTGTCTTCTTTTCTTTCCTTCCACCTTCACCACATTAGAGCCTTCTTTGCATTAAGACTTTGCATAATGTATAAAGTAGGATAATTTCCGCCTAGCTTTTGTGCCTAAATTCAAAAGCACTGATACTCTTCCTATCCTACTTCTTCAAGATCCAACTTTTGCTTCCATAGCGGGTCAGAGAGAATCTGGATATCTTTTCCATGGCTATTATTTTTTAATAATTTGATGGGTATCAAATCAGTGCCAAAGGCTTTTTAGCTGATCAATAAATTTGACAATTTGTGACCAAAAATGTGGAGGCCAAGGAGGGAGATTGTTTAATGAGGTAGGTTGGAATGAAACACAGATAGGTTGAAGGGTTGATAAAACTGATTGTAAAACTCATACCCATTTTTCTACTGGAACCTTAGTTTCTGACTTATGGGATGAAGTGCTTGCAATTATCTTCCAAAAGACAGCAGCTTTTTTGTTTCTTGTTGCTAGAAAAAGTCATTCGTATTTATTTTATATGTACATCTGCTTTTTTCTTTTTATAACTTCTTTTATGATCTAGAAGTTGATTGCTAGTAACATTGCAATTACTGAATTTATACAATTTGAAGGTTGCCACTAAATTTGCCCTGGCTTATGTATAGTCCTGATTTAAACCAGGGGTTATGGTTCATAGGATGCTGACATATTAATAATGACCTTTGAAATTTGTCAGTCAATAGGTTATATGTAGTAACAGCTTCTGCAGAGTTGGAGCTCTCAATCAGGAGCTATAGATCTCCAAGGTCTGATCTTGGGCAAGATGTTAAGCTGATCTCACCATCTTGTCAGACAATCCAGTCCTTGGGCCCATGTCATAATTTTAATGTTCTGAAAAGTTGAGCTTATACCCAAAGCCCAAATGAAATAGCAGTGGAGAATGTTCTTCAGCCATAGTTCATAGTTCAACTGTAAAGGACATACCAAATTAAACAAAATAGTTAGAAATCAGAATATTAAATGTAAAATTGAATGTATTGGACCTACTCCCCAGTAGGCATACTCCAAGTAAAGTCATTGCCTATTCTGCCATTTAGTATGCAAAGCAGTGGCTGTATTTGACCGTTTTTGCCCAGTTCTGGCGAGCCGGTAGGAGCAATGAGCAGCAGAGACCGAACCAGTTCTCTCTGCAGCTCTGCTGTTGGGCCCACCTGCCCGCCTGGGCGCCACACTCACCTTTATCCTCTGATTTTGAAGCACAGCTGCTAAAGTGACTGGGATCAGGCAGGTTTGCAGGAGGTGAGTTAAAACGCCTCTGCGCCTGCACAAACACCTCTGCATCTACGCAAAGTGCGCGTTTGCATGCAAAATGTGTGCACGCACACAAAGCGCACCCATCAAGCCACACCCACCGAACCGTTGGCAACAATAGTTGAATCCTACCACTGATACAAAGCCTGAATTTTCTAATAATACCTTGTAGGTATCATTCTGATCCCTAGAGTGATATAGTTGGCCTCTGTGATTCTGAGGGTGAAAGAGGGAATTATGGTTATTAATTTGGCAGGAAAGTCTTTGTCATTGGTACCAAATCTGACATTTAGGTCACTGAGAAATAGAACACCAGGAATTGTGTCAGCCTATGCAAACTGTGTCAAGTAATTATCAGATTTGTCCCAGGTGACATTTGTTGGGAAAACCAACCTGCAAGGAGGTCAATAAATGTTTATAATTAGGAAAGCATATTTTGTTAAGTTGGCCTTAGAGGCTAATACCATTTGCTCACATGTGTCCCAACTGAGAAACTGGAGACTACAGGTTACCTGCATTTTAAGATATTAAGATTCCTGAGATCAGCCCTTTCAGGACCAGGAACACCATTAAGGGAATATACGGCATTATATAAACTTGTAATGGAAGCTGTAGAGTCCAGGTCTCTTGCAACAAAATTAAATTATATTTATAAATCAAATCTAAAAAATATGGAATCTTTCTGTTCCAAAAGAACCCTTTTAGCTTTTACTCAGTCTGCCGATTGATTATTTAACTGGTCAGCTATTCTACTGAAGAACTATCTTATCTGATGATGATAGAGTTTATTGAATAATGTGATATTTGGTGAGGAAAGGGAGTTTCACAGATATTCTTTATTGATAGGGGAGCATTGGGTTGGAAACCTGCCTGGATCTGTTTGAGAAAAAGAAGAAGTAGAAAAATCCAAATCATAATATATCAGCTGAGAGGCCAGACTGAGATGGAAACGTTAGTATAGATCAGCTGGTGAATATGACCCAAAGGACCCTTAATAAGGTCAGGTTGTAGGCTGAGGTGAATATCAATTTGTCTAGATTTGTAATTTGCTATTGTGTATGCCTCACATATGATGAAGTTATCTTTCATGCTTGACTGTGACATATTTCCAGTGTTATTGACATGTTCAAAGGGGAGCAGGCATGCTTGAATTCTAAAGATGTCAGTAGGAGAGGGGTAAGCATCTTCTGTGCAGATTTTAGTGAAGTGACGATTGGGATATCTTCCACTAGATTCTTGATATATATGGGAAAAACATAATTATTCTTAATACTGAAGTACCCACAATAGAACAATGGATTGTGAAGAAGATGGGAATTATGTAATATAACCTTAAAGGGGGAGGAGGCAAAATACGTTTGCTTGCAACTGTTGTAAAGAAAACCCAAAGTCATTGGTTGGTGAGCTTTTCTCTGATGTCTTTAGTTGTTGATTTCTATCATGGACAGGATTAATAACTATGCTTAAATGCTCTGAAGCAGGAAGAAGCTTTGCTGTCAATTGAATCAATTTCATTGCTTGTGCAAATCTTCCAGTTTTAGATAGAATCTCTGACTTTCTTCTTTGGCCTTTGTAGTATAAGAATTGGGTCATTTTCAAATGGGACAAGCAATGTTTTCCTAATGTTGGTTGAGCATTTGAATGTACCCTTTGCTGCCAAGGACAGAGTTAAGATAGAAAAAAGTGTGCTAGAAACTAGGTACAGTAATTTGGGTTAAGCTGTTACAATATTTTTTAACAGAGGTCTCACAATTAAGGTAATGAACAGATAGACAGGGGAAACTCCAAAATATTCCATTTATTATATTAATAACTTGCCAAAAATTATCATTTTTCCTACCATATTGGGCAGCAAATTAATATACAAATAATATGTTCATAACATCAACAAAATAAGGCTGGCAGTGGAGTAATTGGCATATAGAGAAACAAATGAAGTCTCTAGTAACCTATATTCCTGTTTTTTTAAATGTTATTAAAAACAGCTATAACTACAGTTAGTCCTCATTTTAGCAGTCGCAATGGGGACTAGCAACTTGGTCATTAAGCAAAGTGGTTGCTAAGTGAAACCACAATTGTGTTTATGATCTTACTTCAACTTTTTTTTTTTTTACAGACCTGCAAAGGTTGTACATGTGAATATGTTTATTAATAAAATTTAGATGGCCACCCATCTCACAGAAAATTATTCTGGACAGCAGACAATACAAAGAACTGATTGCAAGTTACTTTTCCATTATCACTGTAACTGTGAGCAGTCACTAAATAAGGACTACCTGTAGCTGATTGTATTGATAAGTCAGGAAAAATAGGCTTGCAGCAGCATTGCCTTTGTTATTTTCTGACTACCTTCTGGCATGGGAATTTGCTTAAAGTGTTTTACTCTTTGTTTTTAATTCCTTGGGAAGAGTCTACATGAACAACAACCATGTTCTTCAAGTTACCACTTATATCAGTTGCAGGTTGCACAAAGTTTTGATAATCTGAAAAGTTAAGACAATACAGATACAGTTCTTGACTTACAACCAAAATTAAGCCCACAATTTCCATCGCTAGACAGTTATTTAGTGAGTTTTTCATCGTTTTACAATCTTTCTTGCCACAGTTAAGTGAATCACTGCACTTATTGAATTGGTAATATGTTTAAGTGTGAAGTGAATCTTCCTTCCCCATTAACTTTATTATAGTCAGAAAGTTGCAAAAGGTGATCACATGACCCCAGGACACTATAGCCATCATAAATACATGCCAGCTTCCAACTGTTTTGATTACAATTACATGACCGTGGAGATGTGTGTGAAACAGCAACACCTTTTCCAGTGCTTTTGTAACTTTGGTCACTAAGTAGAGAACTAAAGTCAAAAAAAGTGAGGAAAACTTTACATTCACATGCTTACTCAGCTCATTTGCTAGAACCTCATTAAGCATAATTATAGATACAGGAGCTGATGTTTTGACTTACAAGAGCTGATGTTTTCCTGAAAGCCATTACAAAGAAATCCATCAGTGAAGCCATGTCTAAGCTGGGATTCTTAACCTTTTCTTTTTAAATAGTCAGGCACAAAATGCTAATGAGTAGAGACCCTATTATTAGAGAGCCAGTAACTCTGTAGGCCCCTGGATTGTCAAAAACTCTCCATTTTCTTCTATGATGACTTGTATTTCACCAGCATTGACCAATCTGACATGATAGCAGTCTTCCAATGTTTGAGGGGCTGCCACAGAGGCGAAGGAATCAATCTGTTTTCTAAAGCTCCTGTAGGCCAGACAAGGAATAATGGAGACAAGGAAAGATTTAACCTAGAAATAAGGAGAAACTTTCTGACAGTGAGAACAATCAACCAATAGAACAGCTTGCCCTCGGAAGCTGTGGGAACGCTTGAGACCTTCAAGAAGAGATTGGACTGCCATTTGTCAGAAATGGTGTAGGGTCTCCCGTTTGGGCGGGGCATTGGACTAGATGACCTATAAAATCCCTTCCAACTTTGATTAACTGTTATCTGTTATTAGGGGCTGAGAGAAATAAGCTGGTTAAAAGTCTTCAACAGGTTTCCATAGCTGAGGGTGGACCTAATCCTAGATTGTTTTGTTGTAATCAAATGCTTGATTACTATATCACACTGGCTCACACATTAAGTACATGTGGAATTCCTTTTTTATAATAATATAATAAGGAAACAGATAAACCGTTATGTGAAGCCATGATATCAGAAACTACATTAAAATGGATGGGCCAGATTAATTTTTGTTTCTAGATATAGATTGGGGAGAACTTTAATACTTTATATCAAAAAAGATGGAGTGAAAATTGTATTTTATGACATTATAGAAGAATTTCATTGTGACTCAAGAGTTAATAGGGTTAAAAGACAATAAGACTATTCCTTCTTCTTAAGGTGGATACTAGAAATTTTAAAGAAAACTAAAGTCATATTAAACCTGTGGGACCTCTTCATAAATGCATTGTAAAAAGATCTGCACTAGAGTTTATATTAAAAATGTGACTACGATTTTTTTAAAAATCTTCTGATAAGATTAGGCTCTATGGGGCAACTAATTTTCAACACACCAGAATTTACATGGAAGTTACATTCACTGTTGATACTACAGTGTTATCTTCACCAGGTCAGATGCACTGACTTTTCTGGGTTAGAATTCAAAACAGTAGCAATCCATAAATGCCACTTCTCCTGCTCTGAATTTTGTCAGGCTCATTAAGGTCTTCATTCACTGAAGCTTAAAACATTCCCTGAAATTTTGGGCAGGCACTAGAATTACCTGATAATTACTTACAATCATCAACATTTTATTTGCTAGGACATTAAATCTTGACCTTTAGTTTCACAGCAGTTGTTTGAAACAATTTAGATTGCAGGAAAATAAAACCTTGTGTGAAGTCAAACAGCTGAAATAAATGCCAAACTCATAAAAGTTAGCAATTCTGAGGCTCATATGTGTAACTTCCAGGTGGAGGAGGCTGCATTTCCCACATCAGCTTTTCATTTCTCCTGGTGCAGCTTTCCCAAAATTGTTTCTCTTCAACTATGTGAGGTTTATAATCCTAGAATCCTAATTACCCCAGCTACAGGACATGTTGATTGGAAATTCTGTGAGTTGTAATCCAGTGGGAATTAGGTTGGCGAAAGTTGCCTGAAATACGGACTTGAGTCCATTTACTCATGGACTCATTGCAATCTTCAAATGGCAAGTGACAGTTTCTGAGATTTAATAGAAATTACTCACCCAGAAAATGGAACAGTCATGCCAATGTATGCACAAGTCCTTAGTAACCAAGCAAGAATTGGATGTTTTGAGAGAACCTGATGCCACTTTTTAAAGTTCCTGTTCCTATGATAATCTGTGTGAAATCAGGAATAATCTACTGTTTTCACCTGTACTTATGGTCTAGGAAAAAGTACTAGAATATAATAATGACTCAAAGGTATAGCAGAATATGGGAGAATCATAGTAATCCTTCTGGAAGTGGAGATGGTCAGGAAACTACCTGCTCTTGGGTTGCATTTGGAAAACACTGGAATTATGATGTTACACACAGGTCTCCTCTTGAGTGTGGAACTGAGGAACAGGGAAGATTTGTATATGCTTCAGTCTACTGCAGTTTTTCTTAACTTTAGTAGTTTATAGATGTATGGACTTTAACTCCCAAAAATTCCCCAGCCAGGATGGAAATTCTGGAAGCTGAGGTCCACACATTTTCAAACTGCCAAGATGTCATCCATTTCCAAAGTCTATAGAGTGTTTTCAATCCAGAACTCCTGGGATAATACTTCTAAATCCAACACAGAATCAAGCTCTGCAATTTCTCCTTGGCAAATTGCACTTGCAGATTTTTTTGCAATTCCCTGGAGCACTGCACTCTTGTCCATTTACTGAAAAGACATTGAACTCCTGGAGACATCAAGTGTGTTCAATGCTAATGCACACAGAGAGAAAACCTGTCTTGAATCAATGTATATACAGCTTGCACTGTACAATTAAGATTTTCTTTTTGCAGATGCCTGCAAGATGTATGGGCTTTTGCAGATATTGACATTATAGTGTTATTGTTAATGCACACTCAAATGCATGCCTCAATGTTGGTTACAATTGAGCCAGGAATTTTGGCCACAAGTTCTTGCAGTCATAAACTGAGTTACCACATGACTGGATTCGATTTTACAACTTTTTTACGACAGTTGTTAAATTAATCACATGGTTGTAAGTCAGAATCCAGGTTATCCGATGGGTGGGGGTTTTTTTGCCAGAAAGAGGCAAAAAGCAATTGCAAAACATTATCATATGACTGCAAGCACTGCAACTGGACAAAAATGCAAGTCAGTTGCCAACTGCCTGAAATGCAATCCCATGGCCACAGAGATAGTACAGGAGTCATAACTTTGAGGATGAGTCATAGGTAAGTTTTTTTGAGTACTCTGTAACTTTGAAAATCAAGACTACTGTTCATCATTAAGGTCTAGTTTGCATCATCTATAACAGTGGTATCATTTATAACAGGAGTAACTCAAGGCCCGCAGGATGAATCCGGCCTGTGGGGTGCTTAGATCTGGCCAAAGGGACCATCCTGGAAACAGTGAAGTCCCAGCCCGTGGTGCCTTTACCAGCAAAATCCGAGCTTGGGAGGGCCGTGTGCAGCCCTCCCAGGCTCTGTTTTCTGTCATGATGGCCTCTTGCCACCGTTTGCCAGCAAAAACAGAGGCATGCTTGGTGGGGCATGCATAGCCCCCAAGCTCCGTTTTCTCTGACAGAGGGTGGCAGGAGGCCGTTTCAGCTGAAAATAGAGTTCAGGAGCCCATTTTCTCTGGCAGAGTGCTCAGGCCACCATAGATATCTCTGATATAAGCAACATCAAGGCCATCCCGGCTCCTGAGGTCAAACACAACCCTGATGCAGCCCTCAATGAAATAGAGTCTGACACCCCTGATCTATAACCAATGTTATTAGAAGTAGTCTTCAACTTATGATCACAGTGGAGCCAAAAATTTCTGTTGCTAAGCAAGACAGTTATTAAGTGAGTCTTGCCTCAATTTTTGCCACTGCAATTAACTGTTAATTGAATCATGAAGTCGTTAAGTGAATTTGGCTTTCCTATTGACTTTGCTTGTCAGAAGTTGGGAAGGTTACAAGTGGTCAAGACATGACCCTGGGAGAGTGCAACTAACATAAATGCCAGTTGCCAAGCAGCCAAATTTTGATCACATGTTCATAGGGATGCTACAAGAGTCATAAGTGTGTGAAAAATGGTCGTATTTCACTTTTTTCAATGCTGTTGTATCTTCAGACTGTCTTTAAATGAACAGTTATAAATTGAGGACTACCTATACAGGAATTCAATTCATCATGCAATCTTTTTTGATGCATTTTTAAAAATGTGAACAGTTGATAGCTGCAGTTGAGATATTCATCAGGAGATTATTACTTGTTACATACTCGTTACAATGAGGAGAAAAATTAAATCCAAATTCTAAGGGAAATTACTGCAGATGTGACACAGAAGGAAGAACAAGTAACAACATAAGAATTCTGTGTCTGATTACGCTGAAAGCATTAAAAAGTACAATTGGCTAACAGATGGGAAGTAATATAGTGTAATAATAAAGAGAATAAGGAGATTTATCCTTGCTTCATTTTGCAAACACTGGTAATAAAACAAATGTTTCACCAAGAGTTTCTTTACAATTTTCATGGTATCACAAATCACTGAAATGAAATTAACTGAATTGTATACAGATACTGAAAACTCAGCTCTGTTATTACATACCAATTCATGAAGCCCCAGCCTTGTATTGTGATAGAAACAGCATGCATAGACTGGAATTTGCATTTGCTGGTCCAACTTATTTTGAAGACAGATACATTGCAAAGACTGTGCAGAAAGAATCTATAGACCTGTGTACCCAAAAGGTGTAATGCTAACCAAATCAATACCCGAGAAGATACTGGAAAAAATAATAAAAAAACAGATCTGCCAACATCTAGAAACAAGTAAAGTAATAACTAGCAGTCAGCATGGGTTTGTGAAGAACAGATCATGTTAAACCAATCTTACTTCATTCTTCAACACAGTGACTAAATTAGTAGACCAGCAAAATACTGTGGACATAACACAGTATATTTAGATTTCAGCAAGACATTTGACAAAGTAGACCACAATCTATTTCTTAGTAAGCTAGAAAAAAGTGGAATAGATAGCACCATCACTAGATGGACTCGCAACTGGTTGACAAACCATACTCAATGAGTAGTCTAATACTCATCAGTAGTTAGTTAATGGGTCTAATCTACATGGAAAGAAGTAAGCAGTGGGATGCCACAAGGTTCCATCTTAGGCCCAGTACTCTTCAATAACTTAATTAACGACTTAGATGAGGGAATAGAAGGGGAACTTACCAAAGTTGCAGATGATACTAAGTTGGCAGGAATAGCTAACACCCAAGAAGATAGGTTCAAGATCCAGATGGATCTTGACAGACTAGAACACTGGGCCATATCTAACAAAATGAAATTCAATGTAGAGAAAAGTAAAGTCCTACACTTAGGCAAGAAAAACCAAAAGTACACATATAGACTGGATGAAACCAGGTTCAATAGCAGTAACTGTGAGAGGGATCTTAGAGTCTTAGTGGACAACCAGCTAAATATGAGCCAGCAGTGTGCTGCAGCAGCCAAAAAAGCTAATGTAATCCTAAATTGTATTAACAGAGGGATACAATCAAGATCAAGGGAAATACTAATACCATTCTATAAAGCCTTAGTGAGACCACACCTAGAGTGCTGCATCCAGTTTTGTTCACCACATTCTAAAAAAGATGTTGAGACTCTAGAAAAAGTACAGAGAAGAGCAACCAGGATGATTAGGGAACTAGAGGCTAAAACATACAATGAACGGTTGCAGGAACTGGGCTTGGCTAGTCTAGTAAAGAGAAGGACTAGGGGAGACATGATAGCGATCTTCCAATATTTGAGGGGATGCCACAGGGAAAAAGGGGTCAAGCTATTTTCTAAAGCCCCCGTAGGCCAGACAAGGAATAATGGATGGAAACTGAGAGATTTAACCTGGAAATAAGGAGAAACTTTCTGACAGTGAGAACAATCAACCAATGGAACAGCTTGTCCTCGGAAGGTGTGGGAGCACCATCACTTGAGACTTTCAAGAAGAGATTGGACTGCCATTTGTCAGAAATGGTGTAGGGTCTCCCGCTTGGGCGGGGAGTTGGACTAGATGACCTACAAGGTCCCTTCCAACTCTGATTATCTGTTACATGTTAACCTTTTGTTTTCACAATTATTCTATCATTTTCACTTTGCCAGGTAATATTCCCTACTTCAGTTACTAACATGATAAATACAAAACAGGAGAAGAACATGAATTAATATAGGCTTTATAATGATTATGGATTCAAAACTAAGCTGGAGAAACAATATCATTGATTCTGTATTTCACAACGAAATTAAATCCTATAAGTAAATAATCAAAAGGCTTTCTAAAATATCTGGCATCCAACCTGTTCAAGTAAAGATCTACTCAGCTTGGGAAACATATTGCCTGAGTGCCTAACAAAAGCTCTAGATTTATCAAGCCGGTCTCAACTTGTTTATATGATTATGGACTAAGTGACTCTCAAGACAAGAGAGATAGTTAAGGAAGAATAGAAATCTATCTTTCATTCTATTTTCTTTGTGGTTTGCTGGTGGGATTGCAAAAACACCTGCAATTTCTCTGGCAATTATGATTTATATTGCAGTAATCAAAACTGATATGCCTTTCATAGTAGAGTAGCTGTTTTTTTTTAATGGAGCTTTTTGAACCTGAAATTGGTACTGTATTGCCCAATAATGCAGATAAAAGAATAAAGTCTGGGGTAACAAAGCTGTTGACAAATGACTGAAATAAATACTTTAAATAATCTTATAATAAGGAGTACTGAGGCAGAAAATAATTTACTGGCTCAGAAACTTAATTCCTTAAACATATTAAGTGTTATCCTAAAGAAGTGTAACAGAAGAAGGGTAGGAGGTTGATAAATAGGACCAAGGAATTCTAAACTGATGGGCCAATTTAACATGGGATAACAATATTTTTGTCAAGAGCATATTCACCAAATGTGTTAATTAGTTCTCCAAATTAAGGTTTATTTGATTCTCTGCTCAGATAGTTTAGCAAATTTTGAAATGATTATTGTACAGATTACTTTTTCATTCGGGTCTTTATTTTTTGTTTCTAACCAACCGAAAATTGTTCCACTCCTGTTCTGTGACAGCCTTAAAGTCAGGGGAGTCTGATGTTGCAACTCAGCCTCCCAACCTTCTGGAGAGCTACAGAAGGTAATGAGTATAATATTATTTCAGTGGAAGGAGTAGATTTGGTAATATTTACAAGGGATGAGAAGGCGGGGACTCAAAGCAGGTAGCAAGCTTGACTGTGGTATCCCAATACAAAAAAAAATACATTTGCACATGTTTCTGTGTCACACATGTGTATAAAGAGGCAGAACCTCAATTGTGCTCCAAGCACCAACTTTCCTGTTTTGATTCTCTTCTGCAGACACTTCTGGGTGAATTTTGTTTTTGTTTTGTTTTTGTTTTTTTTTGGGGGGGGGCATGCATTAGATGTTTTCAGAGTAGGAGTAAAAACAGCAGGGAATTAAACTTTTGCTTGCCAAGCAAAAAGTTTTACCTCTTAGTTATGGCTCATTTCCCAACCTGGAGTTCACATAGAGACCTACGGTGTGATATATCTTCTGGTATTAATCTTTTAGACAACCACTGATACTCAAATATAGGGAGAAAGTAATTTATGGAGGCATTCTGTGTTGCTTGAGCTTACACATTTTACTTTTAAATCTGTATTTTTATGGAATTCAAATTATTATCGCAAGGAACTGTGTATAACGAAAAACATTATAAACAGGACAATCATACATATTACCTATTGAATAATTAATCTAGTGTTAGATACAGGAAAGAATCCAAAATTCCCTTTGTAAATAATATACAGTGCATTAATTACATATTATTAAGAAAATGATTTTCTTTTGGTCAATCAATACCTAAGGCATGAATAATTTTGTTGTTTTTAAATAATCTACTGGGCAATCTGTTTGTAGATATGAAATTTCTTAGTTGCTATTTGTTGTATGCCTAACTGCAACCCTAATATAACTCCAAACAGATACACAGTGTATACTAGTATTGAATTTTACATTCACTATAAAGTTCATTTTTGTTTATGTATCATATTTGTAAAGCTGCTCAACTCCATAGCAACTCTGGCTTGTGTACAATATTAAAAGCAAATTTACAACCACAATGAAAAAATAAAGTAGACCATATAGATATTAAACAGGAAAAGGAAGCCCTGTATCACATCACCCACTAGGGCCTCACATCAATCTCTTTTCTGCTTCCATGACGGATAGTATTAAAATCCACTGAAAGAACAGGGATTATCAGAACAGTAACATGCTATCCTGGCTTTGCAAGAGGTCATCCATAAACTATCAACCATGATGCTATCTGTGTACTATATCCTAACCTGAAATGAGACTGCAACGGGCCTTGAATCTGCTTCCTTCAGAGCCCTCTAAAACTTGTCTTCTTAGCAAACCTCCTAAGAAAAGGAAGGTTAGAGTGGGTAAAAATTGTCCAAAACTATTGGGATCCAGCAACAACCTCTTAGAGGGGAAGCATATCACTAGTGAACTAGGCCATCCTTCTGAAAAACTGGTATTACTGAATGGAATCTGAAGGCAGGACAAGAAGCAATATATGAAAACTAATCGAAGAGAGAACTTAGAATTAAGGAGAAATATCCTGACAGAACAATTAATCAGTGGGATGACCTGCCTCCAGAAGTTAAGAGTGCTCTAACACTGGGGCTTTAAAAAGAAGATATTTGTCTGAAATGGTATACAGTTTCCTGCTTGAGTAGAATGATGGATGAGAAGACTCCAACATGCCTTCCAACTCCGTAATTCTGAATCAATTACATACCACCTGAAAGAACTTCACAAATCAAGATTTATTTATTTATTTATTAAATTTTTATACCGCCCCCTCTCCCGCAATGGGACTCGGGGCAGTGTACAGCCAAGATAAAAAGCCCCACAATAAATAGAATTTAAAAAAGATTTAAAAGAATTAAATTAATGGCTGACAAAACAGTAAAAACAAGGTAGAAAAGTTAAAATTACCAGAATTTTTTTTTTAAAAAAATTTAAAACCCTAATAATTGGTACTAGGCTAGACCGGCCTGTTGGAAGAGATGGGTTTTTAGTACGCGCTGGAAGGTTTTCAGGTCAGTAATGGCTCGCATCTCCGGGGGTAATTCATTCCAGAGGGAGGGTGCCCCGCAGAGAAGGCCCGCACCCTCGGGGCCACCAGAGGGCAATGACCAAACAAACAGGCAGTCAAATTAACAGTCCTGAGGATCATGTCCACTTCCTAGGAGTTTCACATTCAAACAGATACCAGGTAACTGCATAAGACTTCCATCACTTCAAATGTATTGGTTTAATCACAGTCCAATTCTAAGTGAATATGAATTTTATCTACCAGATATCTAGAAAATTCAAGCCAAGTCTTTACAAAATACCCAGTCCAGGTAACAACTAAGACCTATGTTGATCTGCCTACCAGATCCATAAGAAATCTCAACTTTCTTATGGAACACGTTAAAGCTCATTTGTTGCCTGGGATCTAATAGGTTCTAACCCACTGAATGGATAGGGGGGATGCCAGTAAAGCAGTACACTTATCAGAGATTGACTGAGCAATGGCAAAGGACTGTTGGCTATGTTCTCCACTCCCAGATTATATTTATATTTTCAAGATTTTTAATCTCCAACAGCAATGCCTATGGTCAATAAGAATGCAGTACAATATCATACCTATAAATACATTCAGCTGCATCAGAAAGATAATGAAATGTAGCACAAGACTAGATTAAAGATTCAAATAACTTGGACATTCAGTCAACTCTTCTTTCTTTGCATCAACATTATTCTTGTGGCATCAAATCTGGTAGTTGTGCAATCTCTCCCCCCACCCCACCTCCAAAAATTTAATGTTTCCACTAGAAACATGAAAAATAGTGTGAAACACTGACTTCACTCAGTAGGCTGGTATAGGAGCAGTGGCAAGGTAAGGTTTTCCTTATCTCCAATCCTTCAAAAAACAATATTTTCAAGTAGTTCAAGACAAAAAGCTACATAACATATACTGCAAGTTTAAATTTCTCATGGCACTTTCATGCATGAACTATCATGTATGTTTTCATTATTAAATGATGTTACCTTGGTGGTGTAAGTGTGTCCATCGGAACCACAAACAGAGCTGGCATGTGTCAGAGGACATGGCTTGCATTTTACTAAATTAGATGATCCAGCCCAATGCCTCTGGGGCAGATTTCCTTTCTTTTGCCGAAGGCTGTGAAAGATATGCAGAAGAGAGATTAGAGACTGAAAATGACTCTTTACATAACTGAAAACAATCCACATTTTGTGTAAGGTAATATCCATTTCAAATCCTGACTTCTTCAAGTACATTTGAAAAAGAAAGAGTAACCTGGTAGCTGTTGTTAATGTAGCCACCCCCATGTTATTAATGATGTTCCTGAATGTGACAAGATGACCTAGCCAGACACAACTTATTACCTTTTCAAGAAAAGAGGGGATTAGAAAATATTGGTGGTGCAAGTAGAAAAGGTAGAGTTATACAGTACATTTGTTTTTATATCCTGATAAGATGAAAAGGGGCATGGGAGTATTTAGCATAATATATACACAATTTCTCTAGCTGTTCTTTATTTATTTGATTTCAATGGTTGTCCATTCATCAAGCAACTTTGACTTAAATGTTTAAAAACAGCTATAATTATAAAAAAGAAAATAAAAAATGTTTCATTTAAATAAAATAATACTATGACAGGGAGAAATACATTCTAAATATACATTATCAGAGGTTCACACAGCACACTGCCCATCAATAAGGAAAGGTCTAAAAGTCTCCCAAAGGTTGGCATGTTTAGAGCTACCTTGCTGCAAACAGAAGTTTAGTTGTCTAGCTTGTTTATTTACTCCTTCTTCAACAGAAATGCACAGAACATTTCATTTGTACTCCAGATTTTCTCATGATGTGATCAGGAAAAGCAGTTCATGTAGGTAAATATTTTCTAAACAGGACACTTATTTGTGGTATTCCTAGGGCCTACTTGGAATTGGAATGCATGTTTGAGATTTATCAGCAATTTACTTTCAGAAACTGCTCAATTGAACTCATAATGACACAAAGTCTAGGTGGTTCACCCTGGTAAAGAGCAGAAATTGAATTTTCTAGACTTTTCCAGAATGTTCTGTTCTTATTCTTAAGGTTTCATAAACGTAAAGGAACTGTGTGG
Source organism: Bungarus multicinctus (assembly GCA_023653725.1). Lineage (NCBI taxonomy): Eukaryota > Metazoa > Chordata > Lepidosauria > Squamata > Elapidae > Bungarus > Bungarus multicinctus. Next base: position 86,353,235 of record CM042834.1, read on the forward strand.
CTAAGGAATTCCTTCAAACTCTTGGTATTGATAATTTATATAATTTATACATATAATTTTCACAAATCTGTATCATGGATTATGTATTAAATGTACTAAATTCCATCATAAAACTCAATCATAAAACAGCCATAGGGGACTGTTTGATCATTGTCTCCTCCTGGAATATCCTTTTACCTTCCCAGTCATGCCTATAGGTTTAGGGCTCAGGTAGCTCTCCATCCAGCTACTAAAAAATACTTGTGATGACATGATTGATGAACTGATTGTCAATCCTTAAAAGGCAGTTAATCAACAGTTACATTTGAATGCAGTAACCAGGGTTACTGGTAAAAAAAAAATCAATTAATCATATAGTAAAATAAGCCACTATTTTATAATGAAAAAACAACCTTTGTAAAACATTTAAATGAAAAATAATGGGTTAATAATACATTATATAAGATTTGGATTTTCCACATATGTTAGGGCAAAAGAGCAAAATTTTGCAAATTCCTTTCACACATATGAAAAAATTGATAAAACTCATAAAGTCATAAAAATGTTTCTGGCCTACTTGAATATATAATAACAAATGTTTGTATTCTATAACTGCAAAGCCCTATACAGAGTGCATAGTCTACTGTTTCAATTTCCACTCATCTACATCAGCACATTTGATCTGCTTATGGGGTATTATGTTTTACCTTGAATTACAGTTTCTGTTTCTGATGGTAGAAGATTAAGTAATATATAGGGGCATGATGGATCCACGTTGACCTTTTCAGTTGGCAGGCTAATTCAAGACCTGAGTGCTGTGTGACAGGGTAAACTCTCAATTACTTGCCCCAGCTCCTGCCATATATGTACGTATTTATGTACGTACATATGTACATATGTACACACTCACACACATGTTCCTTATGATATTGGATTATCATACCTATACAATTTGCCTTTATAAGATAATATCATACTCAGTGGCTGAAATAATCAAAATTCTAGTTTTTTACTTCACTTCAGTTCAAGCTTTCCTCCATTCCAGCCTTTGTCATAGTGATAAATAGCACCATTAGAAGCTTGTGTCCATATATGAAACCATCTCACAATATCATAAACTGAAGAAAGCAATGCCTGCAATTAGCCATTCACCCTTTACTTTCTCAGTAGATGACAGCAGTAATTTTTTTCTTCATAAGCTATTATTAATGAAGACATGACTTTGTGAGGTAGATCTTATCAGAATGTAAAATCAAGATCGTGTCTTAAATTCCAGTGAAACTGATTTATTGTTCAAGCCATAAAGAAGAATCTAGGTCAACTAACAGCACTAAATTGACGCTATATAAGAGTTAATAGAATTCAAGGGGGTGCTGGACTTGAATAGCTTGTGGGAATGTTAACGATTCCAGGCTGATTCCTGTCTTGATTCTACCTCCCCAGGCTCTGCCCCTTCTTCTACAGATCTAAAATCAAGGAGTTTAGGGTGAGTTATTTTAAAACATTTTATTTATAATATATTTTCTCACTAGAAATAGTAGTAAGGGAAGTTTTTACAAATAAAAAAATAAAACCCATATTCTATTTGCCAGAGCATAATTAGCTTTTCTGCTGGGAAAAAAAATTGTAGCTCACACACAGTTCCCAAATCTAATCTAACCTGAACATTTGGTTTTTATTCAAAACCACAACAACTTTTTTTCTTTACATTAAACATTAGCTCCTTTGATTGCAGGGATGGAATGAGTAAGATTCACAAAATATAATTGGGTAGTTAAAAAGTTGTACTTTCCCAAAATACTAGCAGAGCATTTTAGTTTTATGATGGAGTAATCTAGTTCCTTTCAAGGGGGAGAAGGGGCTGGGAAGGCAAACAGTCAGATGTACCAAGTAGCCTGGCAAGATGTTTGTAATCTCTGATTGCTTTTTTCATGTGGCAACCTGGAAAGAAGAAGACTTTTATAGATCTTTGATAAACTAGTTGCATGTGTGCATAGATGTTCATCAGAATATGACCACATGTGGGGAAAGCATTTGTTTCCAACATGATTTAAAATTGGAAAAAATGCAATGGGTAGCCTTATATTAAAGAGATTAAAATTGAGTGCTTCTATCCCTTGAAATCCAGCTGTGAAAGATCCTGGCCCTCTACCTATATTGTCAACCTAAGGATTGATTGACTCTTATTATGCACCATCCATCTCTTTCTCAGCATCACAATGGTTGCCATTACTTATATTGTCTGCTGCTTATTCTCTGGTCTTTCCTTTAATCTATCATTTTTTATGTTAATGTGGCTCTCTGAACACCCAAGGATAATCAAAGATGGATATTGTCATAGCATATCCTAGCTGAACCCGTAAGAAAATGCAGCCAAGTTGCAGTCTGGTTGCAGGAAAAGGGAAAACAGGATGAGTGACACCCTGCTGAGGGACAATTTGCATAGCAGATGTTAATTATTCTGTGTGCTTGACTGAAAAATCAAAATTTCTGTTTTATTAAGAACAAGGTTTTTTTTTTTTAAAAAAAAGGTAAAGCAAATGTTCTAGCACCATGGACTACATTCTCCATGCTGTTGGCATTTTAATCCAGAGAGAAATCAGATGCAGAAATATAGCAAAATCCAGCTACAGTTGCCATACTAGTGTGTCCCCTGAGTCTCTTCACCAGAAATGTTTCACAGCCTTCTAGTAGAAATCCATCTAATCTGAAATTAAATATTTAGATTAAGCATTTTTATGTTTCAATGCAACCAGCCCTGCAGTGCTTGTGGCAGAAGATCAGCTCTTGACTCCCAAGAAGCTTCAGGCTTAAAATAATAACCCATAAAGCATCGACTCAGCTTAAACTTTTCATAGAGCTTTCCTCAGTATTGTACTTTTTCCCGCTGTTAAAACATTTTCTTGAGAAGCCATTTCAGTTCACTAACAAGAGACTTTTATCAAGGAAAAAAATTGCAAGTCTTTTAATTAAAAATGGCATTAATACCCTTTTCAACAAAACTTTCAGAACTGTAACAGCTGATTTAATGCTGCTTGTATTATAAATGTTTTGTCTTTTCAGCTTGACAAAAATGTGTGCTCATTTTGCCTTTATCTTTCTGGCTTGCATAGTGATAGTAATGTAAGTGCTTTGAGTCAAAGTATGACCTGTCAAAATCTGAAACTCAGGGAGAGAAAATATATTTTTGTTCTTATTATCTTACTTCTCTCTGTCTCTGAATTTTATCACCTTTGGGGTGTTCAGCTTATCTTCCTGCTTTAAATTTTAGACTAGATTTTTAGATACCCATTGCAGATACCTACTGCATGTTTTAACAAAAAGTTAGCATTCAACTTACAGTTGCTCTTGAAAGTAAATGGGAGTATTATTAGGAAAACATATGACCAACTTGATGCCTTGAAATGTTCACATCTGCAATACTGTAGCTCCAAGAAAGAAGAGAATGAGTTATTGTGTAGCACTGAAATAAGCTACAACAAGAATCATTGGATTACAAAACGGAACTTGTTTTTTAAATCTTCAATTCTTTAATGAAACCAGAAACTCTGCAGTGATGTCTTCTCCAATTATGTTTCCATTTTCCTACTATTTGCCACTATGAGTAAAGTCTTTCCAACTATATTCAATTAAATGGGAAATGGCTCAAGAATCTAACAATACCAACAACACTGAGAAGCAAAAAAAGCTCTAACTGCTGAACATCACAATAAGAAGCCCTGTTCTGAGCTTAAAACATTTCAAATAGGTCAGAATAACCTGTTTCAAACTCTGATCAACTGTTTCATATTAATAATGTTCCACATACTTTTACTGAAAATTAGAAGTTTGTAACATACCTAATAAAAAGACTACATAAATTTGCAGCCAGTCTAAGATTATCAAAGTTACCCAAGTCAGACCTGTGTACTTATTTCTGAAGGAGACATTTTATGAACAATTATGAGAGAGAACAAGGTTTTCCATCTTTAAGAAATTTTGAATTTGAACAAGCAATGAGACTTCTTCTTTAAATCATGAAATATTCCTTATTTAGAAATATGTTGACTTTTGACATTATTAAGTATCTCTAACATTAAATTGATACTTATTAGTAATCATAATAGCACCAGTAAAAAGTACTGCTCCCAAGTTCTTTTAATTTCCAAATCTCTATTCCTGATGACTCACTAGCTTACTTTTCATGACTTACATGTTTGCTTAAGACTGTTGTATTTATACTGTGCATAGATACTTTCACTTGGTTTTATTTTATTTATATGCCAACTAAATTGCTTTGTTATAAATCTAGTAGATTTAGTACATTGTGTGAACCCAGACAGTGTGGTTTATAAATTATTGTTTATGTATGAATCCAAGCAAGAGTAGCTGATACAACAGATCATGATTAACAGTGGTTTAGAGTGATATATTAACTCAGCCACAATCTATGTAATTTACTGTACATAGCTTCAACATTCTATTACATCTCATAAAAGTCTTTTAACAAATGAACAAAACACTATTTGAACCTAACTGAAATGATTTTGATTATTTCTACTGGTGATTTAATTAATCCTACACTGCCTCCCCCATATGCCCTAATTTATAATTTATGCTCCATCCCATTTATATTTCAGAAATTATTGTTAATAGATGAACTTTAATCTAATAATGTTTTCTCTCCCTGGCTTTCTTGTCATTTTGAAATACAGTTGTAGGAGTCATCTGGAACCATTTGAACAGTTCACTAAATTTGAAGATCTTTCTCAAGAAGTAAGAGTGAATAAAGAAGAATAAAGAATAAAGGTGGGGGTTGAACTGCCTTTCTAAAGCTGTTGGAAAGAACACTTAAGAATATAGAAGCACCGATGTTAACAATGGTGAATAGCCCATCTTGCAGGATGGGTTAGGTCACAATTTTTTTTATTAAAGATTAGTAGGGACTCGCTAACAGAGACTAAGAATCTTGCTCTAAATTGCAAGGAAATGTCCCAAAGGAAGAAACGGCCATGAGACAGAGGTAGAAAGTGTTGTTAGAGACTTTCTTAAGGAAGAATGTTTGCAGAAAGTCAAATATTTTGCTGGGCACATTGTGTACAATTGATCCAGTCTCCTTAGCTTAAAGAGATCAGACTTACTCTTCTCTTATAAAGGGGCTTGAGGTATATTGTCTCTTTAAGCAACAACACTTTTTCTCAGACAGAAGTGGAAACAAAAGTGACACAGAGCTCTTTAAGCACTTATTTGACCAGAACAAGCCAGAAAGACCTTAGTTAGATAGAAAAACCTAAAGTCATTTCTTTTTCTGCTTTGTTTATTTTCTGTTTGAACTCCTGACTTATGAAGCTGTTTTTCTTCCAGATTTTGCTGAATTCATCAGTTCAGTTTAGAACTGTCCATGGTCCTACTTCTTTCTTTGAATTCTGGATTTCAATAGCATGTCACACATTTTCTCATTTTTTATTAGTCATAAATATATTTATTTTAGCTTCATGAGGTTTGAAAGAATTTTGAATGTTTATTTTGCTTTTCAGTTAATGAAAGTTCTTATAAATGTTATTTATTATTATATAAATAATACAAAACCACAGCTTCCAGTTCTTTGGCTGCTATTGGTCTTTATATGGATTGAATTTTCTCAAGAACCTAGAATTCTATAATGTCATAGATATATGTCATACATATCAGCATAGTATATTGTATGTGTTAATACAAGTAATGTGGCCTTTTATAATAAAAAATGGACATTTTGTCAATACAAAGTTTGTTAAAGTGCTGTCCAATGTTTTTTGGTATGGCATCCAGTGTGCAGATAACCATTGGGACCATCATGGCAAGCTTATGCCATAATCTTTCAACTTCAGTTTTCAGATCTTGATTCTTTGTGGTCTTCTCATGTATATATTTATTTAAAATTTATGTATTTATAGTTTATTATTAATAGTTTATTATTATTCTTTTATGTAGAAACATTGAGTGGTCTACAAAAGGTAGATAAAATAGTCCTGAGACATTGTCCTAGGGAATAATAAAAGAAGCTTCTCAAAAGCATAATGATAGTTGATTTAGAAAAGGTCCATTTTAACAGGAATAAATAATATTGGCCAGACGTAGGTGCGCATGTTCAGATCATGTCTATGAAAGTAATCTGCACACAGCATTAAATAATTATTCTCTATAACACATTATGTAAGCCATCTTCCTTTTAAGACAGAAAGTGTAAGTGCATGAAGAAGAGGAAAATGTTAAACTTCCTGCAATTTTTCTATAGTAAATATGTATATGAGAGAAAGAAAGATACAGAGGCAAGCATATCTGTTTACAATATATAAATTAATTCATTGTATCTTGAAGATTGGCTATGAACTTACAAGGTAGCAACTTTCTTGGAGCTGAAAGAAGACGACTGGAAAGTCATAGGACTTATACTGAAATTTCCTGATATGATTTGGGGCCATGGAAGGGAGTGTTGCCTCTCATTTACATTTTTTTTTTGAGTGGAGAAACTATAAAATATAAGCTGTGCTTTTATTTATAAAAATAATTATTTTATAAAAAATGTATTTTTTATAACAAATTTCAGGCTTCTAAGGAGGGCCAGGTAGAGAATTGGGGGCTGCATATGAACGGTCTTATATTAGTGTATCTTGGATTTTGTATGCAATGCTTGTTGAAGGCGATGTTATTTCATAGAAGAGCATTTAGAGCATGGGTGTCAAACTCAGGCATCACATTGCCATCACATGATGTTTCATGACGTTTTTCCCATTCACGGAGCTGGGGTGGGTGTGGCTTGTTTGTGACGCATCCCACCCATGGGCTGCCAGTTTGACACCCCTGATAGAGAAACAGAGTCATAAAATGTGAATTTCATTCCCGTGGTAAGTTCAGTTGTAAATCCAGTTTTAGTGGACATATTTGGTCTGCATTCATCAGATTGAATTCCAAGTACATATGTAGTTAATCTTGGCCATCTTCATCATTCAGTTCCTGTGGAATAGTCAGCTGGAATGCTGGCTGGAAAAAGAGGGATAGGAAAACACAGGTAACAAACCCTCTCAAATACACAGACACCTTATGAAGACATAGCCAAGAGGAGAGGAATGATGGCAATTTGAAACCAATCATCTGTGAAGAGGTCAAATACTAGCTTACTCATGAGAATGCTTTATTCTCTTTAGCCACTTGCAAAGAGACCTTTAACAGAAAGCAAACTAATTTGTTGACAGCTGCTAACAAGGCTATTGAGGAACAAAAGGAAGGGGAAATGAGTTCTTTGTAGAACTGCTAATAGAGAAAAAGAAAGGAAGCTAGATATTGCTGCAGGAAGAACTTCTCCAGACTGGATGTGACAAGGCAGATACTGCTATTAGATTCAGAGTAGAGAAATTCTAGTCTGCCTGACTTTGCTGGTAAAATCTCTCCCAGATTGCTCGTGAAGAATCTGCCAAGCTCTCCTTAAGTCATAAAGCTTCCTAGTTGGAATCATAAAATTAAGTTTGTTTTCTAAAAGGGAGCTGTAGAATTTTTCTAAACTAAAGAATCTATTCCCCCCCTTTTCTTCTCATTCTTCTTTGATTTTCTGCTTATACTGGAGAACACTAAAAAGTTACCCAAACCTTGACTGTTGACCTTAAAGGACAGGATCCAATAAAAAGCCATTTTCAATGTTATTCCTCTTTGTATGGCTTTGTAAGAACATTTGCACTTACAAGCTGATCCATCACCTCTAGACAGGGAAGGAGGCACCACTCTGAGCAGAAGGAACAAAGAAAAGGTAATGGTAATGTAGGTGTTAAACATGTATTATATTATAATACATGTTTAACACCTACATTACCAGAAATTATTTTTGTTCATCTTTTGCTAGAAACTGTCTATGAGGAAGTTACTGTATGTAATTGATTTATTTCTTGTTTCCATCTTGTTGTAAACAGGGAATGCTGGTGGTTAATATAATTAGGAACATTAATAGGCATAAATATAAACTCATTAAATATAATAACAGCAAATTAGTATTCCATCTATAATCACTACTTCTTCTCTCCCTCCCTCCCCCCCCTCACACACACACACTATCTATCTATCTATCTATCTATCTATCTATCTATCTATCTATCTATCTATCTACCATCCATCTATCTAGCTCTATTTCAGATTTCCGTTGATGCATACTGACATTTTTTCACATTATCCCACTGAAAAGCGAAAATGTCATCAATAGAATAAAATTAATTTAGAAGGTCTCTGGAGGAAGTTGTTACTGACAAAAGTCTGCTTCCAGCATGCAGGGGAAATCGTTTCTCATCTTAACTAATTTATTTCAACTGAAGTCATATAGAGTTCAGTTGCTTATCATCTAGAGTATTTTAGTCACATAAAAAGGCAAATATATTTAATAAATAAAAAATATTTATTTTAGGGTTTTTTTTTTGAGATTCATTAGAATTGGACTACAATAATCTTGACTTCATTCATATTGGAAAACATAACTCACTGATGCATACTTAAGATGAGAATACTAAAATGATAATAGTTTATTAGAATTTATTAGAATTTAATCTATTAAACCAGAACCGTAATACATTTCTATACATTATTATATGTAATGAGCTAAAGTTCTTTAGGGGAATTGGGAGTAGTTGCACAGTATATCAATGGGCAATGTTATTGCTTCATATTTGTCATTAAGGTTTAATACAGTTTATAGGGCAAACTTATAACAAATTCTGAGAAGGCAATATCTGATCTCCTCATAATTCATACAGTACTTAGGAAAGTAAAATTTTAATTATGATTTTGAACAGTTCACTATAAAACTAGTAAATAATACTGTTTCATTTCTTGACATTCTCAATGAACATTACATATTGTATGTTCCATTCTACAGTGCTGGGTTGTCAACTTGTAGTGAATTATGGAGAGAGACTTCAGGTGTATGCCATTAGTTATCAATTATAGGCCCATTCAATTACTTTTTTATGTTATTTCTAATGTCACAGTGCATCAGGCAGAAATTCATCAGATGTATTACATTTTCCCTGAGTTTTTGAAGTAACAGTAGACTTTGGAAAACATTGAGCATTACCTGAGTGTTTTTCTAAATTTCTGATTCTAGAACAGCCTTTATTAATTATATTATTTTAGAAAAATGCAAATTTTTAAATTATTGTGGTTTTAGTTGGGATCTATCAGATCTGGATTGAAATATACAGCAAAACAAACAAACAAAAAATACCTGCCCACCCCAAACATTGCTTGAAGGTAGCAAGAAGCAAAGGAAGCTCTATCTGCTACCACCTATTGGTTGCCCAGTTTTCTGCATCCCAGATAGGACATGTTTTTAAAAGCCTGCTCTTTCTACAGTAGCATTAGATGTCAACATGTTAACCCTGCAAACTGATTTAAGGAATGCAACATATAATTTGGAATACATTATTAACTGTTATTACCAAAGATACAGCTTTGTCTTTTTATCAGCAAGTCTATACAGCACAGCCAAATGGTTACTGGATGGCAGCAAATCCATTGAGCTCCTGGTTACTGAATTTTTCGTGAAGGGGAAACTGTGACTTCCCAGATACCACGTTTCATGGAGTGTGTGACTCCCTTCCAAATAAGAATGGTGGGTATTCAAATATGATGATAGAAGCATCTGTTAAAAACAAGGAATAAGCAAGAGGTGCAAATAAGTGCAGAACCTACTGCTTAAAAAAAAGAATGTTTTTAAAGATTAACCTGAAGAACAGTCTGACTGGAGACTCTGTTTATGATAAATTTAGTTTCTTTGTAATGCCTAAAAACCACTGTAACTCCTTTTTTGTTCCACAAATCTTTCACTTTTATACATGCAATATATGTTCCCTGCTGTCTCCTTCCTTCTTTCTTTCCTCAGCGCAACTACTCTTTATCCTTCCTTCATCTCCATATCTCCTTTCTCCTTCTTCTTCTATTTCTGCTGGAAAGGGAGAAGAGAATGTGTGTGTTTGTGTATCTGTATGTGTGAATGGCCTCTATGAGTTTATTCAATTTATCATCATAGACTGAATAATGCAAAAGTGAAAAAGCCAATATGCCTCACAGGCAGAGGATAGTGGAAAAGTCAGACAAAAAGAGAAACTCAAATTCTTATCCAGGAACTGACTATTTATGCTGCTGGGTCAGAATTTGACTCTAGTCTTGAAAGCAGCATAATAGAATTTGGCCACTGTGAAGGTTGTAGAATCATATGAATAAATATATGACCATTGGAATTCTGCCAAAACAGCTGCAATATACCTTTTACTAATATCTCTATACATGAAGCAATGTAATAAAACATCACTTAAGGGCTCCACTATTTCTACAAAGACATAATTGATCATTATAAGAGACAGTTTTGAATTTTCTCTCCAGGACTGCAATAGACAAGGTGCAATACTGATACAGGGTGAAGAATTTTCTAAATTATTGTTACTGCCTCAATTATTTCTTAGACTTCCACAAGAAAGCAGAGGTTTTTTTTTTAAAATGGTATTGGTTTTGTTGTACATATGTATGTGAGAAAGAATGTTTACAATGGGTTAATATATGCAGATGGGTTTTGCAAATAATTCTTATAGATCTATAGATCTCAGGAATTTTGACTGAGTTCCTTCTAATACAGGGGTAGCTTTGCACACACATATGTACTATATACATGACGCATAGAAAACACCTTGAGATTTAAATAATGTGATTGCATAATTATTCCCTTACCATTTAAAAAAAATCAGAAGCTTTTTATGATTTCAGGATATGTTAGAAGCTCGGAGTTTCCAAGAGATACATAACTGAGTCACTGAAAGGTCTATTAATTTTACCACTAAAATATGACATTGACTTGACAATCATAATCAACCAATCAAAGATAATTGGCAATAAATGCCTATACACTGGAAGTCTTTCATTGGTACAGTTTGGTAGCTGTTAATTTTGCAGGTATGACAGTGAATAGTGCACTCTCCTGGTAAATACTGTCTTTTTGGAGTTTGCTGGCATGGTAGAATGGTCTTTATTTTGGCTGTGCTTGGCATTTAAATGGGGTAGCCAGATTGCCATCATACATTAATATGGAGACTGGATTATGAACCAGAGATGGAGGATGGAAATCTATTTTGGTGAGGGCCAGTATAATATCATTAATATAGAAATGAAATATAGCAGGGAAGACAAACTTCTTTTATGTTCCTATGATCTAGGCAGAAATTTCCGGAGAAGAAGAAAAAAACAGTGCCTCATACTACATTCTCTTTGGAGAAGACGAACAGATGTCTTGAATTTTTTTTTTGGATGCCTTTCAAGTTTCCAGTCTCTTACAGAAATTCAAAATTCCAAACAAACAAATTAAGATCTAATCTGAAATGCCAGCTGCAATAATCTGGAACTGCAAATCTCTTCTCAATGGAAGGGCAAACACATGCTGTGAATCTACTAATGTATGCCACTCATGCTGTATATAAGCAAATGTACGGGAACATCACAGGGCATGGAAAATGAAGCTTTATTTTGCTGTAAATGTAAATGTAATCTTTACTTTAAAATCCACAAGCTGAAGGGCCTACTATCATTCATTAGGAAGCACAATGTTGACTAGCAAACAGATCAAGGTATCAGATCAGATTAATCTTCAGCAGGAAATGCTTGCAAATAAGCAGGTGGATGAGCAGAAAAATTCTTTCAACAGCAACTAATAACTTCTGTACGTTTATCTTTAGTCAATCTATTTTCAATTTTATCAATATTGGGAAAATGTATTACCCATTATTCAGTATGAAAAATCTCATGAGTTAAAAAGAAAATCAAGACCATTGTATTCTTACTGCTTTCCTGCCACATGAAATGGGATGAGATCGTAGTACATTAGCTTCTGCTTGAATCATTAAAAAGCCATAGCATTTTTAGTTTAGACAGAAAGTTTTGCTAATGGCTCATTCTGACTCACCTTCCACTGGCCACTATATTTAATTATTGCGGATTGTCTCAGTCTTAATAATGATTCTCAAATCACAAATGAATGTGCAACACTATTCTAATGTCATCTTACAAAGTTAATTTAATTTTATGCAACTTCTCTGTCTCTTTTCTAGTTGTTTCCTTCTTCTTGTCCTCATATCCTCTTAGTGCTATCTTTTAAATATCTATTAAAGCATACAGAAAAAAAAAAGATTAATAAAGGACTACGATGTATTTTTTTAAACTCTGGAAGTGAGAATTATAATGACACAACAATGTCATGGCTGGCAAGGGCAGCTGAATGTCTTTTTAGGTTGTTTTTGCTCTTGTCAAGTTTGCTGTCTTTTATTTCTTTTTTTATTATGTTGGGTTTTTTAAAATTCTTTTTAATGTTTACCTGTGAAGCACCCAGAATTGCTAGAAGTTGGATAGCATAGCATTTAATTAAATAATAACTAATTAATAAAAACTTGATGCATAGGAAAGCCAGCATCAATTAAAGAACTGGCTGCTCTGATTTTACATTACTATACATAGTAATAATAATAACAACAAGCATAACAACAACAAACTCTATCCAGCAGAATCTCCCGTTACTCATCTCTCATAATTGTCTTCCACCAGAATCTTCCATGTAATTAAATTTTGTATTTATTGTGTGATGCTAAATTATTCTGATTCTTGGTAGCTTATCATAAAATCAAATGCAATTAAAAGAAAACCAAAAATAAAACATAATGAACCACCATAAGAAAACCAAAAATAAAACATAATGAATCATAAGAAAAAATTATAATATTAATAATAATCCATAGTCATCATAATGCCCAAATCCAAAATAATAGAAACCAATGATCATAATAATGGTAAGAAACAAAATAATAATAATAATAAGGCTAAATGAAGAATAGAAAATTACATGGCAAGGCAAAGTATTACATGGCCAGAACACACACACACACACAAATAGCAAGCAGAACAGATAATTATAAGATCTGACAATGGCTAAGAGAAGCAAAGTTGAAGAAAGAAAAAGAGGGGCTAATTCTGGCTGCACAAGACCAAGCTTAAGAACAAATACATGTAAAGCAGAAATGAGAAGATATGGTGCCAACTGACATCAGATGCTGCCTTTGCAAAGAAGCTCTATGAATAGTGGATCACCTAGTTAGCTGCTGCAAAAAGATTGCACAAGCTAATGATAATCTACAGTATGAGAAAGAAGCAACAATGGTACATTGGAATATCTGCAGAAATATTACTTGCCTGGAAGTAAGAACTGGTGGGACCACAAAACAGAAAAAGTAATAGAAAATGAAGAAGCTAAAGTGGTCTGATGCACATAACACCTCAGACTTAACAACTGTTGATTAGAAAGATAAAAAGTCTAGATAGTGAACATTGCAATATCTGGAGATATTGGAAAAATATCACAAAATATAAAAACCTACACAAATAGTATTGTGGCAAAAGAAAGTAAAGATAGTACCAATAACAACAGGCCCCTTGGGTGAGATCCAAAACATATGGCACATCACTTGAACACCACCGGCATTGACAAAATCACGATTGGTCAATTGCAAAAGGTAAGTTTACTTGGAACAGTTTATATCCTGTGATGATACTTTTAACACAATTATTCTTCTGTCTGTCCCAGGTCCTTGTGAAGGAATCGATAGTTGGATAAAAATGTCAAATCCAGTTTAAAACATCTAACTGTTTGTGGAATCAGATAAAACATCTGACTGTTTTTGCATAACAGTAACCATGAAGAACAAATAGTGATGATGAAGGATTGCCTCCCCACTCTCTCTGGGTAAGGTTCAGCTTTGCTACCTTCTAAAAGGCTATTCCTAAGGGCAAAAATCTAACTTCTAGAGGTGGGCTGTTTATTTATTTAAATTTATTTATTTAAATTTATATACCGCCCCCCTCTCCCAAAGGGACTCGGGGCGGTGAACAGCCAAGATAAAATACACATATAAAACACATATACAATATTTAAAAATTAAAAGAATTAAATACATTGGCCCTTTCAAAAGATTAAAAATAAGGGAATTAAGAAGGTTAAAACCAGATTAAAAGATTTAAAAACCCCTAGGCCAGACCGGCTTGCTAAAATAAATGAGTTTTCAACGCACGGCGGAAGGTCAGGAGATCAGGGATGGTCCTCATGTCCGGGGGTAATTCGTTCCAGAGAGAGGGTGCCCCCAATGAGAAGGCCCGCATCCTTGGGGTCGCCAGCCATCCAGCCGGCGGCATCCCGAGGAGGCCGACTCTATGGGAGCGTATCGGTCGGCGGGAGGCCAATAATGGCAGGAGGCGGTCTCGCAAAAGACCGTTTGAAGAGTAGATATATTCTAGACTTCACTGCACAAAAATGTGACAATACCAATAACATCATCCAGGACAGCCTCCTTCAAGGAAGTTGGTCTTGTTGGAGTAAGTAACTACATGTGCCAAAGCCACAGAACATTCTTTGTCAAAATGGAAATGTACTGGACCCATAAGAAAAAGGCTAGAAAAAGGAGACAGAGAAGAGGAGTTGTATATATATGCTGTGGATCGCACCATGTTAAGTCGAAATATGACCCCTATAGGACAAATGCTCTTTCCCTCAGATTCTTCACATATACAGTATGCTGTTGTGAATAGTATGTTGCAGGGAAAATTAGGGAAAAGCTAAAGGCATCCATCTGCCACCTCTCCCCTGTCAGTTAGCTCCCAAACTTAAGGATGAAATTGAACAGCATCTGAGTGAAAAATGAATTCTTTTCAAATGTTCCATTAAAACTAGAAAGAGACAAATAGGCAAAGTACACTCAGCACGTTGCTGTGTAGCACTTCAAGACTGCTGAAATATATCTGAGTATATCTGTTCTGATGAGGATGATGTTTTTTTCCTATTATTCCCCGATCTTCTTTTAAGTTTTAATTTTCCATTTATATCTTGTGAACTTTTCCTCTATAAATAAAAGCTTCGACATATACCTAGAATAAATGAAGGACTGTATCAGTCTTGTGAAGATATACTCCATTAATTTCCAATGAAATCAAAGGGAGGAAGGAAATAAAACTGCAAATTAAAAAGGGAAGAACTGCAAGTTGACAAGGCATTGGGAAAGGTTGCTGCTTCAGCTCCATCTCCTAGAGATACTTTATACCAGCAATAATATAAGTGTTTAATTTGGGGGGGAAATGCTTACTATATAACATGAGTCTATTATATATTAAAAGGTGAATAATTTCATCCTCAATACAATGCTTCTGATCAATCAGAAAATAGAAATAGCAAATAATATAAAAATATTTTAATTTCCACTATTCCTTTCCACTTCCTGACTTCAAAATAGCCAAAATAACAAGGAACCTGCAAATGCAGGGTTGTAAAAATGCAATTACATTAGTTTTTTTTAAAAAAGAATAAATTGAATCTATCTTATATAAGAACACTTAAATGTTAATAAGCAAAAATGCACGTAATCTCAATATTTATAAATAAAGCACAAACTTTTAAAGTGGAAGGAAGTTATTGTAGTTGTCCTTAAGTATTTCTTTAGTGAAGCTATCCAAATGTTTGAAACTTGAAACACTATCAGCAAAGAGGTTCAATGCTATACAAGCAGCAAAGTTTTAAATCATATCTCTGTTGCTTGTGTATTCCTGCAAGGAAATATACTTCTCTAAAAAGGAATATAAATCCTTCCATTCCCCACCAGCCAGTCAGAACTGAAGAAGCTTCTTAGATGAGAAGCGAAGCATCTTCAAAGAAAAACCAGAAAGTCCTGATGCCTCTTGGAAAAGCACCTTTGGGACAACCATGACTTGGATGACTGAGAATCTCTACAGACACATCTCTAAGAACAGAACCAGCAACCTGGACTATTTCTACCTTGTATAAAAGGTTTCCTATAATTGTTTAAAAAGGAAATGATTGCTTTTGAACTTGCTAAAATAAATGTCAAAGCAGTATTCTGTTGCTATATACATCACAAATTTACTGCATTAAAAGCATTTACTGGTGCAAAGATATTTTACATTCTTCTCTATTTTTAGCACAAGCAGCACAGGCTTTCCGCTGAAATTTTATTTTATGAAGGGAAAAAAAAGATTTACAGCAATATTTTGAGAAATAAAGCTTTTTATCAAATGACACAAAGCCTTCATCTAAAATGAATCTTACAACGTGAAGGGTGCAAATCAGTCATTACTTGGATTAAATATTAGCATTTATAAAAAAAAGACTGGGAGGATTTAGTTTGGTTTTCCACATCATTCTAGACAATTTCCATGATTATTTGGGATAAATGACTTTGCAAATGTAGAATGTTTTCAGGCAAGTGAATACTCAACTTGTATTTTCTCCTAGCCTTGTCTAGCATAATAAGCAGCATGCATATTAGTGGATACATGAATTACTTCCAATAACTTAGAATGGCTTTAACCAGAATAAATAATTGATTAGCGCTGTGGTTGCTCTTTCTAAGACACGGCATACAGACCAAATGCACCTCTGCTTAAAGCTTATAAATGGGATTGAAATGACATGCTAGTCTAACATGAAGAGGATTATTCAGATGTCTCTCTAGCATATTTATTCAGCTTAACAGATAAGGGTAAGAGAAAGTCAAGCTCAGATAATAGCCTGAAGGAAAGAAGAATATATTTAAGAAAGGTTTTTTTTAATCCAAATGAGAACATGGAAAGAGATGAGTAGGGTAGCCTTCCCTATCACTCTCCAACTGTGAGAGTTTCCCTCTATTCAACCATAAGGTCAAAGTTATATGAAGCTTGAGGAGGCAGCTTTAAGATGTTTAGGTTCAAACTAAAGATGGAACCATGCACCTCTCAGTGGCCATATCACATAATGTAATGATTCAAAGTAAGTGATAAGGCATGCACGTCGAGCTTTCTTTCTCTTTCTCTTTCTGCACTGTGAGATGTATGTAGCAGGCTATTGTATCCAGCGACTTCTCCCATCAATGTAAACAAACAAATACATAAACCCCATATCAGGATATGGTAGAATCTCTACAGGGTTTTTATGGGTTTTATTCTTAGCATATGTCAGATAAACTTGTTTACATTTGCTTGGAATTGGATTCCAGATCAGTAATCCAAAGTCTGAGATCTTGATTATCTGGGAAGAGTTTGAACCTCTGCACTGAGGAAGTGGATAGAATCTTTGGGGCTGTGAGTTCTCCATTTGTGTTTTAGATCCATATCGCTGTATAGCAATATCACTTAGACTTATATACCACTTCACAGTGCTTTATAGCCCTCTCTAAGCAGTTTACAGAGTCAGCATATTGCCCCCAACAATCTGGGTCCTCATTTTACTGACCTTGGAAGGATGGAAGGCTGAGTCAACCTTGAGAATCAAACCACAGTTCTTTGCTATCCATCCATCCATCCATCCATCCATCCATCCATCCATCCATCCATCCATCTATCATCTATCTTCACTTAATTAATCCATACTTAATTGCACCAATTAGTTAGATCTGCAGTGAACAAAATCAACAGTCAGTTAGGCCCCCAGAGACATTTGATTAAGTTGGGCAGTTATATACATTCATATAAGATGATAAATAAGTAGTAGGTAGGTAGGTAGGTAGGTGGATAGATAGGTAGGTAAGTAAATATATTTTCTGATTATGGGCTGACTGTGGGTCACTGAATTGTCAAAGAGATTCTTTTGCCCTAGTCAAGATTCAAAGGAAGACATCTTAAGGAAGTTAAAATTTTGAAGAACAACTTCTATCTATAACTGTTTTTCAAAACTGAGAAAGTGTAGTATTCCACAGGTTAAAAAAACGTGGTGTGTAAGTGCTCACTGCTTTGGGCAATTCTACTGGATAAGAAATTCAAGAGGCAGAGGTTGTCCACCATCCTCTCAATAGGGGACCAAAAATCAAAAGTGAAGGCAAAGATATATTTGTGCTTTTTCTTCCTCTATTCATTTTCTTCCTCTATTCAGATTGTTTTAAAAGGCCCTCTCACTGATTATCCCAATATCTCATATTCTGTTTTCCATCAGTCAAGAACATTTTAAAAGAAAGGATTTTCAGATTCAAAGCCTCCCCCATCCCATTCCTAAATCCCATTTTGTCCTTTACTCAAAGTGGAACTTTGACACCGAGGCAGTCTAGAATGCAGATATTTTCTCAAATAACTACAGTGTGAGCTTTTATGAGAGCACAGCAGACTTCAAAGGAAGAATACAAGTTATATTAGGAACTCAGGAACATTACCCAAGGAGCCACAAATTCTCCAAATCTAAGATTAAACAAACAAAAAGCCTCTGTTATTAGCATAGAAAAAATGGGCATATTTGTCTTTCTGAAGCGATTTTATAAAATCAGCCCATCTCTTCCCATAGTCAGTCTAAGATATCTGTCAATGTGAATGATAACTGCAACTGTTAATTTCCACAAATTTTTTATATAATTAATATAGATGTAACAGATGGCTACTTAACAAATGACTACTGTCATATTCTCATGCACCATAGTTCTGGACTAATTTGTCTATTATAATTGGTCTTCATAGCTACTTCTGTTAGTCTAGGTATAGTTCTGTCTTCTGGTCTAACAAAACATATAAAAATGTTTTTATTAAAAGGATTTTTACTTTGTTCAATTAACATCTCAAGCATTTTTGTGGTTTATTGATCTGTAACTTTTAAAGGATCAATTTATGCTCAGAAACTCAAAACCTTAAAAAGAGGTTAATTACTTTCTTCGCTCACACCAAATTTTGCCTTTTCATATGACTGTGGTCCATTAAATATCCAGCATGAATTCACAACTTTTTTGGAGCTCATATACATGTTTTCTTTTTATCATAACTTTTACTGTAACATAAAAGAGAATTTCAAACACAAAAATATTGAAAACTACCACACAGAGTTACAATTTCAAAGGAAATTGAAAGATCGGAGAAATATTAATAATTAATGCTGAAATCCGTTTTAACTCCCTTTCTACAATAAATTCAAAAGACCATTCCATAACAGTGAGGCTGGATGTTATATCCATGGATGCATGCAAGGATATGAACCTATATTTTTCAACTTTCATGATAAAGCATGATAGGAAGTACCAGCAGATAACTAGCTGCATAGGAATCGCTATGGAATGAAGGTGAATATATGTGTCCCAGGATAATGTTGCAGCCTGGGTAGAGAGAAATTCCCTGAAGATAGACTCCTGTGGGAAACTGAAAGCTCAGAATACAAAACCTCTGGTACCCAGTGACTGACCCAGATTGGATCCTGCAGGAATCACTATATTTCATTTCTAAGAATGAAACATTATCCATTTTTGCCCTTGGCAATCAGAAAATGCATACATTTCCATTCTAATTCTTGGCTACTCTTCATAGATAGCAATAGCAATAGCACTTAGGCATAAATACTGCTTTATGGTGCTTTACGGCCCTCTCTAAGCCGTTTACAGAGTCAGCATATTGCCCCCAACAATCTGGGTCCTCTTAAATTCTTATCTCCTTGTCTGGAATGACTACCAAGTTAAATATTATTGTGTAGAATAATGGTTGTCCCTATCATTAAATGCAAAATTTCATGATGAATTGGCAGTATAACATCAGAATCCACATGAGAACACTAACTTTTGAAAATTTTGACTTCCTTATGAGTGTCCTTCAATTTTACATAATAATGCTGAAATCTTTGAAAATCATGTAAGAAATTATTTGCATTGGAAACAATTGGGCAGTTGCCACGTAGAGGTGTTCTAGTGTTTATATAGTGCTTGACCAATGTTTTAAGTATTTTGATCAAGATGCATACTGATCTCAGTATTAAGGAATTATCAGTTAGATGGTCAATAACAAAATGAATAGTTTTATCACACTTTCTGAATTCATATAATCTGGCTTCTAAGAACAAATGCAATAGAACTATTATTCAGATCTTTATTTAAGTATCTGAACTGATCCGGAACAAGGGTGTGTGATCTTCTAATCCAGAGCTTTGCAAGTAGCTAAATCAAGCTCATGTCATTCCTTTAGATGTTATCTGATTCAATTTAATCGCCAGATTTCATGAGGGACTTAGAAGAACAGGACTCCATTCTGTGATATTGCAATATGGGGAAAACAAAGGACACTTATATTGATTTTTCATTGACTGAAAGCAACAGAATAGACATTCACAAGCAGGCCACATTCCACCAAAAATGGTGCAGATGTTTTTAAGTTACATTCCTTTAAAAATCTTGTTCTTGAGAGCTTTAATTTCATTGTTTGGGAACAGAAGATGATGAAATTTCAAATAGGCCAATTTAATAGCTTTTGTACTGAGAAAAGTGGTACTTAAAAGAAATTATAATGACCTTCCTGAAAGCAATAGAACTAATTCTCACCCTTATGGCCAAATTCAAGTTTAGTGCAATGGAGCTGATTGTCAGAGGCTGAATCACTTTCTTAGATGCTGCATTTCAGGGCAGTAATTGAATCCAGAACTCCCCTTTCTTTCTTTCCTCATACCATTGTGGCCTTGACAACAAATGTGATTTATTTAACTTTGCTGCTTTTTCCTCTTCACCCTATGTATCACACAAAACAGCATATCAAGAGATCAGGACTGAAGTTCTGTGCAGGTACAAACATTGCATAAGCAGGTTCAGACTAGAGAATGTGGGGTCTGGTTGAATCCAATGTACTGTATTCCACTCCTAAGGATATTGGCAAAGATGTTATTTGTTTTGTACTGTTTAGGAAATGTTAGCATCTGTCCCTATGGCTGTTATGACTGCTAATGAGGTTAATGTGGTTGCTACTGGAATACACTGACAATGGTCTAAACTTCGTCCAAACATTTCTTGTTTAAATAGAGTCCATTTCCTAGTAACTTTATTTTTTGTGTGTGAAAGCAGCAAAAGACTGAGATTATCAACAAAGCACCGTAAATTATGAACAAAGATTTGAGAAAAGCTATGTATTTTCTATTAATTATTGCTATCCAAGACATATTTTTTCCTTTTAACAACCCTTTAATCTTTTGCATCGGGGTGGAGTTGGGTGTGACTGAAAGGAGATGAATATTTACTGGACAGATATTTTTTCTTTGCGCTCAAAGAAAAAAATATCTGCTGCTACCTTCTAATTGTGAGATGAGAGATCCATCTCAAGGCCATCATGCCAAGACATACTATATTTAATGTGTTATAAAATGAATGCTATCAATATGATTGCAAATGCTAACATTGATTGCCATCAACTGCTTCTTCTCTCCCCACTCCCTTATTTCTTTAATTATGGGATTAAATGGACAGGTTTTGTTGCCTAGTTCAATTTAGGAAATGAGTTTTTTTTGTTGTTTATTAGTTCAATTTATATGGCTTTTCAACTCACCAAACAAGCAATTCTGGGCAGCATACAACAAAGTGAAAACAGTCAATAAATACCTACAAACATTACCACTGTTAATTATTTAAAAGCATTAAAATAATAAAAAATAGTATAGAAACAGAGCAAGAGTGAAGAAATAGTAGATGAAAGGATGTTAATAATAATGGTGTTCAGAAGTCATGGATCCAGCCTTACCTCAGGAGGAAGAAAATTCCACAGTGCCCTAATAGAAAAGACCCATCACCCATCATCACCCGCCAAATGTAGCTCCCTAGGTTATATAATATATCCTCTATGCTAGATGGTTGGGATGGGCAAATGAGAACTGATCCCTCAGATAACCCAGTTCCTATGTTATGACGGGCTTTAAGGTCCACACCAGTACCTTGAATTGGACCTGGAAACAAACTGGTAACAATGCAATTAGAGAAGCAAAGGTGTAATGTGTGTTCTATCAGATGCTTACGTTGCTGCATTTTCCTCCTTCTGAAGTTCACAAATACTTTTCAAGGGCAGCCCCATGTAGAACACATTGCAGTAGTCCAACCAGGAGGTGACCAGGACATGATTGACCTGAGTAGGACCCTTGATTTAGGAACAGGTATGATTGATGCACAGTATGGCCCTCCTATCCACAGCTACTGTGGATAGCAGGAATCCACAGTAGCTGGAATCATCAAGCAGGAGGAATTAGGAGTCCAGGAGGACCCCCAGATCGCACATTGGGGTAATCCCACCCAGAACCAGAAATGGTACAATCCTAGAATCAGAGGGCTTCAAAATCCAAAGCCACTGTAGCTTTCAGACTACAGCTGAAGCCTGTTGTTCCCCATTCAGACCCTCATACTTTCCAAATACTGGGATAGGATGTCAACAACACTGCTTAGTTCTCAGGAATGCAGATATACTTTTGAAATTTGGAATAAACATGTATGAGTTTCTCACGCAATTTGGATGGTGGATGCATCATATTTATTCATTTATTTATAAGTTTTAAAGGCCACCTAACTCTAATGTGACTGGGTACCTTACACTTAACAAACACACTTCTTATAAAATAAAACGCCACCAACAGGAATTCACAACTCTGCAATCTGCAGGTTGCCTGCCCCTACGTTGCAAAACTCTAAAGCAGGTTTTTTTAAACTCAGCAACTTCAAGATATATGGACTTCAACTTTCAGAATTCCCCAGTCAGATTTCAGGGAGTTGAAGTTCATATATCTTAAAGTTGCTAAGGTTGAGAAATACTGGTTTAGAGGCACAGCTCATTTGAGAAGCAAAAAAATCAAGGCATGCCAAATGCAAGATTACAGGCCCTGCACATGATTCTCCATCAGTGGTTCAGATGATTAAATTAAAACACTAGCTATTTAAGAATGAGATTTCATCCAATGAAGATATTTCTGATCAAACAAAAGACAGAGTTTAGATAGATGGCACAAGTATAAAATTCATCCGATTATATCCTGTTCTGTAATTCTTTTTTTTTAAATTAACCAGACTGGAATGCCACTAGTTTAGAAATAATAAAGTAATTATAAAACATAACTGTAGAAACTATTTAAATTTACATCAGTTTCAATTATAATTGTCTGCCATAATTCCGTAGTCTATTATTTTGAACATTTATCAATATCATATAAACTAATCATGTTACATTGAAAGAAATCTGTTTTTTTGTAAAATGTAAAAAATACAAAATAATAATTTGCTAATTTTGATAACCTTTTTAGTTGTTAAAGTATCAAAGGCTTTGGCAGGAAAAGATTGGCATAATTAGTCATTAGAAAACTGCTTTTTGCAATTTTCTGCAATTTTTTTTACTGCATCGTACTAGTTCACAATAGGTGACAATTTATTTGAAAGTATACTGAAATATTTTCTAAAATACAGTTACAGTATGGATTTCCCACAAAAATGATATGCAATAAGTTTGATTTACACTTCAAAGAAAGTTGAGCCAACATTAATCCCAAAGGTCCTATTTTATTTTGCTTTAGGGTGCCATGCTTCTAGCAAACCTACGTATGAATCCTGACTATAAATTACTATAGCTTTGGGGAAAGGTTACACCTTCACTACTTGAGAATAGACGATGAAAATTTTAATGAGAATATTCCCCAATAACACAAAATTTTTATTCACAAAGTTAAACATTGTCAAACTATTAAACAGACTTTGACTTTGAAGTTAGGCACACCATGTCTTAATGCAGTATCATAACCATTTTATTATATGTGGCTACAGATGTCACTATAATGTTACAAATATTATATCCTGTCAAAATATTATATTACCATATTTATGTACTCAGCATGTTGCTCTTTTTTAACAGCTTTCACATAGGCGTACTGTGTTATACAAAATGAAGCTATGAATTGGCGGTATATTTAGATAGAGTTTTCTAGTTTTCGGTACCACTTATTTCCAAAGATCGCTATTTTAATGAGTACTAATAAGGCACCATAGTGATAATAAATGGCACATGCTATTGACTGGTCCTGCACACTTAGGAATGAGCCAGTCATCATCTGTAATGCATGTCTCTCAATAATGAGGTGCTTTTCAGAATCCAGAATTTTCTCATTTTCTTATGCACCCACCAACCATGATAAAATGTTCCTTCTTTTCCCATGGGTAACACTGAGATATCGTGTCCATGTTAAATCAATCACAAGGAAACTTTGTAGGAGATCACAGGAAAAGATCACAAGATGAAAGAACTCTCTTGGAAAAGTCCATGGTATCAAAAGGAAGTGATCCCAACACCCCATACATTATTCTAACTTTTCATTTACTTCAGAAGCACCAGTAAGAAATTTCATTTACCAATGTTATTCAAAAAATCCAAACAAAGGCAAACATATATATTTTTTTGAAAATTAAAACAATAATCTTGAGAATTCAAAAATATGTTTAATAAGACAGAATGTAATGCAAGTGGATCCATCCCAAAGTAATGGTTTGGTCATATTATTGGCTGGCGATCTTTGGAAGGCATCATAAAGATAGTTGGTCACTCTCAATAGTTAAAGGAAAAGAGTGACTATAAATTCAAAAGCCCCAAATATATTATTTTTACCAGATTCACTGTTATTTTAGTTCTTGTTTTTTGTCTACCTGCAAGGAGAAATCAAGGATATACCTGGTCACTGACTACTCTTTTCTCCCCATCCATTGGGGAAAATATCATATTCCCTTTTATACAATGGTGGCACTTCTTCTATGAAAACTGTCTTCCTGAAGCACAGATAGTCCCAATCCTATTAGTGAATAATGGGATTATCTGAAATAATATTATCAAAGATGTTTGGAATACGCTTCAGGGGAAGCTTTATATTATTGGAATATCTTCTGTTGGAGACAATCTAGATTTCCCCACTGCAGCTCTAACTTCTGATATAGTAGCTATTTATACTTCTTCACAGGTAACTGATAACTCTGTGTGCTTATAGTCAATCTAAATTAATAGCCTTCAACATTATGAGAAACTGTAGGCATTGGGAATGGACACATGTGATAAAGAATATTGTTATGTTCAAAAGACTGTATTCTGTAAGAATTTTATCTTTCACTTGATTTATGTAGTATATTTTTGTCCTTTGTGCTTCTGACTCCTGTTTCTTCAATGGTCTTCCCTAATATTCTGTCTTATAACTCTTCATATCTGTAGATTCCCTTTGCCGTGTATTTTAGTTATCTCAACAGTGATGAAGTATAACTTTTATACACTATGAACATTTCATATGCTTCAGTGATACATCAGTATTTTTTTGACCAAAAAGTTTCATTTTCATTTTTGCTGTTGTCAATAGCCTTTCTCAATTCAGAGTTAGTTTTTGGTTTCAACCCAATGTATAATTTTATTTTATTTTTTGTTACAATTTTAAATAGTTGGGGCTAAGACACCTCAAGGACATTACTAATCCCTTCTGAATCTTCCTTTACGTTGGGTCATCAGGGAAGGCCCTACTTCAAATCTTTTAAGATTCCTGAGCCTCAAAATGTAACACAACAGGTTATGACAATTGAAACCTCATTGAATTTTGCTGCTTAAAATTCCAGGGGCACTTCTAGATAAACAGTCCCTATAGTCAATAAACCATTGCCATAGTTTTTCTATTAAACGCTGTAAGTAGAATGACAATTGACTTTTCACAATATTCTAGGAACATTGTGTATTATCAGACTGAAAATATTCTAGTCTAGGTGCAGTCATATACCTATTGTTCCACTTCGTAATGCCTAATTTTACCATGATTTCATAATTTACAGTAAAAATATACATAACAATATATGAAATGTATACAATAAAACTAATCTGAAATATGAAAATCACCCAGGTGCTAAGTTGTTTTCAGTCTTTTCATAGTTTGGAAATGAAAGTGATTGAAAGCACGCAAAAGGCATAGTTCAGACTTCTTGTAGTTCTAACAAAATGAATTAGGAAAGCAGAAAGAATGGAAATGGAAAATTATTCAAAAGTTCAACATTTCTAGCATTTTCCTTTTGTATCTTTAAAATACTGAAGAATCCTAAAGAGTTATCATTTTACCAATGGGAAAATATAAATTGCTTCTTAATCCATTTGACATTCAACTCATTTGTCAAAGATGGAATTTCACAATAAATTTAATATCCTCATTTGCTTCTGAAGTTCATTAATCCTTGATAGTTGACTTTAACTAATGATTAGTAGTAATTATTCAGGCAACTTCAGTTAGGTTGCATGGTAATCAAAAATGGAAGATAGAGGTCAAATAAATTAGCAGGACAACACTCCAAACTGTCACCCTAGCTGCATAATGTATTTAATAGGTTTTACATCTGACCATTATAGTAATAAAGTTATGACAGGCTTACAAGAACAAAACTATCATGACTAATTAATATATGTCCCCTTTTTAAAGAAAATTGCAATCCTCGCTAGAAATGTCTTTAGGAATACAAAGGTGTATTCTATTATGGCTACAATATGGCTTGCATTTGTAGGCTATGCATTACAAAGTTCATGCACAGCATACATCATCCACAAGAGAGGTCATACACTGGCAACATATAATAGAATATGTCTGGTTTGCAGTGATTAGGACTAGCTCGTAGTCTTCTTTACTGCCCTATATGATATATGTAATGAAGCCAACATCAATTCCACTGATGAATTGTTCTAAATTGTTCAGGAAATTTCTCCTTAGTTCTAGGTTGCTTTTTTCCTTCATTAGAATAGAATTAAGTAGTTCCCATCCAATACTTCTTGTCTGTCTTCAGGTATTTTGGAACGGGGTCTCCAACCTTGGCCACTTTTAAGCCTGGGGGACTTCAACTCCCAGAATTCTGGGAGTTGAAGTCCTTTAGGCTTAAAGTGGCCAAGGTTGGAGACCCCTGCTTTGGAGAATAGGTTAACGTCCTCTTCTTCGTGGCATTCCCCTTAGATATCATATCACCCCTAGTCCTTTTTTTCATTAAAATACACATACCCAATTCCTGCAACTGTTCTTCTTATGTTTTAGCCTCCAGTCCCCTAATTATCTTTCTTGCTCTTCTCTGCACTTTTTCTAAGAGTCTCAACATCTTTTTTATATTGTGGCAACCAAAACTGAATGCAATGTTTCAAGTGTGGTCTTACCAAGGCATTATAAAATGGTATTAACACTTCACATACTTTTTTATCTTTATCTTTTATTTTATTTTTATCCTTTATCTTTGGACAAATCTATTTTGTCCCTATATGACAGCCCTTTGGATACTTGAAGATAGCAATCATGCCTCTGTATAGTCCCAAAAAGAGAATATTTGTAGCTGAGTGTTGAACTATGGGTCCTTAGTGCTTTCTGGGCTTGGTTGTTTTCTTGCAGACATTTCATTACCTAACTAGGTAGCATCTTCAGTGGTAAAAGGGAGTGGGGTTTTCTCTATGTTTAAATACAATGGCTTGCCCTGTCAGTGTAGGTGAGAATCTTGTTTTCTTCTGGGTAATTTCTTGAATAGGATGGATGTTGTTTTCTGTTTCCTTATTGGTTTGAGTACAATTAAATATTCTGTATCACAGTCCTAAATTATAAACAAATCCACATATCACAAACACAAAGTAATACCAGCATCCTAATATAAACAAAATAATAGAGTTCAACATAACAGAGAGATAGTTTCTCCTTTAAAAAAGATAAAAATAAAAAGATTAATCACTGAACTTTACTTAAAAAACAATTGCATAAATTAGGATACATAGATTAGTTATAGAATAAAAAGTTTAAACTCATATTAAATACTAACAGGTCCAGTATATACCACATTTTTCAAGATAACATATCAGCAAATCCAAATGGCATCAACCAGCATAATAACATATCCCATTTTAACCTTGGTAAAATAGACCAACTTTGTATTCCTTTTTATACAGAGCAATCTTTCTCTATAATCCACATACATAGTTGTTAAAACTTGTTGCAAATTTCTGCAATACTTTAAGCAGCCTCTTTTGTAATCAAGCAAAAAGCACTGTGGATCAAGCAGAAAGGAATTGTTCCAATTTCTCTCTAGGATTGTCAATTCTCTTACAGAGTGTCATTTCTATTATTCTCAAGTGGAATTTGTTGCATATCTTTGTTCTGAACACAGGCTGTTCCCAAGAAGACACAAGGTAGTTGACATAATTGATTCAAAGCTTCAGTGTAGTTCCTCAAAGATAACTTTAGGTGCCATTATATCTTACTTATATTATTATGTCTCCAATACCAAAAACAATTTTCCTTTTTCAATTTTCAAACATGAATTTATTGTTTTAAAATAATTTCAAAGTCTTAATGTTCAAAATCTAATATTCCAATGTTTTCTGATCTCTTCATCAATTTAAAATTTTCTGTAGCCAAATTCTTGTCTTGATTTTTGCTGTTTATTTTAATTTCTGAAAAAATTGTGGAAATAGATTTACATTTTTTATACCAAGGCATTCATCTAGTGTTTGCAATTTTGTCTCTTTGTAGGTGTCTAACTTCTTTGCTGCAGTTAATAGGGAATTTCTGAAGATGATTAGCAAGGGAAGTGTGCAAACTTAATGTCCTTTGAAAAGGCTTTTTTTGTGGCTGGAGCAATTCTAGCAAATTTCCTCATCTCTTGATTTCCCTCATCTCCAGAAACTGCTGTCATGCAGTCTCTTTGTGAGGAACAACCATAAATAGAAACAGCTTGGTTGGTCTTGCATCATATCTTAAGTAGATTGGTAGATCAGATACTTATTAAAGGGATGAACATTTTGCCTCTGTTTTTTCACAAATGACATATTCTTCAATATGCCATCTTCCCCAAAAGCCCTCTTAATGCCTTTTCTATTCCTTCATCTTTGTGTCATCCAGACAAGCTCTCTATCCGTCTAATGTTAGCATCTTGCCCATTTCTTTACTGAGTTTTCAGGGTACTCTTTGTCAGATTCTTTAAAAAGGCTGTACCTCATTGTTTGCATCCTTGTATCTGATAAAAATATTCATTTCTGGTTCTAAATATATGATTTTTAAATCTTAAATTAAAGTCAGGGCTCTGCCCACTGTAAATATCTGCTCAAAAAAAGGTTGAGCTTCAACTGCACAGTATTCCATCTTAACTTTTGTGATTCTTCTTCCCACAGTGCCCCTGCTGCCTACAGTCTCACTAAGGCCAAAACCTCATTCCTAAGATTCATTCCTCAGAACAGAAACATTGTGGATAAATTGGCTTTGTAGGCTGCAACAGCATACAAAGCCTTCAAGAATACTTCATCAGTTGCATTTCTCTGAGAAAGGATACTTCATAAAGTTCCTTTCTCAGACTGCAATTAATTCATTATGAAAATTGGATTTTAACTTATAGACATCCCTAAACTTGGGTTTCTGGCATTCTGCCTTCTGCTCCTACATCTCATAACAAATAGGAGTTTGTGGTTTGTCTATTGTGTACTCAGGGCTATAGCTGCAAATGGTCAGAAGACAGAATTCTAATGCCCACTACTTCAGAGGGCAAGTTGTTGAAAGAGTATGTAATTTTGATTTATTTTACACAATTTTTATTCATCTTTATTTTCCTTTTTCTCTTAAGTAAGAAATACGCTGCCTTTGATTGCCTTTGATTCAGAGTATATTATTTGTCTTTAAAAAAACCATTTAACCAAATAATGCTGTATTAATTCATTTTTAAAGTACTCTAATGAATCTTTAGGTTAAATTTAGACAAGCATTAGTGAGCCTGAAACAGACTGTACTTATTTGGCTGGTGCCCATAAATAACGTCATTTGTGGTTCATTGGTCAAATTAAGCTGATAGAGAATGACTAAATCTGTGGGTTGCACTCTTGATGAGTTTTGGCAGAATCCTAAGCAGGCAACTGTAGACGTATTAATGGAAAAGGGGAACAATAGTTTTTGAAAAATTAAAGCACCAGGAAGTGACAGATTAAGAAGTAATGAAATAAGATCACTTGCATTAAAAAAAAGAAAATATTTATTATATCACACCATTTGATTTTAATATAGACAACTCAACATTCTACCATCAGCTTTGTAATATTTGGCCCCTGCCAAGCATTATTTTTCTAGGAATTATATTATGAACATTGCCTTGGAACATTCCCTTGAAAAAATAACGAACTGTTGGAAAAGACCTTAAGCAATTTCGGGGAGCTGAATTTGGGGAGGGTGAAACACAGACCCTGAGATCAGATAGGATCTTTCTCAAAAGACAAGGAAGATTTTGTTTTCAAGGCTGACAAACAAGTGTCACGAAGATTGTTACTGTATCAGTGCAGGAGAAAAAACAGAGAAGATTTAAACCCTGAGGCTGCTATCAGGTTTCTCTTATCTGCAATGAAAACAACTTATCTGTATGAAACACGTCCTTGACTTTTCCCTGCTAGTTCTGGAGTAGGCATTTGAGCTTTCGGAAAAACATTTATTGTTGAGCCCCCATAACCCCAAAACATAAGCCTGCTCTGACACTAACCCAATTTTTGCTGATAAAGCCTTCTGAGATGGCAGTCACACTAAAATTAAGACTTCCTTATCTTGCTTTACTAGAATGTGCACATTGCAGAAAGCCTGAAATGAGAAACTCCACCTCTCCTTTATATGATTCCTAGGTTTAAACTACCCCAACATTTTATGCCACTCCTACCACTTGAAGACCATGTGTACAGAATTTGATTTGTCCCTCCTTGTAATTTCCTTTCTGCTTTGTGTACATTTGAATTCTTGCTCTAGAATAAGGACAAAATTAGAGATTATTTATTTAAATTTGTATACCGCCCCCTCTCCCAGAGGGACTCGGGGTGGTGTACAGCCAGATAAAATATACATATAAATACACATACAATACTTAAAATGAGTTAAAAGAATAAATAATAATAATAAATAGATTGGCCATTATCAAAAGATTAAAAAAATAGATTAAGAAAGCTAAAACCAAATTAAAAACTCTTAAAAACCCCTAGGCCAGACCGGCTTGCTGAAATAAATAGGTTTTCAACGCACATACATCTTAACCAATATAGGTATGATAGTCTTTTTCACCCTGTAAATATGTGTGTGGGTGAGAGAGAGAGAGAGAGAGAGAGAGACAGACAGACAGACAGACAGACAGACAAGAGAGAGAGAAAGAGGGGGAGGGAGGGAGGGAGAGAGAGAGAGAGAGAGAGAAAGAGAGAGTTCTACTGGCTGGAGATTTTGTAAGCAATAGTCCTAATACATCTGAAAGGTATC
Organism: Bungarus multicinctus; assembly: GCA_023653725.1. Classification (NCBI taxonomy): domain Eukaryota; kingdom Metazoa; phylum Chordata; class Lepidosauria; order Squamata; family Elapidae; genus Bungarus; species Bungarus multicinctus. The sequence continues at coordinate 86,384,268 of CM042834.1, forward strand.
AAGTTGAACATTATTTATTTATTTATTTATTATTTAAATTTATATATCGCCCCCTCTCCCAAAGGGACTCGGGGCGGTGAACAGCCAGAATAAAAATACACATATAAAACACATATACAATATTTAAAAATTAAAAGAATTAAATATAATTGGTTCTTACAAAGATTAAAATAAGGGGATTAAGAAAGATTAAAAACCAGATTAAAATTTAAAAACCCCTAGGCCAGACCGGCTTGCTGAAATAAATAAGTTTTCAGTGCACGACGGAAGGTCATGAGATCAGGGACGGTCCTCATATCCGGGGGTAATTCATTCCAGAGAGGGGGTGCCCCCAATGAGAAGGCCTGCATCCTTGGGGTCACCAGCCATCCAGCCGGCGGCACCCCGAGGAGGCCGACTCTATTGGAGCGTATCGGTCGGCGTATCGGTCGGCGGGAGGCCAATAATGGCAGGAGGCGGTCTCGCAGATATCCTGGTCCCGAGCCATGGAGTGGCTATATGTGTTTAAAGGTGATAACTAAGACCTTGAAGCGCACCCGGAGGGCCACTGGGAGCCAATGCAGCTCGCGCAGAAGTGGCGTAACATGGGAGCCCCGAGGAGACCCCAACACCACCTCGCGGCTGCATTCTGCAGCAGCTGGAGCCTCTGGATGCTCTTCAAAGGCAGACCCATGTAGAGAGCGTTGGCATAGTCTAGGTGGGAGGTCACCAGGGCGGAGGTGACCGTGCGAAGCACATCCCGATCCAGAAAGGGCCGCAACTGGTAGATCCTACGGACCTGGCCAAAAGCCCCCCTTGGAAGTGGTCTTCCAATGACAGCCGCACATCCAGGAAGACACCCAGATTGCGGGCCCTCTCTGTGGGGGCAAGAGTTTCCTCCCCCCCACAGCCAGCGATGGAACCAGCTGGCTGTACTGGGGTGCCGGGAAGCACAGCCACTCAGTCTTAGATGGGTTGAGCTGAAGCCTGTTCCACCCCATCCAATACCGCAGGGCTTCCAGGCACCGGGTCATCACTTTGACGGCTTCATCAGGGTGGCCCGGGGTAGAGATGTACAGCTGAGTGTCATCAGCGTACTGATGGAACTCTACCCCAAAGCCACGGATGATCTCACCCAGCGGCTTCATATAAATGTTGAACAAAAGGGGTGAGAGCACCAACCCCTGAGGCACCCCACAGACTAGGGGCCTCGGAGCCGACCTCTGCCCCCCTGCCAACATGAATTGTGAGCGGTCAGAGAGGAAGGAGGAGAACCACCGCATAACACCCACTCCCAACCCCCCCAGCCGTCGCAATAAGATACTGTGGTCGACAGTATCGAAAGCGGCCGACAGATCTAAGAGGACCAGGACAGAGGAATAACCTCTGTCACGGGCCCTCCAGAGATCATCCACCAATGCAACCAATGCCGTCTCCGTGCTGTGTCCGGGCCTGAAGCCCGATTGGCGTGCATCCAAATAGACAGATTCATCCAGGTGCTGGGGAAGCTGTCGTGCTACCACACTCTCAACAACCTTCACCACAAAACGAAGGTTGGAGACAGGACGATAATTAGATAACAAAGTTGGGTCCAGGGACAGTTTCTTGAGGAGGGGTCTCACCACCGCCTCTTTCAAGGCGGCGGGCAGATATCCCTCACTCAAGGAAGTGTTAATAATACCCTGAAACCAACCTCGTGTCACCTCCCGGGTGGCCAACACTAGCCAGGAGGGACACGGGTCCAATAAACATGTGGTAGCATTCAGTCCCCGCAGCAACCTGTCCATGTCTTCGGGGGTCACAGGATCAAACTCCTCCCAAATGACTGCTTCAAATTCCGCCCCTGACCCCCCACCCAGAGTTGCCCATTCAGAGTCCAACCCATCCCGGATCCAAGCGATTTTATCCACCAGGAAATTCTAAAAGTCCTCAGCCTGTCCCTGCAAGGGGTCCTCCCGTGCTCCCCTTCCTGGAGGGAGCAGGTCACTCTAAACAGGGCTGCCGGGCGGTTTCCTGCAGACGCAATAAAGGTGGAAAAGTAAGAATGCTTTGCCACCCTTATCGCCACTCAATTGGTCTTAATATAAGACCCTAATAGTGTTCAGTCAGGTCCGGAGCGAGTAGTCCTCCAAATACTCTCCAGGGGTCTTTTCCGGCGCTTCATCTCCCTCAGCTTCCCAGAAAACCAAGGGGCCGAGTGAGAGTGGCCCCAGGTCAGAGGCCACAAGGGCACGACCTGGTACAGGGCCCCAGCCGCCACCCTATCCCAGGTGGCGACCAGGTCCTCAACCGAGTCATGTGTTCGAATGTCAGGACATGGCCCAAGCTCCATCAGGAACCTATCTGGATCCATCAGGTGGCTGGGACGGTACCAACGTATTTGGTCTGCCTCCCTGCGATGGGGGGGAGCGGCCTGGAAGTCCAGCCTAAGGAGTGAATGATCTGACCATGACAAAGGCTCAACAAAAACGTCCCCAACACTAAGATCATCCTGCCACTGTCCAGAGACAAAAACCAGATCCAGGATGTGACCCCCAATGTGAGTGGGTTCCCTAATTAATTGGGTCAGGCCCAAGGCTGTCATGAAAGCCAAGAACTCCTGAGCAATCCCTGAGGCCCCACCAGCCAAAGGCAGGTTGAAATCCCCCATGACCATCAGCCTGGGGGGTCTCAACCGCCAGACCGGCTATGACCTCAAGGAGCTCAGGCAGAGCCGATGTCACATAGCAGGGAGCCAGGTATGTGATCAATAGACCTATCTGAACCCCGGAACCACACTTTACAAAAAGGGACTCACATCCGGTCGTCTGAGGAACAGTGGATTCCCTAGGTCCCAGATCCTCCCGAATAATTACCGCAACCCCCCCACCCCTCCCCTGGGCCCTGATGATGTGAGCTCTAGAATAAACTAAAAAAAAAAAAAACCACCCAGAAATTATCTACAAATGATAGACATGGTAATTTTAATGAAATTCCTATGACTTAACCATATACTTAACCATATACTTAAGTCAAATGAGAAATAATGAATATTATTAGGGTTAATGTATAATAATATAATCAGGTAATGAATTCAAATGAATGGGAGCATATGTCCTAAGGGTCTAATAACAATTTTTCACTTGGACAGCATCATATGAGATTGAGAAGATACTGTGTCATTTGAGACTAGGGTCACCTTCAACCTTCTGCCTCCTAGATGCTCAGTTTAATCCCAAGATGCAGCAAGGTTTTTTTGCTCAGTTGTACACTTGTTTTGCCTTCCAATGAATTCAGACTTTCATATTGTCCATAATTTTCATTTAAAGGAAACCTGGCCATACTTCTTTTTGAAAATATGTAACTTCCTTTTCCTTTTATGAACATATTTATTAGTTATTATTTTGATTTATATAATGCTTCAATTATGTGTGAGTGTAAGTGGCTCACACTCCCAATTATAGTAAACAACACAAAATGAAAACACTAAAAAGTTAAAAATACCCAAAGTAGAGAGTAGCTTCAAGGACTTCTGTAATATACAAGTTCTAATCTATTTCCTGGACTCTAATAGAAGTGCAACTGATTTGATCTTGGGGGAAATCAAAGAATGGAACGAAGAAAAAGGAAGTCCAGTTGCCTTCTGAAAAAACACCATTGAGACAACCATGACCTGGATGACTGAGAATCTCTACAGGTTTTAGTTATACAATTTGGGATGAACACCTTTCAATGGTGTGAGAGTAGGAATGAATTTCCAGAGAAAAATTGCAGACTGCAGGAACCAGGAGCACCACTCAGGTGACCCTGGAGGACCCTCTAAAAGTATGCAAATAACCAGCTGTCCACAAGGAATATAAATCCTTCCAATCCCCACTATCCTGTTAAAGTTGAAGAAGCTTCTTGAATGAGAAGCGAAAAGTCTTCAAAGAAAAAAAAAAACAAGAAAATCTAGTTGCCTCCTGAAAAAGCACTATTGGAACTAAGAACGGAGCAGTGACAGGAACGTCTGCATATAGACAGTGCCTCATATTCCCATATGGCAACACCCTCCAGGAATAAAGACAGAAGAAGATAGATAGCACTTATTGGAGCGACAGGTACAACGAATAAGTGGTAGTCTATGTAGATAGCCCAGTACTTGGGATTTACTTGCTATTGATTAATTTTCTGCAAATTAGAGAAGCAAGGTATAAAATATTTAAGTCTTTTCCAGTTAAGCTGAAATAAGCTGCCTAAAACGGACCATTGCAATATTAAATTGCCATTGTAAAGTTCCCAGCCATATTATTTTGTTTAGAGTATATTCCTTTTTTTTTTTTTCCTCAGAGCAGCTTGGTAAAATCAAATTTTGCTTCCATTTGACTATATTAACAATGAGAGGCACAAATGTATTCTAAATATTAGTCACTAGGGTATTTAATTAATAATGGTTGCAGGATTGCAGAAAGAATTTAATATACTAATCATTTCCAAATTAGCTTCAACCCTTTTAAAAAGATAATCTGAAAAATGATATAAACTCTTTCAGGTTATAATATACTCTGTGATTAGAATTCATCCTACTCCTTTTAAAATTGCTATTTTACAAGACTGCATATTTAACACTTTCCCCAAGTGAACTAGGGATACTAGAAACTGAAGAAAGGTTTAATAAAACCTTTCCCCAATAAACAAATTCTTGTATTATGAAAGCTTGAATCGTTATTAGTACTAAGGACATTTTCCTATTCCACATTTACAGTATCTCCTACAGCTTTTATTCCAAATAGGGTATGATGTTTAGTGTCTCCAGTATTGAACGTGTATACATATAAAAATAATTAAACAATATTATTGATGAGTTGTACAATATTAAATAACAATTTCTGTTTGAATATGTTGCTCAGTTAATTGAAGATGCTAGTAAACAGAAAAAATAAAGAATTATTGTGGGAATTTAATAGTATTTGCCCCTGTTCCATATTTATAATAATTAAAAAACAAATACATTAAGGTGAATATACATGTCCCAGGATAAGAAACAAATTACATAACCAATAATGAAAAATTATACTGCTAATTCTTTAGCTGATGTTGGTTTCTTACACATCAAGTCCTTCCCAAGAATCTAGGACATTGTAATGTTTCAACATAGTACATGTATGGATCTAAGTGTCGTGACTTTTTGTAATTGATAGATGGAAATTTTATTAATGCACAATTTTTCTAAGTGATATCTATGATTTTTGGTATGGCACCCAGGCATTTTATGTCATAATCTTTCAAACTGCATTTTTCAAAACTTGATACTCTGTGATCTTCTTCAATTCATTTACTTCTATCCTACTGTCTCCTAGAATTGCTGCATCAATTATCCACACTGTATTATAATTACTTATTATATTTATATACTGCTAGACTCTTGATGACTATTTTGCATACATTACTATCCAGGGGTGGGATTCTACCAGTTCGTACATATTCACTAGAACCGATTGTTAACATTCTAAGCAGTTCAGAGAACCAGTTGTTAGAAGAAATTACTGGCCTAATCCTGTAAGGAAGGCAGGAAGGAAACATTCTGGTGTTGCTTACAGAAACTGCCTCTCCATTAACCCTTATTATATTCTTGGCAGGACTAGACTTCCTGTCTCAGGAACATCTCTGGAGTTTTTTTTCCCTCTCCTTTGCTGCTACTTTGCTTGTGTGTAGTGACCATTCAAAGTTACAATGGCACTGAAAAAAGTGATTTTTCAGTGCCATTTTTCACACTTACAACTGTTGCAGAATCCCCACAGTCATGAGAGGTCAGGCAAAGAGATGCATGCCTCAATGTGAGTGATATTGAGTTGGCCACACCCAGCCAATAACATGACCACCAAGCCATGTCTACTCAGTCACATGACTATCAAGCCACGCCCACCATCTAAGCCATGTTCATAGAACTGGTTGTTAAAAATTTGAATCCCACCCGTTACTATCCCACTATAAGTAGTGTTTATATTCATAAAGATATACTAAGCAGGTTATGATATTAAATCTCCACCAAACCATTTCCAATAAAAACTCCTCCACATGCATCATAATCCATTTTATATTAGTTTGTATTTCTAAGATTATCAATGAGTCATGTCTGTCCAGTGTAGATAATAGCCAACACTCCAGAAGATAGGCTTCAGATATGGAAGGATCTTTACAGACTTGAACACTGGGTCCTTTCTAATAAAATTAAATTCAATGGAAAAGGTAAGGCTCTAATTTAGGCAAGAAAAACCAAATGCACAGGAATAGGTGGTACCTGGCTCAACAGTAGTAACTGCAAGAGACATCTTGGACTCCTAGTGGATAATCACTTAAAAATGAGCCATCAGTGTGCAGCAGCTGCCAAAAAAAGCCAACACAGTCCTAGGCTATATTAACAGAGGGTTAAACATATTAGTACTGCTTTACAATGCGTTGGTAAGACAATACTTGGAATAGTGCATCCAGTTTTGGTCACCCTGATATAAAAAGATGTTGAGACTCTAGAAAGAGTGCAGAGAAGAGGAAAAAAGATGATTAGGTGACCGGAGACTAAAACATATGAAGAAATGGAATTGGGTATGTCTAGTTTAATAAAAAGGTCTAGGGGTGACATGATAGCAGTGTTTCAATATCTAAGAGGCTGCCACAAAGAAGAGAGGGTCGACCTATTCTCCAAAGCACTTGAAGGCAGGATGAGAAGCAATGGATGGAAACTAATCAAGGAGAGAAGCCACCTAGATCTAGGGAGAAATTTCCTGGCAGTGAGAACAATAAACCAGTGGAACAGCTTGCCTTCAGAAGTTGTGGTTGCTCCATTTCTGGAGTTTTTCAAGATTGGACAGCCATTTGCCTGGAATACCTGAGCAGGTGGCTGGACTAGAAGACCTCAAAAGTGCTGTCCAACACTGCTATTCTGATATGTTTTTTAAACAAGGTAGTACATATATAGGTATACTGGGAATAAATAAAATGTAGGATGCTATATTTCAGGATCAAATTTTGATTTGATTCGATTTGAAGCTTCAAGATTGTATTATGATAGTCTTTTTATTTATCCTGGGAACTAATACATGATGTTAATTTGATGATGATAATAGCAATGTTTTCAAACCATACAATAAGGAAATATGAAGTTTGTTCAAGATTTTATAACTCAATAAAATTTCTGTGTTTTTTGCAGCAGTTGTCTTCTTTATACCTTTTCTAAAACATAATGAATCTGCAAAAGAATTTTAGTGTACATTTAAGCAAAAAAATAAATGAACACTTTTATTGTGCGTTTTTTTTGAAGGCTCACACTTTGTCTGAAAAGAGATACTAATGCATGTTTCACCTGAAAGGGATTTACATGCGTTTTTCTTACTACCAAAACATGAAGTGAATAAGGCAGAAAAGAACTAGGAACACCAGAATTATAGAATACATTTACAGAAGTTTAGACTTAGTTGATTAGAATGTGTCTTCAAGTTGGGAAGCCATTTAAGTTGCTAAATAAATAAATGAAAGATTTATAAAAGATTTATAAATAAATACATGCATGCATACTTTTATTTCTTGGTTATACCCTAGATACAATTAAAAAACAAACTACTGAGTAATTTTGAAATTAAAACAAAACTGGTCCAGATCAATAAGCAAAAATATGCTAAAAGAATACCACATAATCCAGATCAATAAGCAAAAACATTTATTTATTTATTTTATTTATTTATATTAACAGTTATATACCGCCCTTCTCCCTAGGGACTCAGGGCGGTGTACAGCCGAATCAAACCCCGAACAATACAAAGTTAAAAAGAAATTAAATAGTGGCTGTTTAGAATTAAAACAACCCTCCCCCCTAAATTAAAAACCCAAGTTAAAACCGAATTAAGGAGACAATTAAAACTACCTCAGCCCAGGCCAGCCTGCTAAAATATGCTAAAAGCCTGCTAAAATATGCTAAAAGAATACCACAAAATATGCTAAAAGAATACCACAAAATATGCTAAAAGAATACCACATAATCCAACGTTGTTGTGGTCTTTACCGTTTTCTCTTATACAAACTATCTGAACTGAGTTGTCTCTTGCTCCTCTGAAATGCATTACCTCCCTCCTGGGAATCCAGATCAGATTCCATCACCATCTGTCTGAAGATAAGTTCATCATGTTTCATTTAACAGAACATTCCCCCTCCTTCAAATGTGCATAGATTCTTACTAGTAATGTATGCTATCAGGTGACTATTTCTTATAAAATCTGAAAGTCCAGTGATTGTAATAAATCACTTGGTTGTCTTGTAAAATAAATGTATTTTACTCTAACACATTTGTGATCTCTAAAATTTTTTGACTTTGTTGCCTTGATCTATTTACTTTTATAAAACCGGCAATGCCATTTCCCTCCTCTTGACTCCAAAACAAATTTCTCATGATCACATAGAACAGCAGCCCCCAACCTTTGGGGCAGCAGGGATTGGTTCTGCAGAGAAGAGTTTTTTCCATGGACCAGAGGGGGTGTGGTTTTGCAGGCTGCCTGCATCCCGCAGATGGAGCTTTGCTTGTTTGCATGGAGCAGTTGCCGGCATGTCACGGAGCGGTGCCAGTCCACAGATTGAGAGTTGGGAACCCTGATATAGAATATATTAGGCTTCATTTGCTTTGCTAATAATGAGTAACACAACACATTGTATAATATTGCATTTATATTCTAATATTAACTCCAAATATAAACTTTCATTGACTATTATATTAGTTGCATTAAATGTTAAACCAAATGGCAGAGATATACATTGTTGTGTGATCATGATATACCTTAATACCTTAAATGCACATAAAACCTGAAAATTCAGAAGAGATCTGGAATTGGTAAGGTAATGCCATAATAACCATTATCCAGGTTATTAGGGTTTAGAGAAAGCACTTAATGGAATACAATTTTTTTTTTTCAAAATTTTATAACAGTGTCCGAATTTCATTGCTGAACAACGCTTTCAACCTTTAATAGTCATGGTGTTCTTAGATTCTTAATTTTTTTTACTTGTACCTAATTCCCTTTCTGATGTTAACTTCTATTCACATGATCATGAATGATAATTAAATATATTCATTAATGCCTGTATGATACATTAAATTAAGTATAGCATTATGCATGGTGTCGTGAAAATCCCCTGCCTCTCTGACATGTATTAAAAACCAGAATTAATGAAATTGTATGGAATGAGAATTTGAAATATTAAAGAAAGCATTTGAATTGAATGCCTTCAAATAATGATTAGAAAATTTATGGGATTATAATTGCTAAAAATAATTATGTTTCCATAGAATGTTTGGTTTCACAGCATTATATCACTGTTGTTAGGAATTGAAAAAAGTGACAAGGGAAGGATGCTGCTAGAGAGATATAAATGGGCTTGTGTTGTCTGCTTTTAGATAATGAATATTAAATCAAATTGACCTTAATCAAACAGAGATTCATGCCAAAAGTCTTTAGCTATGTCCTTGACAAAGGAATTTCCAAAGTTCTTGGGCTTTCACACAATCAAACACACTTTTTGCTTTTCATCATTCTCCACTCTCCCCCTTCCATTTTTATCATCTAACACATTAATTACCATTCTCAAATGCTACAGCATTAAGAAGAGAATATAGGTTCTTGTCATATTTCAAGTATTACTAGCATGCTACACATACTATTTAGAGAGAAGAAAAAAGAGTTGCTCAAGAATCATACCGCCTTTGATTTTGTCTTCGGTGTAAATTTACAAAAATCAGATGCTGAACTTATTAAAAATTATCCCCAAATGAATGATTGTATTCAGCCCAACTCTTAATGTTCTCACAAACTCTCCTTCTAAAAGAGGGAGACATGGAAATTTATAGGAGATAAAAAGTAGGTGAGTGACATGTCGCTCAATTTTATAGGTTTTATGGTAATGAATCTTAAAAGAAAATGCAAATAGACCTTCTAACCTGAAAACTGAATGTATGGAAATGCTAAGTGAAAACATCCATTTAAAATCTGATTCAAAAAGAATATATAGATATGGCTTTGTAATACACAAGCTCTCTGTTTTTAAAAGCAGGCAAGGACTAAAAATGAATTCAACATTGTACCCTGTTGATTTTTTTTAAAGAAAGAGTGGAGCTCAGGTAGCCTGAAGATTAGGAGTGATGGAAATATTTTGCACGTTCACCAATTTTGTTTTCCATAGGAAAGTAATAAGTAGAATGAGAAAAAAAATAGTATCCCACTTCTCTAGATAAATGTAGCTGTCAGCGTTGCTGGCTGACCCATCATAGATGCCACAAAGAGAGGGAAATGATGGCATGTGCACAAATCCCAAGGCTTAGAATAGAACAGAACAGAATAGAATACTATTCTAGCCAAATGTGATTAGATACACAACTAATTTGGCCAAGTGTGATTAGACACACAAATAATTTGTCTCCAGCACACATACAAGTATATCAGGATACAAATACAAAAAGCTGGATTTGTGTTGTGATGTTACCACAAACATTTTGCCTTTTTTTCTTTGTTGAAGTTTCTAACAAACACCTATCTATGTGTCATATGTAAACTGAAAGCTCTGATCTCTACTTTAGAGAGAGAGAGATATTTTACCTGGGAACTTAGCCAAACCTTTTAATATGCCTATGTGTACAACATGAATAAACACACAGAACATCTCTTCAGTGAATTTGCCTCTTGGTCTCCGAGAAAGCTTCAGTTGTTTTGCATCAGTATAGGGAATAGGAACTACAATGGAAGTTCAGTTCTTGCAACCTCTGGCAAATCTCCTGTATTATGCCTAGAAGCCTCTTTCATTGAGAAAATGTGCTTTAAAACAGAACTGAGCCAGAAGCGATGACATTTCATCGACTCCTCTGCTTGCTGCGAATAGCACATTTCATTGGAAATCATTTGTTGAGGGCAGAGAAGTTCTCAACGCACAGCTCTACTCAATACCCATCTGTAGCTCCACTTGTAGGAAAATATTTTTCACCCTCCAAAAATGATCATTGCCATACGGTTTCTCTTTCAAAATAACAGTACCGGGGAGACAATTAGCTACAAGCCCAATATAGAAAACTTCAGCAATGCTTAGCACAGTAGCACTTTTCACAAGGTAAATCGCTTTATAGTGACTGGGGAACATTCCTTTCTTCTCTCTCTTCCTCACATAATATTATCACCTAGAAATGTGATATTCTTCTGAGCAAAGATACTTAATTGAAACCATAAATCACAGCTTCTTACCTGTGTACCAACTGTTTGCGGCTTACACAAGTGGCTGTCTCGTAGTCATGAGTGACACACACTTTGTGAGGGCTGCACTTTACCTTCAAACACGGATCTTTAGATGGGTCAAGGGCTATTAAAAACAAGACACAAAGAAGTTGTTTAGAAGATTACCCCTTTCGTTCAGTCAAAATACGGACTTAAAAATCAAAACCACTTCTCAGCTATTTTTGAAGTGCTGTAAGTACTTAACCCATTCGACCTCACAATTCTGTGTGATGAATGTTATTCAGATATTGTCATCTGGTCAAGGTCATTCAATGAACTTTTAAAGTAATTAATTTGGGCTTTAAAGTAGCCCTATGCTGTATATTGTGCCTTCAAGTCATATTTTACTTTTTCAGATAAGTTGTGGGCTTTGGTGTTTTTTTGGCAAAAATGTTCAAAAGAATTTACCACTGCCTTCTTCCTATGGCTGAGAGAAAGTGGCTAGTCCAAAGACATCCAGCTGGTTTCATGTTCATGGATAGAAGGCTACAATTTAAGTCTCTTGGTTTCTAACCCATTATACCAAACTTGTTCTTAGTTATGGACTTTAGTAACTGCAATATCCTAGCTACTGTGCTCCAAATATTATTTTGAAGAACAACCATGTGTAACTATTGCCAACACATATGAAAGAACTAAGATTCAATGGTTATCTAGATTGCAACTGACATGGACAAATATGTATTAATTCTGGTGGATAGATAGACGGTGAAATATGTTTACATTTTAAAAAAAGAAGATAGATCTGGCCTGAAGAAAAATTATCTAATTTTATCCTCATCCTAAGCCAAAATTGCAGGGAATATTTTATCAGTTCCACTGTTCAATTTTTTAAGCTTTGGCATCCTAGAATTGCTTTTAACTAATGTTAATAAAGAAGAATGTTACATGGAATTCCTCAAGCCTGTCATGCATAGAATACTGGCCTGCATATTTTTTTTCTATATCTGTTGAAATAACAATGACATGCCAAGGTATTAAATAATTACTATTGTGTAATAAAATATATAGCAATTCCTGATCCTGAACGTTTAGTAATTTTGTGTTTTTAAAATATATGCTTTTCTTCTATTGACATAACTCTTAAATGAACCAAAGCATAACATTCCACTTTCATCTAGTGCTAGAACGACACACAAATCCTAATAAGGAATGGACATACTATCCTTATTGAAAATACACTTAAAAATTACCTTCATTTGCAAATAATCTTTGAAATTTTTTGTGTGTGTGCATACATACACATACACACACACACACACACACACATGAATATTATATTTATTGATAAAATACAATTAATTACTTTTGTGTTACAATACTATTTTTATGGTAAATGTAGCACTACATTGTTATTGGGCTTGTGTAATTAATAATATTGTATTTACTGAAACTTTGGCCTACTGTTTTAATTTTAGAGAAAGAAAAATACCACTGATTTGGATTTTTCCCAATACATGGTAATTAAAATATTGTCACATCTGACAGATATAGCAACCTACTCAGTGGTGGGATTCAAAAATTTTTACTACTGGTTCTGTGGGCATGGCTTGGTGGGTGTGGCATTGCTTGGTGGGCATGGCAGGGGAAGGTTACTGCAAAATCTCCTCCCCTCCCCACCCCACTAATCTACTTTTCAGCTCAGTTCTCCTTTGCAGGGCAACAAAAGAAGACCCAGCCAATCAGCTGGGACTCAATGGAAGGCAGAGAATAGATGGGGAAAGGGCCAGTCAGAGGTGGTATTGGCTGGTTATCTGAACTACTCAAAATTTCTGCTATCAGTTCTCCGAACTACTCAAAATTTCTGCTACTGGTTCTCTAGAACTGGTCAGAACCTGCTGAATACCACCTCTGAACCTACTGATGTTTTGCTAATATTGTAATAGCAGGTTTAATATAAAATGGTTCATTTAGCTTATGCTACACCTTTAGGGTACAGAGTTCAAACACAAACAACAACAGAAGCATGTCATCAGGAAAGGGGCTGAAATGAAAAGATACATTAGCACCTTCTTGAAATATGTATTTATTTTTTAAATGGGATGTCAAAAAATGGCAAAAACAATAGACTTATGTACCACTTCAAAGTGCTTTAGAGTCCTCTCTAAGCAGTTTACAGAGTTAGTATTTAAGCCCAACAACCTGGTTTCCCATTTTACTGACCTCAGAAGGATGGAAAGTTGAGTCAACCTTGAACTGGTCAGAATCAAACTGCAGTCAGTCAGCAGAATTAGCTTGCAATACTGCATTCTAATCACCCATTTCACAGAACCCAACCTCCCCACCAATACAGACTTTTTTAAGAAAAGAAACAATTGGAAGAGCTGAAGAACTAAGTTAGAGACAAATTATGATAGAAAAAAGCTATCTATGTGGTTGCTAAGAGTTGACAATAACTTAATGATACATAATCAAACTATTATTTACTACCCATCTAGATATTATGAAAGTTCCTTGCATATTCTCAGGTAATCTTCAATTTGCAACCATTCAAAGCTACAATGGCTCTGAAAAAAAAAAGACTGATGACCAATTCTTGCACATGAGACCACTGCAGCATCCTCAATGTCACATGATCAAGTTCAAGACATTTCACAATCAGCACATTATTCGATTCACTTATATATCAAACTTATTAACTGCCTATGTCCCTCACAGAGTATTTATAATAATTGCAAGCATCCCAGGGTCATATGCTTGCCATTTGTGACCTTCCAAGCCAGCTTCCAACAAGAAAAGTTAGTGGGAGAAGCCATATTAACCGTGTGATTCTCTTAACAACTACAGTGGTTCGCTAAACAATTGTGGCAATAAGGGTAGTGAAATTGGATACGACTGACTTAACTCTATTGCTTAGGAATGGAAATTCTTATCCAAATTGTGGTTGTAAGTTCCTGTATCATGGTTCCGAGTCTAGCCAGTAAGGGAAGAGACCACGCTGTTGGTAGAGAAATGCTCCTTTATCTTTTCTCCACTTGTCATGTGGTGACACAGGTTTAGTCAGCATTACATTCTTCCACCCTCCAGTTGATTATGAGGACTTGGCATGCCCTGCCAAGGCTTGTTCCAGCAAAGAATTATGGGCCTTGGACTTCTTAGTTCCATGCCAGCCTCAAATGCTGCTGCTTCTTTCCTCACTCTTCTGTCCCACCCCTCTGTGAGTCTTTTGTGACCCCCAATAACCCATCAGTCAGCCCATGCAACTCCCTCCTCCCGCCTTCCTTGTGGCAACTTTGAAAAGGCATGCAGGGGCGTGGCCTCGATGTTGCCATCTCGGACATTGACAGACTGGGTCAGGCCTGCCTCTGTTCAAAACCCAAGATACAAAATCCCCGACTCCACTGAAGTAGAGAACAAGTACTTTTACTGTGTTTGAAATGATAGTAGCGAAAGCAAGATAAGATCTGATTCAAAAAGCATGAAAGTTACAAGGTGAAAGTTTCCCCAAATCACTCCCCCCAGGATCCCATGCTGAATGATCAATCCATGTCCCACATAATGTCATGTGAAGCTCATCTTCAGGAATTTTGCCCACCTGGAGTTCTAGGACAGTTGGCCTTGACTGGGTGTAAACAACTCTATTCAGCAGTGCAGTAATTATTGAGAGCAAACCTCCCGTTTAGTTCACATGGGCCTTCACCTCATCAGTTCTCTTCCCAAACCCAAATGCTATGTCCCACCACCAGTTACTATGGCAGCTGATAGCAAGCATGCATGAGAAGAAAATCCCATGCTGGAAATCCGGCTGACACACTGTCTGTATTGAATAAAGATTTGAGCTTAGTCTAACTTTGCTGTTTAGACATCAAAACTGAACTTTCAGTAGGATTGCCTTCCTTTCCTTCAAGAAGGGAAAATTGGACTCTAGAACAGAGTGTGGTGGGGAAGGTTGCACCTATTTGTAAGTACATAAACCAAACAGCTTTCCCAGAATCTTGCTGCATCTGCAAAGGGCAGTAATACAATCCCAGGAAAAGATGCAATTCCTTTAAGAAGTTATACTTTGGTGCCATGAATGTCTCTGTGCATTCCAAAGCAACTTTTGTTCTAATCCAAATACTGCACATATCAAGTGACATCAGGGATCTGGAAGACTTGGATATACATATTTGGATACCGCTGACAATACTGCTACCCTTCAAAAAGACCTCGATTATGTATCAGAATTGTCAAACAAATGTCAACTTCAAATCTCAACAAATAAATTCTCTGTCTTACATATTGGCAAATATATGTGTGTGTGTGTGTGTGTGTGTGTGTGTGTGTGTGTGTGTGTGTGTGTGTGTGTGTAAGGTTTTGAGCTGATAAATAATTAAATAAGGGAGACTAGGATAGATCTATTTCGAGCTAGTTAGCTCTCTTCAGCTAGCCATACCCTTACTGGGATTTGAACCAGGGAAGAATTACATGTGAGGCAGTTGTAATTGCCACTAGACCACTGGTTCTATCCTGTTCGGCTGAGGCAGGGGAATAAATATATACTTTGTGTTACAACACCCTGTTAAGCCCCAATTAAGGGAGAAAGCATACTGCTTTCTTTTCTGTCTTTCGGCTCATCACCAGAGACCATACCGACAGAAAGCTATTTGTTTCGTTGTCTTTTGTTTACATGTGTGTAAGGTTTTGAGCTGATAAATAATTAAATTAGGGAGACTAGGATAGATCTATTTCGAGCTAGTTAGCTCTCTTCAGCTAGCCATACCCTTACTGGGATTCGAACCAGGGAAGAATTACATGTGAGGCAGTTGTAATTGCCACTAGACCACTGGTTCTATCCTGTTCAGCTGAGGCAGGGGAATAAGTATATACTTTGTGTTACAACACCCTGTTAAGCCCCAATTAGCTGAAGAGAGCTAACCAGCTCGAAATAGATCTATCCTAGTCTCTCTTATTTAATTAGTTATTAGTTCAAAACCTAACACACATGTAAACAAAAGACAACGAAACAAATAGCTTTTGAGGCTGGCATGGAACTAAGAAGTCCAAGGCCCATAATTCTTTGCTGGAACAAGCCTTAGCATGGCATGCCAAGTCTTCATAATCAACTGGAGGGTGGAAGAATGTAATGCTGACTAAACCTGTGTCACCACATGACAAGTTGAGAAAAGATAAAGGAGCATTTCTCTACCAACAGCGTGGTCTCTTCCCTTACTGGCTAGACTCGGAACCATGATACAGGAACTTACAACCACAATTTGGATAAGAATTTCCATTCCTAAGCAATAGAGTTAAGTCAGTCGTATCCAATTTCACTACCCTTATTGCCACAATTGTTTAGCGAACTACTATAGTTGTTAAGAGAATCACACGATTAATATGGCTTCTCCCACTAACTTTTCTTGTTGGAAGCTGGCTTGGAAGGTCACAAATGGCAAGCATATGACCCTGGGATGCTTGCAATTGTTGTAAATACTCTGTGAGGGACATAGGCAGTTAATAAGTTTGATATATAAGTGAATCGAATAATGTGCTGATTGTGAAATGTCTTGAACTTGATCATGTGACATTGAGGATGCTGCAGTGGTCTCATGTGCAAGAATTGGTCATCAGTCTTTTTTTTTCAGAGCCATTGTAGCTTTGAATGGTTGCAAATTGAGGATTACCTGAGAATATGCAAGGAACATTCATAATATCTAGATGGGTAGTAAATGATTGTTTCATTATGTATCATTAAGTTATTGTCAACTATTAGCAACCACATAGATAGCTTTTTTCTATCATAATTTGTCTCTAATTTAGTCCTTCAGCTCTTCCAATTGTTTCTTTTCTTAAAAAAGTCTGTATTGGTGGGGAGGTTGGGTTCTGTGAAATGGGTGATTAGAATGCAGTATTGCAAGCTAATTCTGCTGACTGATTGCAGTTTGATTCTGACCAGTTCAAGGTTGACTCAACTTTCCATCCTTCCGAGGTCAGTAAAATGGGGAACAAGGTTGTTGGGCTTAAATACTGACTCTGTAAACTGGTTCGAATCCCAGTAAGGGTATGGCTAGCTGAAGAGAGCTAACTAGCTCGAAATAGATCTATCCTAGTCTCCCTAATTTAATTATTTATCAGCTCAAAACCTTACACACATGTAAACAAAAGACAACGAAACAAATAGCTTTCTGTCGGTATGGTCTCTGGTGATGAGCCGAAAGACAGAAAAGAAAGCAGTATGCTTCCTCCCTTAATTGGGTCTTAACAGGGTGTTGTAACACAAAGTATATATATATATACTCAGAAAATAAAATACAAGCTGAATAGTCAATTGTTGATAATCCAAACTCTGTCAAGGACCTTGGAGTACTCATCTCTAATGATCTAAGTGCTAGAGCCCACTGTAACTACATAGCCAAAAAGGCATTAAGAGTTGTTAATCTAACCCTATGTAGCTTTTTCTCTGGTAATATCACACTATTAACTAGAGTATACAAAATATTTGCTAGACCAATACCTGAATACAGCTCATCGGTCTGGAACCCACACTATATATCTGATATTAACACAGTAGAGAAAATATTT
The DNA here is from genome assembly GCA_023653725.1 of Bungarus multicinctus. NCBI lineage: Eukaryota > Metazoa > Chordata > Lepidosauria > Squamata > Elapidae > Bungarus > Bungarus multicinctus. Next base: position 86,402,006 of record CM042834.1, read on the forward strand.
CACAAGAAGAGTTCTCCACTCCTCTACTCATTACAGAATACCTTATGCCACCAGACTTGAAATTCTAGACCTAGAAAACCTAGATCTAAGCCGCCTTCAGTCCAATCTAAGTATAGTATATAAAATTATATATTGCAATGTCCTACCTGTCAATGAATACTTCAGTTTCAACCATAACAATACAAGAGCACACAACAGATACAAACTCAAGGTTAACCGCACCAAACTTGATTGCAGGAAATACGACTTCAGCAACAGAGTGGTTAATGTCTGGAATACTCTATCTGACTCTGTGGTTTCTTCCCCAAACCCCAAAACTTTAACCTTAGACTGTCTACTATTGACCTCACCCCTTTCCTAAGAGGTCTGTAGGGGCGTGCGTAAGTGCATCAACGTGCCTACCGTCCCTGTCCTATTGTTTCTTTTTATTTTTCTTATATATATCTATTTCATATATTCATAATTATGTTATACTTATACCTGTTATCTTATAATTGCTTGACAAAAAAAATAAAATAACGATATACAGAGGTTCCTTTCAGCTAAATATTCAATTTTCAGCTATTGATGGAGCATGTACTGATGTTAGCCAGCAGGTAGCACTATTTTCCTCATGATGAGTTAAATGGATTCTAGTAGGATGAACTAATAAAAAGGATAACCTGGTGGCCATCCAAATTGTAACGCAAACAACTAATCCAGATTGGGTAGATTAAACTGCACCATTTTATTTACATCAAAATATTTAGGTCTTTCAAATCAGGAATTACATGTAGCTTAATACCTGCTGGATCAACATAGTAACAAAGATCTTAAAATCTGCAATATACAAATGTTCAAATTATCATTTAGACTAAATTCTTGTTTACTAATATTGGAAGTTAATTCAGAGGTCTAATAAACAAGAATAAACAAGGGAACTTTAATTTATGTATTTAATCATAAATAAGTTGTATACTAATTCCATACCCCTTAGCAAGCAGCAAAAGCAGCATTTAGAGGGTAAGCTGCTCTCATGTGCAGTATAATACCACTGAAGTTGTAAGATTAAATTTCTTAAAAATCAGCTGTATTCCAGATCTGTTTTCTTGGTTCGGAATTCTGGGAGTTGTAGTCCCAACACATATGGAAGATAACAGATTGGGGAAACTTGAGTTAACATAACTGAACTACAGATTCATTTAACCCATTAATCTACAATTGGGATTCACTATTAAGTTGTATACATTGCCAAGTCTAGCAGTTCTATACTTTAAAACATTTGCATTATTTAAGCAGAGTTGCATTCGATTCCACTTTTCAAATCATCTGCAAGTTTTTAATATATGCATTTTTCACTAATATAAATCACAAAACTTGGGGAATTGTTAAAATTGATGCATTACTGTGTTCTGATCTTTAGTGTAGGAAGTAATAATAAAAAATGCATATGAAAGCCATTCAAATATTGTTAGCTCTTCTATGCGTGTAAAACTACATTTTAAATGAAGACACAAGAACAAAACAAGAGGAAGGAAGGCCAGTGAAGACTATCCCAGAAGCCTTTTTCAGCTGGACTCTACGCCTGTTAGCGTTGTGGTTTGCTGGCAGTAGGTGCAGACGGTTGGAGTCTCAGAGAGCAAGGACTCAGATGAGGGGCCTGTGTGTGATGCAGGGATGGGGCCCAGACCATCAGGGAGTAGAATGCTGCCTTTGGAGATTGTGGAGGCTGGCAGCAGTGATAAAGAGGTCCCCAAGGAACCTGTGCCCAGTGTGCATGCGCGCAGGGCTGCTCGAAGGAAAGAGCAGCTGCAGCTGCAGCAGCATGGGCAACTTAGGAGTAAGGCTGCAAGGTAATGGTCCCTCCCTCCAGAGACAAAAGCCAGCTAAAAAACCAGAGTTCTTTGCAAGAAGCAAAGAAGTTTTTGCACTCAAGCCTTGTGGACGTTCAGAGTATCTTGGTTGGTGCTTGGGGACTCTTTGTGTTTGAAATATTTCTTAGTAACTTTATCTAGTATTCTTGGCAGCCTTGCAAAACCTTGGCAAGACTTATTCTTATAAGAGACAATTAGTCTGAAACAGCCTTTTAACTGTGAAGGAACGGGATTCATAAAGAATCATTAAAAGGTTTTGCTGTTACTTCTATTTCGTGTTTGTTTCCTTGGAACAAGGTTTGGGTCAGAACAGTTAGGTCTACTGATAAGAATTTTGCAATGATTCATAGAATCTGGATTAAATAGATTGTAGGATCATACTTGAGTTAAAGATGGTGGGGTCCTCAGTGCACTCTGAGCTTGGTTGTTATCTTGCATACATTTCATTATCAAACTAGGTAACATCATGGTTTGGTAATGAAATGTCTGCAAAAAAACAACCAAGCTTGGAGAGCACGAGGGACCCAGTTCAACTCTTAGATACAACTCTGCGCTACAAATATTCCCTTCTATCAGTGAGTTAAGGATCTCAGACATGCAACACAGCACAGGAAAACAACAAATTTCACTCCATGCTAGGATGAAGCCACTTCAGGCAGTTGTTGGTCAGCATGAAAATACAGCCATTTCTTATACCCACTGCAGTTTAATACTGGCATTTTTCCTCCTCTGCACTTCCCATGACTTAAAGGGGTTTTTCTTGCAGTTTTGAGCCCTGAAGCTGGGCAGTTATTGCTTATTGATATAATAGCCTGCCCTGAGAAACTCTGGCGTTCATAATATAACTCCACAGGATCATTAGCTCAGCTTCCTGTGGGATGTATGGAACAATGTTGCCATTGCTGTTCTTATTTATGATTGTTGATATTGCTTGTAAAATGCTTGATTAGATTTATATAACTGACAACAGAATATAAATAATTGTAAAATCACCATAGTCTTAAATCTACCATTATTGGCATATGTAATAAGAATGAAGTTAAGAGTCGTTGAATGCCTGGTTGCATAATTAGTGGCTTCTAGGACTGAAAAGACTACATATCTTCTTCAGCAATCTGTTTCAATCAACATGTATCCATATAACTTTGATATGTTTATTTTATGTTTATGTTATTTAATTTATATACCACCCCCTCTCCCATTTGGGACTCGGGGCGGTGTACAGCCAGATTAAAACAATGCAAAGAAATTTAAAATTTAAAAACAGATTAAATCAGTGGCTGAAGTTAAAAATAATAAGAATAATAAAAACAAGTGTATATAATGATAAATGCATAAGTTCTTCTTGTCATTTATCTCTAGTATCTGGAATCTCCAGTATTTAGTGTCAAGAGTATATTATATTATTAGAGTATAATAGTTTCTATATGACCTGTGGTGGCACAGTGGTCAGAGTATAGTACTGCAGGGTACTGACTGCCAGCTGCCTGCAATTTGGCAATTCAAATACCACCAGACTCAAGGTTGACGCATCCTTCCATCCTTCCAAGGTGAGTAAAATGAGAACCCAGATTGTTAGGAGAAATATGCTGACTCTGTAAACCGCTTAGAGAGGGCTGTAAAGCATTATGAAGCGGTGTATAAGTCTAAGTGCTATTGCTATTCAGTTGTCTAACTAATAAATTACAAAAGTATGTCTCCATAGACTTTGGAGTCATTGAACATATTTGTCAATTGCATGCTGGTTGGTACATGTTCTATTTGATAGAATAGAATACTTTATTGGCCAAGTGTGATTGGACATACAAGAAATTTGTCTTGGTGTAAATACTCTCAGTGTACATAAAAGAAAAGATACATTTGTCAGGAGTCGAGAATCATAAGATACAACACTTAATGATAGTCATAGGGTACAATAAGCAATCAATCATACTGGGAAACAGTCAATATAAATCGTAAGTATACAAATTCAAATTCAAAAGCACTATATCAAACAGGCATTTTCCACAGCAGAACTACACTGTATAAAAGAACTAGCTGCATATGGTGGTGCAGGGCCTCTAAAGCAACTCCATTTTGTTGGGATGTCAAAAATTTCTGCTGTATAACTCCTACCAGAAAATGATAAGGAGGTGGGTAGGAAATAGAGGCTTAATGTTTACACCCATGTCTTCCAAAGAGTCAATTTTTCTCACCCTTCAGCTCAACTATACAGCTGCCATGTCAAGTATCAAAATATATTATTGGTAAATAGTTTCCATTCAGCTGTTTAACCAATAAGTAACACAATCATATCTCCATAGACTTTGAAGGCATTAAACATTTCTGTCAATTGCATGCTGGTTGGTACATGTTCTATTGCATAAGTAAGTATAAGCATAGCAAAGAACATAAACTTAAATTATATCTCCTTAGCCTGGGATATGCTTTAACAAAAGCAAAGAGTAATGGTCTACTTTTCATAGGATTGATAGTAACTGGTAGTTTACACCTTGAAGGACTATGCTAAGGTACAGATATAGAAAACAGTAAGTTACATCCTCTTCCCCATCTAAGACAGAACCTAAGATATATTTTTCTGAAATATGCTAATGATAAATCACTCTCCATTAATCAGTTACTAGAAGCAGATGTTCATCATCTGTTGGGAAAGATAATGGGAATAAGATGAAAGAAAAACAAATCCTGAATTTTGCTACCCTAGTTCTTATAACTGAAAACAGTGAGTGTGAGAGTTCTGACATGAACATTTGAAAATTTATATGCAGAGTACGAAGTGGGAAAACAAGAGCTGAAACAATTATTCATGCGGGTCTTGCTCAGCAATGCAGGTAAGTGCCATTATGAGATGGCATGGCAACCTATCCTGGCTATGATACATGGTTTGCTACAATTTCTTTACTATCTTTACTCTTACAAAAAAAAAACAAATTTTGCTATCTCACACAAAAGAAATGCCCTTTAACATTGACTGGGATTTCATTAATTCATCTTTCACACATCCGTAGAAGGTTCCCCCCATTGATATGCATATTGCCTTTGCAGAGACCATCATCCTCAATAAGGAAATTGTATATGTCACCATTAGATACATGATTAGTCAGATGTTGTCAGAATAGAACAGGTTTTTTTTATATCTGTAGACAAGCATTTATTTGCAAAATAAAGGAAAGCACAAGGCAAGGTGGCTTAGAAATATTGCAAGTTTCAGTCCCAGCATATTCTTAGTGTGAATTGGAGAAGTGTATCCAGGACATGGGACATCCCACCCTCCACCTAATTAAATATAGTCTGTTGCAAGTAGGCCGATCCATACTAATTTTCATGACAATTTTAATTTCAGTTTCAAATAAGCAAGAAGTCAGAGCACTTAATGATTTCCTCAATATGGCAGAGCCTTAGACAAAAATCCTTAGCTATACTGTGTTTTCTATTCCAGTATCAGACCTTAATTTATGTCTGGCTTCTTTCCATTTAGTTTTCTCATTTCAGTACCCTAAGGGCCAGGGGTGAAATTCAAAAAATTTCCCTACTGGACTTCCGGTTTGAGCTTCTTCGGCGACAGACCAAAATCCGTGATCATGAGCGGTTTTGATCTGTGCTCGCTGCTAAAGTGCCCAGAGCCACCTGGATTCGGGGCTGAAGCCACCCCGTAGAGATGGTGAAGAAGGGGGAGCCATCAGTGGGGTTGAGGAGAGCCTCATCTCTCCTCCTCAGCTGCCCATTACTCCCTTTCCCAAAGGCGGTTGCAGCAGTGGTCAGAAATGGCCATCTCAAAGAAGAACCCAACCGGACAAGATTGTGCAGGAGGAAGTTTAAAAGAGAAAGTTTGACTGACCAGGTTGAATGGAGAACATTTATTTAAGGTACTTGGAACCTGAATTTTAAAGACTAATACTATTCCTAAAAAAGATCTTAAACGGCGAAAGAGAAAGGGAAAAGAAATGGAATTGGCTTTTTTCCTCTCACATTGACAGTTTTAATTGACTTGGAACATTAAGAAGAAGAGATTTGACTAAGAACTTGATACTAATCCACTTTAACATTAATAGGCTGTTTCTAGCTGAAAAAAAAGTGTCAAAAGGATAAAGATTCTTGGATAATTTAAAAATTTTCTTTAAAAAAGAAAGAAAGCAGAGGAAGGAAAAAGGAAACAAGAGGATGGAATCTGGAAAATGGAGGAGATCACCTGGAACTTAAAAAAATCAACAATGGAATTTTAACAAGGCTTGCAAAAGATACACCATAGCTGAAATTTTGTTACAAGATAAGAAAGCCTCTGAAAAGAGAAAGTGAGAAAAGAAGCAAGAAACATTTTTGGATTATTGGATGATTCCTGGAATTTTGGATGGTGGATCCTAATGAAACAAAATAAAATCAATTGGGGATTGTTTAAATTTTTTTAAAATGGCATCACTCCTTGAAGAGTTAAAAATGAGACTTAAAGAACAAAAAGAAGAAGCACAAGAGGGAAAAGGATCTTTTGGCTTCATATTTCAATTTTTAAAAATGGAGATTTTGAACTATGAAAAACAACAGAACAAGAAGGGCGGGACAAAGAAGAAGCCATCTTTAATGACCAAGCAATTTTAAGTGGGGTAAAAAAGGGAAAGGGGGGAAAGGGAGTTAAAAACTTAAGCATTGAAGCAACAACCAAAAAAAGAGTAATTTGAAAAGCAATCATAACATCAGGAAGAAGCAGAAGGAGGATTACAGAAGGGAGAATCAGATAGAAAAGGGAATAAGAAGGGGAGGGAGAAGAGGGAAAGGAAAAGAAGCTACAAAGGACAGAAACAAGATATAGAGGTACAGGAAAAACATACAAGAATTAAAGGTATAAACCTATTTAAAAGACACAGAGACAATGGTTAAAGATTAACTTAAGGAGAGGATTCTGCAAGGGTGCATGGGATAGCATTGTTATATTAGAAATAGAAAAGGGTTAGAAAATATGTTTAGATGATTACAATGATAGAAAAAAATTGTATTGATGTGTAATGGAATATTTGTAAAAAAAATAAGGCTCTCAGTGATTTTTAAAAAAAGTTAAAAAAACTGAAAAGAAACATGGAAGATTTTTATCAGTTGACAAGATGAATTTGAATAAGAATAATGATTTTATTGATTACTGTTAATAACTATTGTTTTGTTTTTATTTAAAGACAGTAATAAGTAAAATATGAAATATAGATGATTAAAGTGAAAGACAACTGATATTACTAGGTAATGTTTGTTAAAAGAAATAGAAAAGTAAAAGATAACAATAACAACAACAACAACAATAATAATAATAATAATAATAATAATAATGTAAGTTTCCATAATCATATTAACATTCTTCCTTATCTTTCCCCCCCAAAAAGATAAGAAGGACCAACATTTTGTGGTATTTCCTCATGAGAGAACTGTTTAGCTTTCTGAACAATTTGGATTTCCTTGTCTGACCACTTAAACAAATGAAAGGGATATAAGAAATACTTCAGAGCTGGTTTTGTACATATCTTATACAAGGAGAACTTCTGTTGTTGGCTATACACCCATCATTGCATCTCTCTTTCAACCAATGCCCTCCTGTCACAACAAATAGGCTCCTTACAACTCCACTTCCATTCAGCAGCTGTAGAGGAGTATCCAGAAAAGTTCACAATAAAACCTTTCATTTCTCTCAACTTGGCAAGTTCTTTGATTTTCTTTTCTGATTCAAACATAAGGCAGGTATTTTTTCCCAGCAAAGCTACACTGTGCAAAGAACCAGGTTCGTATGATGGTGCAAGGCCTCCAAAGCAATTCCATTTTGCTGGGATGTCAAAATTTCTGCTATATAACTCCTACCAGAAAATCATAAGGAGGTGGGTAGGAAATAGAGCCACATCATGAAAGACATACCACCCATGTCTTTCAAAGAGTCAACGTCTCACCCTTCTTCTCAAATATACAGCTGCCATGTCAAGGAAATCTCACTGAATACAACCAGATAAATATCTAAAATGTTGTAACAGATGGCAGCCACCAGAAAAAAATCACAAATATGTCAAGGATGGAAGCAAGATCAACAACTCACCAAAAACAGTCTTTCTGTCTACCCAAACCTACTGAGTGTTACCATTGGCTCAAAGCCAAGAAAAGGTCAGCTATCTTGCATGTGTCAAATTTCTCCCTAAAGTCAATTTATTCAAATTTTCTGACTTTAACATTAAAACATAAAATTCACCCATTACTAGAGTGTTTCTTCTTCATTGTTTTCTAGATGACCTTTTATTATTCATAACTTCCTAAGCCTTTTATTAAATCCATAAATCCCCTGCAGTTCTTCCCAGAGCTCTTGAAATAACTGGGAAATAAAGACCAACAAGTACATATTATCCTCAGCAGCAGCACATAGAAATATGTACGTATGTGTATATGTATCTGCATACACAATATACACCATTACATTACTGAACTGTCTTATGAATGCTTATGAAGAGACAACAGACCATTTTGCTATGGTTAATCCAAATTCCTGTGTCCATTCCTCCTTGGACAAGTACTATAACTGAACTGAACTCTGTGAGAAAGAACTAATCATAGTGGTTGAGACATTTTTCTATTATATTTCATATTTATGGATCAGGATTATGAAATAAGACATATGAACTGAGAGAAAAACTCTCAAATTCAAATGGTTGAAATCCATTGGAGACTCGGAACATTAGTCTATACTGTAGTTGTAGGTCATGTGTTAAATGAATAACATTGCAAAATTTATTCTTCATTCATGTAAGGGTGATAATAAATAAATACTCCCAAAGGCTTTCTGGAATAGATGTCAGTAGAACTTTATAATGTACTTTCAAGGTGATTTATTTACTTGCTTTGGCTTCACAGCCACAATTTTATTTATTTATTTTAAATCAGTGCAACCTCACAAACGTTCATTAAAGCTGCTACTTAAAAGGACTGTTAAAGACAATACAACATTATGTGAACACACTTCATTTTCAGTATTGAGCTTAGTACGTACCATGAATATTCAAAACCAAACATATTTTCATGTAGTATAAGAGTCTAATAAAATTGACCTTCCTGCAGAATTAATGTTCTCTTACAGGAGGCCAGTTGGTTTTTAGAGACTAGAAATTGCACGGACACATTTCAGTTATTTACAAACATGTAGTTGTAGCAGCACATAACATATTTAATTCTAGCAATTGCCAGATACCAGATATTGAATATAGTCCTTGATTTATGAAATGATTGAGCCCAGAATTATGATCATCAGTTGTACCCACATGATCATCTTGCACTATCCCAGCTCTCTCTATTATGTAGCTAATTGATTACGCAAGTCTTTAAGCAGAGGGGGCGGGGGTCTTTAGGGGCTAAGGAAGGCCTTGGGAGGCCTGGTGCAGACTCAGACCATTAGCATCTCCCCAACTCCCAGGGTCTTCCTCACTGCAAGGCACCATTTACACAGCTTCCAATCCTGTGCCCCACATTCTTAAGCCTCCTTTGTCTGTCATGCCTTGTTCCACTTTTCCAAAAATTTCCCTTCTCAAGGAGAAGCAGCTTATGTGTCATGCAGCCTCTCTACATAGAAGCTTTGTAGTGCCATTCTAGAAATGGTCATGATTCTTGCGATCCAAAACTTGTGGCCATTCCCAAAATAATCCCTGCTTCTAGAATGACACAAAGCAGCTTCTGTATAGGAGGGCTGCTTCTCCTTGGGAAAGCTGATCTTTGGAAGACATAAATGGGGTGTGGGAACCAAAGGAATGGGGCCCAGTGGGATAGGAAGCAGGCCAAAGGGCTGTGGGGACCCCTGTTGGATGTGAAATATGCCCAAGGAACCTAGGCGGGCAGGATGGAAGGGGAAGAAGTTGCACTACTATTTTACTTGCACACTAAAATACTAATTGTGTCTCTGCTTCTTCTGCCTGGAAACACTTTTCCAAACTTTAATAGGCCTTAATAAGCCTCCTTTATCAGGAAAAGTGATGGTAAGTGACAATTCATTTTTTACAAATGGCTGTTGCATTTTAAGCATCATATTTGAATAAGTTGCTAAACATTAAGTTTCTCTTGAGGAACCATCTGAGCAATTGGCCTTCTTCCCAACAAAAAGTAAACTTTGCTCAGCATTCTTGTCAGAAACAGAGTGATTCATATATAAGCCAAAAAATAGTAGTAAAAAGCAGTATGGAGATATAATTGTCCCTTATGTCAAGTAGGATAGATAACTGTTTTTGACAATTTGCTGTTCTATTTCTTATGGTGGATGAAAATTAGAACAGGCATGGAAATCACATAAGGATTATTGGCACATCACATACTGTACATGGTATAATCTTCTATTTGTTTTCCCAAGGTTTTTTTTTTGTGGGAATTGGGTGTTATCTTTACTTTGTGAACTCTGTTTTAAGGTTTATCCTATTATTTCTGCCTCAAAGTTTATAATTTGCTCAACCTTATATGGATTTTATAGCAAAAAGATGCTATATGATCACTAAATATTTTTGCTTTCCAGTCCTAAGTCAGTTTGTCAACTGTAGTCCAAAACACCAAAATTAGATTGTTTCCTTGATCTACAACATATTTATTTAAAACATTTATATAGCCACACATATCAAACTATAGGCGCCACCTAATCAAGAATTACAATAGTATAAGTAATGAAACAACATAACAACCATAATTATACCTACACATTAAAAGCTTCCAACATGCAGTCATCTTATCCTATTCCAGTAATTTTTGGAAGGTTAGGAGGGGAGAGACCTGTCAAACTTCAGGGGAAAGGATATTCCATAGGGTAGGAGATGCCAAAGAAAAGAGACACTTCCTAGCTCCCATAAAATGGAAATGTTTAAAGGAAGCAACTAGGAGTGTGGCCACTCTATCTAATTTGATGGGACTTGTTGATGTCATTAGGGAAAGGCAGTCTTGCAGATAACTTGGCACTGTGCCATATAGGGCTTTAAAAGTAATAAGTAGCACTTTAATTTCACCCAGAAGGAAACTAGAAACTAATGCAGTTTGCACAACTGAGATGTTACATGGATAGGCACCCATGACTGCATGCACCACTGCATTCTATTTTACATTCTGGGTGGTTTTCAAGGATGGCCTGAATTTTGTATACATATGTCTATCCTGTGTTTTATCATATTACTCAAGTATGTAACTGATGCAAATAAATGTGTAATAGATGAAGAGTCATAATAGAAAATGAAAATTATGGCTAGTGATGAAAAAAATCATAAAAGTTGAATTTAACAGCATTCAGCTCCATTTATTATTCTCTTATGATATATGATTCAATAATATATTCATGATCCATGCAGATCAACCCTTCAGTCAATGTGGCTTTAAATTTCTTCATAATAAAATTATCATTTGTCTGATATATCATGATCCTAGAATACTGTAGAAGTCAAAATACATGCATAAATCTGCTTATATTATATATTATATTAATCTGCTCCTAACATAGCATAGACATATACATCAATGTATCCCATTACATAAAAGACAATCCTTTTGAACAACTTGCTTTTATATGAATGGATCCTATGAGAAAACTCTGCGTAGAAAATGTTGACATAAACCTACTTAGGAAAAAATAAGTTTCTTAAAATGTTGGCAATCTTAGAATCCTTGGAAGATTGATGTTTTAGGCCATCAAGTTCAACCCAGTGTTTGGTGCAAGAATCTGGATTAAGCTATTCTAGGCACAAATGGTTGTCCGGTTGCCACTTCAATATTTCCAATAAATCCAATAAATCCAATATAATATTTCCTATTATTTGATAACTATTACTGTCATTAGAAAGTTTTTCCTAACATTCAAAGTACAACTTTACTTTCTGTAACAGATAGTATGTCCTATACTTTAATATGGCTGATGACCTTATTCAGTGAAGTTCCCATTGAGATATTTCTGTTCTTTGAAAAGAACAATCACACACTCCTTCAGTCATCTTTTCTCAAAGCTAAACACATCCAGTTTTCTCTTCCTAAATCCCTTGAGCAAGTTACTTTCCAAATATCTGAGCAATCTCATTTTGATTGTATGCATCTGTTTGTATCTGCTTAATCTTTCTTAATATCTTTCTGGCACCCACCTGAGATGGATTTTACTAATACAAAACATACTGTATTTATTACTTTCTATGGTTTGGAAATTGCACTTCTGTTGGTGCACAATTTTACTATGAAGAAATTTAAAGCCACATTCATGTTTGTGTTTACAATTTCAGTATCATATATTTTTAGAAAATCCCAGTGGTCCAGAGTTCTTTCTACCATGAGTTTTTCCTGTTACAAAATCTAGCCTTCTGCATTATTATCCTGAGATTAAGATTGGGTTTTTTTTTAGAAGCCCAGGTACATATTGTAAACACATTTTAGTTCCGCTTAAATTCAAGACTCTAAACAAAAAGTTGATATTCCACCACATTTCTTACTACTTTGTTTGCTAATGCACCTTCTATATGTGGAGGCTAATAAATACACTGACTGCTTTCTATTCCTTTCAGAGTTTTTCAAACAATATCTGCTTGTTACAGAACTTGTCTTTACATAAACTACAGCGTATGACAGTAACACAGAAGAATTATACTAAGGAAAATGTACTTATTATCATTCACATTGGCACTTTTCAGAGTCAACATTCAAAGCTGAAATACAATGGGACCAGTAGATATCCAGCCTCAAGATACTGTAAAATAACTGCCCTTCAAGTCTACATTATAATAATGATAACAAATTGAATAATGGCAGGCTCCTTGACAAATGTTCTTAGTTAAAATAAATAATGTGAGAGAAAAAAAACCAGGCTAGTAAGAAATTAACTCATAATACATAGTGACTCTGTTTTGCTGTTATTTTTTATATTTGGAGTGACTGGGTTAATTTTTGTGGGAATTGATGGTGTTGGTTATGGAAATTTTATATTACTATTTTAAACTATTGGACATTTGAGTGAACAGTATATAAAGCTAATTTACAAATTAAAAAAAATTAAATTGTTCAACAGAACTTCTTTCTTCCTGGGAATAAATGTCTGCAGATTTAGATACATCAAACAGGTAATCCTTGATTTACAACCATTTGTTTAGCAATCATTTGAAGTTACAGTGGCACTGAAAAGAGTGACTTACAATGAGCCCTCATAGTTGCAACATCATAGCATTCCCACACTCACATGATCAAAATGTTAGCGTTTGGCAATGTATTTACAACAGTTGCAGCATCCCAAGGTCACGTGATAGCTATTTGTAGCCTTCCTTGTCAGCTTCCAAGAAACAAAGTTAATGGGGGAAACTAGATTCACTGAACAATTACAGAGATTCACAAAATAACCACAGCAAAAAAAGATCATAAAAGTGAGCACAACTCATTTAATAACTGACTTGTTAAGTAACAGATATTCTGAGCCTGACTGTGGTCATAAGTAGAGGGCTATCTATAATTATGTATCAAAAAGAGAAAATTTTAATCTTCTCTTATATGAAGAGTGTTTTCTAGAAATTGGGATTGAACAGATAACCTAAAACCATTCATTGCATCCTGGAAAATCTTACTAGATATTACAGCATTTATTAGGTTGATACCTTAATTTTACTATTACATTATATAATAACCCCAATTAATATCATGGTAGCTGACAAAAATAACTTTGTAGAATTTTTAATATAATATCCTAAAATGAGGTGATGTTTCTGTAGCCATCCCCAAGTATTAAATGAAAAAGTACTAATGGATGCAAAGATTATTCTTTTTAGTAATAATCTATAATTTGACATCTGTAGCATTTGGTCCCTTAAGTCCCAGTTGCTCTCTGTGAAAGATAATTTATTCTTGGATGCATCTCTCTCTCTCTCTCTCTCTATGGTAGCTATTCCACATATTCTGATAAGCTCAAGGCCAAACTCTGTTTGAAACTAAATAGCTTTGAATCAAGGATAGTGGTAGGCTGTTTACTCAATTATTAACTCTAGGAAAAACAGAGAATACAAATGAGAAATGATTTAAACTGTTGGATTTTGACTCTGCTTCTCATGAGAACAATGTTTATGCTACTCATATGTGTCATCTCAAAATGTATATCTATTTTTCCATTTGCCATACATAGCAATTACAAAACCAATTGTTTACCATGAAGACAACAGAAGGGATTGCATCAAAGTCACAACTTCTTATTGCCTTTCCAAAACAAATATAGCTACCTACCAGTCTTATTTTCTAAGAATACCATGGTTTTTAAGTGGGCCAAACAGAGGCGATACCAGAAGTTCATACCTCATTTCTGCACTGTTTTCAGCTTTCATGATTCTTTTTTTTTTTAAGACAAAAGAATCTTTTAAAAATCCAGTGAGGAAAAGAGCTTAGCATGATTCATTTCTGTTTACCACTGATGAGAATAGTTCTGGGACTTAAAATATTTCTGTTTCTTTATTGTATATGAAACATATATCACAATTTGTTTAAAACTAAATATTTCTGGAAATCACCAGTAGTTAAATGCAGCCACTTTGGCTGGAAGTTGCCTCTAGACCAGTGGTGGGATTCAAATTTTTTACTACTGATTCTGTGGGCATGGCTTGGTGGGCGTGGCTGGGGAACGATTCTGTAAAATCTCCATCCCCACCCCATTCCAGGGATACTATAAAATCACAATTCCCTCTCCACACCTGGGGGAAGGTTATTGAAAAGTCCCCATTCCCTCCCCACTACTAGGGCAAGGTAATTGCAAAATCCCATTCCCTCCCCACCCCACTAACCTGCTTTTCAGCTCCGTTCTCCTATTAAGGCAACAAAAGAAGACCCAGCCAATCTGCTGGGACTCGGGAGGCAGAGAATAGATGGGGTGGGACCAGTCAGAGGTTGTATTTGCTGGTTCTCCGAACTACTCAAAATTTCTGCTACTGGTTCTCCAGAACTCATCATAACCTGCTGAATATCATCTCTGCTCTAGACTCTATTTTTCATAAAGACTATTCGGAGAAAACATATTCCCTATGATTCTCATCTTGTATCAACTTAATAAAACAGAAAATTTATATCAGAATGCTACATATGAGTGCTTTACTATTCTTGGGATCTTATACCATACAAAGCCATAATGCAGTATCTGTGAATTCAGATATTTTATGGCTTATGCTGTGTGTGAATTGAAATAGACTGATAAAAATAGCTTAGCACAGTATCATTACAACCACTACAATTGGAATAAACTGCTATGGTTAGATAATTTCTAGCACTGTATAATGCTTTGAATTTGATTTAGAACATCTGCTTTGTTTTTGAACATACATATGTCAAACAGTAGTTGACATCAGCTGATTAAACCAGCCACATCTGTCTCCAGGACTGCACAGCTGTTGCAGAAGGCTATTATATGCCACTTGGCAGTCTTTATTTACATTGTTATATCTCTTGAAAATATATGAACAATTTGAATATTTAATTTCCAGTCCTACAAGCAACTGGTGACTCTTAAAAAAGTCCTTAATAATAACTCTGAGTCCATTATCATTTACTGAAAATTAAACAGCAGATTTATCAGGTTTAAGAATCTAAACTTCAGCAAAAATAATGAAAACTATTACCTGATGAATATTAACCTACCCTAGGTAATAGCTACAAGCATTTAAAATTGATCTTGCAAAATGCTGAGTCACACATATAGGATGAAAATGCATGGTGTATTAACAGGTATAGAGGTTGTTGCGGCTATACTTTATGTTAAAAAAAAATCAGTCACATGCAAGAAGAATGCACTGAATTTTACAAAAAGTAATTAGATATGATGATAAGTTGTGTTATCTTCTTAGCTACATGTATATTAACAGGAGGAATTTACTTATTTGTAAATAATGAAATAAAATTTGTCTGTAGTAGTAATTAACATGTTAAATCCATGCAAAATCATCTATGGGATATCAAAATGGTGTGTGTGTGTGGTGTTTTTTTTTTCTGGGAACAATGAGCGAAGAATTATGGGTATGTATACCAAGAATATATACTTCAAGAAAGGTCACCCAGCTCTCCAGCTAAAATGTACTAAAATATAGTTATTTATTTTGTTTATTTTATTTGTTAATCAAATTTATATATCTGGCCATCTGATAAGAGGTGACACTGGTGACCCTGATTGGCATACAATATTCAATTAAAAAAACAGTAGATATAGAAAAACAGGCATTTTAAAATATAAAAATCAGGTATTTAAAGTGGAAATTGAGAATAATTAAAACAAAAACCATATACTAGAAACATATATCAATAATATATGAAGATGCTAGGGCCAGATACCACTATAGAAAATAGTGATAATTTCCTATTACACTGGGGAAGATAATGGTAATCATTCCTGTATTTTACCAAGAAAACCACATAGTTAGAAAACAGTTCTAATGGGGTTTATGATATGGCTAGATTAAAGCCTTCTTTACTTGCTGGTTCTGCCATGCAGGAAAAGAAAATGTGAATATGCAAAGATAACTGTTGTTGAAATATAGAATACAACAAACTCAACATAGGGAAAGATAAAATCAATCAAATAGACATTGTCATCTTAGGCATCAGTGAATTGATATGAACTGGAACTGAACATGAGATGTAACTCATAAAATTATACTGTTTGCTAGTCAGGAATAAAAAGTGATGAAACAACTGCTATTGCTTTCATAGTCAGAAAAGATACAGTAAGGACAATATCCCAATACAGTGCAATCAGTGACTGTATAATCTCTATTAGATATTGTGGATAACTCTGTAATGTGATGTTATCCAAGTTTATTTAACAGATTATGCAGAAAAAGAGATGGTTGGCAATTTTTATGACCAAGTTCAATCTGATATTGATTGAACCTGCAAGGAAGATATGCCTTCTGTGGTTGGAGGCTATGCAAATATTCTACTTTTCATTTTCAACTTTAGCGTATCTTTTTTCTGTTTCTTTCAAATTTCAAAACAGGAATAATAATAATTACTAATAACTACTTGTAGCTTATTTTTTCTTATAGGGTACCATGCATTGCATGTCTCCATCTAAATTCTGAATTACTAAAATCAGATAAAGAAATTATACAGTGCAGCAGAAACACCCACAGAGCTCAAAGCTGAGATAATATTCACATTTCCAAGGAAATGTGTGGAGGCATTTTATTCCTCTATCAACAATTACAAACTTGTTTCTGTATTATGGTAATGTTAGTCTTCACAGAAAACACTACATGGAAAACTGATGTGGGGAATTTCAAAGACTAATCATGCTTCTATTTATATAGCAACAGAGCACAGTTTCAAAATCTAAATGACTAAATAAATCATTCATATAGTTCAATGTCTCTTTCTCTCCCTCACTGTCTCTGAGTAGTTATAAATCCTTTCCAGAAAACTGTGACCATTTATTTCAATGGATGAGATTGAAACTCTGTAGAGATCCAAATTATCTTTTCAGCTGCATGCCAAAGTTATTTTCTAGAGCAGAAAAATCTCCTCTTCCCTTTTGTGAAGCAGTGTACTAATATTTGAGTGCTAGTTTGATTTTGTCCATGCTTTGGTTTAGTGGATTTCAGATTAAACTTTAATGTATAAACTGCCAAAATATGGAAAATTGGATATAACGATTTTTTAAAATTTAAGCATTTTCACTACTTGTTTTAAAACATGGAATGCAAAACAATCAAATAGCCATCCATCTGTCATTATTCAACTCCTCTCTTTGGGATGGCACTATAGGATATTGCAGGCCAAAACAAGTAGACACAAGGGCAGGTTTTTTTTCCCTTCATGTCATCACTCTGCTGAACACTTAATTCTCACAGTGCTGTCTAACCTCTATGTGTATTTATCCTTGCTGTATGGCTGTAGTAGTATTATTTATCCTTATTACCTTCTTTACTCTCCCCTCTTATTGGTTTTGTTATTATGGTGGTTATCGTTCTATCATTATGCATGTACACAGAGAGCTTCTGTTCAAGAGACAAATTCCTTTTGTGTCTAATCACATTAAACCAAATATAGTATTCAATTCAATTTTAATAGATTCTATATATCCATCATACCATGCCATTTCACAGTAAGCTTTATTATGACTCTGGGTGAAAGATGTAAGAAATAGCAAGCCAATAAATTAAAGGGATGAAATATGGAAGGGGAAAAAAACCATGGCTAAAACTAATTTATATAACACAATTGACTATACCTCTCTAGATCTTTCTGGCATTGCAAACTATCCACACTTCCACTACATGCATATGCCACATACTCATATGTTGCCACTTAATCTTTAAATTCTCACATATCCTGCTCAGAATATTAATTCTCTGCAATCACAACTTCCTCTGTCCAACCAATACATTCTCTCACATGTTTATTTGTTTATTGCCTTGGTAACAGATCTTCCTTTTAGTCATCAAGGTCATTCTCTAAGATTTTATTTTAAAGAGAGATAGATTTATATTTTATAAACATAATTTATATCTCCATGAAAGAACTCCCAATATAGCTCATATTAAATAAAATATCTATGGAAAAATAATAATTGAGTATGAAGTATGAATATTTTACTGTAGTTGTCCATAGAAGAATAAGCTGGTAAAACGATAGAATTAAATATTTAACCATTAAAACATTAGGCCTTTTTGAACAATAGTTTATATTATTAAATCTCAGGAAATAAATAAAATAGAGCATTTAGTCATTTGTCTTGCTACTTGGCCCTTAACAATTTGGAACAGCTTATATAATGAAAACCACAAAAATACAATTGGAAACCCTGAAACATTTTTAAATACATTATTAAAGCCAGGGCAAATGAAAACTTTAAACTGTGACAAAGAGAAGGCTTGTTTTAGTTCCAAATGCAGTTTATTCTACCATATGGATCATTCCTGGAAAAAGAATTAATCATAAATTGATTTATTAATAACACATTAATGACCCTTCAGTGTTGCAGATTTCATACAGAAGTAAATATACAACAAGAAACCTATTAAAACAATAATAACAGTTATTATCCAGCGTTTTGGCTCTCCTGACCTCTTGAAGCCAACTATTCCATAGACAGCATGCCTCTTTTGCTGGTGGCTACAGAGCTCCGAAACAGCTATCTTCTCCCATATCTGTATCAAGTTGCTGCTTTATTGGCAACTCTGTAGTACTGTGGCTCAGGGGAAAGGCTCAAATGGATGGAAAGAAGACAACACAGGTATCTACAATTTTACCAAGCAGCCTGTCTTCCACACCTATTGTACCTATTTTGATTGCCCTGACTCTATCCTATCAGATCAAACGGGTGCTGATTGCTATGATTTTTATTTCTATCATAAAACAATGCCAACATTCTCTTTCTAAGCAAGGGACTGTTTATGTACACATTTCAATAAGCCCTATGGCATAAAATTGTAGAAAAGATACTTCGATGATTAACAGTCTTAGAACATGTCTACAGGTAGCTAGTTTCAAAAGGGCTATACTATACCCTTAACGAGATATGAATAATAGGGATAGAGTTTGCATTTTTGGTAAGAGTGAACTTTATAGAGAAGGGCAGTTAATACAATGCAAAATGACAACAGGAAACAACATGACAGCTGATGCAGGCCTCAGGCAAGGGTGAAATATCAGATCATTTCACAGGAATAACTGAAAATTCCTAAGGCAAATTTCCAATAAGAAACACAGAAATGGGCTAATTAAACAGCACCAACATATGTCAAGTTATTTGAAAGGATTTACAGCCTCAAAGACATTTCTTTGCCAACCTCACTGAGTCATTATTTCAAAGTGGGATGACAGAGATTAGTAAAAATCAGCAATTAAAAGAAAAATGTAACAGACGTACAAAAAAATTAGAATACATGAATCCATTGTGGTGTGCATAAAAGAAAGATATAGCAGCATCAGGGAGCACATATCTACACTTCCCATCCCACTCTCTTTCAGACCCATTTCTAAGGTCTGCTGCTGTTCCTCATTGCATTTTTATCCTTTGAGAATCACCATTCTGGTACATGGATAAGAACACTTCCCAAAATTTGGCAAATCAACTCAGACTTTCACCTGTTGTTTTCTGGGTAGAGTTCAAGGCTTTGGTTATTTTGAAGTCCTATAGGGTTAGTCCTGGGATTGCCTCTGAGGGTTTCAGCCTCCACCAGGGTGAACATGTTCCAGATCCCTTTTACAAAATAGTGTAATCTACAAAACATGCCTTCCATATTTCTGTACCTGCCCCAGTGGTGGGATTCAATTTTTTTTACTACTGGTTCTGTGGGTGTGGCTTGGTGGTCATGGCGTGGCTTGGTAGGTGTGGCTTGGTGGTATGGCAGGGGAAGGATACTGTAAAATCTCCACTCCCACCCCACTCCAGGAATAGGTTACTGCAAAATCCCCATTCCCTCCCCACCCCACTAACCTGCTTTCCAGCTCCATTCTCCTGTGCAGGGCAACAAAAGAAGACCCAGCCAATCAGCTGGGACTCGGGAGGCAGAGATTAGATGGGTGCGGGCCAGTCAGAGGTAGTATTTGCCAGTTCTCTGAAGTACTTAAAATTTCTGCTAGCGGTTCTCCAGAACTGGTCAGAACCTGATGAATACCACCTGTGATCTACCCTATGAAACCACTTTCTTATTGAGATCTGGGCTCTTGGTCTTCCAGAAGACCTATGCTCTTGGTCTTCCAGAAGGCCATGAAGATCTGCCTTTTTACTCAATCATTAGGTCCAGAATATCAATGGAGCCCAATATGTGGGATAGTATATTATGAGTTTGTTATACAGTTCCTTCAATTGTATTAAATTATTTTGAAGCTTTTGTTTTGTTTATATTTAGGGGTTTTATCCCACTGTTTTTCACTTTTGTATTGATTGTAAACTACTCAGATTTATCTAATTAAGATAGGTAACCATATAAATATATTCTAAAATAAATATAAATACAATACATTTATTAGAAATCAGAGTGGAAAGTTTAGGAATATAGTTTTTTAAAAAATCCTTTTGCTAGCTAAAAATGTATAGATTCAGATTCAGTTCCTTAAACTTATCGGGAATCTTAAATTTGAGGCTACTTAATTCACATAAACATGCATTTTCTAAAAGTGTAGGAATAACTTTAAAGGAAGTAGATTCAAACTGCTATATCATACTTTAAAGATTATTCAGAAATGTCTCAGATCCTGTGCCCTGTTATTAAATAATGAATCCTGGCTTCCTACAGGCTTATACAAAAGCCTAAACAGTTACCACTCTTCAATGAATTGCAGTAATTCTTGATTAATTCAGTGGATTCCTTATAATTAAGAATGTCAACAATAGCCACTAAGGAACTTTCACAAACATTTATAAAACTAATGCAAAAACAAAATTCACAGAATAGTTTCAACCGTTTGAGTGATATAAAGCCTGAATTTTGGTTAAAAACATCTGAAGATAAAAAGCTTCGCATTTATGTATACTTACGATAATTTTAAAATTAAAAATACAACAGAATCTATTTTATTTGATGGATGTTGAAAAGAAATGGAGAAAGGTCAGAGGCCTGAGACAGACCACAAAATAGTGGCCAAGGGCCGGACCTCCCACTTCCTAATTAAATAATATTAGATGTGCAAAGAAACTCTGTGTGGACAAATGACATGATTTTGTGACAACCATATATTGTTCCTGAAATTAACTAAGTTTTTAAATATTTACACCAAAACATTGCTAATCCAATGCTATATCTTAAAATATATCTTATATATACTTATATCTGAAGCATACTTATATACACTTAAGCTGCAATGCTTGACATAGTTTGGAACTGGGGCTATCATGTACTTTTTGACATTTTAATTTTTTAAAATGCCATGCAAAGCTTCAAGTGTACTATTTTATAGTTAAATAATTGCCTTTTCACAAATGCTCAATATTTTTTCATACTTCTTTGTCATAGAACACATTTGCTTGCTTCAATAATTTTATTCCCTAGTACCAGATAAATGTCCTGCCAGAGTCGAAAACTACAGCTGAAAATGGCATGTATTGAACAGATTCTTGTAGAAGCATTAACACTTTAAATACTCTACATTAATGGCTGTTTCTCAGGAGATTTTCTTTCCCTTTTAAGAAATGTGAAGATCATCAATAGTAGTAAAGATAGATTGAACAAGAGAAAATCTATGTTTTTCCCAATAAAATATTGCACGTTCTAGCACAACTTAATGTTGTGAATGAGTTCTATATCATTGTTTTTATGATTACTCACCTAGATGACATTGGTAGAATTAAATACAGCCCTCCTAAGCCCCAGCAATCTTTGGACAGGGTGAAGAACAGCCATGTAGAAAATAATAAAAACTTCTGAATGACTATTATCACTCTTCACACTTAGTAGGACTCTATATACACTTCCAACCTTGGTTGTTCCCTTCCTTTTCTGAATCCAATCAGATTTTTAAAAAATGATCTTATACTTTTTTAGGCTAATGTTCTTTACAATTAAAAACAGGTAAAGTATCAGAAAATAATCTGCATTATAGGTAGTCCTTGACTTATGACTGTAATTAAGCCTAGAATAACAGTTGTAACAGACTGTAACAGTCGTAATTCCTGCTGATCTTTAAGCAGATCACTATGTGACCAGGACTGATTTTACAACCTTTTTTTAAACAATCATTAAGCAAAGGCTATTGAAATGCTAAATGAATAATTGTCTACTGCGAACTCCACATAGGCATCAGGAGCGGCATTTGGCCAATAAATGCTCATCTCCATTCAGTCACCCCAACTCCACTCTGATGCAAAGGATTACAGGGTCATTAAAAGAAAAAAAAAATAAGGAAATGCTACTGTTGTTAAATGAATGTCATGGTCATTTAAGAAACCGATTGAACCCCGTGGACATTTTTTTTTGCTGCAAATTGGAAGTAAACACACATTTCTGGCAAAAAACATCATAAATCACAGTCCTATGAAAAGCAGCCATCTGAACTTCAAAATCACGTCATACCTAACTGTGAAGAGGTCCGTCATAATTTCTGGTCATAACCAAGGACTACATGTATATAGTTGGAAAGAAGGGTTATTAAATGGAGCCCGGTGTGAAACAAAAAACACACAAAAATTGCCGTTGCTTCCACCTACCCAATTGTAGGGCTAGTCCTGCTTGATGTATAGTATGTCACATATTACAAAATGCCTCTTAATTTAGCATTTTGTTTTGAATAAGGAGAAGCATGGACTTGGGTTATATATTTTTTATCCCCCCTTCCCAAAGAGGGGAAGGAAAAACAGTGGCAACAGAAAGGGCGTTGGTACTTACCTGACACGCTCGTTCTCTTTGAGCTGTGAAGAGGATCCAGTAGTGGGGGATGCTTCAGTCTCTGCTTGTCTAGACTGGGCTAATTTGCAGAATGCTCCTCCTCCTCCATGGGACTCCTCCCCAGCGTTCCCCAGTTTTGGCGAAGACGAGAGAAAGACAACCTCGCCCTTAATGCCCTAACAATTCGTTGGCCGAAACAGGATCCCACCAGATGGAAAAAGGGGTAGGGCTGGATGCTCTTCATAGCTCAAAGAGAATGGGTGTGTCAGGTAAGTACCAACACCCTTTCTCCCATGAGCTGTCCAGAGCATCCAGTAGTGGGACATTCCAAAGCTTGGCCTGTCCTATGGGAGAGACTTGTCTGGCTTGGAATACCCTCCTGATCCCTGTGGACCCTTTGCAGAACTCTTCTGCAAAAGGAGGCCTCAGATGATGCAAACACATCTATTTATAATGCCTAATGAAGGGCAATGGGGAGGCCCAGGTTGCATCTTGACAAATTTCAGTTATTGGTCCCTGCATGGCCCATGCTGCTGATGTTGCAGCGCTCCTTGTTGAATGAGCTGTTATGCCCACGGGCACCTGCAGTGATTGAGTCTGATATGTTTTTGCTATTGTGGCCCGTAGCCAACGGCCTATTGTGGAAGATGAGGCCTTGCATCCCTGAGTGTTGGGCTGAAATGACACAAATAAGGCTTCCGTTTTTCTGAAAGTCGCTGTGTGGTGAATATATATTTACAATGCTCTTCTCACATCGAGCCAATGTCATTGAAATTCCAACCCTTGGAATGGCCTGGGACAAAAATTAGGAAGTTTCAGCTCTTGTGCCCTATGAAAAGCCGAATTAATCTTGGGTATAAGATCAGGACGAAGAACCACCCGATCAGAATGGAAGACACAAAGCTCTTGTCTGATCAACAAAGCTGCCAATTCTGAAATACAACGAGCGGAAGTGATCACTACAAGTAAAACTACTTTATACATCAGAAATTGTAGGCTTGACGATCACAAGGGTTCGAAAGGGCACTTAGTGAGTGCAAGAAGGACCTTGTGGGATAACAGTGAATTGCTGGCGGACATAAGTTTGTGGCTCCTTGAAGGAAACTCCGTATACGTGGGTGATGGGAAAGAGATAGTAGACCTTCACAAAAGACAACTGATACCAAGGCCACCACCTGTCTTTTCAATGTATTAGGTGATAGTCCCTTGTCAAGCCCCTCTTGTAAGAACTCTAAGATTTGAGCTACGGATGGAGAAATAGGATTAATATGAGACTTGGTACACCATTTGCAGAAACTGGACCACATGGCATTGTAAATACGAGTTATTGAGGGGCGTCTGGCAGCTTGAATGGTGGCGATAACTCTGTTGGAGAACTGTTCACTCTTCAGACGACTCTGCTCAACCTCCAGATGGTCAGGTGCAACCATTGAGGGTCCAGATGTTGAAGGGGTCCCTGGGTCCCAGAGGTGGCATTTGCTGGTTCTCCAAACTACTCAAAATTTCTGCTACTGGTTCTCTGGAACTGGTCAGAACCTGCTGAATACCACCTCTGCTGTAGAATAATCACCCAGATACAGCAATTAATTAATTGAACAGAACAGATATTCGTGATTGTAATTCACTGTTACAATGACTTCTTTCTGTATATTACTTTTGTCTTGAGAGCCAATAGGGTAGTATGTAGTATGATTATGCTACCAGACTATATTTGGAAAATTTAAGGATACATGCCATACAGCTAAAATTGGTTTTTTAAAAAAACAACTTAAATTTTTTGTCCTTCCCAACTTTCTAGAGACACAACTATTTTGACAGCTCTCATATGATACTCCTGCCCACAGTGAATTCCATGCCGAATTACTCTTTTGGAGTACTGTATAAAGGATGATTTTCTTTATTAATATAAATTGGACTGTATTCTTTCTCAGCTCGGTTTCAGACTAGAGAAAGTCCAGAGCATTTTCAGCTCTCACTGAAACTGTTCAATACATTCAGCCCCTCTTGAAAATTTACTCTTAATAATGTGGCATTATTTTCTGTACTTAGGTTTTTGCTTTTGAGATATTATAAAAAATGAATGAAAATATTAATTAAATACTAATTGTTATTTGCAATGTGACAAATTATGAGTAATAAAATATTAATTTCAATCATGCATTATTTTGTTAGGGATGGTAAATACAATTTAATTTATTTTTACCATTGCATCACATTTTATTAATTGGATTTCAAAGCAGTCAACCATCTTGATTCTTATTTACCTCAATTGATGCTGAAACTTGATTGAGACTGTTGAGATTGCTGAAGTCACCCAATGTATTAAACCAAATCTATGTTAACAAAGCACAGATCTGTTCACGTAATGTGCTCTGCCTAATCAAATAAATCACATTATGTCTTAGTCAAAGAACTTAATAAGACAATGGCTAGGCTACCACAACGTATCGAGTTATCCAATGCTATGTTTAGTCAACCATATAGTTATTTATAAATCTAGCCATTATATTTCTACTTTGAGATATAACGTTTTCAGATGTGTAGCCAGGGAAGAGAAATTGTTTACTATTTTTCTAGCAGAAATGTAGCAATATTTGAAGAATTGAATTCCTTTATATCAGCAGTCCCCAATATTTCCTGCTTGGCAGACCAGTGGTGAGGGGGAGAAGGGATAGTTCCATGCAAGAACAGGTACACAAATGGAGCTTTGTGTGAGAATGTCCGCTGCTTGGGTAAGTGGAGCAGCCCAAGTGCTCTGCTTGTGCAGCCCAGTTCCGGTAGTGGGCCATGGCCTGGGGGTTGAGGACCCCTGCTTTATATCTTTATAAACAAGAAATGTGCAGTGTGAAATTATACAATTATTTATGGATTGTTGTAATTTACTCAATAGACGACCGCACAGGAAATGCAATTTGTTCAAAATTCAGTCACTCAGCCTTAGTACTATCTTCTCCTATTTCTGTGGGAGCTGCATAGGTTACTGATGTATTTCTAAGTCAAATCAAGATGCTAGTCACCATGTAAATTCCAACTTGTTTGAGGCTTGTGTACTTAAGAGATCACCTTTCCCAGGTAGATTCTGCCCACTCATCTGGATGAACAAAGGTGCAAGTCTTCTTCTATTACAAGGTGTGATGGAAGGCAGCAAAATGACCATTACTTAAGCTGGAAAACTGGAAAACATAGAAAGTCTGACCAGATGCCATGTGATCAGATATCATCAGGTATCTACCGTCTGTATCTGTTGATACCTTACCAGATGGCACTAAAGAAAAGTCACTACTTCTTAGAAAATGAAAGGACACACATCAAATTTCTCAATTTACTTTTTAAAATTCCAAAAAGCCTTTTCTGTAGCAGAGTAAAAGTGATATGTTTTATTTAACAAGTCTGGAAAACTATATAAAGGATGGCTTCAAGATTTCCCCCTTAATAATAGTATTTCTCTAGATCAGGGATGTCAAATCCACATCATCACAGTAGCATCACGTGACATATCGGGAATTTTCTCCCCTTCACTATACCGGGTGTGGGCGTGGCCAGCATGTACGCATCCGGCCCACGATCCAGGAGTTTGACAGCCCTGCTCTAGATCAGCGGTTGCCAACCGGTGGGCTGTGGCCCACTGGTGGACCATGAGAAAATTTTGGTGGGCCACAGAGAAATCTCACCCCCAGAGCACCCCCACAAAGCAATTAATCCAGGCTGTGCAGAAGGGGCATTGGTACTTACCTGACACGCCCATTCTCTCTGAGCTGTGAAGAGTATCCAGTCATAGGAGGTGCTTCAGTCTTCATTTAGCTAGGCTGGGCTTAATCTGCAGAACGCTCCTCCTCCTCCATGAGACTCCTCCCCAGCGTTCCCCAGTTTAGGCAAAGATGAGAGAAACAAACATCCTCGCCCTGAGTGAAACTAAAGATATGTTGGCTGAAACAGGACCCCACCAGATGGACAAAAAAAGAGGGTGGGGCTGGATGTTGTTTACAGCTCAAAGAGAAAGGGCATATCAGGTAAGTACCAACGCCCCTTCTCCCATGAGCTGTTCAGAGCATCCAGTCATGGGACATACCAAAGCTTGGCCTGTCCTATGGAGGGACTCCGTCTGGTTTGGAATCCTCTCCTGGTCCCCGAGGACCCGTTGTAGAACCCTTCTGCCAAAGGAAGCCTCAACTGACGCAAACATATCTATATTATAATGCCTGATTAAGGGTGATGGAGAGGCCCAAGTTGCGGCTCGACCGATGTCAGTGATTGGAGCCTGCGTGGCCTATGCTGCCGACATTGTGGTGCTCCTTGTTGAATGAGCTGTTATGCCCCGGGCACCGGAAGAGATTGAGTCTGATAGGCTTTAGCTATTGTGGCCCGTAGCCAACGGCCTATTGTGGAGGACGAGGCCTTGCATCCTTGAGCGTTGGCCTGAAAGGACATGAATAAGGCCTCTGTCTTTCTGAAAGATGCTGTGCGGTGAATGTATACTCGCAAAGCTCGTCTCACATCTAGCTGGTGCCATTGTCGTTCTAACTCCTGGGATGGTCTGGGACAGAAATTAGGAAGTATCAGTTCCTGTGCTCTATGAAAGGCTGAATTAATCTTGGATATGAACATAGGGTCTGGACGCAGGACGACTCTGTTGGAATGGAAAATGCAAAGATCTTGTCTGATGGACAAAGCTGTGAGTTCTGAAATTCAATGAGCGGAAGTGATCGCTATGAGGAAAACTACTTTGTACATCAGAAATTGGAGACCTGATGAGTGAACAGGTTCAAAGGGACTCTTAGAGAGTGCCAGAAGGACCTTATTAAGGTCCCAGGTGGGATAGCGGTGAACCAGTGGTGGGCGTAAGTTTGTGGCTCCCCAAAGGAAACTCCATATGCATGGATGATGGGATAGAGATAGCAAAACTTCACAAGTGACAACTGACGCCAAAGCCGCCACCTGTCTTTTCAATGTATTAGGAGATAGTCCCTTGTCAAGCCCATCTTGTAAGAACTTTAGGATCTGAGCCACCGATGGAGAAATGGGATCAATTTTGGACTTGGTTTGTGAAAACTGGACTACGTGGCATTATATATTTGTGTTGTTGAGGGGCGTCTAGAGGCTTGGATGGTGGTGATTACTCTGTTGGACAACTGCTCACTTCTTATACGAGTCTGCTCAATCTCCAGATGGTCAGTTGCAACCATTGAGGATCTGGATGTTGAAAGGGACCCTGGGTCAGCAAGATCCTGTCTGGCGGAATTCTCCATGGTGGTAACATGGAGAGACTGCGGAGGTCTGCAAACCATGGCCGTCTGGGCCAATAGGGAGTTACCAGAAGCAGTTCCGCTCTCTTGTCGAGCAGCTTCTGGATGACCCTGGGGATCAATGGAAGTGGTGGGAATGCGTACAGTAGACCTGGGGGCCAACGGCAACGGAGTGCATTGAAGTTTTCCGCTCCCCTTGAGGGTTTCTGGAAAGGAATCTTGGTAGCTGAGCATTGAGGGGGGAAGTGAACAGGTCTACCAACAGTTGTCCAAATGCCCTGACTGCCTCCTGGAAGAGGGTCGGATAGAGATGCCACTCCGATTGATCTATCGTGGTCCTGCTTAGCCAATCTGCCTGAGTGTTGGAAAGTCCTGAGATGTGTTCTGCCCTGATGGAAAGCAGGTTGTTCTCTGCCCAACGACATAAGCGCTCCGCTTCTCGCATGAGGAGTTTTGACTGAGTGCCCCCTTGTCTGTTTATATGAGCCTTCGCCGTCATGTTGTTGGTCAAGATTAATATGTATTGATTGCGTACCTGTGGAAAGAAGGTCCAGAGAGCCAAATGTACCGCTTGAAGCTCCAGCCAGTTGATGCTGCACGACTGTTCTGTGGTGGACCAGCGGCCTTGTGCAGTGGTCGATAGCAAGTGAGCTCCCCATCTGAAAAGGCTGGCATTGGTGGTGATGGTAATCTTGTTAGGCTCCTTGAAGAGACAACCTCCGTTTATTGCTGGTCTGGACACCAGAGGAGAGAAGTGGGGACCTGTGATGGTACCCTGACCTTGAACTTGGAGTTGCTTTGGCCGGACTGCTGGTACGGGAGCAGGAACCACTGGAGGGATCTAGTGTGGAAGCGAGCCCAAGGAATAATAGATATGCATGAGATCATCTTACCTAATAACCTTGAAAGATCAGTTAGGGAAACCCTTTTTTTAATCCTGATCTCCTTGACTAATTGATGGATGCTGTTTTCTCTGTCTGGAGATAGGAAAACTTTGCCTATCGTATCTATGACTGCCCCTAGATGGATTAATCTAGTTGATGGTGTAAGTTGACTCTTTTTCCAATTTATTGAGAAAATAAGCTGAAAGGCTTGTAATGTAGTCTGAGTGTCTCTGACTGCCTGATGAGCCGATGATGACAAAATTGATGAGCCGATGATGACAAAATTAGGATAACATTGTAGTCTAACAGGGACACCTTGGAGATGATCAGCCAGGGCTGCGAGGTCCTGGGAGCAGAAGCTAGTCCAAAGGGGAGAGCCACATATTCGAAGTGGTGGTTATTATAACAGAATCTTAAAAATTTATAGTGAGATGGCCGAATGGGAATATGTAAGTACGCCTCTGTTAAATCTATGGACGTGAGGACATCCACTTTCCTGATGCCAATTAGTATAGATTGCAGAGTGTGCATTTTAAAAACTGGTTGAGGTGTTTCAAGTCTAAGATTGCTCTCCACCCTCCTGAACTCTTGGGAACAACAAAAAGATGTGAATAGAATCGTCGCCTCCATTGATCAGCAGCAACTGGTTGGATGGCTTGTATCTCTAGTAGATGTTGGATAGCAGTTTCCATAAGGCTTTGTTTGACCGGATCTCTGGAAAGGGGGCATGACATAAAGAAATCTGGGGGGGCGGATTGAAACTCCAGAGCCAGACCCAACCTGATTGTATCTCTAACCCAGGAATCAGACGTTGAGGAGTCCCATTGGTCCGCGAAAAACCTAAGGCGGCCACCAATGGGAGTCAGGCACATGGAGTTATTGTGGACGCCGGAAAGGTCTGTTCCCAGCACCTCGGAAGGATCTTTTGGATTGGCCACTCCTTCGGTACCTCTCCCTGAAGTCAGCTCTGTCTGGCTGCTGCCCTGACCAGAAGGATGGAGGTCTCTGGAATCTGGTTGAGAATGGACCCTGATAAAAGGGCCTAAAAGATCCCTTCCGAAAGGATTGCGGGTTTCTAGGGTCTGACTTCCAAAAAAGGGAAGGTAAAATTTTCTTTTTGTTTCAGGTCTCGATAAGTAATGGATCGAGGAGGGGCCAAACAGTCTGTCTCCCGCAAGAGGAGATGAAGCCAGCTTGCATTTGTGCTTAATATCTGCTTGCCAACACTTTAACCATAGCAAGCGTAACATGTGAGGTAATGGCTCTGGTAGAGAACTTAACTGCATGGAAGGTTGCGTCAGCGGAGAATTTGGCAGCTGCTGTAAGTTTAGCAATGTCTTGATGCGCTCTAATATTAGAACTGGAGACATTCTCCCGAAGCAGCCGGAGCCATCTGAGAGATGCCCAGTTAAAGAAGGAAGCGGCCATGGCTGCCCTGATAGCCCATGCATCAGATTGATGGGCCTTGCGTAGGGCCAACTCGGCCTGTTTTTCCTCCGGCTTCAATGCCTCTAGCGCCTCGCTAGGAATGGAGGAAAAGGATGCTAATCCTACTATGGGATCATCCACTTCAGGAGTGTTCAATAATTTTAAATAATCAGGGGCCAAATTAAAGAATTTCCTGTCATAACCCGTAGGGGCCGGGCATACTGCTGTAGATGCCAACTGCTTCTGTACCAGGTCTGTAAACATGTGAGGAACTGGAATTACATATGCCTGTACTATAGGTTGATTGAAAATAAGATCCTCTGATCCCTCTTCTGATGCAGTGGTAGAAGGGGCCGGTTTATCCAGATGCGCAGTGTTTTTGGCCTTAAACAACAGTGATTTGAAAAGTTGTGGGCGGAATAAGCCTGTAAATACAAGTTGGTCAGGAGCCAGGCCCTCATCCTCAGACATTCCTCTTTCTAAAGGATCCACTTCTGACATAGAGGGGTCACTTTCATGCATAGATTCTGATTCGCTTTGTTCCATCTGCTCCATATGGACCATCTCTTCAGCCTCCACCTCCTGCTCCTCCTCCTGCGGCCCCAAGAGAAGTAAATCCCTTTGAGATAGTACCTGGTCATCGTGTTGCTCTGATCTGGCCAAAGGTTGAACTGATTGTGAATCAAATTCTGCGGGTGCAGGAAGATTTCTGGTCAAAACCGCATGTTGCAGGCCTGCAGCGATTCCCTGATGAATAGCCATTTCCATCCAGGCCCTCATTTGCTCAGGCACTTCGTCTGGAAGAAAGGGATCCTGTCGAAGACCTGCTGCTGTTGGAGTGAACGTTGCTTCCAGTGTCCTTCTCATGGTTGGAGAACCAGATGACTGGGCCTGTTGACTCTGGGGAGCTAGACTGCGCCTGGATGGGAGAGAAACATCTGGGGGGGAGGAGGGGGGGATGCAGAGGAGGATGGCGCTATGGGGCGAAGAAACATGAGAGGTCCTGTGCACCTGTCGTGTGCACTTATCTATTTGTCTTTCTAGTGCCCTGTGACGCCTGTTGGCATCTTTTTCTGAGGCCTTGGAAGTGTCTTTTCTCTGTTTGGATTTAGACTTGCCTCTTGAAGTTGAGGTATGGGAACCTCTATCCCCTGCCATCCTTAGTTATAAAAGATATGCTCAAGACTAGCAGTATAGGCGGTTGGCACGCCCAGGGGCCTGACCAAGAGTGGACAGGGTGCCCTGCAACTGAATCCCCTTATTTTTTTAAAAAAAAATATTAATAAAAATACTAAAATCTGTTTTGAAAATGAGTCGTATCTGAATAATAATAAAATTTCTTATTATTATTATATTACTGTTGTTGTCAGTATGAATATTATTATTATGACTTACTGCTGTTAACAATGTTATCAGTATAATCTGAGTGAATTATATATCAGAATGACAGCCAATCTTGTTGGATATTCCAATTAACCAAATTGAGAACGCCTAACAGGCCTTGTATTAATCACAGGCCTTCAACAGCTTCCCTGCACAGGCGGACTCAGGCCCTAGGTGGTCGCTGTTGTGCCACTGGTTAAGGAGAACTGTGAGGGTTAGCCAACAACACTTTAACAGTGACCTCGAGTCTAGATCAAACGAGGCTGAAATAGTTCCTGAGATACTCTTGTTTTTTTTTTCTCTTTTTTTTTTTACAAGAGAAAACAAAAAACTCCCCAGTGGGGAATGAGAATTACACCACATGGTCTGCAGAAACTAGTATTAGCGCGGCGACGCGGTCCCCTTACTGGGAAAATGGCGACCGCCCGTTATTTTTGGCATGCACGCCAGCAGCAATCTCTCGCTGTGCAAAAGGGAGCTGTGATTCATTTCCCCTCAAGGCTAAATGGCTGGGAAGGGTGATAATAACTGGGCTTTTAAGCCCTTCACTCTTTATAATGGCGTTCGGGAGGAGCAGGTGATACAACCCAGCAGAGAGAAAGGTGAGCTGTGCCGTTTGAAATCACCCTGGGCGGATCGTATGGCAGGGGTAGGGCTAGCGGTGGGAGGGGTGGAGAAGAGCCGAAGGCCATTTCGGAGCGCAAGAAGCACTTTCCGAAAAGCGATCCCCTATGCTCAGACGACAAGAGGCAGCGTCGAGAGATCATAAATATTTTTTTTTTAAACCAAAAAAAAAAACCTCCAAACCTGAAAGGAAGTCACCTGTTTTGGCCAAGGGATCACAAAAGCACTACTTATCTCTTACGAGGCTGAGCCTAAACTGGGAAACGCTGGGGAGGAGTCCCGTGGAGGAGGAGGAGCATTCCGCAGATTAAGCCCAGCCTAGCTAAATAAAGACTGAAGCACCTCCCATGACTGGATGCTCTGAACAGCTCATGGGAGAAACACAAGGCTGCACCGCCCACATGGCCCGCCGGAACCCTCCCCACCCACTCACTCCTTACCCGGTAAACTTGCCTGCTAAATTGCTATTTTTCCTTTTTCCAACCATCATCTGTTCTGCTGTGCCAGGAGTTTTAGATTAGCTAGGAAGCAGGAAATGGTTGGATTTCTTGCTTTCTATCTAGTCTTAGATCTTCAGCTCAGCACAGCTGAACCTCCCTTAGGACTGTAGGTTTGCTTGCAAGCAAAATCAGTGCAGACTCATGGCAAGCAAATTTTAGGGAGTGAGCTAGCCGATGACAGATAGATTCAGTGAGCAACTCAATCTGCCTGCTTTGCCTGATTTTGGGTAAAAGTTGCTCTTTTTTAAAATAAAAAAATCTATATTTACATGCATGGTGTGCTGTGAGTTAATTTTGTGAGTTTGCTTGCTAGCAAATTTTATGAGTTTGCTTGCAAGCAAATTGTATGTGACAGACTGAGCTAGCCAATGGCAGATAGATAGATCTCTGCATGAATCTGTGATTCTGTGAGCAACTCAATTTGCCTGCTTTGCCTGATTTTGGGTAAAAGTTGCTCTTTTTTATAAAAAATTCAATATTTATATAAATATTTATAATATTTACATACAAGCCATGCCCAGCCAGTCACATGACTACCAAGCCACACCTACAAATTAGGCCATGCCCACAGAACCGATTAGTATCCCTGGGATCTAAAATTATGAGTTTGGTTATCCCTGAGGTCCAAAGATTGGCGAAAAGCTCAGCTGCTGCCCATCTGCCTCTCTCACAGGGGTGTTTAGGTTAGGATTTATATAATCCTTTACAGCAATGTGTTGCATTATAAAGAATAAGAATGATTCTTATTCTCTGAAGCCAATTATCCTTTCACTTAGTAGTACAGCAAAGCTATGCAGCTTTAAATATTGATAATGTTATTAAATTTATAAAATTTATTTCAGAAATTACATACAAAAAAACCCGTTATATAACCTATAGCAGTTAAAGATTGGATGCTTTCCAATTTAATGAAATCTAAAAGGCAAATTTAAGAAGCTAAAACACCTGTGCTATTACGTAGTAAAAAAAAATCTTTTTCAGTTTTTTAAAAGCAGATTGCTGCTGGTTATGGAACTTTGTGACATACTTAGATGAAATTATCTTAGACTTTTAAAAAGAAGGGATATGGTGGTTCCGTGGTTACAATTCTTAGACTGTCAAAGGTCTAAAGGTGGCAGTTCAAGACATAAATGCCATGAGATGGAGTGAGCTCCCATCACTTCTCCCAACCTAGCAGTTTGAAAGCATGCAAATGCAAGTAGATGAATAGATAGGACATATAAGCCTGCAGGAAGGTAATAGAGTTCCCTGTCTTGCTGCATAGTTTGTGCTGTGACATGATGTCATGCTGGCCACATGACCATGGAAACATCTCCAGACAACCCTTAACCCAATCTTTGGGTTAAGAAAAGCAGATGGATCATAAACCTTATTTTAAACAATATTTTATCAGGGAATTTGGGTCTTAATATCTTTAGCTACAGATAAATACTGATTGTTGATAGTGTATAACATGAAGTTATCTTAATTTGATCACATTAACAGTAGTTAAGGTTTTCTTGCTTTATCTAGCAGTTATCCATGAATAATAGAAAAGGAAGTAATCCTATTCTCAGTTTAACATATTCTGAAACTATTATTGACAGAATGGAAGTTGAAAATATGAGGTGTCACTGGGAAAATATTTACTAAAGCAATTCCCATGAAACTTACTGATAATAAAATAAAGCCTGGAAGAGGAGAGGAAAATCAGGATAAGTTCAGCCAGGTTTCATATTAATATGCATTAGTTGATAAGTCAACAGTAAATATTAACAACATTTCCATGCTATCTTTGCTACCACGAAGTGAATCCAATTACAGAGCGGTTAGCAGCATTACTTTTACAATAGGCATGAGAAATGAATAGGAATTCTAGATGCCTTGTAGTCTAGATAACAACAGTAAGTTGTTTTTTCTTGTGATTCAGGTTAGTTATTAGCTGTGATTTTTTTAAAAAATGCATACAAAACTAATAACTAAGGTCAACTTGAACTGTATGAACATAGAAAACTGCCTAAGATTAAATCTGGCCATCTGTCTTATATCTACCAGCATTGAGTCCCATTGTTAGACAGGGAAAATAAGTTTAAATAATAAATTACAAGTATGCTAATTAAAAGGATTCTAGTATGGTATCATTCTATTATTTACTACATTGGCACTACTGTTTTGCTACATGTTCTTTCTAGTTGCAGATATTAGAAAACAAATCTAAGGTTTTTTTGCATGGACTTATGGGCTTTTTACACGGACCTTGTTCTTTTCTTTAGGAATTTTAAAGAGAAGTTTAATTTTAAAGAGAAATTTACTCACAGCATTTCTTTTTATAAAAGACAAGTGCTATGGATAAACATTTTGATAAGGAGAATCCAAATGCTATTGGAGAGTTACCTTCCAAGTTTTTTTTTCTAGAGTTAACACTGACTGGAATCATTGCTATAGATATGTTAATATGTTTTTTTTACTGTAATTGGTATGCAGCTGTGACCCTACTAGAGAAATCAGAATGAATTAAATTATGCAAGCATTCCTGGATTAAAAATAATGTATAAAATAATACATTATTTTTATTGAAGCAAGTCAGAAAATTCATCTATTGAACAATACATGTTCAATATATGCCTTTGGCCATTTAATGTAAGCAATACTGTATTCCCTGAACTGGTGCCAACATCGTTCAAGGCTTATATCAATAATTTTAATGTTCAGATAATAACACTAATATATTTTTGAGATGAGCCTGGAAGGTATTAGATAACAGTAAGATTGGCCTATTATCAGTTGCTTTGAAATGTGTCTGCTTTTCAAAACTTTTCATCTTCTAATTGAAGAAGCTTGATATTCATCTCATGCTACATGCTTGAAACTTTAACTGAATTTTAATATAGTTTGAATTAGGTGATTTTATAATTTAATACTAAAATTTGTTTGTTTGTATTGCCCAACTTGAGAGTTATATTATAGACATATATTAAATAAATAAATATACAAGAGATATACGCTTGACAACTACATTATAATCCTCTATCTAAAACCATAGCAGAATATCTGAAAGTACGCATGCAAATAAGACCTTAATTAATGTAGTTAAAAAACTTGCTTATTAATAGTTTATGTCTTACTTCTTTATCCACCTTTCTTTTTCCATAATGAAAATGCAAAATGTTGAATTCTCCAAGTTGTCTCCCATCCAGACAGAAATAACGTATAGTTCTACCCAGCATTCACTAGCTAATTATCTTTTATTTCAATTTAATCTTAATATATAGTATGTTATTCAGTTTTTCTTCTGCAATTAACAGACTCAATAATTTCTTTGTTTTGGTACCACCCTTTACTTTAAATATTATAGGTTAATTTTTGCATCAAGACATCTAAAGGACAGAGACTGGCTAAAACTGCTAATGCCCAAGGTCCCTGCATAATTTTACCAGGCAGACAAAAGAATAGAGTGTCAACTCTGAAGCTGACCTGACCAGAGCCATTTTGGAACTTCAGCACTGCTATCCTGGAGTTGAGGGATAGGAAAGGGGGAATAGAGATAGCTAGGGTTTTGTAGCCAAAACAAAATACTTTCTCCTGGGAACCAAGGACATTCTCTTTCTCCTGGGAACCAAGGACATTCTCTTTCTCCTGGGAACCAAGGACACCTGGTGAGAAAGAGAGGAGGAGTGACATTACCAGGCAACTGGACAGCACCCTGATTGGACCATGTGACTGATTGTTTAGGGAAAGGGAAAAACTTTTACTTTTAATTTGGTGAAAACCGCTGGAAACTTCAGAGTCGGTTTTCACCAGAGCTGTGCCAATATGATATGTCCAATAAAACTATTCTTTGAGGAATCTACTGACCCTGGAGTTTTGTTTGCTATGGAATTATTACTTGGAACCCTGACATAGAGTTAGCAATAGCAATAGCATATTGTCCCCAACTATTTGGGTCCTCATTTTGGCCACCTCAGAAGGATGGAAACCTTGAGCCTAGTGAAAATCGAACTGTTGGCAGTCAAGAGAATTAGCCTGCAATACTCCACTCTTAATCACTGCACCATAAATTAGGGTTAGTTTCAGAACTGCTTTTACTATTGGTGCCATTTCTCAACCATGCCCCATTTTCCAGGGAATTAATCTATATGTGTGGAAGGCATTTCCCATCTCTCATGATCAGGAATTCCACATATGTCCCAAAGCTAATTCACAACTCTTGAGACAGAATCCAGAGTCCTCAAAAAGGCTGAAACCTTCCAACAGTAAAAATAAAAAATGCAGATTAATTTATTCGTTGCTTCATACTGAGCTGAAACCTAAGAAGGGGGAAGGAACCTTTGTACATTTACAAAGAGCGATGAATAATGTTGCAATTGTGACACACTAAATGGTAAAGGAGGTGCTGACTGGATGCCTGAGATGAAAGCACCCTACTGATCAATTATAAAGATGTACTGTAAGGCAATTTCAAAATGTGTCTTGCTCTGCCAGTCAAGCTGCAAATGTTACAATATAACTCAGCCAGACTTGGATTAAAAGAAAACAAATGCACATAAACTACGTTAAAAGAATCCTTACAAAATTGTAGTACAATAAAAAGCTGTAATAAAATAATAGCATTGCCAACTTTCCGAATTTACTCTGTATCCTCCCCCATCCAAAGAAATGAGTAATTCCTTGAAAAAGGATGTGTGTTTTGCATTTGGGATATATTAACTTTTAAATTGATGCAGTAGATCACAACACCAGCATACTAAAATCACAAGAAAGCTGTATAATAATATGAGACATGGTTTAAACAGCAGAGACTGGATAGGTAGCAATTATTTATAAATAAATGATATTAAAAAAAACATTAAAAAGATAACATCCACTTCTATCCTTCTTATATTTCTTTTAATAGAAGAACAGAAGAACAGAGAACCTTTCAGGTCTTCTAGTCCAGGGGTCTCCAACCTTGGCAACTTTAAGACTTGTGGACTTTGCTGGCTGAGGGACTCTGGGAGTTGAAGTCCACAAGTCTTAAAGTTGCCAAGGTTGGAGACCCCTGTTCTAGTCCACCCCCTGCTAAAGCAGGATAACCTACACCGTTCCAGACAAGTGGCTGTCCTGACTCTTCTTAAAAGCCTTCAGTGCTGGAGCACCCACAACCTCTGCAGGTAAGTTGTTCCATTGATTAATTGTTCTAACTGACATGAAATTATCCTTGGTTCCAGATTGCTTCTCTCCTTGATTAGCTTCCACCAATTGTTTCTTGTCTTGCCTTCTGATACTTTGGAAAATAAACTGACTTCCTCTTCTTTGTGGCAGCCCCTCAAATATTGGAACCCTGCTATCTATCATGTCACCCAGTCCTTCTTTTCACTAGACTAGACATACCC
Source organism: Bungarus multicinctus (assembly GCA_023653725.1). Taxonomy (NCBI): domain Eukaryota; kingdom Metazoa; phylum Chordata; class Lepidosauria; order Squamata; family Elapidae; genus Bungarus; species Bungarus multicinctus. Next base: position 86,440,565 of record CM042834.1, read on the forward strand.
AATTCCCGCAACTGTTCTTCATCTTTGTTACTTTTTTCTGTATTCTTTCCAGAGTCTCAACATCTTTATATAAAGATTTTTATATAACTTTTTAATGCTTTTGTACAGCAACTTTGCATTATCCATGTGGAAAGCCACACAAATGTAAAAAGAGTCACAAATTTGAAAGAGTCACATTGTTTTGCTATAAGCATTTTACTGATAATTTTTCAAAGCAACTCTCATTAACACTATATGAGGTACCTCCATGGCAAGTACTGGAATAAAAATATACTAGACACATTTTTATTATAAGAATGTTACTGTTCATTTTTGCATATTTTTTATTTATTTAATTTATATTTTAATCCAAGCCAAAAAAACTCTCATTAATTATCTTACATTAGATAAGATATTTCTAGGACAAGTATTTAAATAAAAACAAACCAAATAGAAACTGGCATGATCATAAAAACCAAAATATATCAAGATAAAAAGAAGGAACAGAAGATGACCAAGACTGGTGGCACAGTGGTTAAAGTGCAGTATTGAAGGCTAACACTATCCACACCTGGAGTTTGATCTTGACCAATTCAAGGTTGACTCAGCCTCCCATCCTTCCAAGCTCAGTAAAATGAGAACCCAGAGAGTAATATGCTGACATTGTAAACCACTTAGAAAGGGCTGTAAAGCTGGATGGAGCAGTATATAAGTCTAAATTCTATTGCTATCATGTGGTAGCAGGAAAGATTGTTGCATTTATACAGTAAATTAAAGACACTTATTAAATAAATTATTAAAAATCTTACCTACTGTATATGATGCATACATGCTTTTACAAAAACAAAATCATAATTATCAGATATGTTATATCCTAAAATATTCTTCCTTCAGCCATGTTACATATCTGTTTTAGTAAAAACTGTATTGCAATGTTCTAAGAAATATAATTATATTTCTACTTACATCTTGATGGGACAACTGCAAATCAGGTTAATTGTTTTCAAAGTACCTTGGGTATAATTGCCACTTTGAGATATTTTAAATCTACCAGTAGATGTTGTGATCAAAACTGAACCTTTTTTTCATGTGAAGTGTGTGCTTTACTACTTCATTAAAGACCTGATTGAGAAGTCATGCATTTCTAGAGACTGCAAGGACCTCTGAGTCATGAAATACACCACCCTTCTAGAAGTTCATCTATGAATTCAGAGTACCATTTTATGATTTTACTTTGTACCTGCACATTCATTTATTTTGTATTTGAGAACCCATTCTTATAATTCAATTGCTCATTCAGGATCCCCTGTAACATTTTGTTTACAGGTGGGTTTCTCTTTTTTGGTTAAATTTTTGGCAAAATCAAATTAAACATGCCAGGCAAAATAAACCCTTTATATGACTAAGACTACCTCCCTTGGAACATTATTCTCCCTTTGTGAGAGAGTTCTGAAGTCAAACCTAGATTATTTAAATGAGTTGTGTTTGCAACTGCAACCGGCTAATTTAAATACAGAAAAAATAAAAATATCACATAGATGAAATACAAAATGTTATATATTAAAATTAAAAACATAAAATTTAATTATTGATTATTTAAATATTACACATCTTTTCCATCAATACATTTGTATCATTTTAGAGAGGAAATATTATTGAAGAATGGTATACACATGATCCTGCATCACTGTATGCATTTTCTTACTAGAGTTAGGATTTCTTTGCCTCCAAAATTCCACAAGCATTAAAATTCAATCAAAAGATAAATGAGATGGATACAAGTGCAAAAAGAGACAAAGGTTCTTGATGTCTATGCTATTTTTAATATAGTCACCATCATTTTTATAATGATGATGGCAAGGAACGCAGTCCTTTCAATTTTCGTTTTCCAATTCTTTTGGAAGCACGCAGGAAAAAAAGTGGAAATCTGTTCTCCCTTCTGAGAAGCAAACAACATGAGCAGATGATAGCCGCAGGAAACAGCATTTTTTGCTGACTAGCAAATAATCTCTATTTTGACACTAACCGACATGACTATGAGCAGCAACAGCATACCCTTGACAAATTTTCTAAGATATTTAATTTCACTGTATGAAACAAGGGCTGTTCCTTTTATAACAAGAGCTATTTTTTCCTGTAGAAAAAAATATTTAGCTCTCTCAGTATGTTTCTTCTCATATTTTTTATAGCCAGCAGAACCTTTCTTTTTTGCTGCTGCTTAACAGTCAGTGACTTTAAATATTTCTATACTGCTTCCAAAAACCATAAAAACAAATTCCCTTCAAAGTCTAGGATATATGCATGGAACACCTTATCTGCTGATTTTCTTCTCTATCTTTGGATACATTTCAACAAATAAATACAAATTCTATATTCAAATTAATTGTCTGCCTTCCTCTATCCCTATTTCTGAATGGCCCTTCCGCAACTTTCTTTGCCCCCGCTGCAAGGAATGGAAAGAGTCCCTCATCTCCTTTTCTTGCTATTCTTGCATTGTGTCAGCTGTTTCCAAACTGCTGAATTAACATGTTGCAAACTTTAACCACATAACACGGTTTCCTAATTCTGCCAGATTGATCCACTGAAGCTGACTGACCTCCCTTTCCTTCATCTCAGTGGGGTAATAAAAAGCTGAAGTACGTAGACTTCTTATGTTAGTTCCTCATAATTTTCAGCTTCTGGATTTCTACTGGGAAATCTTTTCTCCACTGGAAATATTACTCTCCTAGACATATTAACTGCAGATAGCCTCTATCAGACCATGTATTAGAGCTTGTTCATGCTTTTCAGCACCTCTCTTTCAATATATAGTATACTTTTCATGTTTCAGTGTTTTCATACTTTCCTCAATATTTCTTCAAATTTTGCATTTTTACCAATGTTGCCAGACCCCTAAACTTATGAAAGGGTTTTAATTCTGTGATACTAAAATACAGTGCTGCCAAATCAAGCCTGGGAATGGTTTATTCACATTAGCCACTCTGAGTCTACAACTGTATTTTTAGAACTGCCCAATTAGAAATGGAATAGGAAAGGGTAACTTGACTTCAAGTTGGTTTCCTTTTTTATCATAAAGTAAGAAACATATTTGCTACAAGTTGTGTGTGTGTGTGAGAGAGAGAGAGAGAGAAAGAAGAGGAGGAGGAAGAGAAAGTAGTAGTAGTAATAGTAATAGTAGTAATAATAATAATAATAATAGTAATAGTAATAATTGTATCTGGAGAAATAGTAGATGCACTACTACATATACATTGGCCAACAGATCTCAATGGAAGGTGATACAATAAAGGAAATTGCACGTTTTGTTAAATGAGGCTGGCATGCATTTGGCAAGCTAAGCATAATTTTCAAGAATAACTTCCCTCTATGCTTGAAGAGAAAAGTTTTTGATCAGTAGTGTACTACCTGTTCTAACATATGTTGGTGAAACAAGGACACTAACCTCATAATAGATACAAAAGTTACGAGTGTTGCAAAGAGCCATAGAAAGATATATGCTTGGCATTAGAAGACAGGATAGAAAGGCTGCACATGGATTAGACAAAAAATGAAAGAATACAATATCATCAACAGAGTAAAACAATTGAAATGGAAATAGGCTAGTCATATAGCAAGAAGAACTAATGGCAGATGGACCAAGGCAGTTATAGAATGGATCCCACTTGATAAAAAGCATGCACGAAAGAGATCTAAAAAAATATATTTGCTTCGTGTGTGTGTATGTGTGTGTTTGTGTGTATAGAGAAATGCTTTTCTAAATAATGCTAACGTGAATTTATCAGTCACTTTCAATATTTAATCATTGCAATTATGATTTCTATCCTGTTTTTCAGTCCATGTTGCATAGAATTCTTGCAACATTACATAATAGTGCAAATAACTATGATCAAAAATTATTTACCTACTGGTTTAATGCATCTTAGCGTTAACCACAACATCTATCAATATGTTCAAAAATGCACTGTATAACACTGAAATGTAGAGATATCCAGTTAATAAATAAGAACCTTGTAAAAAGAACTTATTTTTGTAAGCAATGGGTTGAACTGTTATACTAATTTTCTACAACTGAGCCTCAAATAAAGTTATTAAAAAGAATCACTTGTAATTATTTTGTGCAAATGAAAGCAAATAATTCCTAATTTTCTGTTTATATTTCACATATTTTCACTTATAAAAAGTCTTTTCCCTCATAAGTAAAGGGCACTACATTAAGTTTCTGTTACCAGCTTTTGCTATCAATAGGTGATCTTATTTTCTCACATACACAGAGGATTTGTGTGGTTTGATTTACAGTTGCACATAGAACAAATGTGTGTATCCGTGTGTGTATCTCCAGGGGCTGGGAAAGATAATAGTTTGCAAATGAAATACCTGACAGGTAGTTTGTTCTTTTTTTCCCTTTTAAGATAATTTAAATTTAACCAATAAAAACTTGCAAGCTTACAATCCAAAACTCAGAATTCTATTTAAAACCTTCAAATTTGGCTTTTGACACAGAGTTCAAGAGATATTTAAAACTAGTTATCTGTGAAATGCCTATATTTTGTGGGTTACAAAATATTGAAGGCACCAGAACCAAAACTAGTAGCATCAAGTCAGATATCTATCAATCTGCATCAGTACCACTTACACTGACTGCAGCAACTGTCCAGAGTTTTAGATAAGATTTTCAGAGTCCTACCTGGACATGCTGGAAACTGTATCTGGAAATCTGAATATACACTTCATATGCAGTACCAGGAATGATTCTACAATGTGTTGAGCTACTTCCTTTGAATTCAACTGATGCAGGAGCTTTTTTAATGAGGTAACATCACTGAAAAGGGCTGTCAGGCTTCACATCAGCACAATTGTAAATCTTGATTCTCCCATATTCTGGCTTTGATTTATTTGGCAGATGATTCACAGACAAATTTTGGCAAGACTATACTTTTTATTAAATACAAAAATAAAGCCACTAGAAACTTAAGACCTGCCTATTACATTACATAGAAGAAATCAAAGCCTATATATAGGTGTACAGAGTCATTTGATACCTTTATATCATTCCCACACTTGTTTTCTAAGATGAGGTTACCAGTCAAGACCATGCCAAAATTGTAGCTAATAGGATAACCTACTTAAATTAAGTCATGTAACTATTAGCAGATCTAAGATTAGCTGATCTGAGGAGCTAAAAAAGATGGGACTGATGGGTAGTAAAAGGGCAGGAGAACAACTGGAAATTCCAGGACTTTTAGGTAGATTGTGGAGTACAAAAAAAGATCTCAGAAGCAATTCCAAATTACTTCCATAATAATTCCATAAGAAAACCTCAATGCTGTTGGAAGGAGAAAGTTCAGCTTCATAGCATCTTTACCTTATTTTTGAGGACAATGTCTTAAATTCAAGATCATCTTTATCTGAAGTAAATCCAGGAGATGTATGTCAATGCATCTTTCTTTCTTTGTGTATTATATAAATGTATATATGCATACTTACATGCATATAGATATATGTGTGGTTGCTTTAGTGTAGAGGAATCAAAAACTGGCTTTCTCCTAGGCACTGGGGCCAGTTGCAAGGAATCCCCTTTTGGTTGTTTTTTATGGTACTTGGTCAACATGTCTCTAATATACGGTGTGTATCTTATTATTACATAGTTTTAGGGTTTCTTTTATTTTTGCATGCCATCCAAAAGCAATTGTTCAAGTCAGGTGTTCTTATAAATGTAGTTTTATAAATACATAACAGAGTATTGTTGGAGCAAGACAGAGTGTTAACTTGACCAAGCACTGCTCTTATTGTGTCTGCAGGTAGCAGACATATTTAAGGTAACTCATTCTTTATTGAGGAGGAACAAGACCATCTACAGGATCGCTATGAAGAATATTCTAGGTATTTGAAGCAGAAAAGTCACTCAGAGTTTTTTGGCCTTGGACTCTTACGGGAAAGTCTTATTGAAGTGACTGTGGAATGGTCTTATGTCATTAGCTGAAATGAATTTGAACCTATAGCTTCTAAGGAAGTGCTGATGGCCCTGATCACATGTTTATTAAGCTCATTTCCTTCCTGGGTGGTAATGACCGTCCTGGAGGTGACATGCAGTAAGGTCTTTGTGGTGTGTCAGTTTTTTTGAGGGAAGGAAATTACACATATTTTGAAAGATGTGGTGATGTCCCTCCTCTTCAAGAACCCGTTGCTAGATCCTACATACCTGGAACAGCTTTATCCAGTTGAGAAGGTGGCTGAATTGTAGCCTGCTAAGTCTTAGAAGAAATACTTAGATTTCAAACTGAATGAAGCATAGTACTAAAAGCATTGGTTGTGTTTGTTGGTGAGCTCTGATAGAACTGTAATGGGGGAGGTACAACCATCATGACTGAGAAGGAAATCATGGTTGATACTATCAAATATACCAAATGGTCTTATCAAGCCTGCCACCTGAATCAGAAATTGAAAGGAGCCTTGATAGCACTCCAGCTTTTTCTGCTCAAGCCATACTAACTGAAAAGGGGAGGAGCACTTTTAATACTCATTCCCATTTTGATCCATGTGTTCAAATTCATTTATCATTTAATAGAAAGTGAAGATTTGAGCTATAACAAAATCCCTCAGTTTACTCTAGTTTATTGTTTCTATTAGCAGTTTCTGTTTGCAGAAGATACCATAGACTGGCAGGGCAGAATGCATCCAAACTTTTTGTGTGACACAGAAAATTAGAAATAGAAATATAAGTAAGCAAACTAGATGTGAGTGGACTTAGGATGTGCATGGGAACATAAGAAGAGTGACAATATGGCATGCATTGATTTTTTCTGTATTAAAAATAAGTTATTAAGTATAGTAAACTGGTATTATAAGAATGGATATGCAACATAAATGAAGAAAAAATATAGACTGTTATAAAATAATTCAAGGTTTTCATTTTCCATATTATATTTTATCTTAAGTTATCTAGCTAGGCAGACTACAGATTCTTAGAATTAAAGTCCAGTATCTCTGGTCAACAATAGATAACAAAAAATAACAGTTTTTATGGACAAGATAGACATATGGGCAGTATATCAGGCAAAGAATCTAGTAGATATATAAATAAATCTAAAGTATGATTTTACAATTTCATTTATTGAGTAAACCCCAATAACTACGATTGTGGATTATGTTCACTGTTAAGTTAAAATTCCTATTAAGTGTTTGGATATATAGGACACAATTTAACTGAAAAAACAAGTTCTCAACAAAATCCGCATATCTACTGCTATTAGAAAGAATGTGAGTTCAGTAAAAAAAGCTTTCAGTCTGAGGTGTGAGCACTCATGCTTCAAAAAGCTAGAAAATTGGAAGCAAGATGTCATATTCATCTTGTGCAAGAGAAACTGGGAAAAGACTGTTCAGTCTTATATACTCTAATCAGAGTGAGACTTCCTGTATCCACAGCATATACTGGTTTTTCAGTTCATGTTCTATCCATCCAAATCAGTGTTCAACAACTGGGAATTGATTGCATTTTCTTGGCTAAAAGTTCTATATCTGGAACAATTAATAGTATATGTAAGCAAAAATTTTCTATAGTAACCTATTTCTATAGTTGCCTATGGAAAACAGAGTTCTGTACTACCAAGAGACCATAGAGGCAACAGAAATGAACAACTACTGAAGTAGAGAATGATGTGGTTAAAGCACCAACTCTAATTGTTTAAGTTACCCCAAGGAATATCTACCCTTGAACCAGATTTACAAAGAATGGTGCCTCCACAGTGGCCAATATCATTGGATGCGCTAAGTGTTCCTGTTTACAGTAACCAGCACGGTTCTACTTGCAAGGAAAAAAGCCATCATGATTTGCAAATATAACATAGGTTTTTATCTTGATGGCAGTTGCGGGGAGGAATAGAATACTGATTATTGTTGTTTCTTTGATTAAACATGCTAGTAATGCTGTATTGTTGCTCAATAGCCTTGGGCTGCCTGTGTATGTTGTGATTCTAGTGTACTCCCATGAGGTTAGATCTTTGAGACATGTTCTAAAGTGAGCAGTTTAAAAATAAATTCGTGTCCTCTTGTTCAGAACTGTATAACAAAAGGGTGCAACGCATGTGATACGATCTGATGAACTGAACAATTTGATTAGTCTATTAATTCAAAAGTAGAACAGGGAAGAAAGCTTGGGTTTTATTCTAAAACGAATAGTTATTTCAAATGCCTTTATTCAAACAAATGGAAAGAAAAGAAGAGATAAAGGATAATGTCTGTGTTAGAATTAATATACACAGTTCCTTGGTTACTGTTTGTTAAAAGTAAAGAGTCTGCTTCAAGTGAGTACTCATATGTATATGTTTTGAAACACAGCCTTTAAAGGCTCTCTTTATTCTAGATTAGGACATAACCTTGAAAAAATAAATGGAAAAAAACTGAAGTCATGCTGATTTGTTATTATACTACTATCAATGTATGTAGCACTTTACAAAGCAATGAAAGGGAAAAAGCATTCCAGACCACAAAGAATTTATAATATAAATTTAATAAAGATAACCCAATTGGCCTTTGATAGGAGAAAATTTGGAGCCTCAAGAAAGATTCCTGAACTTTCTGAGATAAATTGAGTTAAAAAAAAACCTAATTTCCCAACCTGTTGTCTCAGAACTTTTATAAATTTGACTTAGATTAAGTTACACAACAGCATTGCTTGACAGATTGTTCTCTTCCACTTTTTAACAACTGTCCTATGAAGGATCAGGTTGAGATAAATTTATTCCAATTATTCGGGACAAGCTCTTCATAAGGATTTTCATAATGATTTCTTAAATTCTACTAGTGGAGCTCCTGATTTATATTGATGAAGTCTTATGATGCAATAAACACTCTAGGTCAGGGGTATCAAACTGGTGGCCCACAGGCCATATGTATCACATTGAGGCCAGCTCCACAAAGGGAAAAAACATCGCAAAATGTCACATGACAGCAATGTGATGCCGCAAGTTTGAAACCCGTGTCCCAGTCTATACCATGCTCATGATATTTCACTAGACATAGCTTCTGAAGGGCTAGAAAACATTTTCCCTTTAAAACTGACTCACTGTTGGGTAAAATAACATTTTTATCAGTCAGGTTATACAGAAACAAAATTCTATGGTATATAATTCTGCATCGTCAGAGACCATTTCACAACTGGAATTGCATAGCTTTTTGCAACACAGTGTTAAGTGCTAACCACAGCACAGCAGAAATCTCTCAGGCATCAGTTTTGATTCTGAACTTTGAGACAAGAGTCACTACTGAAACAAAGAAAATTACAGCATAGACAGCTCAGCAACATTCTGAAGCTTCTTTAATCACCGCGTTTGTAACATCAAGCAAAACTGACATGTTGCCATCTCTCTGACAGTTTGGTAAGTATCCCTCCCTATTATCACTGCTAAACAAGCTGTTCAGGAGAAGGTCAATCACGAGAGCAAAAACAGAGTGCCAGTTCTGAATGCCCCATAAACAAGGTCTCAAGCCATTCATCTCTCACTAACAAAGGAAAGGAGTAACTAAAGTTGAGAACTATAAGCAATATCAACCTCTGTGTTTGCTATAGAGTTAGCTGACTGATTGGGGTCTAAACAATTTGAAGAGGTTGCGGACATATGAAGCAGAAAAAGAGGGTAAGAATAGAAGTTTTAGAACTGACAGTAATCTCACAGACTATAGTTTTATTGGATTTATTAATATTTTGCCTTTCCCCCAAGAAGAAATACCCTTACAACAACTAGAAAAAAGATAGGCGGACGAACAATGACTTAGTGAAATTCTATGGCTAAAGTAGGACTTCAAATATTACATCAAGTTTGAATATTTTATATATTTAAAAAAGAAAACAGAGCTCTAGTATATACATAAACATTGCAAGGTAGGATATCAGGTATTTTATACCTTATTATGCAACCTTTTTTTAAAAAAAAAAGTTTGTTCATATTGCCATCAGCTCTAATCTGATCTGGAAACTAATGTAGTCAAGATTCTAGTAACAACTTTTGTTTGTATTGGGAAAACAAAAGAGAAATTTGGCCCGTTAATGCTTTGCAGAAAGGATTACTTTTCCTCAAAAACATTTTTTTTCCATATATACTCTACCCCCAACCCACCACAAGTTAATTTTTCCATTGCAACAATTCCCCTTGATGTTTGATAACAGAGATTTAGTGATGTAGGCTCTGATTGTTTTCAGTATGTACTGTAACCAGCCTCACCACAACTATTATGAATTAAATCAGTGATGGGATTCAAATCTTTTTATTACCGGTTCTGTGGGCATGGCAGGGAAAAGATACTGTAAAATCTCCAGTCAGAGGTGGTATTTGCTGGTTCTCCGAACTATTCAAAATTTCCGCTACCGGTTCTCCAGAACTGGTGAATACCACCTCTGAATTGAATAGTTATTATTAATTCTTTGAATTGCCTTATTAAATAATGACAGAAAACACATCTCAGGATTTTAACTAAACACTCTTTAATAATTTCTGATCTCAATCTTTGTACAACATCACAAGACCATCTTACATGTATATAACCATCCTTTGTTTCATTACATTTCCAACATTTATATGGGACTTTTCCAGTTATATTAGTTGTTGGCATCAATCAATTTTAAGTTATTTTCCCTGATCTTTGTGAATATTGATTGTAATGTAGGGTTGTAACATCTATGATGATGCTGTCATTTTATGAATTATATTTTATGAATTACATTTTCATTCATAACATTTCAAACAATTAAGTGTTAAACATATACTATAGCTTAGTGGAGGGCATGATGGCTCAATGGTTAAAGATGCTAAACTTGTCAACTGGAAAGCTAATAGCAGGGGTTTAATCTCAAATACTACACAATGGGATGAGCTCCCATTATTTGCTCTAGCTCCTGTCCAGCTAGCAATTTGAAAGCATGAAAATGGATGTACATAAATAGGTACCACTTTGGTGGGAGGTTAACAGCATTCCATGCACCTTAGCATATAGTCATGCTGGCTAAATTACCACAGAAATATCTTTGGACAATGTTGGCTCCCTCAGCTAAGAAATGGAGATGAACACTACCCCCTAAAGTTGGACTTGACTGGGAACCTTTACCTTTAACCTTTATAGTTTAGTATCCTCAAATGTTTTGGGATTGCAAATTTCAGCTGCACAATAGTTATTTACTTACTTATTTTTTGAACACTGAGACTGCCTGACTCTATAGTGATTCTGGGCACTTTATGGATACAAATGAAAAGAAAACATAATCTGTTTGCTACAAATATATTACATATTTATACATATATACATATACATATATTTCATATAGATCAAGAAAAGATGAAGACAATTGTCTGGAGATCAAAACCCTTAGGGCCAAACATAAAAAAAAAAACTGGCTAAAGGGACTCAACACCCCTCCCCCCATCTTAACATATGGCCTAAGAGTACAAACAGATTTTAACCAGTTTACAGAAAATCAGAAAGAGGGAAGCAGTATGAATCTCTGGGGAAATATTATATAGGACAGGAGCCATCAACAAGAAGGTGCCTCCCTGGATCCTTCAAGATGACAATGGGAGTGGGTTTATTTCTTACCCCTTCCATGTTCCCCCCAGCCCAAAATATCTATTCATCTCCCTCCCCATACACACATCACACACAATCAAATATCTACCATGCTACTTAATCAGAAAATTTGCAAACCCACTTAGATATTCCCTCCCCTTCTTTGGTCACAACTGCTTTCTGGCAGTTGGCATCCTATGCTTTCAAAGCTTTGCTGTCTGGTGGCTTTAGTCATGTACAATTATTTATTAGGAAGTGGAATTGAAACTGACATGAATTAAAATGCACTAGGATAGCAGGAATAAACTTTGCATTAAGATAAAAGTATTGGCTTACAAACTGATGGACATCGATCCATCAACCTTGTCCCTAAACACAAAAGCTATGAACACCGTTTTCATTCATCTCTCATTCTCCCTGGAAGAAAATGGTTTTTTTAAACATAGCACATGTTTCAGTAACCATCTGATGTCTATACTGGTTTTTTCCATTGGGTACCTATGATTGTACAGTTTAAAGGTACCAGTTTACTTTCAACAATGGCAAAGAAAGAAAATCATCACAAAATTCTGCAAAGAAGCTTAGATTTGCTTTAAGAAATTTTAAGACTTATTTAAAACCATTTTTAAAGGCAATTGTTCAGGGAGCTATGCCTTTTCATTTCCCCCAGAACAATCAGTGGAAAGGTGTTCATCATAGTTCATGAAATATAAATGTGTCAGAGCTATAATTTTAAAAGTAATGGAGGTTTTGACTTACTTGTATGAAGGTTTCCAATTATGATGTTATTATTTTTATCGATGCATAATGCATTATTACTGAATTATTGATCTGTGGGTGGTTTTTTTGAGGTGGATTATTGAACTTTATGCAAAGTATGTTCTTTTTTGTATTACTATTAAATAAATGTGAGTCATTCTATTCCTAGAATGTGCCCATTCAACAAGCTCAAAATTAACTTTAATGGTATGTGCTAGAAATTCAGAGCCATATGTGCACCAATCAACCCATCTGCAGACCATGCTGTATGCCAGTAATTTTAGACACAGTAAATTGGAAGAGGGACACATTAAATATCTGAATTTAATTAATAAACTTTCTCCCCCACCCTTTTCTCTCTTCATTTAGGGAAGTCGCTGCTAAAGCAGCTGCTGATTTGGCATTAAATATAAATGAGAGGTGTTGATTTAAACACAGTCTTACAATCTAGTGTTAAGAATTATTAGCTTAAAATGTGTTTTTATCCCTTGCTTACCCATATGAATCTGGAGGACAAATATTCACAAAAGGGAGAACTATACATTTCTGATGGCTAGATTGGCAGATCAAGAGATTATAATCACTGAATTAAATCTTATGGAAAAACACTGGGGCACTCAGTCAAATGTAATAGAAATGCTTTCCTATCATCGAAATAAAATCTGGAAGGAGAAATGTGTAGTGGAATTGTCATAGGATAGATCTTAGAACTATAACTAATAACACTTTCCCCAAACTGGTTCTTTTTAATTGCCAACATTTTTTCTTTTTTCTAAGAAAAACAATGATGTCTTGCCTCTCTCTATTTTTGTCCTCTTTTTTATTATTATTTTTAACATACTTGGAGCCACATACTTGGTTTAAAGTTCATATTCAGCCACATTTTATTCTGTTATGATTTGATTAGTAAACCAAACTAGTTGAGTTCCAAAGTTGCATTAAGTCACAAGTATCAAACCTGACCTGTTTTTGCCTTTTTGGAGCTGGGGTTGCCGTGGCCTGTGTGTGAAACGCATCCGGCCCATGGGCCACCAGTTTGACAGTCCTGTGTTAAGTCATAAGCTTTGATCACTAAACACAATGACTGTTCACAAAGTATAAGAAGATAAAATTAACCACATTGTTGCTCAATCATCTTAATGCGATCTTGACTACTAAGAAGACAAAAGCCTTCCTAGGAGAGAATTAAACCTTAATCAAGTTAAGCTTTCTACATCAAGCCACCTTTGACCTTGGTTATTTTTCAGCATACCTAACCAGGAGCAACTTAAAATTCAAGACAGTCTTCTAAGCAAAGGTAGGGAACAGAAGAGAGAAAAAAGAGGAGGTGTATTGTACAATCTATAGATAATTTCCCATTGACTGGTAATCCAACCTAACATGTCCTTGAATGATTATCCATATTGAAAGGGGAAGTTTCCATTACATAGCTAGTAGAGTGGTACAGCAGCAGTAATGAAACTGACAAAGCCAGTTCTCAAACATTTAGTAGTATAACAGAGCTTCCAACCCTATTATTCTATTATAGTCTTTCCAAAAAACTTAGGAAAGGTATATTTCTGCAGCCCTTCCTATTTTTTTCAGACTAAATATATGGCAGCCACTGTTTTCACAATGGCTGCCATATATTTTACTCAATTCCACACAATTCCACACTGCAGCTACAGATGTAGCTCAGATACCAGTCACAATTATTTGAATGGATGTTTAATCATTTTGTTTAATAATGAATTCTTAGAAGCCAAAATGCATGTAAAACTTCACTTGAGCTAATATTATTTCAATACAGATTTTAGCTTAAGTGTAGTTTCTTATGGTTGTCTCTCATTACTGATTGTTTAGGATCCTACAATAAGGCTTCAATTTAAGCTACTTATATTTAAGATAAATGTGGGAAGCTTCTGTTTTGTTGAACAAGAATGAATTACTTGGGAATGCAACTCACTTAGCTAAAATGCAAGGGTTTTTTGTCTTTATAAAAGCATGAATTTCAATATAATACTAATACAAGAGGTTATAAAATCTAAATTAACGGATTTCTGAGTTAACTAACAACATAAAAATTACACATAGTTTTTAACAGAAGAGAAATATCTGTAGAGTATCTCAAGGAAATTTGAACTTATTAAAAAAAGTTTCTTGTATCTAATAAAACTTTGACTGGAAAAAACCCCACATAAGTCAGAAGTAATTTTGATTTCCAATGTTGCATTGTAGATTTTGTTTTTGGATTTTCTCATTAAAAGCTTACATTTTGCAAAGCAAAAGTTCCATTGTCCAATAGTTCATTAACAATCAGCAGAAATTTTGATGTCTTTTTATTTTTTCCTGTAGAATAATGATTTGTATGTATTGGTGAGCATCTGTCATCAACATATGAAAACACTTCATTATTTTTTTCTCCTGGAATCCTTTAAACTTGTTTAGATTAAGACTTTTTGAGTGGCAGCTGTCATATCTACATCATTACAAGTTTACCAACTTAAGAGGAGTAAGCAAATTTCTGCTACTGAATGTCATTTTGGGGAAAGAAATTATCTATAAAAATTCAGAAAACTGTGGAAATTGAATGCCAAACAAATTCTTTAAACTTTCTCTTTTCAAAACTGGTATTGTTTTGTAGTTCCCTTAGCATTAGCTAACTAGCATATATTTACCTGCTAATGTACCAATAGCATATAACTATGAGAACTTTGAACATTTCTCCATTTTGCAATATAAATGTCACCACACACACTCAATAGGTTGGATGAAGCTTACAAACCTCCTTCTATGGTATCCTCAACTTTATTTTCTACAGAAATGTTTTTTAAAAGGTTAGTTAAACTTTCTCTTCCTTGCTTTTTATTTAAGAAAAGATAAGAACATAAAATTTTTTAATATATCACACTTACTCAATATATTTATATACAAACACATTTCCCTTTCTTTGTTTTGAATGAATCCTATCCTCACCTCACTTGGAGTAGTGGCTAAGATACCAATCTAGAAAGCAGGACACTGTGAGTTCAAGTCCGATCTTTAGCCATGAAAGCCAGCTGAGACACTTTGGGTCAATCACGCTCTCTCAGCTCGATCCAACCCATCTCACAAAACTGTTGTAGTGGGGAAAATAGGTGGAGGAAGGTGCATTAGATATGTTTGACAACTTGAATTATTTGTGAAAAAAAAATAAAAGTGAGATACAAATAATAAATAAATAAGCTCTGCCCTTGATTTTGGTGAAGACCATATCTTCCAGAGCAAGATGAATAGTAATAGCAGTATCTAGAAAGTAACTCCTTTAGTGATTTTATATAATTTCCCCCCTTAATCTCATTCATATACAATTAGTTTTAATGAAATACTTAATTTACAACTCTTGGGTTGATTACCGTATTTTCCGGCGTATAAGATGACCGGGCGTATAAGACGACCCCCGATTTTTGGTTGACTTTTTTCAAAGTCATCTTATACACCAGAAAATACGGGTATTCAAAATTAAGCTGCAAGGATTTGTAAATGCTTCTCCTTCCTTCGCGCTCGCATCAGCCGACCGTACAACCTTCCTCCTCCGGCCCCAGGGCGGCTCTCTCGGTCTCTCTCCCACACACACGGAAGACGACCAGGCCTCCCGCGGAGCATGATGGGCCGGCAGAGCGGCCACCATCTTGTTTTCTTCGGGAAGGGGAGGAGCGTCTCCCAGCGACGCCCATAATATTTTCCGGTGTATAAGATGACCCGGCGTATAAGACGACCCCGGATTTTCGGTTGTCTTTTTTTGGTTTCAAAAGTCGTCTTATACGCCGGAAAATACGGTAAATACATTTCTGTTGAACTTTGTTAAATTTTGTTATACTTTGCTATCCTTTCAGCAAAACATTTTTATTTAGTAACAAGTTTTTGCTTTATTGCTGTATATTTAATCATACACACATGCAGTAGATAACATACTGGCAGAATATATATTTCATCTATGGCATAAGCTTTTAGAAAAAAAAAGCCTACCTTTTCCTACCAGATTCTTTGTAAAACCCCTAGGTAAACAAATGGGTGATGGGTAAATAACATATGATAGTGTATCTGTTTCTTATTAGAAACAAAGAACTTCCTTACCTTAATTTCTAAATACTTATCATTTAAAATACATGTATGTCACCCATCTTAATTAAAAGTAGAACTCTGGGTAGCTCACAACCACAAAATAAAAGCAATATAATTCCCTCCCCCCCCCCCAATAAACCAAATTAAAAGCAAAAAATCCCAATGTAAACAGAGGGAAAACCTGGCACTATGCCTAGATTCCCTTGATGCAATCCTAAACATTGGCTTCCAACTCCAGCTTTACCCTATCACAATGTTTGGGGGTGGTGTCAGCATTTCACAGCTTTCTAGAAGGTTAAAACATTGGAGGCTGATAGATCCCAAAACAGAGTGTATTCCACAGAGCAGAGACTGACACAGAAAATATGTGCATTCAGGTCTGGTCTCTTATCTTCTCTCTTTAAGAGAGACAGTATCCTTGAAGGCTACATCTAATTTAATGCAACTTACCAAAGATTCCAAAAAGTAGAACTGTCTCCCAAATTAGAGGAGGCTGTAAAAAAAATCTAAATTAAAAATATACTATGCAGAAAAAACATTTTTATTTACTGAAAAGTTTTAATACAAAAAGGGAAAAGCATGTGATCACTCTTCATGAGAGTCACTTTAATGATTATGATGAAACAAGATTGCTTCCTTCTTAACATGAAGCTTAATGATCACCTCTTTTATACCAACTTATTCCCAATTTCAGGCTATTAATGAGAAGTAAGAGTCATGGAGGCACTTTTTACTGACCTTCATTTGATTGTAACCTGCAATTTGTGGGAACCTGAAATGCCAAGAGACAGCCAATAATGAGGTGCTATGAAAAGTGTTGGCAGGTAATGCTGAGAATAATTTTAAACAGGGGCTGAAATGAATGGAAGTGTTATGAATTAAAAAACATTGCAAAATAGTTGTTTGGAAGGCATTGGGAGGAATGAGGGAGAAAGTTAGGAACATAATTAGAAAAGCATGGAGTGGATCAGGGCTGTCAATTCACAGCCCGCAGGCCACATGGTGGCCATGCCCATGCCTGACTTAGAGAAGGGGAAAAAGTTGTGATGCATCACATGACACTGCTGTGATGACGCAAGTTTGATACCCCTGGAGTAGATGAGTAGCACAAAAAAAGACACAGAGATACAACCAGAAAATAGATACAACCACAGAAGGCAGACAAAGAAGAAAGGATGTGGTAGAAAGATTAGAGAAGTATGCTCTAATAGAAGAATCAGTTGAGCTTCGGAAAGTTTTGGTTGCCATGATATAAAAAAGATGTCGAGACGCTAGAAAGAGTGCAGAGAAGAGCAGCAAAAATGATTAGGAGACTGGAGGCTAAAACATATGAAGAATGATTGCAGGAACTGGACAAAGCTAGTTTAATGAAAAAACGAGTAGGTATGACATGATAGCAGGACGGCCACAAAGAAGAAGGAGGTCAATCTATTCTCTAAAGCACCTGAAGGCAGGACAAGAAGTAATGGACAGAAACTAAAGAAAGAAGCAACCTAGAATTGAGAAAAAATTCCTGTCAATTAGAACAATGAATCAATGGAATGACTTGCTTCCAGAAGTTGTGGGTGCTCCAATACTGGGGGCTGGACTAGAAAACCTCTAAGGTCCCTTCCAACTATGTTACTCTGTTATTCTATTAAGAATGCATTACATAGAAAATAGAGGGGAAAAAACAGAAACCACAAGTCTAGTGATGAAACAGATTAGGTTAAAAGTTACAAAGATAGAAAAAAGAGAGAAGACAAGCAGTGGATTCGATAAAGCAGCAAGTAGATGAAGACTGTGGGGAAGCAAGGAAAGATAACTTCTTACCCTATTTCACATGGCCTAAAGACCACATTTTTGTACTACTGCATTACTAGTTTAAAGTCCTTTAAGGAAATTTAATTAGCATACTTTATTATGCTATTAATCATAAGGGCTGATGCTTCCAAATGCTCAGGAGTGCATATAAAATTCCACTCTTTGAATTATTCACTCTCTTCTCTTTGAACCAATCGCTCCGAATCTTATTCTAGCTCCTATGTGCTGCTTCATAAATTGTGCCGGGCCTTTCCTACACATATGTGCATGCACAACCATTATACAATATGAAGGGCGAGTCATCAGTTTCCCTAGACAGCACCAAAAGTACAGACTTTTAACAATTATTGAGCAATAAAGATTGAGAGCAAATATTTGTTACTACTCTAAAGAGCATTAAGATTTTCTTGACTGTGCATATAAACATTATGTTCACAAGAAGATAAATTGTACTCACTCCACCAATCCAAAATTATGAAGGATCCTTGTTGTATGGAACCCTTTCTGAATCAAGATATTTTCTTGCTAGAACACAACATTATTTCAATTTCTTCCAATAGGAATGTTAATACAGTATTTCCCTTGTCAATATACAAAGCTTACCGACAAATTATTTCATGGCTTCAACATTAGCATGCTGTACAGAATTATAATTTATCATCTGACAATTGCAAAAATCATGTTGACAATGCATTATTAGGCTGTATCTCTATCTATTTATATTTTCTCAGCACAACAGGCACCAGGGCTCATAAAATTCCATCTCAGATGAGAGGTGAGTTTTTGAAACTGCTATGTTTGCCTCTGACAGGATCAGTAACAAAGCTGAAGAAAAATTGCTGGCTTTCTCCTCTTAAACGCTCGTGCAATGCAGAGGGAGATGTGAAAAAGTAGTATTTTGTATCTCAGGGATCAGCCTCATTCATTCCCATCAGATGCATCTTTGGTCCCAGCAGGTGATCAATGCTGTGCTAGAGAGTTGTGTCTCTCCTTCCTGAAAACCATTTTCTTGAATGAAAATAAATTTGTCCATCCCCCCCCCCATCCCCCGGGAATCATTATGATTGTTTTAGAATTAATCTAAGGCACAGTAAGGAAGGCAGAGAAAAGTGTGTTTAGATGGTGTTCTTGCCTAGGCTTTTGTATTTTTGGTTGATTGTACCTTTGCAAAGTCAGATTGCTGAAGTAGGACAGCAAACAAAGCTTTTGAAAGTCAGGCAACAGTAAGAACTTCTTGGAATGTTTAGGGCAAAAGGAATTTTCTCTACTTGTATAGAAGCTGAAGGAAGTTTAATCCAATTTTATGTAATGTATAACAGCCAAATAATTTTCAATTTTTCAAAATTTCAACTATCAAAAGTCAGGGGGAGACTCTCATCTCTAAAGAGTGAGTTTAAAGATATGGTAAAAGCTCATTGAAAACTCTAAGTGCATAGCCAGTGGGTGGTGAACTTCCATATCAGTCATAAATTATTATGAAAGAGCTCTTTTAAACATTGTAATTCTCAGTGGGTGAAATAAAAACATTTCCTACATATATAAAAGATACAGTGAAATACAAAATAGTACAAAGATACTATTTCCCACAATGCATTATTAATAATGGTATAAGTAAGCGTTATAGTTAGGAAGGTGGTTCAGAGAAAGAAGACAGATCTTACATGAAACATATTCCTCCTTTGAGGAAAGGAGCCCTTAAACCACAATTCTGTAGATTGGGTATCATGCTAAGCAGAGAAGAGAGGAAGGTCAAACTCATTTATATGCAAATCATGGTTTACTACTGCATCTGAACAGGGTCTCTGAACTTAATTCAAAGATTTATACATTTATACAATGGTAGGCTCATTTACTGATGAAGCAAATAAACTAGTGAACTGATTTACTAGTTTACAAAATGGTCAAACAAAGCAGTTTTGAAACAAGTAAAGCATCTGTAAACAAGCCGTACGATTACTGTACTGTATAATCAAGAGTTCCTCTGGATAAGTTTCTCTGGATACCACTTCCACTTGCGCTTCTTACAATTTTGTAATCAACAAACTAAAAGACTCAAGGTCCATCCCACCCTGATTGGACCTAATGGTAAAGACTGCAATGACGACACCATTAAACCCAACATCTTTAACACATTCTTTGGCTTAGTATTTGTAAACAGCAATGGATCATGCCCAGTATTTCCTAGCCGAACCACAGAAAACTACAATGATCTAATACATATTGATTTTACAGAAGAAAATGTTGAAAAAGCACTACACAATCTAAAACCATCTCTATCTATTGGACTGGACAGAATATGTGCCTACTTCTTAAAAAAACTATCCACTGCCATAGCCGAACCTCTAAGCATAATCTTTGAAAAATCTTTCAGGACCAGTTCCTTGCCTAACCTATGGTCATCCCCATCTTCAAAAAGGAAGACCAGCCTAGTTGAAAAGTACAGACCAATCTCCTTATGCTGCGTCACCTGTAAAGTCATGGAATCAATTATTAACCAATCCATTATCCTCCACTTAGAGACAAACAACCTACTCTCTAACAAACAATTTGGTTTCAGAAAAAACTATCCTGTAATCTGCAACTCTTACACTGCAAAAACATATGGACTACACAACTCAATCAGGGCAGAACAATAGATGCAATCTACATAGACTTCTGTAAAGCCTTTGATTCAGTAGTACACGACAAGCTACTCCTAAAACTAAAATCTTATAGTATCTCTGGACAATTGCATAACTGGATAGAAGCATTCCTGTCAAACAGACAACAAATGGTCAAAATTGGGAGTGTCCTATCAAATTCTGTACCTGTCAATAGTGGTGTCCCCAAGGCAGTGGTCTAGGACCAGCTCTCTTCATACTCTACATAAATAACCTCTGTGATTATATTAAGAGCAACTGCGTTCTCTTCGCTGATGATGTAAAGTTGTTCAATACCACAGACAATACTGCTACCCTTCAAAAAGATCTCAACTATGTATCAGAACGGTCAAACAAATGGCAACTTCAAATCTCAACAAATAAATGCTCTGTCTTACATATTGGCAAAAAAAAAATCAGAAAATAAAATACAAGCTGAATAGTCAAGACCTTGTTGATGATCCAACCTCTGTGAAGGACCTTGTAAGACTTATCTCCAAAGATCTAAGTGCTAGAGCCCACTGTAGCTACATAGCCAAAAAGGCATTAAGAGTTGTTAACCTAATCCTACCTAGCTTCTTCTCTAATAATATCACACTACTAACTAGAGCATACAAAACATTTGCTAGACCAATACTCAAATACAGCTCATCAGTCTGGAACCCACATTATGTATCTGATATTAGCACAGTTGAGAAAGTCCAGAAATATTTCACAAGAAGAGTTCACCACTCCTCTACTCATTGTAGAATACCTTATGCGACCAGACTTGAAATTCTAGACCTTGAAAACCTTGAATTACGCTGTCTTAAGTCTGATCTAAGTATGGTATATAAAATCATACATTGCAATGACTTACCTAAGTATGGTATATAAAATCATACATTGCAATGACTTACCTTCAGCTTCAACCATAACAACACAAGAGCATACAATAGATACAAACTCAAGGTTAACCGCACCAAGCTTGATTGCAGGAAATATGACTTCAGCAACAGAGTCATCAATGTCTGAAATACTCTACCTAACTCTGTGTTATCTTCCCCAAACCTCAAAAACTTTAACCTTAGACTGTCTACTATTGACGTCACCCCTTTCCTAAGAGGTCTGTAGGGGGCGTGCATAAGCATACCAACATGCCTACCATCCCTGTCCTGTTTTTTTTTTTCTTATATGTACCCATTTCATGTATTCATAACTATGTATATATTTATACTTATTATCTTGTAAGTGATTGTCAAATCAAAATAAATAAAATAAATAAAACTAAAGAGATGACATCCATCTGAATTGAAATCAGCGGCTTACTTATTACTTTGGGACAAATATGCAGAAAAATATAATGTCTGCAGGTTGAATAATGGAAAAGTGTAAAGAAATATCAAATATGCTTCACTAAGGCATACACAAACAGGGCTAAGAATAAAGCAACTTGATGTGAGCTCAAAATAAAGAATCTATAAATATTGATGAATTGTAAAGCTTTAAAACTTGCTGGACAAGTAGTTTAAAAGAAATAAACCCACTGATCTGGATATGTTTGTTTTAGAAGCTTCATCCATATGCAGTAAGGAGATGTTTAATCAGCTAATCAAAGCTCTTAAGTAATTGAATGTTGATTATCTAATGCATTGAGGGGAAAGCCAGCTCTTCAACCCTGGCTAAAGATGATTGCCAAATAACTAATATCCTTTTCTTGTAATAAAAGATTAACCTCCTGAAAATATTGTTCTCACTTCTTCTCAGTTCATCAATTAACCTCCACAACCCATCCACCTCCACAATATTAATGTTTTAAAAGTTCAGGAATCCTGACTCTGGTTACTTGAAAAACTTTTACCCAGGAGAGTAAAAGAAATTTTAAATGTTTGGTCCAATTGACCTGCTTCCAAAAAATAGGAGTGTTTATAGGTTTCAGGTAACTGAATCTTTGAATCTTTCTCTAGTATTTCTACTCTTTCAGAGCTTTATTCCTGAAACAAAGCATAGAGTTTATATGAAACTGCTATAGCATAGAGGGTCATATTATTTTATGATCTATTGAAAACCTCTATTTTCCTTCAAGCTTTACAGAATGATAGCTTGTTCTCCTCTTTACTGTGATGGTCAGGGGATAGGAAGACTGAAGCAATCAATTGTTTTGCAGTTGAAAACCTTTATTTTATTTCAAACTCGAGGCAAGAGTGCAACTATTGGCATGGGCAAGATCATTTTTCTCTCATTGTTTGGTGAATTCAGAATGGAAAGAGCCTTGTGGAGGATTCTAACATCCATTGTATTCCCCCTTGTTTTTAACCCAAAATACACTGGCAACAATCACTGGCTCACTTACTGGATTGCAGAGACATTTTGACTGTGCTTATTGTTTGAAGGACTACAAAACAGGGCTTAAGGGAATCAGCTTGAATGACTTCCTATACAACAGTTGGGAGCAACAGGCAACACATAGCATAAGATTTGAGTTCTTGGGGGACTGTCTGTCTCCTGTACTATTTGCCTGACCATTTTGATTCAGCTGATTTGGCATGGTTCAGGTTCCTTTAATTAAACAATGTCATCTGTCAGGACCCTGGAAATGCACCTGCTCTGTAGCTCTAGAACCAGGATTTCCTTGACATCCAGATGGCTCCCCTTTTGCTACTGTTTAGAAGAAAAGAAAGTGAAAGCCTTTGATTCATTCCATATGTTTGTCAAATTTGCCATCTTTTAACTTTATTGCAATTTCTCCGTTTTACCATCAGAAGCCATCAGGATGAAACCTACACGTATGTGGGTATTTTAAAGTTGAATAACATGGACAAAAAGGTGATTAGTAAAGAATACATTCAAAGGGTAGGCAAACTATCAAAGATAAAATTGAATGGTGGAAATCCCATCAAAGACACTGATGCCTGGTATAGCTCTATACCACACAGTCCTGAAATTTGGACCAAAAATATGAACTTACTAATGTACAAAAACATGAATATATAAATAAAGTAATAAAAATACAAACAGAATGCTGGCAAGGAAAAGCATTAGGGTGGATGGTCAATTTCTAAAAAAGATTGAGGTGAAAGTGGATAAAGATAAAAACTGGCAATGGCTTATAACAGGAAGATTAAAAAAAAAGAAACTTGACTAAGCAAACTAATGTAATTAAGGTCAAAACTGAAAAAATAATCAAATAATCCAAAGAGCACAATTAAACAACATAACAGTCACCAAAATGATTCACGAAAGTATCTTATAAAAATTACCATGTGCCAGTAGTGAAAAATGAATAGGAACCCAGAACTGAAAACTAATTAAAGTATTTAATGCATTTAGAAAAACTGCACATTGTCAAAAAGCCACACTGCTTGGATCAACACATATACTACATTGATACCTCACAGTATACTAAGTTCTTGGGAAGAACTTGATATGACAAAAGTCAACACAAGCTAAAGAACTGGTAGCTGTGATTTCAGGCTGATGTCTAATGTCAACAACAACAACAACAACAACAACAACAACAACAACAACAACAAACTGTAGTGGTTATAGTCAGTCTGGAAGACCAACTTGAATGTAGCTTGGATTGATTATAAGAAAGTATTTAACTCCTGCCACATGATTGGATAACCAAGTGCCTAGAAATAAGAGGTGTCAGTAGAAACATCAGAAGCTTTGTGTAAAGCTTTGTGTAAGGCACAATGGAAGACACAGTTTCTCGTCAATGGTGATAAACTGGGAAAGGTTAATATCAAAAGAGGAATCTTTCAAGGAGATTTAGTATCACCGTTATTTTTTGTCAGTGCACTAATTCCTCTGACAACAATACTGAACAAGTCAGACCCTGGCTATGATACATATGCCAGGCTGAACTGTTGTTGCTGTTAGTTGCAAAGTCGTGTCTGACCCGTCATGACCCCATGGACAACTTTTGTCCAGGCCTTCCTATCTTCTACCATTCCCCGGAGTCCATTTAAGTTCACACTGACTGCTTTGGTGACTCCATTCAGCCACCTCATTCTCTGTCACCCCCTTCTTCTATTGCCCTCA
Organism: Bungarus multicinctus; assembly: GCA_023653725.1. Taxonomy (NCBI): domain Eukaryota; kingdom Metazoa; phylum Chordata; class Lepidosauria; order Squamata; family Elapidae; genus Bungarus; species Bungarus multicinctus. The sequence goes on from CM042834.1 coordinate 86,465,407, forward strand.
ATCTTTCCCAGCATTAGGCTCTTCTCCAGTGAGTCCTTCCTTCTCATTAGGTGGCCAAAGTATTTGAGCTTCATCTTCAGGATCTGGCCTTATAAAGAGCAGTCAGGGTTGATCTCCTGTAGGACTGACTGGTTTGATCGCTTTGCAATCCAAGGGACTCGCAGGAGTCTTCTCCAGCACCAGAGTTCAAAGGCCTCCATTCTTTGGCTCTTAGTATTCCTTATGGTCCAACTTTCACAGCCATATATTGCAACTGGGAAAACCATAGCCTTGACTATACACACTTTTGTTGGAAAGGTTAAATAGACAATCTGAAGCCTTATGGAAAAAAAACCATCTAAAATAGACTTGTTGCTCAACAGTGCCTGTATATATAGCCAAAATACTGCAAATTATTTATTTATATTTATTATTATTTTATAAATAACAGTAAATCAGACTAAACTCATTCCAAAAATAGTGAATATAGTGTAAATACATATTTTAATTTCATGCCTGATCAATTGTAGCTCAAGAAAACAGGAGTCACTCTGAATGTTATGGCTCCTGGACATTTACCAAGAATGTGCTATAGGGCTCAGTTCCCTCTGTTAGGAAACCAGAGCATGGAGCTGACAGGCTACTGGAAAGAAATAGAAAACAAAGGATTTGATCAAAGGAAGAAAATTATTCCATTATAGAATGTTTCCATTAACTGGAAATCTTTCAAAAGGTGCTTTTTTCAAGAGGTTTTTTTTCAAAGACATTTTGTTTCTCATCCCAGAATCTTCTTCAGCTCTATCAAAAGGTGGATTTCAAACTCACTGGAAAAGTCAGTTATGCTTGGAATGGTCAGTGGTAACAGGAACAAGTGGCCAAAAATACAGTGGTTAGATACCCATCAAAAATGACACAAAGCAGAGTATTAAACTGAAAGAAGCCGTACAAGCAAGGGTGGGATATAAATTTTTTAACAACCGGTTCTGTGGACCTGGCTTGATGGGTGTGGCTTAGTGGTCATGTGACTGGGGGTGGCTATGTGGTCATGTGACTGGGTGGGTCAAAAGAGAGAAACTCACTTTAACAATGCTCTGGGAGCAGAGGTTCAACTAGATGACCTCCGAAGTCTCTTCCAGCTCTGGATTGCTATGCTGTTTCAAAGCATTCTCTGAAGCTCTTTTTTAAATAGGAAAAAAGTTCCTTCTTGGCAGCAGAAATAAATATATGTTGAAGCTAGGTCTCCAAACCAGGTTGTGGCAAGGATGGGGAAGCTTTAACATTCCAGGTGTTGCTAGATTTTTCAAATGTTCTCAGAAATCCGCACCACAATTTTGTTGGCTCACTACTTATGTATAGAGTAAAACAGACAATGTTAAAATGAATCAAATCTATAGTGGCTCCTGTCAGTTATATGATCGCTGAGCCAAACAAAATTGTGAATTGCAGAAATGCTTATTAATTAGTACAAGTTACATTATGCTGTCTGGTTTATTCTAAACTGAGGAAAGAATTACAGGTGGTCCTCAATTCACAACAGTTCATTTAGTGACCATTCAAAGTTACGACGACACTGGAAAAAGTGACTTTTGACCATTTTTCACAATTATGATCTTTCCATCATCCCTACGATCATATGATCAACATTCAGATGCTTGGCAACTGGCTTATACTTATGACCATTGCTGTGGCCCAAGATCATATGATCTACTTTTGCAACCTTCTGACAAGTGAAGTCAATGTGAAAGCTAGATTCACTTAACTATAGGATTACTAAGTTATCAACTACAGTGATTCGCTTAACAACTGAGGCAAGAAAGGTTGTAAAATGGGGGGGAAATCACTTAACTGTTTCACTTAACAACAGAAATTTTAGGCTCAATTGTGGTTATAGGCTGAGGACTACTTGTACATGGAGAAATTAGTGAGGCCCAGTGATGGAATTCAAATATTTTTACCACCGGTTTGGTGGGTGTGGCTTGGTGGGCGTGCTTTGCGCATGTGCACACACTTTGTGTGCGTGCGCATGTCAAATGCATACTTTGCACAGAGGCAGATGCATTTGCACAGGCGCAGAGGCATTCTAACTCACTTCCTGCAAGCCTGCATGATCCCGGTCGCTTCAGCAGCTGCCATGTGACACTCTTCTATGCCACGCAAAGCAGCTGCACTTCAAATTCAGAGGATAAAAGTGAGTATGGAAGCCTGGGCGGGCGGGCCCCACAGCAGAGAGGTGGAAGAACTGGTTCGGTCTCCGCAGCTCATTGCTGCTACCATCTCTGAGGAACTGGGCCAAACCAGTAGAATACCACCACTGGTGTGGCCTTTATTTGTGAACTAATCAAAGTTATTCAAAGGTTAGTCTTGGAATTTTGAAGTGAAATACAAATGATCCATTAAAGATATATAGAAAATGTGAATTCTTCATCTAATCCAAAGTGGTACATAATGCACGAGATATATGGACAACTCAGTGTCACAAGTTTATATAGTTATCTATTATTTCCATCTGAGCGATGCTTAATTTTTGTTTCTCGTGTAGCCAAGTGTTTAACCAAATTTAATGTATGAAATAAAAAGCTGAAAAGTCTTTCCAGTTCTTACAAGATTTTTATACCCATATTTTACAGGAATGAAATAAAAATATATTATGAGCATGATTCACTGAATAGAGCTCTTGAATGGAATACAAATTCCATTTGTAATAAAAATAATAGTATTAATACCTGTAAAAGTACATTTACAGCAAAAGGTTGAGTAAACACCAAAGCACTCTCATATTGTAATGGCTCTCCTGTATCTAATAAAAAAGTACACATCCAAGAAATTTGCAGCTTCCCTGGAGCAATTAATTTCCTTTGTATGATTGTATACAATTCCAAGGTTCGTTGTTTCATTGCAATTACTTCTTTCCTATCCTGCTCCCAGCTACCTAAAAATATTGCTATCACAGACACTACATTATTTTTTCCTATTTCCTTATCAAAATTAAGTTGCCGCCCATCTCACAAATGTGATTCTGGGTGACATACAATAAAACCAACAATTAAAACATTCCTTAAGAATTTTAGCCATGAATGGGAAGATCTCTAAGTGGCTTTCTCACAAAGCTAACAACCGATTTTCAAAATGCTAATGACCAGATGATTGCAAACAATATAAATCCTTCTATTCCCCACCATTGAGTCAGAACTGAAGAAGGTTCTGTGATAGAAGTGAAATGTCTTCAAGAAAAAAACAAAGCAAGTCCAGTTGCCTTTTGAAGAACACAATTGCTAGCTTAATTAGCATATCCAAGATTGGATTTGATAAATTAAAAAGATTAGATAAAATCAATCATTAATATATTTATTAATATATTAATAAATTTTAAATACATATAAATATAATATTGACAAATTCTACTGGAATAATGAATAAGTTTATTACTTAATGTGATTTGTTAATAAGATGGTGTGCATGTGTGCTTGTTATTCATATGGCACTAAGGACCAAAGAATATATTATTCATTTTTTTAAATTTTGAACTTTTCAGCTTTCTAAAATTGATATGGAAGTTTCTGAAAACAACTAAATAAATGATAACAACAGTGCTTATATTTTTCAGGCATCTCTTACAAATGGGTTTACATAATATTATTAAACTACTCATTTCTTCTTTAAAAGCAAAAGCAGAATAAAACAAGAAAACCTGTGAGACATTAAATGAACATAGGGAAGAAAGCTAATGGGGAATAAATAAGAATATATATATAAAATAAATTATAATATGTATATGTATATATATGTATATGTGTATATATATGTATGCAGGGCTTGGTGTGTTTGGGTCTTTTCCTGTGTAAGATTGAGACTATCTGGGCAACGTTTCGACCAGATCCCACTCGCCATCTTCAGGCTGGTGCTTTCGGCTTTGTGTACAAAGCCAAAAGCACCAGCCTGAAGATGGCGAGTGGGATCTGGTCGAAACGTTGACAAGATAGTCTCAGATTTACATGGGAAAAGACCCGAACATATATATGTATGTATGTATGTATGTGTATATATATGTATATGGATCTTTGGTTCTTCGGGTTTTCTCCCGTGTAGAGTTGGAAATATCTAGGCGACGTTTCGATGAAGTCTCATTCATCATCTTCAGGCTTGTGTCTTCGGCCTTGTGCTTCTCAGAGTGCTTCTCTGAGAAGCACAAGGCCGAAGACACAAGCCTGAAGATGATGAATGAGACTTCATCGAAACGTCGCCTAGATATTTCCAACTCTACGCGGGAGAAAACCCGAAGAACCAAAGATCCACATACAAATACCCGCGAAAATCTCCGAAAACAAATATATGTATTATTAATTGGGGCTTAACAGGGTGTTGTAATACAAAGTATATACTTATTCCCCTGCCTGAGCTGATAAGGAGAGAGCCAGTGGTGTAGAGGCAATTACAACTGCCTCACATGTAATACTTCCCTGGTTCGAATCCCAGTAAGGGTATGGCTAGCTGAAGAGAGCTAACTAGCTCGAAATAGATCTATACTAGTCTCCCTTATTTATTATTTAAAATTATCAGCTTAAAAACCTTACACACATATATATATATATATATATATATATATATATATATATATATATATATATATATATATATATATATATGTAAGGTTTTTAAGCTGATAATTTAAATAATAAATAAGGGAGACTAGTATAGATCTATTTCGAGCTAGTTAGCTCTCTTCAGCTAGCCATACCCTTACTGGGATTCGAACCAGGGAAGTATTACATGTGAACCAGTTCCCTGGTTCGAATCCCAGTAAGGGTATGGCTAGCTGAAGAGAGCTAACTAGCTCGAAATAGATCTATACTAGTCTCCCTTATTTATTATTTAAATTATCAGCTTAAAAACCTTACACACATGTAAACAAAAGGCAACGAAACAAATAGCTTTCTGTCTGGATGGTCTCTGGTGATGAGCCGAAAGACAGAAAAGAAAGCAGTATGCTTTCTCCCTTAATTGGGGCTTAACAGGGTGTTGTAATACAAAGTATATATATATATATATATATATATAAAATAAAATAAAAATAAATTTAGGCTTGTTCCTGCTTCGTATTATTTTCTCAAAAAGCCTTCCTAATATTCCATGCACCAATCCATTCTTTCAATAGATTAGGCTATCACTCACTTTATTTTTTTCCAGTTAACCAATGAACCACTTTTCCATTTTAGCCATTTTTATGACAGTGAAATGCTACATTTTACATTTTTTGTGTGTCTGATTTTTCTTTTAAACAAAACTTGGCACAAGATTTTTGTTCAGATGTTTGCAGAGAAGGGGTACACATATAATATTTGTTCCATTTTGTGAAAATGTCAATCTCACAGTGGTAAGGCTCACTTTTGGTTGAAAGTCACTTCAGTATCTAGTGATTCGGAATCCTTACAGTCCTGACAAAATGGACTTCTATTACAGGTATCACACATGGAGGATTGGTCCAGCTGTAGTAAAAACTTGAAAAATTATATTCTTCAGGAAACACATCATTTAGGACCCCTGGGCTGCTTAAAATGTTTTTTGTTTGTTTGTTTGTTTGTTTGTCAAATTTGTTTGTCAAATTTAAAGATTATCAACCTTACTCATAGAGTGAGTCTGTGCGGTGTACAATTAAATACATAAAAATCATATTAAAATATTATACTTTAATAAAAGGAGGCAGTTAAAACAAGCTTAGAACAATTAAAATTAAAAATTGGGGGAAGGGCCTTCAGAGTCTAAACAACCTCAAAGTTGCATGCTTCTCTGCCAGCCCGAAGTGATTTGACAGAACCTTCAAACTCTTCCAAAAGACCAGGAGATGGGGGACCCACCTCAACTCTGAGGGGAAGGATATTCCAAAGGGTAAAGGCAACAGCAGAGGCAATGCATAGAGGTTAGAAAAAGTATAACTTGTTCTGCAGAGGTTGCAAGATGGAATTTCGCCAATATTCTATAATTCCACATCCCCAATCTTCTAGACTTAGATTAGTTTTTGGGAGTTCAGCTCAAACTTGTTTTGAAAAACTTGGTTTTTAAATTTTCAATTATATGCAAATCATATTTTCTTCGTTTCATCGCTCCAAAGATAAGTATATGGGACTAGTTGTTTCTCTAACCACCACAAATATGATTAAGGAAATTTCCTCAGATATCATTCTGGCCATTTGAAAGAGTATATAAGGCAGTTCCTGAAACACTAACTTCAGATGAAATCTAAATTTAGAACAGATTCAGTGAAATTCACTGGGTCTTAAACTAGTCATAATAGGTTCCATTTTAAAATATTAATAAATCTCTATGAATTTTATCTGCTATAGCAACTATACAAAACTTATTACCTCTAACATGCAATGGCTTTATATAAAAAAAACCTCATATAAAGGAAAACTTAGGAAGTTATTGTAATAAGCTTCCTTTCCACAAGATGATCTACTTAAACATTATTAAGTAGATCATAATTAAGTAGATCATTGTTATTGACATGCATGTTTTCATAGATCATTCCATTTACATTTTATCTACCGCAGGCTGAAGGCAAAGGCAAACACTTTCTGATTACATTTATTGAATCATATTTCCAGCAATAAAAGAAGAATTGCTGACAGACAAAGTTTACTTCATATAGTGAATGTTTAATCTTACTCCCAACTTACACAAATAAAAATATTTAAGGCAGAATGTTCAACATATTATAATATTTTTGAATGTAAAGAAATGCCATCTCTACTACATTTTCTTAAATAGGTCACAAATCTTGAAAATGGCAAGAAGATGAAGAACTTTCTTTTAGGCAGTGAAAAATAATAATTTTATAACCGTTTTTAAAATTACCGTATCAAGCAACTGTATTCCCATCTTGTGAAATAAATAATATATCTTGACTTAATCTAAGTTTTTAAAAAAGCTTTATGGTACATAACGTACAAAATAAAAAAGCCACTAAGGGGATTGTCACTTTAGAATGTACAGATTGATCAGAATACAAAACGAGATCCTTCTGCACAGTTATAGATTCAATGTATACACAGGGTTCTATTCAGCAGGCTGGCAAAAATCCAACTGCCTATAACCTACTCCTGCTATCTAAAATGTTTTGGAGAAATGCATCTACAAGTACTTAACAAGCATCCTCTGAAACTAATCTATATAGAGTTGAATAGTATCTTTTGAAACTAATCTCATGTATCATACTCTTTTTAAAAAGCAGCAGCAACCTAAAGACATCAAAGTAAACAACTAGCAGGGGCACAGTATGTCAGAAAAACCTGCTATCATTTACATTTGTCTATGGTCCTTTGTGTCAAATGTCTCTGAATTATTATTTCAAGTTTCTCACAATGACCCAAGCCGTGGTTTGCAAACTCTTCTCTCACATAGGCACATACAATCATCCACTTATATGCCCTTCTCTGTCTGCAGGTAAAACAGTGATGGGTTAAGGAGAAGGGGTAGCTGCAGTGGGAAGGGAAGAGTAGAGAAAGAGAGAAATATAAATCATGATAAGGGGAGAGAAAGATAATGTAAGTGGATTAATTCTACTAGACAGACATGAAAATCAGAACAGAGATGGAAGGGATTTTCCATTTAGTCTAAACCTCCACTTAAGCAGGAGATCCTTATACAATTTCAGACAAGTGACTGTCCAGTCTCTTCTTAAAAACCTCTAGTGATGAAGCACCCACAACTTCTGACAGCAAGCTGTTCCACTGGTCAATTGTCCTCATTGTCAGGCCTTAACTCCTGTGCAGGGCAACAAAGGAAGACCCAGCCAATCAGCTTGGGACTCGGAAGGCAGAAAATAGATGACAGGGGGACCAGTCAGAGGTGGTATTTGCCGGTTCCCCAAACTGCTCAAAATTTCCATTACTGGTTCTCCAGTACTGGTCAGAACCTGCTGAATACCACCTCTGGTACTAATACTTCATGTAATTTTGATTCTATGCCTCTGTTTATACAATCAAATATTGTATTTGCTCTTTTGGCTGCTGCCAAATACTGTTGGCTCTTGTTTAAGTGATCATCCACTAGGACTCAAAGGTCCCTCTCACAGTTACTGTTTTTGCACCAGGTTTCACCTAATCTGTACTTGTACCTTTGGTTTTTCCTTCCTAAGTGTAAAACTTTGCTCTTTTCCACAATGAATTTCATTTTATTGGATAGTGCTCATAGTTCAAGTCTGTCAAGACCTTTTAGGATCCTGAGTTTGTCTTCTAAGATGTTGACTATTGTTCCTAGCTTAGTGTCATCTGCAAATTTGATAAGTCATTTATGAACAGGGGTGGGATTCAGTTTTTTTAACAATCGGTTCTGTGGACATGGCTTAATTGGTGGGTGTGGCTTGATGGTCATGTGACTGGGTGGTCATGGCCAACTTGACTTCACTCATGTCAAGGGGTGCTTCTCCTCGCCTGGACTCTCATGACAGTGGGGATGCTGCAGCAGTTATAAGTGTGAAAAATGGTCATAAGTCACTTTTTTCAGTGTCATTGTAACTTTGAATGGTCATTAAATGAACTGTTGTAAGTCAAAGATTACCTGTACAAAAATACAAGAAGCTTCTTTGCTTGCAAAAAGCTGCCCTAAAAACCAATCATTATATTAAAAATACCTGCAAGGCAGAGTTACAAATCAGGCAGGGTGCCAGAGCACCTTGAGGAATGAAAATAGTTAAAATGCAGTGATAACTATCAAGCAGCCAACTGTTGCTCATAAAGTGAAACCCTTTAGCAGAGAGGTCATTTAAGCTCTCCAGAAAAAGCACACCCAGGAAAACCAATCCTTAGATCCATTTGTACCACTTAAAGCTGGTCTCACTCACCTCACAAGATATCCTAAGGAAATCATCCAGATTTAAGGAAAGGTCACATGCCCCCCAGAAAGGCAATAAAAAAATCAGTGCCAAGCTTGCCTGCCTCTTGGAAGTATACCCCAAAAGGACAGTGCCAGATAGTACTTTGACAGTGAAGGAAGACCTTCACCAAAAACCAGTTTTAGACCAAAACTCAAAAAGAGTATGTAAAGTCGCGTTTGAATGTTAATCTTTCTAGCTAGCCAAGAAGCCTCGCTGAATGTCACTCATCTTGGTTCCCTATCAATAAAAGCTTTGCTTTAGTATTCAATTATTTCTTCAAAGTGCTGATTGTCCAGGGAAGTATTCCCTCCCAACAGCAGTGTAAAAATCTTAAAACAACCCTTCCCCTTTAAGAAAGCCAAGCTTCATAAGGTCTGGAGACGAGCTGTCTGCCAAGAATGTAATAAGGGTGGAAAAAAACAAAAGGAGATTGCTTCTAACTACTGATTCTTCGAACTGCTTAGAAAGTTAACAAGGGATCCTATAGAACCGGATAGAACTGGTAGAATCCCACCCCTGTTTATGAAGATATTGAAGAGTACTGGGCTAAGACAGAACCTTGTGGTACCCCACTGCTTACTTCCCTTCATGTAGATGTAGTACCCTTAAGGATGATTTGTTGAGAATGTTTTATCAGCCAGCTAAATATCCATCTTATGGTAATGTTTTTCCACATCGTTCTAGCTTACCAAGAAATAGATTGTGGTCTATTTTGTTGAATGCTTTACTGAAGACTAAATATATGATATCCACAGCATTTCACTGGTCACTAATTTAGTCACATTGTCAAAGAATGAAGTAAGATTGGTTTGGCATGACCCATGCTGGCTTTTAGTTATAACTTTGTTTCTAGATGTTTGCAGATCTGTTTTTTGATTATCTGTTCCATTATCTTCCAAGCTATTGATGTTAGGCTGATTGGTTTGTAATTTCCTGGGTACATTTTTTTCTTCTTTGTTGAAGAAAGGAAAAATGGTGGGGAAAGAAATGGCTTGTCTTTGAGTAATTGTTTATGCTTAAAAATAAATATAAAAATTTTCACTAGAATATAAACTAAAGCACTTCTCCTGACATTTGTGGTTTTATCATCTGCTTTTGATTTCAAAAGAGTAGATAACTGTCTTCCTCTAATTGAGCACTTTTACTCTGCCATAGTGTTGGATAGTGGTATGAACTTAGAAGCAGAAGATTAAAGTTAAAATTAAGATTATTAATGGAATTATTTTTAAATCAAATATTTAAAACATTGTTAGAACATTTTTATAGAATTTTAACATTAGAATATTTTATTTGTGTATTTACACTTTTATTAAGACTCAGAAATTATGTCTTTTTTGTTTAAGATTTCCTGGTCTTCTTACATTTTATTGTTCACAGACTTTAAAAGTAGTTTATCTAGGGAATTGAGATAAGGTATACATTTCAAGGATAGCTTCTCAGAAGGCTTACAGGGAAGATGGACGGACAGACGGAAGGAAGGAAGGAAGGAAGGAAGGAAGGAAGGAAGGAAGGAAGGAAGGAAGGAAGGAAGGAAGGAAGGAAGGAAGGACGTTCTTATATGTAATGATGTGAGGAGGGAAACAGGTTTATAATGTATATAATGTGGAAGGCGTCTTTGTGGCTGTCCACCTAACAGCTTGCTGTCATCTCTCTTAGGTGAAGAATAGACAACTTAGTTTCATGCAACTGCCTGATTTTTTTTTGTCACAGCTCAAAAACAAACTTGATGAGGAACAGATACTCCAACAGTTTCATGTGAAACAATAGAAAAACTCACTGCAAATAACGCCATTGGAAAAGTTTAATTATAGTTAAAATTTGACTCAATACATAATAATCTACTTCAGAGCAACATTTTGTAATCATGCACTCTCCATCTGGCTTGGATTCCATTTCCTATCATTCTCACTTCCTGGAAAGAAAATAGATGTAAAATCATGTGATGTTCAGAATATATCCAGTAGAGTTTGGATATATTCCATACTTTAGCATTAAGAGGCTGAATATTTTCAATTATTTTCACAAAAGATTTAAAGAAGTACACTAATGAGTACATTTACTAACTCAGTCATTTTAGAATAATTATATCCTATAATGTAACTAATGCTATTTTGAAATTATGTGTAGTAACTTTACTAAATGATATGAGAAAAGGCTTTATCCTATTCTAATAATAGTTAATCAAAACTTGATTTAAAACACCTTCAAAATATTTGATAATACCTGGTCAGAGTAGTCTATTTTTGGAAACTGTACAATTCATTGTAAAAATGACTGACAATGTATACAAATACAACAAAAAATGCAAGAGGAGAATTAATTAAATTCTGGACTGAACAAATGTAGGATTGAAAAGAATTTATCATTCCAAGGCTATCATTGATCATACACATTTCTGTTCTATTATGCCACTTACATTTCAGAGCTAATATAATTTTGCAAAAAAGCTTATTCATTGTGACTGATGGACATGCTTCATGCTAATTCTTCCTAATGTTAGTAAGCTTTTGTGTTCTACGTCAAGAAAACAAAATGAAAAGAAGGTATCAGGCAAATAAACAACTGCACATTTCAGAACAACACAATGTTGCAGAGTAAATTAAAATGTTTGATATACACATACAGACATATAATAGGGCCTCTACATTTCTATCATTTGAGCTACATTGATAACACACAGAACTTATTTGTCAAGTAGAATAAAATGCATGCCAATACTGAATGTTGAAGGCACTATATTTTTTTTGGGGGGAGGGATATTCCTCAGTACAAGAAGCTAAAACATGAGGTAAAGGTTTAGTTGAAGGAAATATCTCGGTGCATAGCTATATCAACATGTTAAATTTTACACAAGAGGATTGGAAGCAGGTGGGATTATGGATAATATTTGTTATTAGCATTCAAATTAACGTGCCCAGAACCTTATAAAATCATGAGTTGTAAATGAGAGTTTGGGGAAAACAGACTAATTCCATCAGTAGTGTTTAACACAAGGAAATAAATAAGCACGATATTCATGATTTTCATTATTCAAAACAAAGCCAAAACTGCCCTCTGTAATGAATACAAATACAAAGCTTTGAATGAGTCACTTCATAAATGTTGGATTAAATTTTACAAGGCAGTCCATGTAATTGTTCAAGATCATTTAAAACTAATTTTCTTCTACAAAAATATACAATATGCTCCAAAAATAGAAAGAAAGCAGTAGCTAAAGCTTCCACATTCCCAAATGGAACAAAATACTCATAAAAGCAAACAAAAGGAGCCATTAAATGAGCAACCAAATCTATCCATGCTGATCAGACAGCAAATAACAGTCTGAATTTCAATTTAATTTTTTTAGTCAATACAAATTACTTGCAGTTTAGAAACCAGGAGACTGTGAGTTCTAGTCCTGCCTTTGGCATGAAAGCCAGCTGGATGACTTTGGGCCAATCACTTTCTCTCAGCCCAACCCACTTCACATGGTTGCTGTTGTGGGGAAAACAGGAGGAGGAAGAAATATGAGATATGTTCCCTTCCCTTAAATATTGCCATCATATGGGAACTGAGACACATGCTTTTTATGTGTCCCACAGAACACTTCTTCTCATGAAACTTGGCAGGCCTATCCTCCTAACCTATATCTGGATATAGGATTTTTTGTGGAAAAGAAGAGAAAGCAAAAGGTATAATGGTATGAAAACAGGGACAAGATAAGATAAGATATGATGTCATGTGTGCTTATTGAGAGAAAAACAATTCTATATTGCTAGCAGAGAGGGAGAAAAATGGCATTGGGGCATTCCATGTATAAAACAGGAACTAGACATCGATCTTCTTGCACAAAATAGATACAATTATAAATTTTATAATGGATAAAACCTAAACCTAAAATTAATCCATGAAAAATAATGCTAGGTCATCTTCAATCTCAAGGTGAAACACTGGGGTGATGAAACACTAACTCTGCATTTTGGGGGCGTATAATATTGGCCTAAAGATAACAATTATATTTTCTGGTTTTCTCTTCCGGAGCGTTTAGATGCTAGATTACTCCACTGATCTTATTTATAATTTGAAAATCAGTTCTCAAACCGCAGTGCCTAACTAAATCTCTAAGCTTTCTACTTTTATTGATAGGATCAAAACAGATGTGTTTGTTTTTATGGGATTTATTTGCTCAGAATTAAATGAATGGCATATCCTGAAAACCATTCTGAATGGAAGTTGGAGGCATGAAATATATATAATGATCAGTGAGTTTTCTATATGACGTATTGATTATATAATGGCCATTTAGTTTTATAGTAAAGTTCACAAAGTATTGGTTGGTCTAGGCTTAAGTTGATGCTGGAGTGAAAATAACTGAATATGAAACTTTGCAAGAAGCAATTGCAATTTTGTTTATAAATCTATTATGCTGGATAATTATAAAAATATAAAAAATTAGATTTCTTTGTATCAAATTTTGCTTCATAAATGGTTCTGACAAAGAAAGAAAGAAAGAAAGAAAGAAAGAAAGAAAGAAAGAAAGAAAGAAAGAAAGAAAGAAAGAAAGAAAGAAAGAAAGAAAGAAAGAAAAATCTTAGAGGAAATTTTCTAAGTGTCTCATTTTAGAAATGAAATAACATATTAAAACTTAGACATTTTACCACATTCCTATTCATTATTATGGATGAATAAATATAAGGCTGATTGGGAGCATGAACATTCCCTTCGGGAAGCTCTGAAAAGGCATAAATTAGATAAAATTGTTCTTGTCATTGTGTTTGAATACAGAAGCAACAAAAAGTAATTTCAGTTCAGAGATGCTTAAGGTAAACATTTGTAATATTGGGTTTCATTTTCATTCCAATGTGTCCTCTCATTGATGGCATCCTTTTAATTGCTTTTCTAGGTATCTAGTGGAGCATAACTGTGTGATAATATTCAAGCTATTTCACTTTGTTTTATTAGTTTCAAGGGGAGTCTGTTCCACCCCAGCTTGCAAAGTTATGTGTAATATCCAACGCCAAATAACAAAAGGCTAATGTACTATTGCACTAGATAAAATTGTCTTCTAACTATGTTAATTACTGGGGCTTTTTTATATTGCCAGCTTTACCAACTTGACAAGTTCCAATATGATTTAACATCACCATGATCTTGAATAGTACATAGCTGTCTATACGGTCTGAAACACTTCATAGGCTACTGAGAGAAGAGAGCCAGCTAAAAATTGCTCAGACTGAGTTGATTCCCTCCTTTCCCCCTATTCTATAGCCATCAGAAGTCTTTACAACATTGTTCACGAAGTAATCATATCAAGCCCCTTTCTAATTTCTTGAGTTCAAGCGTTGATTTGACCATTTGGGTGATAGTCTTCTCTGTTCCACTTTTGGATATGACTGTCTTATAGGAATCCAGAATTACTTAAGACATCTTCTAATGGCTCCTCCTGCCTCAATGGTATAAAGGAGAACATTGCTTCTAACACCAATCTACTTATTCTATCAAACCTGGAAACTAAAAAGAAACCTAATTTTTGTATTTTAATGTAAAAAGAATTTAGGGGGAAAAAAGAAGAAAACAGAGAGTCCATGTGTGTGAATGGTCTGTCTACTTATGGCTGACTACACACAAGCAATCATTTCTGTAAATAGACAGAAAACTTGAAAAGAAAAAAAAGGTTGCCCTCTAGTGTCTACTTATCCCACTGTTAACACAATGTAGAAGACAGCTATACCCATAAAATGGAAGATTAGAGGTCTCAAACTTTTCCTCCCAGAGCCATACATTATCCAGAGCATGGATCTCTCATTCATGGGGAATGTGTACTGTGGATGTCTGACTCTCAGGAAAAGTTAGTTTATTTACAACAATCCCACTTACAACAATGCTCATTATTGACATTGCCTCTGGTATGGCAGGACTCACCTGTAAAATGTAAGCTCATTAAAAATGTTGAGTTCAGATGGTAAACACAATAACCTCTGTGCTTATTAATCTCTTATCACAAAGTAATACACCTAACTGGTATCATACCATCAACTATTAATATTGAAAACAATGTAAGGTCATTTTTTTAAAAAAGCAATTTAAGCTGTAGCATTCAGATGAAGTAAAGCCATGGAGAAAACTCAAAAGACATGCAAAAGACAGAATTAAAGTGAGCCAACTCATATACAGAATATACATGTGTACTATAAAGAGAGTCTCGGTGGTGCAGTGGTTAGAGTACTACAAGCTACTCCCACTACAATTTGGCAGATCGAATCCCACCAGGCTCAAGGTTGACTCACCCTTCCATCCTTCTGAGGTGGGTCAAATGAGGACCCAAATTGTTGGGGGCAATATGCTGACTCTGTAAACCGCTTTGAAAGAGCCATAAAGCACTATAAAGCGATATACAAGTCTAAGTGCTATTGCTATTGCTAGTCCTTTGCCTACTTACTATAAGACTGTAACACAAAATATTTAAACAGTGATAATAGGCATGCCATTGAAGCTGGCTGCAGGAGACTGTTTGCCCAACTCAATTTCTACACACCACCCTAGCTGTTGTTTGAAATATATTTGAAAATCTACTGAAACATCTAACTCCCAAGGTATTCAGGAAAACTGAATGGAAATGCATTCTGACCTTTGGTATTCAAATATTCTAGATCAGAACTACATCAAATGGAGGATTTGTGGTGTTAGAAGAATATAAATTGCAGCAGAGCAGTGCTTTTAAATTAAAAAAAAATGTTTCAATATATGCTAATTTAAAGGAATGATATTATTTTCCAACCTATCATTTTCAAAGTAAAAGGAAATATAATTTTAAATTATATTTTATAGACTATTATTCTCTTTTCATAGCGATGGTTGTGTTTTTAAGACAAAAGTTAACTTATTTAAAAATATTATGATTTAAGGCACTGATAGTGATGCCATTTATTGCATAAATATTTTTGAAATCCTTACAACAACAAAAGAAAGTTGTTCCTCAGTAGCCAGAACTAATGATTGATAACAATGAATAATATTGATAAAGAGGTGGATCAGATATCATGTATTATAGTATGCCATTGTATATGCATCAATTAATAAAAAAATATTTAATAAGTTAAGATCTATTAGCAGTAAACAAGCTGAAAGGATTATTTTACCAGACAGGAGTCTTGAGAAATGATCTGGGAATTGCTTACTGAAAGATGAAGGTTATACATCCTTACCTAAATTATTATCTTGTAGTAGCAAAAGGACTTGTGCAGCACTCCAATGATGTCGTGAGCTATAACACTGGGAATATACATCCCCAGATGAGCCACTTATGTTAGGCAGGTTTAAATGAGGGATCAGATTAAATATCACCCACAAGAAAAGATAATGACAAGCAACTCCTGTATTCTTCCAAGAAAAATAAATAAATAAATAAATAAACAAACTTCTATAAACAGGACAATGTCTGTGTCAAAGATTCTTAACTTTGTCAGTGTCATTGTTCCCTTTGAGAATTTTAGGAAACCTATGGACATGAGAATCTCATGTAACACACACACACACACACACACAGTTTCTCTTGTAGCAAGTGGTTAAAGGTTTATAGAATTAATGAGATACTATATATAGAGAGAGTCTAAATTAAAAAGATCTAAAAGATATTTTAGGATATAATAATTTTGCATAGTGAGGTTTATTGAAGGTAGGAAACATTATTGGTGTCTATATTGTAAAGTACATAAATTACTTTACTGCCTCTATAGGTAGTCTTCAATTTACAACCATTTGTTTAGTAACTGTTCAAAGTTATAATAGCAGTGGAAAAAGTGACTTATGATTGTTTTTCAGACTTATGACCATTGCAACACTCCCATTGTCAAAATCCAGATACATGTTGCCCATATTTATGACCTTGCAACTGTGTCCTGGGGTCATGTGATCCACTTCATGTGATCCCCAAACCCCCAAAGCTTTAACCTTACGACTGTCTACTATTGACCTCACCCCTTTCCTAAGAGGTCTATAGGGGGCGTGCATAAGCACACCAACATGCCTACCGTCCCTGATATATGAAATGAAACAGATAACAGACTATACAATTCTGCAAGGAAATATTTAATAAATAATATGTTAACATCAATAGATTTGCTAGGAAAATGCAATTTTAGTCCAGTCTTCCATTTTATTCTTTTTCCTAATGAGAAACAGAATAATTTTATTCATGTTAAATGAAGTACATCACTTTCTATGACAATTATACATAGAATACATAAACAGATTTGATTTTAAACATTCACAATAATAATTATCCATTTAGAAAAGAGATGCTTTAATTTCACAGGTGTTATTAAACTACTGTACTCATCCATCTGAATATGAAGCAAAAGCAAACTTATTTGAAGTTATATACTGAAGTTATATTTCTTAACTGTGGTGAAGAATGGTGGGAAAGAGAGATATTCTCTCTTTCCTACCTTTTCCTCAGAGGAAATAATATACTAATATGTGAAGCTAGTTAAGCATCCTGATGGAACAGAGAATGTGGACAGACTTATCCAACATTAAATTTTTGTCAAGGAGTCATTCACTCATAATAGGCTGCATACTGCATATGTGGAGGCAAAGAAAGTAATGCTTCAATTAACTCAGTCTTTTGACTGTACAGTAGTTAAGCGATGACCTTTCCTATAGATGAAGCAGCTCATATTCTAAGAACTTTAGTAACTTAAAAATGATTAGTCTTAGATTTATATGTAATTTTTAAAGTTCCACTGATTTTTATTTTTGTGAGAACTTTTTGGTAGGAAGGTACACATTTCTAAAATACACATTTCTAAAATAAAATAAGCAGTTGTAGCTCAAGTGTTGATGAGACAGCCAATATGATTGTATCCTCCTCCTATGCAGTGAAATGCCAGTGGACACTATTGAAATTAAAATGAGAGCTCGCTGCTTAGCCATCTGACCCTGGTAAAGGGAGGTCAAGTTGGCTATTGTGCATAGAGTGGTTTGTTAAGCAGTAGCAGTAATGAAAGCAGCATAGAGAAGCCATGCGGTGTGTGTACCCCTACTTAGTTCTTCTGATTGCCAATTTTATTTGGGAACAATACTTAAAGAAAGAATATTTACTTCAATTGAGCACGGAACTTGGTTTATGCCACAGGAAATATCTCGAATATTTCAATTGTTTTTACAACATGTATCCTTTTAATATTGTCTCTTTCAATCTTACTATACTCTCTATATCATCTTACTATACTCTCTATATCTCTATACTCTCTCTGTATTCTCTATACTCAAGGCCCAGGAACTGGATCCAGCCAGTGGAGTGTTGGCCTGTGAGGCTATCCTGGAAATAGCGAAGGACCGTCCTGTGGTGCCTTTGCCAGTGAGAACAGAGCTTATGAGGGCCTCACAGAGAGAAATCTTTAGTTTTGCAAAAAGAAAAAAGAAAAGAAAAAGAGCAGCCAAACAATTCTCCAGTGAATGTTTTACAAAGACTCCTATATCCATTAGCCAGATAATATGCATTACTCTGAATCTAGTACTTTAAAATCTTGCAAAGTTGGCTCCTATTTTGCATGAATCATAGCCGTTTGGAGAAATAGTTCATGGGCAGATACGAATTCTTGAATCCCCAAGGAGGTTAATCTTATAATACCCACTTAATTGTGATGCATTTCAATGGGAACAAATATAATCCTGTTTACTTGGCAAATGAAATGGAGCCACATAACCAAATTGAAAAACAAATAAAATGTGGTTAAGTTGTATTGCATGCTATTACCATTTAGGAAAAGGAGGATGTATGAATGATGCATTTTTTCAAAATATCATGTTAGGAGGAGACTATAATCTCTGAGGTAGTGAAGAATCTGAAGTGTTAGGACTCCATTAAGTTATTTGTGTAAATCACATCCTGCTTTTAAGTGGTATATCTTATTTACTCGCATTGGCAATTTTACAAGAACAAATATCAATATCAAATTTATTATTTTATATTGCTAGTTCCTTAGCACTTAGACTTATATACCAGTCTTTAAGACATATAGCCCTCTCTAAGTGGTTTACAATGTTAGCATATTGCCCCCAACAATCTGGGTCCTCATTTTACCAACCTGGAAAGGATGAAAGGTTGAGTCAATTCTGCTGCAATTCTACATTCTAACCACTGTGCCTCCACAGGTCTAAAAGAGTGAGTATTCTTTACAATAGAAAAGGGATGTCAACCTCAAGACTCAGGGGCTGAATCCAGCTTGGATCTGGCCTGCAGGCCCGCCCTAGAAACAACAAAGAACCAACCTGTGATGCCTCTGCCAGCGAAAACAGCAATAGGGAGGGCCACGTGTGGCCCGCCTGGGCTCTGTTTACAGCCATAATGGCCTCCTGCAGCTCTCTGCCAACAGAAATGGAGCTTGGGGAGGCTGCATACAGCCTGCCTGGGCTCCGTTTTCAGCCGCAACAGTCTCCTGCAGCCCAGTGCCAGCAAAAACAGAGCCTGGGCTGGCCTCACAAGGCCTCCCCAAGTTCCATTTTTGTTGGCAGAGGGCTACAGGAGGCCGTCACGGCCAAAAACGGAACCTTGTTGAGTAACATTGAGCTGGCCATTTTCATCTCTGACTGCCTGAGGTCAAACACAACCCTCAATGAAATCGAGTTTGATACTCCTGCAATAGAATAACCAATAGAACTGGACTATTTGTTAAAAACATATAATGAAACAAGGCAATTTCAACCAGCTATTATTTATCAAAATCTTAGATTGAGGTTGGCAGGGTGGTGCCTATAGCAGAGAGCATTTTGAAAGTATCTCTAGTTCTGATTTTGGAAAATGGCTGCTTGGTTTGACACCCCTGCAATAGAATAATAGAATAGGAAAATGGGTAGGAATAGGAAATGGGTAGGAATAGGAAAATAGAATAGGAAAATGGGTGTTTGGTTTGACATCCCTGCAATAGAATAACCAATAGAACTGGACTATTTGTTAAAAACATGTAATGTAACAAGGCATTTCCAACCAGCTATTATTTATCAAAATCTTAGATTGAGATTGGCAGGGTGGTGCCTATAATATCTCTAGTTCTGATTTTGGAAAATGGGTGTTCGGTGAGAGGCTACGCCCATCATAGGAACTATTTTGTAAATAAGCAAGTCTCACAAGAATATATTTATGAATGTATTCACCACATTTTCCCAAATGCTCCAATGTGTCCCCAGCTTTAAAAGTTTTCCTATTCATGTTTAGATGATATGGCAGCTAGAGATAGTTTTGGGGAAGCCAAATCTTCCCTAAAAACAGTGAAACAAAATTCAGAAGAACTGTTAAAAGACAATACATACGAATTTTAGGCAACCATTAACAGTACTGTTAAAAAAAAATAGCAACAACCCTCATGTAATTGAGTTATTAGCAACACAATGAAATGTATTGTGTTATTCAGCATATATTAAAACTAGACAGGTCCAAGTTAATGAATTTTGATTAACGGATTCCCACAATTTTAACTGCATTGAAGCTTTAGTTTAATCCACAGTGAGAACTGTCTTTTCTTTTAATTCAAAATCCGGCTGAAGTATCAAACATTACATAGATTTTGCTGATAGAGGAATATTAATTCACAATATAAGAATCAGGCTGGCTGAAAAAGAAGAACATTTCTTGTATCAATTCTTATTGTGGTCATCTATCTTATGCACTTGATGCAATCTGTTATCTCTAATGAAAAAAAATCTACATAATTACAGATAAATCTTTTTTAAAAAAGAATTGCCATAATGATATGGAAAGACATAAATTTATTCAGTATGAATGAATCTCCCTTTTAATCTTTTGTTCCCACTGGACGCATTGCTTAATGTATCTTCCCACCTTTGCCTAAGTGATAAAAAGTCAATTTTCATATGAAATAAAAGAGCAGTATCTATCAAAAGTTAATCTCTGATGCAATTTTTGAACTATGCAATCTAGGCAGGCAATACATTTTTGGTAACGGTTTCATATATCAAGCGTGACTTTTAGAAAATTTAGCCTAGAAAAAACTTTTAGCAAGTTTAAATGCACTCTAGATGCAAGTTCTTATTTGTAAAGAATAAATCAATGCCCAGAGAGATGGCAGAAATACACACATAAAAATACAATTTTCCCTATTTTATTTGGATTATATTAATGGGTATGAATGATATTGCAGATAGTTATGCTCACACTAGACGTAACTGCCTAAGCCAACTGTCTCCAATAGGTTGGTCTTCTACTTAGGTTGGCATTCTAAATTCTATAATCCCCAGGCATCCAGATTTGTAACTCCAGATCTCAGATTAAGGCATAAGAAAGGGGACTATCGTAATATCATAAAAATGTATCTCATAGTTTGCATTCTCTTATAATTGCCCTATCTGTACTCATAGTGACCTATACATCTATTAAATATAAAATATATTTAATCTTACACTTTTGTTGCTTTCTATTAGCACTGCCTGGTTTATCAGTTGTATCCTTTACAAAAATCTTTGCCATGGCCATTCATGTTCGAGTTATCAACTTGATTATTTACTTATAGTTGTACAGGTAGTCTTCGATCTATGACCACAACTGAGCACAAAATTTCTGTTACTAAATGAGCCAGTTGTTTAGTGAATTTTGCCCCATTTTAAAACATGTCTTGCCACAGTTAAGTGAATCACTGCAGCTGTTAACTTAGTAATATGAATCTGGCTTCCCATTGACTTTGCTTGTAAGAAGGTCAAAAGAGGCGCTCATCTACAACCATCATAAATGAGTCAGTTGCCAAGTGTCTGAGTTTTGATCCCATGACCATAGGGATGCTGCAAAGCATATAAGTGTGAAAAAAGGTCATAAGTCACTTTTTTCAGTGCTGTTGTAACTTGAACAGTCAGTAAATAAACCGTTCTAAGTTGAGGACTATCTGTAGTCTAATCTTCTAATAGTCTAATCATTGGTCACATTCAAAGCCAATAGTTCTTGATATGAAACTGTCCTTAAAAGACATCTAAAAACATCAAATTTTGGCTAATGCTGCTAGCTGGGTTGCAATTAAAAAAATAAGAGTAGTTTATCATTTCAGAATAAATTTGAAGGTTTTACTACTCGGGGCTTAACATGGCTTAGGACCCATCAACAGAAAAAGAACATGATTTGAAATAAGATTTCTTTCTAAATAGGAAATGGTCAAAGTATGGCACTAAACGTATTGACATTAAGCCAACTGGTTATTTTGGGGGTGTTTAGTAATTATATTGTACTATTGTAATGAATACAGTGGGATCCATGCTTTGCCTTTTTGTGCATGAATGAATAAAATTTAATGACATTTTACTAATATTTCATTACTGATCATTTAACATTGTTATTATGTATTCCAGGATTTTTTTTAAAAAAAGTATATACTAGTGATACTGATTGAAGTAAAAAAAAAAAACCATCAGTCAATTTCTTCTTGGAATAGATTAAACACTGAAAGTCCTAATGATAGCACCTTATACCTGTGATACTAACTGTGAATTAAACAATAAAAAACAGTGAATTTTTAAAGAAGATTCCTTATATTTCTTACTGTTTAAAAACTCTTGAGGGGTGAATATTGTTTGAGTCAGAGAAAATGTGGAGAGAGAAGAGCTATATAGCAATACACAAAACCAAACAAGGACATTGAAACTGCAGTTATAAAAGCTGACCTCTGATCCTGAAACATAAATCTGTTCTGTCATCTGTTCATTGTATTCAATCATAAATCCCCCCCCTAAACGCATATCAGCTCCTTCAAGTCCATTCTAGATCATCACAAAGGTCATGTAATTCCATTTTTCCCCTCAGAATTTTATTTTACCCTTGTCTACTTTTGACTGAAAGGTAGATGGGTGGCAACAGAAAAGAACTAAAATAGAAGGACAATGACTAAAAATGATTAAATGTGATTGGAAGTACAATTTATATCCTGATGATAACACATATATTGGTCTTTGCAGTCTGTTATATTGTACCCTTGCTGAATTTGTCTCTGAGAAATAAAAATAAAAGCAGATTTATTTATTTATTTCTCTAATAAAATGTTATTTAAGCAAAACACAAGTAATTATTTTTCTTACTACAAGTTAAGTGATAAATAAAATGAATTTATATTCTAAACCCTAATTTACCTTGTTATAAACACAATACTGATATCAATTACCTATTTTAATAATAGGTAACTGATATCACTATTGTGTTTATTGTTCATTGTTCACCCACTTACTTGGAAATAAAACTTATAAAAAGAATTTAATTCTCAATAAACATATCTGCTACTTTATATTACTACATTCTGGCACTAGAGTTGCTTTGGCAATTGAAGAATCTAATGAATTTCTAAAATACAATTAATTATATTAATACTCAAAAAATTATATATGAAATAAAGATATATGCTATGATATAAGTCTTCAATTAATTCTAACAGCTAACATTTTTTTAAAGTTTGACATTTACCAATAAATCTTGACATTTACCAATAAATTAATCATGGGATTTAGCTAATGACAAACTGCCTTCATAATTACATGAATAGTGATCCAGGTAATCTAAAGAGAGGCCAGTTAAAAAGCTGATATAGATTATTAACTAATTGTTGTCATATTCGTATATAATACAATTAAAAAACTAAAAGTTTTTTCTCTTATTATTTACTCTTATTTATTTTAGAGGACATCATGACAATAGAAATATAAAGCTTGGTCCTAAAGATATGTACCAACAGAGGTTATTTCTATATTTGCAAAATAGACTTATTAAAATAAGCAGTTTACAGAATCAACATATTACTCCCAATAATAAGGCTCCTCATTTTACCGACCGCGGAAGGATGGAAATTTAATCAACCTTGAGCCTGTTTAGATTTGAACTGCCAAATTGCAGTCAGCAGAAGTAGCCTGCAGTACTGCACTCTAACCACTGCACCACTGCAGCTCCTGCTCTATAGCAGGGGTGTCAAACTCATGGCCCTCAGGCTGGATGTGTCACATGTTGGCCCAACCCCTGCCTGGTTTAGCGAAAAGAAAAAAAATCCCAATACATCATGTGATGACGCTATGACAATGAGAGTTTGACACCCCTGCTCTATAGCTATTATTAAACTTCCCCGATTAATTCTACGACTTTCTAGCCTTAACCTCAAATTCAACCAGTAACTAGCTACTTAGTTTTGAGAAATCTATTGGACTGGACGGAATATGTGCCTACTTCTTTAAAAAGCTATCCACTGCTATAGCACAACCTCTAAGCATAATCTTTGAAAAATCTTTCAGGATCAGCTGCTTGCCAAACCTATGGTCACTAGCCACAGTCCTCCCCATCTTCAAAAAGGGAGATCCCGGCCTAGTTGAAAATTATAGACCAATCTGTTTATGTTGCATCACCTATAAAGTAATGGAATCAATTATTAACCAATCAATTATCCTGCACTTAGAGACAAACAACCTACTCTCTAATAAACAATTTGGTTTCAGACAACTATCTTGTAATCTGCAACTATTACACTGCAAAAACATATGGACTACACAACTCGATCAGGGCAAAGCAATAGTCGCAATCTACATAGACTTCTGTAAAGCCTTTGATTCAGTGGTACATGACAAACTACTCCTAAAACTAAAATCTTACGGTATCTCTGGACACCTGTATAACTGGATAGAAGCATTCCTGTCAAACAGACAACAAATGGTCAAAATTGGGAGCATCCTATCAAATTCTGTACCTGTGGTGTCCCCCAAGGCAGTGTTTTAGGACCAACTCTCTTCATACTTTACATAAATGACCTCTGTGATCATATTAAGGGCAACTGTGTTCTTTTCACTTATGACGTAAAGCTATTCAACACCACCGACAATACTGCTACCCTTCAAAAAGACTTTGACTATGTGTCGGAATGGTCAAACAAATGTCAACTTCAAATCTCAACAAATAAATGCTCTGTCTTACATATTGGCAAAAAAAAATCTGAATATAAAATACAAGCTGAATAGTCAAGACCTTGTTGAGGATCCAAACTTTGTCAAGGATCTTGGAGTACTCATCTCTAATGATCTAAGTACTAGAGCCCACTGTAACTACATAGCCAAAAAGGCATTAAGAGTTGTTAACCTAATTCTACATAGCTTTTTCTCTGGTAATATCACACTACTAACTAGAGCATACAAAACATTTGCTAGACCAATACTCGAATACAGCTCATCAGTCTGGAACCCACATTACGTATCTGATATTAGCACAGTTGAGAAAGTCCAGAAATATTTCACAAAAAGAGTTCTCCACTCCTCTACTCATAGCAGAATACCTTATGCCACCAGACTTGAAATTCTAAACCTAGAAAACCTAGAACTACACTGTCCTCGGTCCAATCTAAGTATAGTACATAAAATTATATATTGCAATGTCCTACCTGTCAATGAATATTTCAGCTTCAACCATAACAAGACAAGAGCAAACAACAGATACAAACTCAAGGTAAACCACACCAAACTTGATTGCAGGAAATATGACTTCAGCAACAGAGTAGTCAATGTCTGGAATACTCTACCTGACTCTGTGGTTTTTCCCCAAACCCCAAACACTTTAACCTTAGACTGTCTACTATTGACCCTTTCCTAAGAGGTCTGTAGGAGGCGTGCATAAGTGCACCAACGTGCCTACTGTCCCTGTCCTATTGTTTCTTTTCTTTTTCTTATTTGTATCCATTTCATGTACATACCATGTTTATACTTATACCTGTTATCTAATAATTGCTTGACAAAATTTTAAAAAAATCTCTGCTACTGGTAAAATGCCTAGAAGATAATACTGGGCAGAAAATATCAGAATGAAATCTTACAGAGTTCAAGTGCAACATTAATTACAGTTGTAGATTTACAAAACAAAAATAAAATGTAGATCTCTAGATTAGCAATACTAATAGGAAAAATATGTTGGAATAGTAGTTGATTTCAAAGTAAACATTGGTCAGTAGTGTAACATTAATGAAAAGAAATGCAGTTTTAAGTTACATCAAAAATATAATTTCTAAATTACAAAAATAAATTGTTCAACTCTTTCTACATTGTTCAAGTCCCACCTTGAATACAGGTAGTCCTTGCTTACAACCTTTCATTGAGTGACTGTTCAAAGTTACAATGGCACTGAAAACATGACTGTTTTTTCACACTTATGACCTTTTATCTTGATCACATGATAAAAATTCAGACTTGGCAACTCATATTTATGATGGTTGCAGTATCCTGAGTTAAACCTTTTTCAACCTTCTCATAAGCAAAGTCAATGGAGAAAACAGATTCATTTAACAAGCATGTCAGTAACTTAACAACTGCAGTGTGGCAAAAAGGTCTTAAAGTGAGGTAAAACTCACTTAACAACTTTCTCACTTAGCAACAGAAATTTTGGGCTCAATTGTGATAATTAATTGAGGAGTGCCTGTATTGCACGACATACAGTAGTGGGTATTATTTATTAAGAAAAAATCAGAGGAAAAATTATCAAAACAATAAAGAAACTAACCTGTAAAAGGAGAGATAGAATGAACTGTAAATGCTGGTTTATTATATCAATTTTTATGTAGTCACCTATATCATAGTCAGGATTTCAGGACACTAACAAGTAACATAATAGCAAAAAAATAAAAACACCACCCAAAATATAAATAATACAATAACAATACAGTGGCATCTGAGGGCAGTCATGTCAATCATATAAACCCAATAATGCCAAAGGAAACTATAATAACAGGCTTACCCAACCTTACCTTATGTTTCACTTTGGGTAAATTATGTACCCTAAGGGGGGTACATAAGGGGGATATAGTAGCAAATACTTGAATAGATTATAACTATTCTATAATAGATTATAGAAAAAAAGTCAAATGCTGTCATATTCCAGAACGCAGGGCATAGAATAATGAATTTTAGTTACATAAATGCTCAGCCTAAATGAATTTTATAAGATTCCTAACAATAGAAGCATTTGGATCATGAAACTGCAAATATCCAACTAGGAGTTGAGCATTCTTCAAGTGAAGACTTGACCACTATACAGGTAGTCCTCGACTTATGACCCCAATTGAGTCCAGAATTTCATTGCTAATCAAGAGAGTTTTAAGATAGTTTTGCCCCATGTTACGACCTTTCTTGCAACAGGTGTTAGGTAAATCAGTGCGGTTGTTAAGTTAGTAACATGGTTGTTAAGTGAATCTGGTTTCCCTATTGACTTTGATTGTCAGAAGGTTGTAAAAGGTGATCATGTGACGCAGGGAGAGTGCAACTATCATAAATATGAACCAGCTTCCAAGCGTCCAAATTTTGATCACATGACCATAAGGATGCTGCAATAGTCATAAAGTTGAAAAATGGTCATAAGTCACTTTTTCAGTTCCGTTGTAATTTTAAACGGTCATGAAATGATTAGTTGTAAGTCAAGGACTACCTATACATATAGGAGGCTGTCAGAGCATATTCATGAACTGAAATAGAGCTTGGTAACAAAGTCAGCCCATGAATAGGCATAGCAATTAAGTCAGCCAATGAGGACTGATTGGAAACTGAAACTAGAAGTAGCTTAGGATGGGCTCTATATTAAGCTATGTAGCTCTGAAGCTATGTTGAGCTCTGAGTCTGTCTAATTGAAATGAAACTGCTTCTTTCCTCTGCTTGCTTGCTGAACTAAAGTGAAAATGGGGTCTGTTTCTGAGCTACTGAAGTTACTTGTAACTGCTTCTTTTTTAGTTTGCTCCATGTTGGAGAAATCTACAACTGGTTTGTAAAATTTATTTATTTATTATGTTTATAAAGATGTTAAATGAAGCATCAGCCATCTGTGTTTATTTTCCTGGCATTAAATTAATGCTGCAAAACTCTGAATAGAGGCTTTCGTTTGTACTGGACAAAGGGTTAAACTTGATAGACTAAATGACACTCTCCATCTTTTAATATTCTATTATTGTATTTATTTCTCATCAAGAAATGGATTTTAATTTTCCCTGGCAAAAAAACAAACAAACCGTTGCACTCCTAGTTATATTATATTTTGCAATGTTATAATCCCCACCTTAAAGACACTAAGGAAATTACAGATAATCATATACTGGCCACATTTTCTTTTAATACTAGATCCATCTGCTTGCTTATTAGAAATAATAATAGATGTTCAGTGGGGCCAACATTTTTTAATTCAAAACATATATTTCTACAGTCAAAAAGCATCTCATTACTTTCCACATTTCTGTCTTTTGGGTAGTGATGCTTTTAAAAGTGCCAGATGGCAAACAAATTATAAACTCTTCTAAACTGGTTCACTGAATTTAAGAACTACCAATGTTTATTCTTTATCAGGGCACATTAACATAAAGTTTAATGACATCTGCTTTGTATTGAAAAATTTGCAAATCTGTTAGGAATGACGATGGGTCTTCTTTGCAACCGCGCATGAGATTTCTTCAGCTTGATTAGGTAAGTTCATTTAACTTAACAGTTCCAATTTTAAATTTATTACATTCTTATCCATAATTAATCTAGTGGTTTTTGCTGGTGGGTTACCCAGGTAGCATTTGCATGCTATTGTAGAAAGCAGCAGTGCACTTGATGTGTCTCCACAGCCCTGCTGAGATGGAGCTGATTTTTCCCAGGTGAACTGTGTTGAGATTTCACTGACATGCTGAGCACCAAAAGCATAAATGCAGCTGCCATCCTTCCCTCAATATTCTTCCCTTCTCTGTTCTGCATTCCGTTCCCAGTATGCCTGGCCTCCCTGCTTGGTCAGTGTCACATTCACAGGGCAATCTCAGAACAGCATTTGAATGTGAGATGCCCTCTGGTGAGCCACGCTAGTTTTTTTTTTTTCTGCTGGAATGAATGGCAGTTATTTCCCACATGAGATAATATTTTTGCAACACCACTGAATGAGAGGTAATGTAAGCTTTGGATAATAAAAGGAATAAAAATGCTATTTACAAAAAGCTAAGCTTGGATCACAGAATCCTAAAATATACAAGTACTCCTCGATTTATGGCTAAAATTGAGCCCAAAATTTCTATTGCTAAGCAAGAGTTGTTCTTCTTTCCCTATTTTATGACCTTTCTTGCCACAGTTGTTAAGTGAACCATTGTAGTTGTTAAGTTAGTAACATGGCTGTTAAGTGAATCTGGCTTCCTCATTGACCTGGTTTGTCAGAAGGTTGCAAAAAGGTGATCACATGACCCAGGGATACTACCTCTATCACAAATACATGCCAATTGCTAAGCAACCGAATTTTGGTCATATGACCATGGGGATGCTGCATTGGTAGTAAATGTGAAAAACTATCATAGGTTATTTTTTTTCAGTGCCGTTGTAACTTTGAAAGGTCACTAAATGAATGGTTGTAAGTCTAAAACTACCTGCAGTGTGTTTAGACTATTCTAGGGTTCTACAAAAATCAAAATATAAAAAGAATAATTAGCTATTATGTTAAAATAATTTGTTGTGTTTTCTCTTTCCATCTACTCTATAAGAACCCTTGCAAATAAATAGAAAACAAGGAATGCATGTGCTTTCTGTCAACTGAAGTAATTGAAAAACACAGATACACATTTTCATGATTAAGTAGACAACATATCTATAGTATTCTGAATTGTAATATTACAGGAGAGAATTGGGAAGAATATGGTACAATTTGGTACTCTTGAGATATGCGGTTTTTAATACATAATTAATATATTATAATACTGTAGTATACAACCAAAAACTGGGGTCCAGGTATCATTTAATGTCGTACAATTATAGAAGCCAGTTAAAAATGTTATTACCTTCTTATAAATTTGTGTGGGTTTCTTTGTATGAGCGGAGTAGACGATCTTTCCTCTGGTTCTTTACACAATCTGCATTGTGAAACATTGGATGATTTTTCAGTTCTGGCCTTTTTTGCATTAGTTTGAATAGCTTGCTCTTGCATAACCAAAATCAAACATTTTTTTATTATTATTCCAATTATAAGCCATTGTCAGTTTTGCCTTTATCCACTTTCCCCTTGCCCTTTTGTAAAACTGACCATGTAATGCTCTTCCTTGACAGCATTCTGTTTGTGTTTTTATTGTTTCATTTCAATAACCACATTTTTGTTTTCTGTACATTAGTAAAGTCCAATGTTTAACTTGCATCACTCTGTTCTTGGCTATCCTTTGCATAATCATCCAATGCATGCTTTTCTACTTCAACAGTTTGTTTGATCTGAAGCAAACTTCTGCCTTCATTTCTGAGGGGCTGAATGGTCAACAGTTTACTTGTTCTTTTGGTTCAAAGTGTGCAATTTTTTGTGCAGTATCACATATACAGCCCATATGTTGATGGCTTTGATGGTGCTTCTACCTTTCAATTTTGTCATTAGCACTTTTCTCATTCCTTTGATGTATTCTTTATTAATCACATTTTTAAACTATCGATACTTGGATTCTCCAACTAGAAAATGTCCAGATGTTTGTAGGCTTTATCCTGATGACTTTTGATGGGCCGCCATTTCAATTTCTTATTGTTCATGATTATACTCCAATGCATTGTCATATATATGTATATGTAGATATGATGACTATTATTTTTATGTATGTATATACTACAGTTATTATCTATTAGGCAAACATACCTAATACGCCTTTATTCTCCTATTTTCCCCACAACAACAACCCTGTGAGGTCAGTTGGCTGAGAGGGGGAATGGCCAAAATCACTCAACTGGTTTTAATGCCTAGGATAGAACTATAACTCATCATCTCATGTAGTAGACAAATGACTTTATTAGTATTATTATTTCATTTAAAATAGCCATTCAGTATAGCCTCTTATTTTGCATATCTGTAATAAACAATAAAAAATAACCATTAACTCAAGGGTAGGAACACAATTTTCCCCCTGGAATAGAATGAAGTTAATATCTCCTTAAAAACTGTACTAGCGGAAGAAAATTAATGAAGTGACAGGTAGTAAGTATAAACATATTTTTTTACTGTATTTACCTGAAATTAAGACTAATTCCCCTGACATAATAATCTTTCACATGAAAAGTTCAACTTGGATTCAGTGAGTATATTGAACTAACAAAGATGAATTTTAATCTCTGCTTACTTCTGCAGGGCATGAGCTAATCTAAACAACAGGGCTGTCTTCCCTTTCCATGAATTATGGCACTTTAATAACATCTCATCTACTTTATTAAAAGACAAGGTTCATCAGACAATCCCAAATTCTGCATGTAACCTTTTGGGATGTACTGCTGGAGGTTGTGCAGAACAGATTAAATTGGTCTTTTTACATCCTAATTTCCTTTCATACAAGAGAAATCCAGAGTGCCTTATATTTCCTGTGTCATGCAAAATACTCACATTCTTACAGAGAAAATGTAAAAACTTCAGATTTAATGAAGAAATATAACAAAATAAGGAGCATAGGGAGATTGCTTTTCCCATGTTTCCTATTACAAATTATTAGAAAGTATCTTTATTCACAGCAGAAAAACCCATTGGTAATTACTTCAGACAAGTACAAAAATTAAAACCAAGGCCATGTTCAATTCTACAAATGTCATGTTCAGGACCAAAATACCATACAATGTTTTGGTTCATCAGCTTCCAAATTTTTTCCTTTCTTCTCCCTTCTAAATGCGATTGTAAATCTATAAAGCTAAGAGAGGAAGAACAATACCTTTTCATTCTTCTTTCTTTCACCTCCCTCCTTGTTTGTTTACTCAGAGCCTTAGGTCTAGGGCAGAAGTGTCAAACTGCTGGCCCATGAGCTGGATGTATCACCTGCAGGCCACGCCTACCCCAGCTCCGCAAAGGTAAAAAATGTTGCAATACATGATGTGATGTCATGTGATGAGATCAAGTTTGACATCCACGTCTAGAGGAAAAAAAACCTCCTAACATGAAAGCTAAGATTTTAAAAAGGTGGATTTACTAGTCGTTGCCAACTACAGTTGTCCAGTGTCTTAACTGTGAGCCACCATGTCACCCCAATAATTAAATAATTTAAAAAAAATGATAGCTAGGAAACAAAATAAAACATTGTAAAATTATTGTAATTATTTGTCATACAACTAGGAAGAAGACTCTAAGTTATACATTGCCAGTGCAATTGTTTTTCCTGTCTTACTATCACAAGTAGCACCAAAGGGTTATACATGTTTTCCAGAACTAAAATGTGTTTATACAATTATCAGCGTTAGATAGAACATTTTCTCTTATCAGAGCCTTGATGAATGCAGCAAAAAATGGATTGGGAATGAAAAGTAAATGTTTGTGACTGGATTCACATATCTCAGTAAGCCATATTTGGAGGATATCATAATCTCTATAATTTCAGTGCTTTGATAATCTACAATCTTTTGTTTCTGGTAGACCAATCCATTATATATTAACTCACATATAAATCTTGTTGATGGGAACCTATTGGTAAATGAATAAACAGAATAGAAACCGAAAACAGAATTTCTTTTCATCTTTTACATAAACTTAAGATATGTATATGAATCTAAAACTATTTTATGTAAAATACAAAAGCTGATACAACTTGACAGTATGAATTTGATGACTGAATTCCAGTTTAATTTTAATGACTAAATTTAAATGAAAATTGAACACGGAGTCCGTAATTTACTTCTTTAGAGCAGCCTTATTCCATGTAAATGCCTAACATACACCATTAGGTTGAGAGTTTTATACTGAAATTATTTCCCTAACAGTAAAAAAAAAGATAATTTCATGCTGCACTGTATCAATAACTCCATCATTTTTCTAGTTACAAAATGAGTATACTGACTAAGTCAATTATCTTATGATAACTTCCCAGATAACTCTGAGGTTCCTTTTATGTATAGTCTAACCAATAATTTTAAACAAGTCACTTTTTATATACCAGTACATATTCAATATATGTGCTGAGTGGCTTCTGAAGACCTACACACACGCACGCACGCATGCACGCACACACACGGAATGCAAACTGATTATAACAGCAGAGTGATTAGCATCTTGAAATTAAGGCAATTCTAACATGAAAGACAGAGAAAGAGAATTGGCATCATTAGAATGCAAATAGCACATTAGCAACTCCACAAATGCAAGTAATAAAAATAAGCAGCTAACACAAAATTAGAGTCAATAGTTCCCCTTAATAATAATTAAAAAAAATCACAGTTACATAAAGATTTGAATCAGTTGTTAATATATTCTTTCAGGGTGAAAAGTTTGAGATTAAGTACTGAACAGAAAATTGTTAATTATAATAATATCTAACTGTGCACCTTAACATGACATTACTTCCTAACTATTATGCATTAAAAATACCAAATCCCTTCTGCCAAATTACAAATTATAGCCAGCATATAAATTGTAAGGATGGGAATGATTGTGAAGTACTGAAAAGATGGCTTGAAACTGTACACAAAAAATTGTTTTGAGCTTCTAATATGAACAGAGATATATTTTAATTATATTCCAGTACAAAATCTGAATCTGATATTACTAACTGTGTGAAATCAGAGTTTAGATCTACCAAAGACAGACACTTTTCAGAGAACACAGGAGCCTAGCATTTTTATCTTACTCTTTTTGTTAGCGTATGACTTGTTTAGTTATAGGGTTCACTTATTTTTGTATTGGTCTTACCAAGTTCTTATACTGAAGCTTGTCAAAGCATAATATAACAATGGATTTTTGATTTTCAGTCAGTTTGTTCTAGAGCCTGAAGTTGAGTTGGGCTGTGAACGAGTGACTATGACACACCTTCTCAATTGACTTCAGTATCTATGGAAAGCTACAACCTAGGTCTCTTTCATTCTAGCCCAGAGCATTAATTATACCATCCTGGCTCTCAAACCTAGCATTTTTTTAAAATAACAAACATAAGTAATAAATACATTAAAATAAAACAAAAAGAAACAAACAAAAAACTCAAAAGACCAGAATTAATGGACCACTGGGTTTTTTTCTGACACCAATTTTCTACATTTTTATGTTTCAGTGGAAGAAAATACAACTTTCAGTATGACGTGTGCAATAAATTTAAATCAGACTTACAATCTGCAGGTTTTCTAATTGATGTAGTCTCTCTCTACTTTTTAATGAATAAGCAAAAAGTATTAAACCTGAAGGATCATGTACATAACTAAAACAAAGCTGATAACATGCCTGGTTATAATTAGTATGATTTTGAAAGAATTCTGCTGATCATTCTGTCCAAGAATATATTACTTCCTCTGGGAAGACAGATGTATTTAGATGAACTGCATAACTTTTCACAGAAGTACAGCATCCAATTTCTTTTTTCTCCCATCATCCTTAAGATTTCAGGATCAGATTTGTCAAATCAGTTCCTTGATTGAAGCAATTAATAACCAGCACTTACGTTACTATGAGAAATAGTCTCCGCATGTTCACTTGCGAAAAAAAAAAAATCCTTTAGCAACAGATTTGGCATGAACAAAAGAACAAAAGAGTGTTTAAATGAGTTCGAAATGTTTTGAACATGCTTCTATAGTTTCTATGGAAATATCAGTTGTTACTAAAGGAACTATACAAAGTTATAGCTGAGAGCACTATATTAGCCAGAGCAATATTGCAGGACTTGTCAAACTGCTTTCCTGTAATAATTATGGATCCTATGTTTTAAGGAGTACCAGTTCTGAATCGAAGTTGTAACTGTAGTGAACAATTACTAAGGCCAATAGAATATGCATTATCACGTTAAGCTATGCACCTTTTTTCTATTTTTTTTTTTTGCCAGAAGATTTCCTAGAGCTAAGGTGTATTTCTTATTAGTGTTTCCAGCATTTGACTGTCAGTACAACTCTCATTGTTTTATACTACTGTATAAGAGACAAACAATTCTAGAACATTGTTGTTTAGGTCCATTAAACATTTAGGTCTCCCAGGTGTACCATCCTGGGAGATTCTCAAACTCACAGTGAAACAAAAAACACATTTATCAATATTACCTTTCATTGCTGCCATTATTGACCTTTGGTATTTAGCCTGAGAAATCAAGACTAATCCTAATTCCATCATATCTAGATAGTGCTAGAGTAAACTATTTCAGTTCTAAATTTGGACATCTGCAGCCATACAGCACGTTTTTATCACATTAAACTTAGAAAATAATACCAGTATGTCCTAATATAGGCTTGTTCTTTTTTCAAGAAACTGGAACTTTCTCTTCAAGAAATCATATTTATTTATTTCAGGAAGATCATTCCCAGGTCCTGAATAATGAACTCTACATTATATTTCAAAACAGTATATTAAAATGAATGTTGGCGATGAAATTTAAAAACATAAAAAGAGTAACTCTTGTTAAATGAAAAATGTCTAAAAGATTAAAAATTTAATCTGCTAAGTATTTCTCAGATAGGAAAAAAATAGCTTAATATAAACAACATGAAACAATTTTAGTCCAATATTTCTTTTACCTTGATCAAAAGGCTTGTTTGGATTCCAGTTTCTGAAATAATCATCCTAAATGAAAAAAGATGGGTATAATTAAATTATATTTTAAGCACACTTTCAGCCATTTGCATGATCTAATGTGTATATATACAAACATATCTTCCTGGCAAAAAACTATACCAGATTTTATCACCCTTCTAATGAGCAGCACCTGAATGAAGTTATTTTACATTATTCCATTACAAACTTTAAATGATTAAAAGTCATGTATTGAGTTATGAACAATGGTATTATCCTATGAAGGGATGAATCTGTTTTCATTTGAACCAATATAAGCATTAGCCATTTCCATTAAGGGTATTATTAACTTTTTATGATTCTTGGTTATTACTGTATTTATCAGATGTGATAATGTTTGATTTTCTCTGCCATAATTATTTGGGGAAATAGGGATAGATGTATGCCATCTTACATTTCTTAATACTAGAAGATAATTAAAAGGAGAAAATGGCTGCCAACACTACAATAAGTGCCTTGGATATAAAATTAGATAACATGAGCTAATTTTGGAAGAACAGGGTTTTTAACTTTGCTGTTTATTTCATTAAATTTAATTTTTGTAATTCCTAAATAAGATTTCATTCTTTCCTATTTCTGCTTTTCAGGTGAATCCTTCCTTTCCCTTGAATCCATCTTGGTTATTTTCTTACTCTCATTTTTCCTTCCTGGCCTGGAACATTCCTTCTGTTTTTTGTCAAGTCTACTTTAGAAACTGTATGGGAAGCCTGTACTTGTGTAACAGTGCATTTCTGTCTATGTGTACATGGGAGAAAGAATGCTTGTTTTATATAGATCAATTCACTTTATAAAAAGTTCACCTTATTTTATTAGCAATGAATTTTAATTAAATATATTAATCAATTTCATTATTTTTAAATTTTTGTCCTTGGTTTTTGCCTTGCCATTATTCAGGAGTAGAGTGTTAGATATATGATGTAGATATGCATACACACAAACATTTATTGTGGAAAATTTTCCAGGTCAGTCTTAAGTTGAAGTTAAAGTTGGAAGTTCTATATAGAAAACATTTTCATCCCTAGGAATAAAGAAATATAGTATGCATTAACTAACATATTTGGCAATTTAAATATTAGAGAAGAAATACAGAATCTACGATGATAGAGAGGTGTGAAATAGTTTTAATTGATTAGGGGCAATTACAGTGAAGAATATGCAGCTCATGCAAGTAGTTTACTCACATTGAGCAGTAAAGCTACCAAGCCTTGAATTCATCCTGTTATTTTCTAATTAAAGGACAAAATGAAAGAGTGATCTTAAGAAGGTTAGTCCTCATGGAGTTTTACAATGCAAGAGAATAAATTACTTGCATGAACATATCAAAAATATTCTCAAGAATAACTCTAATATTTATTTATTTATTTATTTATTAAATTTCTATACCGCCCCCTCTCCCAAAAAGGGATTCGGGGCGGTGTACAGCCTACTAAAAATGGAGTATGCATAATTAAAAACAAATTAAATGACATGAATCCGGCCGAATCCCTTCAAATATAAAATTACAAAATTTAAAATTCCAGGATTAAATTAAAAGTTAAAATTTAAAAATTTAAAACCGAACTAAATTAAAACCCCATAAACCGTTTACTGGGCCAGGCCGGCCTGTTGGAAAAATAAGGTCTTGACTGCGCGCCGGAAGGTCAGGATGTCGGTGATGGCCCGTATCTCCGGGGGCAAATCATTCCACAGGGAGGGGGCCCCCACAGAGAAAGCCCGCACCCTTGGGGTCGCCAGCCAGCAACGATCAGGCGGCGGCACCCCAAGGACGGCAACCCTGTGTGAGCGTACTGGGCGGCGGGAGGCTGTTGATGGCAGCAGGCAGTCCCGTAAGTACCCAGGCCCCGAGACATGGAGCACTTTAAATACAGTCAGTACCACCTTGAATCGGATCCGGAAGGCCACAGGAAGCCAGTGCAGCCTGCGGAGAAGCGGTGTTACATGGGAGCTCCGAGGGACTCCCAAGATCACCCGTGCAGCCGCATTCTGAACCAACTGCAGCTTCCGGACACTCTTCAAGGGAAGCCCCATGTAGAGAGCATTGCAATAGTCCAAGCGGGAGATGACGAGGGCGGAGATGACTGTGCGAAGTGCGCCCAGATCCAGAAAGGGCCGCAACTGGTAAATCAGACGAATCTGATAAAAGGCCCCCCTGGCGACGGCTGTGATATGATCTTCTAAGGATAGCCATACGTCCAGGACACCCAGATTGCGCGCCCTTTCCACGGGGGTCAAAACTTCTCCCCCCACGGCCAGCGAAGGAACAAGCTGGCTGTATCTGGGCGCAGGAAACCACAGCCACTCGGTTTTGGTCGGGTTGAGACGAAGCCTGTTACGACCCATCCAACTCCGCACGGCCTCCAGGCACCGGGTCATCACTTCAACGGCTTCGTTGGGGTGGCCCGGGGTAGAGATGTACAGCTGAGTATCATCAGCGTACTGATGGAATTTTAATAATAATAATAATTATTATTTAATAATAAATTCCAATTTCTTCTCCATGAATTAAAAGTATATATATTTGTTACATCTTTTATTGTGTAAACTACCCATTTCTTAAATCATCTAAACTGAGAATTGTAAAGGAATAAAAAAGCTTGTTTTTATGGTTTCAGAGCATATGGAAATTTATACATTTTAGAAACACAGAAACAATGAATATTTCACCAGCCAAAGAACTATACTTTTGTTTCTGAAGAAACACTCATGTAACTATAACATAAAGATCATTTCAGAGAAATGATCACTTTATGACAAGTTTGAAAAGAATGTCATAACACAGAAAAAATTGGCACAGCAATATCCATTATTGAAATACTTATTTTCCAAAACACAAATACTATTGATTATTGAAATTATAGACGAGAATAAAATCATAGTAATAGGAAACATAGAGAATACAATAGAGTATCTCAGTTAAAATCATATCAAATATTAAGCATTTAACTATTATTATATTATACAGTATTATATATTCTTCCAAAATGATTTAGTACAGCATCATTTATAAGCTCAGTTCTCAGTATGATCAATGAATTGATTATATATGTATTTGAATACTATTATGATAGGAAATGCTTATTCACAGCTGGGCTATGTCCAAATGTTTCAGATTAGGAACACATGAATGCTACAAATGAATTCCTCCAATCTCTATGGAAATGGAACTTGATTGAATCTTGTTCAACTGAATATTCCTATACTAAATATGACTAAATTAATATAGCTAAATCAGCATCCAAAATTACAGTGGAGAATTCTATAAAGATTCAGTTGTTTACTTAAATTGTGAAATCAATCATCTTTGCCAATCAAATTGGATGTTTGATTCAAAATATTAAATCTGATTATTTGATTAATTTTTTTACAATTCCAAAATATTTTTTTGGAAGTTAGATGAGCTGTGAACCAATGTAATAATAAATTGTAACAATAATAAAAATGGTTTATTCAATATCTTGAATTATTAATCCAAACCCAATTATGATTTTTTTAATCAGAACACTTCTTCAGGTTGAAACCATGAAAATCTCACAACTACTTAACTACTTATTTCAATCAAATCATAGCTGATGACACATCCTTAACTTAAATGTATCTCAGAGAAGCATGTTTCTGGATTTGACAAACTTGCCTTGCAAAAAAGAAATGAGCATAGATAACTAATGCATAACAAGTGTCACTGAGAAAGGTCAAAGGACTGCTGGTAAAGATTGCTCATTAAATCACTTGG
Organism: Bungarus multicinctus; assembly: GCA_023653725.1. Taxonomy (NCBI): domain Eukaryota; kingdom Metazoa; phylum Chordata; class Lepidosauria; order Squamata; family Elapidae; genus Bungarus; species Bungarus multicinctus. The sequence goes on from CM042834.1 coordinate 86,504,458, forward strand.
CATTATATGTCCAGCTATTGGGTTGAATTTCCTGAAAATTTACCTAGCCTAGATTCTGGCATTTTTTTGAACCATGCAATGCCCAAAGAGTCACAAAAACTCTGACCTCTTTCTAAAATAAAGTTAGCATCATCTAGCAACATGAACTTTATATCTAGAGTGCAGATATATATATATATATATACACATACACACAATTTAAAGTAATCCAAAGCATATAAACATGCTACAGTTTCTAAAAGTATGAATTATATGTAGCAGTTCTTAATTAGATGAGATTTTTTTTTTTTCAGGGGACTTGAGCTTGGTTGCTGAGTTACTGAATTTTGGGTTGAGCGACTGTATTAAACATGATTGACATAATATGTTATGCTTATTTACATGTAATCTCATTTATTTCAATGGAAGCATTGAAAGCATTAATTTGTCTTTAAATATATATATAATAAGTATATATCTTTATCAGAAACAAGAATACAAATTTAACTAAATAGCAGTTTAATGTCGCATATGCCCTGATCATTTCATAAAAGATGCAGACAGGTGGAAGATAACAAACTAAATATTTTAGGACACCAAAAAGTCAAACAGAATGTAAAATTCAATACAATGTAGGTACATTTAAAAAAACTTCATTATTCATATATATATATATATATATAAGAAAACATACCTCAACCTCCTGATCACGTAAGCATAATAAATAAGAAAAAACAAAAGAATTATATAAAACTTTTTGTCTAGTAATAATACATAAGCAGATATATTCCATGCAATGGATAATTTAAAATCTGAAGATGTAGATGTGTTTAGATATGCAATGTGTTTAGATATTGCAAATCAGTCTTCTTCAATAAACCTGCTACACCAATTGAAAATATATGCTAGCTTCAAATTCATCAGGCGCAAGAAATTTGGAGTCAAGTTTAGGTCCAAAATAAGTAGAAGTTTATTCTATTCTACCTCTGTATAAAAATCTGCATTATTAATAGTCAAGGCAAATTGGCAGTAGATAAGAATCAATGGAATTCCAGGAGGGCTGGAATTAGATCTTTTGTGGGTGCAAAGAGATTCCAAACTGATTACATGCTTGACCCCTCCCTTGGGCTCAACCTGGTCATATCCTAATTCTTGTAAATTCTGCTGCAAGTCAGAACACTGAGGAAAACTGCAAAGTAGGAACCAAGGGTAAGACCTCTTCTCCCCAGGCATCATTGATTGGAATTGACCCCAAAGGAGGAGGCAAAGCAACACAACATTTGCACCCACCTGCAATGGTATCAAAAGCTGCAGAGAGGTGAAATAGGGCGAGGATAGATACAACCCCTCCTATTCCACTAGCTCATTATTCTTGAATGTGGATTGCTGTTTTTGTTATCAACCTTGCTAGACAGTCTGAAATAATCACTCTATGCATATGTACAGAGTCCATTACAGGAAAGCCAATGAATTTTCCACTGCCATCTTTTCTGGATTACAGTAAAGAAAATGCATTGGTCCCTATGTAATTTCTTCTTCAGGGCACATATTCCTTTTAGTCACCTCAGTAGGGCTGATTTAGGGAACCAAAACAATCTTTTGACTTCTGCTAAACTGGAAGAGACTATATTAACATCATTAGGAAGACATAATTAGCCTCTCCATTTCTCAGTAGAAGGATCCAGAGTTGTCCAAAAGCATTTCCATGGTCATGTGACCAGCATGAACAGCACGGAACGGAACGCTGTTATCTTCCAACTGAATTTTACCTATTTATGTACTCACATTTGCATATTTTCAAACTGCTAAGTAGGCAGGAGCTGGAGCAAAAACACTCTGCCTTTCAGAGGCATCTTACCCCCATTCCCATGCTTAATTTAGAGGAAAAGGGAAAAAAAGGACTGCTCCCAAGGTCAGTGAAATGATCTTGCACCGCTGGGGACTGCAACTGTAGAACTAGGGCCAGATTAAAACTTTTACATTAGAGGAAAAGAGCAGGAAATAAATAAAAAGTAATAAATAAAAGATTAAAAATCAAAAATACCCCTTCTGCCATTTTCATTATTTCAGAGGAACTCTGGTCATTCTCACCACCATCATAATAAGACAAAATCAATTGATAAAAATCAATACTCCTGTAGGTAAATAATAAGGTTACCTGGAACTGAAAGCACATATGTTTAAGTTAACAATTCAGCAGTGTTCTTAATAGAGTATTTCCTCTCCCTACATTTCAAATTTAGCTTTTTAAAATCTATCCACTAGGTTAAAGATAGGTAGGGACGTAGGCAGGCAGGCAGGCAGATAGACAAACACAAATACATGATATAATGACATGATATAGTTGACCATACTTTTCCAGTTTAGCTGTACTGTATACTTTAAAAAAGCTATTTACTAAAAAATGCTCCTAACTTTGGTCTCATTTGGGGGTGGGTGGGACATAATATTCAAACAGTGTCTTGAGTCAATTTGGAATATATGTTTACCTTTTGTTTTATACAAATGAATCAATTCATTAATAATTTATGAGATAGGATGAATTTCAGGAGCATGTCTACTATGAACATCAATGGCTGTGATAAGAAGCTGTGTGCTTGATACTGCATAAGGCTTATACTAGGAGTGTGACTGGATTTTGTTAAACTTTGAATTATGAATCGAAGTGGCTAATCTGGGTTGAAATAAACATTATGCAAGGTGAAGCCATAAAACAACTAAACCTGAAGTGGCAAATTTTGTATGTAATTTTGCTTTTACATCCCTTAAAATGCTAGGAGGGAGAGAGAAAATATGGAGAAAAGTAACAGATTGGCCTTTTAATCTTATCTTTTTCTCAGTACCCATTCTGGAACTGTAATCTCTTGTCCATTATTTTATTGGCCCTGTGTTGATAATACTGTAAAGTATTCTATAATTAATATACTATATTACCTTAATGAGTGACTCAACTGTCTGTGTGCTTGTCTATCATCTCTGTTTCTGGTAAATTAAGTGATACTTGGACATCCTGTCTGAGGATCTGAAGGATCTGAGGCTCTGGATAAGGAACAGGTTTCAGCTGAACCCTGGCAAAAATCAGTAGGTTTGGGGTCATTTTGGTTGTGGGACTATATCATCTCTGATGCTAAAATTCTCTATACTATCTTATGAGTAATTGCTTACTAAAGGGTTGGAATCTCTCCATAATCTGCGATCTTTTAGAATTTATCTTAACTTTATCCACGTCTAATCCTACCTGGGGTTTTCAATCAAATTGCTTGGGAGGAGGATGCTAAATGCAAGTGTATTAAAATGAACATAGATTAATGGTTATTGCAATGCTTGGATTCCTTCACACAATTTACCCACTTCTGATAATCCTGTTTGTCAATCTCTGGTTTCTGATTAAGGAATCTGTCAACTTCTAAAATGATTGTTGGAAACAATGGGAAGCTAAGGCAGTTTATGTAATTTGACCATGAGGGGAATTAATACATCATTTATTTTGTATTTATAAATGCCAATCATTAAATCAGTTTTTGTATAACCCGTCTCAACTCATCTGTCTTAAAGCTGATACATGAGTTACCCTCATAGTTATCCTTGCAGGAGGAGGAATCATGTGTTTGAGTATTATAAAATATTAAAATGATATTTAAGGCAGTTGTCCTGCAAATAATATCAGATTATAAAGGAGCTTAATCTCAATTTTCTGTATTATTTTTCTAAATGTTTATAATTTCATTCTCTCAGAGATCCATGGAATAAGATTCCTTTAGTTTAAGTTTTTTAAAAAATTGGGAGGAAATCAACCAACAGTTGATTAGGCTGTAGATAGATTTCTCCAGGATGATCTATCCCTAAAATGTCATTCTGGCTTCCAAAGTTCTATTCTATTTTATTGCCACTGAAATAGAATCAAACCACTGTGCCACTCATCATCCTCTTCTCTTTCCTTTCAGCATATAAAGTAGTTGTCTTCTGATTGTAAATGTGTTAGATGGAGCCTCATCTATGTTCTGTCTTCCTGGCATGAGTGAAGATTGGAAGAGGAAGGCAACTTTCAGCTCTTTATTTCTGCAGAAATAGAAAGCTTCATGCTTGGGTAAAAGGTAAAGGTTTTTCCTGCCCAGTTGTGTCTGACTCTAGGATATGGTGCTCATCTCAGTTTCTTAGCCAATGGAGCTAGCGTGTCCAAAAATGCTTCTGTGGCCATGTGGCCAGCATGACTATACACTGAAGTGCACAAAATACGGTTACCTATTTAACTACTTGCATTTGTTTGCTTTTGAATTGTTAGGTTGGCAGGAGTTGAGTCAGGAACGGGAGCTCACCCTGTCACATGGAACTTAGGTCTTGAACTAAAACACAATAGCAAACCTTCCTAATCCTATCATTGTCAGGAGTTTCCTGCTACATATCTCTAGTTTGTCAGTTTTGCAACGATGCTGGCAGAGAGAGGGAGAACTTAAACAATCCGATGGGTAATTTAATCAGTACTAACATTTGACTTGTTTCTACATAATTTTTTCTGGCTGATGTGATGTTGAAAACGTTATTCAAGAACTTTTCTTATAGAACATATCACTTTTGCAATTGCTCCTTCTAGGGTTTTAAGGGGAACCTATATGAATGCCATTTTATATTTTCTATTCATCATTTTATAGTCTTAAGCTGTCATAAAGCTATCAAATGTAACTGTACAGCTCTTCAGAACCTGTTCCTCATTGTTCTCATAGGCCTTTGGCTGGTAAAAAAAAAATCGTATTTGCTTGCAAATGACTCTTTCTGCTCTGACCCAAGCCTTGTTCAAATTAAACAAACACAAACTGTGTATAAAAGCAAACCATTTTTAATGCGGTACTGGGAATTCAGTGTATTCCCAGCCAAAAGACATTTAAACCTAATTGTCTAATATCAAAAGCAGACTCTTTCAAGGTTGCAAAGGGCTGCCAAGAACAGAAGACTAATTACTGATTAAATATCCACTGACAGAAGTTTTTAAAACCGGAGTAAGCAGGACTTCAATGAGGACACTGAGTCTAAAGAACTTCTTTGCTTCCTGCAAAGAACACATCCCCAAGAGCTGATTTTTAGCCATCACCTTCCAGCCTTACTCCTGAGTCGCCCTTGCTGCTTCAATTGCTCTTTCCTTTGAGCAGCCCTGTGCACATGCGCACTGGGCACAGACTCCCCGGGGTCCTCTGCATCACTGCTGCCAAACTCCACAAGCTCCGAAGGTAGCAACCCACTCTCTGATAGCTCTGGCCCCATCCCTGCATCACACGCAGGCCCTTTGTCCAAGTGCTGGCGAACCACAACACTTTCCAAAAGATTTGCATAGCCCTATTGATAATTTCAGCTTTCTTTTTAAGATAATGTAAGAAATATTTTTTCTGTTGTTATTGTTTCTAGAAATGTAAGCAAAGTTATAATACATAGCTAATATTTCTCAGCTACATCCTTAGCAGCATCAAATAAAATCTCATTAAATGATACTGAGCAGACTTCACAAGATTGAACAGACCATGACTTGAACACTGTCTCATAGCTGTTTATCGCTCCCTGTAGTACTATTAGGATCAAAACTTTTGTATCTTTTCTTATGTCATAGTGACATGAGAGTCCTATGGGACTGAGATAGATTATAAGTGCTGTCAATTAATTAATTAATAACTAATGTAAAATATGAGATACCACCATATTACATTGGAGCACCAAAGAGAGTTTGGTATCACATAGTTTGATAGTATAAGCACTGAACTTCTTCGTGTCAGTGCAAAGAAGAAAAGGTTTGACAAGCAATCAAGCAATGGTGGAATTTTAAAAAGTCAGACGTGAGAATTAATAGAAAAGGAGAGTTGGAGAAAATATGTTTAGCTTAGAGGTTAGAAAGAATCTGATTAATCGTGGAATGTAACAAAATGGGGAAAGACATAGAATAAGCAGGAAATCAAATTGTTGAGTCATAAAAAATCAGAAAGAAAGAAAGTTAAAGAGGAAATAATATTAATTGCTTAAAGCCTCAATTAGATAAGGAACTAATAGAATCTGTTGTAATTATATGTGCAAGTACTATATTTTGGGTGGAATATATTATCATTACCTTAGATAATTATCATCTCTTTATATTCAATGTAGAGTGCTGGTAGCTGAAAATTACACATTGGAATTCTGAATAGTAAGTAGATATCTCACTATCTTGCTATCAGAGGAAGAAGGGAGTCCTACATGAAAGGAAAGAACTATCTAAACAGGTCTAGATGTGAATAAAAATAGATGGTTCCTGGAAATAAAGCTAAAAGATAACACAAGTACAGTCAGTTACGAGGGGGAAACAATTTGCAGAAAAAAGTGGGATTTAATTCTTGAGTAGCTAAACATTCATGGATGGAACTGAGGGAGTTGCCTAAAGCTAAAAGAAGTTAAGCACTCAGTGTTGTTTCATTATGAGATGTGCAGCAAATAAATTTAGTAAGTAAGAAGGTAAGTGAGTAAGTAAGTAAGTTAAGTAAATAAGTAAGTAAGTAAATAAATAAATAAATAAATAAATTATCATTCTCCTAGCATTTTCCCCACAGATGCAGGGTCCGTTTTTCAAGTAAACAAACACTATCTTGTATGATTAGACACAGTATCGGAATCCAACTGGACATTTTTAATGCCCACATTTATTGTATCTTGCCATCTTTGGTCTGGCCTTCCACATGGGTGCTTTGCCATCTGTATTAAAGTGGAACGTGATGTAGGGAATGGTGTGGGGTGCTGCTCATAGAATATGGCCATATCACTGTAGATTTTGTTCCCGCATTTTCTCTGATATTGGTGCGGTGCACATTTTCTTCCAAAGTGTCTTTGCTTGACATGGTCAGGGAGGGAAATGTCTAATGACCAACGAAGCACATTCATATAAATAACTGAAACATTCTTCCATCTACTGTATGTCTCTACACTGTCTGGAAGCAATTCTTCAGAGTTTTATAAGATCCTATCTGAAGATGACAAGAATAAGATTTGGATTCAGCTTTGTGAAAAATATTTGACCTATTACTTACTTATGACCATCTCTTAAGTAATCTATTTTTTTTTAAATTACCAAGATAGATCCATGCTGTCATAATTGACAAAATGCTATCAGAAAACTCTATTGCCAACAGTACAGCTTTTGAAATTAAATTTGCTGGTGCAAAATGCAGCCATGAAGGCAATTATGTATGTTTTTACAACAGCACATATTATATTTCTATGAAAGGGGTGGTCAAATAAATTTGATGAATGAATGAATGAATGAATGAATAATTCATAGGAAGGCTTAGTTTTCCACTTTCATTTCCTATACCTTGTAATATTGGAGTTTAATCCAGTATCAGAGCAATATAAGAGCAGCAACTGTTGTTTGTAGTGTTTGCTAATACTGATCCAGACCATAATATAACATTCCCCCAAGGCTAAATGCCTAGTGAAATAAATTGTAATGTCAGCAAATTATACATTTTTTAATGCAAATATAGATTTCCCAGTTGCAACTACAGTCCTGTTTTAGTTTAAAAGCATAGTTTTTCAACCTTCTATGAACAATGCAATCTTTCTAGCAATCTTTTTTCTATTTGGTTTCTTGGGAAATGTGGAATATTCATTCAATTAGTCTGGCTTCCACAATGAATGGATAGAAGGTAGCAAGGGAATATTCCTTTCTTTCTTTTTTTCTGATGGCAGAAGGAACCCTTGAAAACATCATGATATATTTCCCAAGATGGATAGAATTCAGGAGATATTACTTTTGCACATGACAAGACAAATGGGTAGAATACAAAAAAGGAATGTTTTAAATATCAGCAGGGTTGGAGTGGCAGGTAGACTTATGGGAATTAGGAGATTTCTAAGTCACTGCAAGTCACTGCTAATGAAATTAAATAAGGTACTCTGGTTTAGAAAAAAAATAGTTTGCTTGGTAAACAATGAATTTAAACTCATCTGTAAGCAGTTTTTTTCTATTCAGTCATATTAAACTTCCTCTCTTTTAACTCAGTTTATCCACATTTGTTTAACTTTTAGAGTTTTTTTTATTTCTCATAGAATGAAAACTTCCCTCACTATTCATGACAAAGCTGACACAGACTAATATTTCTGCTCGTAAAGATAAAATGGTGGATTGTACTAAAATGCAAAGTCTGTCAAACTAAACTCTAGTAGTAGTAACTTTCAATAAGTGCAAATATCTTCGCACAGTCACAAAACTAGATTGCCTATCTCACTGCTTAGCTTCCAAGACCGATGAATTTGGCAGGTCAGAAAACCACTTATAAATGCACACAACCCTGAGGGAAAACACATCCCTTTAGTGTGGTTTAAAAAAAAAAAAACTCTGTAGTTTGAGTGCCTAAATGCCTCAGAGCCAGGGCTTCAGTGCTTGATTTTGAATGAAAACACCTAATATAAATGGAAATTTGGTAGACTGTATGGAATATACTGCATAATGGCATATCTAAGTACAAATTCTATAAAAAAAGACAAGAAAGAATTTATTTGGAATGTCATACAACTGTACATACTAAATAAGAACTATCCACAAGAATTGGGAAGTAATATCAGATCTTTAAGGTGCTCTTCAATTAAAAATCAAATAAATTTCTAAATAAAATAGGGTTTTAGTAATGGATAGATTGAATTACCCTCTCACAGAATTATATAAATGGGCAGGGTTTGTTTTTTTTTACAACTAAGTGTTTAAATATTAGATCTTGTAACAACTGCACTCTAGAGAATAGTCTCAAAATGGGAGGTCATATGTCTAGTTGTTCAAAATATCCAGTATCAAGAGAGAAGTGGAAAAGTAGGAAACCATTCATGTTTAACTTAGGTTAAAAAAAGCATTTGAAGAATGGGGGAATTGGTAATTAAAAACTGAAAAGGAAAGTAAACAAAACAAATTTGGCACCATTTATCTAAATTCATCACAATCAAAGCAAACTTTCAGCAGTCTATAGTAGTTAATAGCTACTTGAATTGAGGTATACAAATTAAAACATTTAAGAAACAATGAGATAAAATAATAAATCAATTCATTTCATGTGCTGTCTGTCCAGCTGGTATGAATCAACAGAATGTTATCTTGTGGGACATAGGCAGCTATGTCATGGTGGCTGCCCTCTGGAATGAGATATAGCTGGCTCCCATCCTGATCATGTTCTAGAAGTCCATTAAAACATCTGCCTGTTCTTTCAGATTTTCAGATTAAGGAGATTAGGTCCCATTGTTGAATGTTTTATGTATTGTGGTGTTGTCGTCTGGGTTTGCCAATTTGTTATAACACTCCTATTATTTTCTATTTTTTATCTGTCTTGTTTGCAATGCGAGACATCTATAGTCAGACTGAGTTGAGTGGTGCCCAATTGTAATAGACCTCCTGTCATTTCTCATAGATCCTCCTGAATAGATCAATTTTCAAAAGTTGCCATATGTGAGTGTATGGCATGATTTCTACTGGGCGGTTACTTCTTCAGATTTTGTCTCAGCAGTATTTTTTTCTACTGTATGGTAATTTTTCTTAATGCCTTTTATCACATTGCCTGGAATTTCTTGTTGAATATATAGATATAACAGAAACCAAATGAATAAATGAACAAACAAAACAATAACCTTCAGCCTACAGATCTCTAACTTCAGGCCTTGTCTAGATTTTACCTCAAAACCTGAAGAAATATAATGAGAAATCTATATTAAAATGTCCCAAACAAATATCAAGGGAAATAATTACTAGTAATCAAACAATTATACCTTTTTTTTGTATCATAAAAACAAACAATTATTTTTATTGTCTTAATTCTTAAATGAGTAATTGTTAAATGACTAACTGGAATCAAATTTATACTGTAAATATGATTGTTACATTATTAATCATAAATATTATCACTGAAAAGCAAAATCACAAAATTCCACCTTACTTATTTTGATCATATTATGCAATTATCAAAGCCACTGGAAAAGACAGTTGTGTTTGGAATAGTCATCAGTAAAAGGAAACAAGATTGCCATAATTGAATGGATAGCATCCTCAGGTCCTGACCCTGCTGGCCTTTCACAAGGGATTAAAAACAAGATTTTGTTGCTGGGTTTGGGGATCTGAATGTATGGGAGAGACTATGGCATGATTATGTTGATTTGTTGTTCATGTTTTTTTTTTACTTGGGCTACTATATGTATGTTTGTTTTATTGTTATGTGTTGCTATGGTGCTTTTAATTTTATTAGCTACCTAGATTGATGAGCCTCACATGGGCAGCCATATAAATTGATATAATATATGAAATTACATGTAAACATTCATTTTGGAATTCTCCAAAGACAGTATCAAGACTTTTAGAGATGGCAGGCATTACATTTTTATAACATCTCATAATATTGCTATTCATTCCTAGCTGGAAATGTCTTTGAATAACAGGATTAAAAGTCAGAAGGGTTGATTGACTGCCATTTTATAAAATATCCTGTTTGTGGCACATCTTGAAAAAAATAAAAGCCTGTTAATAAGAATCTTTGCAACGTACAAAATAAACATTTTTGTGAGTTTCCCCTCTCCTGGAATTTTCAGGAATTACAAGAGGTACTGGGACTTCAAGCTGTGTACCTTTTTTCTAATATTTGGTAATGATACCAGTAATTTCTCTAGTGAGTCTATTTCCATCCATAAATTACATTTCTATATTGTTCCTGTGCCATTCTCATTTGATTTACAACTTCAAATTCATAGAGATGGAATGGAATGGAATTCCATTGGCAAGATGGAAGCATTTTTTTTCCTGAGAAAAACTGATTCTCAATTTGTCTGAATATTCCCCAGCAAAAAGATAATAAATTAAGCAGATGGTTAAAATATCAGCACAAATGGTTTTTACTTTGTTCCCATCAACCTTGACTATACATCTGTTTGATTGTAATAAACGGGCGAGATTACATGAAGTCCTGATCAATAGGAATCTTCAGAGCTAGCTGTACATTCACTGCTTAGCTCCTTTATTAACGAAAAAATATCAAATTCACCTTAGCATTGCTGAGGGCTCTTTGGTTTCCAGAAGCCTGCTTACTTTCTTCTTGGACAAATCAGGCATGACATTAATTGTACCAAGGTAGTCATGATTGGTTGCGCAAAGAGCAGCTCCAGGAAAGGCTATGCAATATGAAGGTTGCCTCCAGATGTGAAAGCAGTTTTATTTTTGAAAGCATGTTGATCTAGCTTTGGGAAGGAGGAAGAAGGTAATTAATCCATTATCGTAGGATAAAAGATTTTCCTTAGTCTAGGAAAATCCAAAGCGTGAAAAAGAAACTTAAAAGAAACTCTTCTTGATTTTGTTTGTTAAAAGGGAGGATTAAGACAAAAATTTTCATGATCTTGTTATACTTTCCTACAACAATAAAGAACATTCCTGTAATACCTAAATGATGCTGTTTCGAAGAGCTGAGTATCGTTTTGTATTATAGCCTCAATCAAGTCCACCTTCTTTGAAATGGAAGTATCCAGGGTTGGAATTCAAATTTTTTAACAACTGGTTCTGTGGGCATAGCTTGGTGGGTGTTGCTTGATGGTCATGTGACTGGGTGGGCATGGCTAGGTGACCACGTGACTGGGTGGGCATGGTTGTGGTGATGTGACGGTGGGCGTGGCATGTGATCATGTGACTGGGTGGGTGTGGTGATGTGGTCATGTGACTGGGTGGGTCAAAAGAGAGAAAGTCACTTTAACAATGCTCTTGGAGCAGGGCGTTGGTAGCAGTTTCAGAAGTCATAGATATATAAGACATTAATCCTATGAGGGTGCATTTCTATACTTACAGCCTCTATTTCAATTTCAGCATGACTTTAGATACATTTGGAAATAAATGCCCATTTTTATCTTGTACATATGGTATGTAGATGCAAGAAAACAGCTTGATAAGTTTTTAACCAGCAACATCATCATAATTAATTTCCCATATCAGAAATAGCTTTTCATTTAAGGGATTTGGCAAACATGCTTTCCCCTTTGGTACGGTATATGCAGAAAGACATATAAATACATTAAAGCTACAAATGTATTATAGGTCAGCCAAATATAGTTTCTAATGCAAACATGAAAGCAAATGTATCCTTTATTCTGGATAAACAAGATATGAAAGTATGCTTTGATGTTGCATTCTTAATGCTTGCCATTATTTGGCACTATCATCTTGTACCAACACTGAAACAACGATTTCAGTCATAGATCAACTCATGGAAAAAAAAATTCCTTTTTAGCACTATTCCTTATAGTAAACTACAAGTAATTAAAATAGGGAAAACTTTCTTGATTCATGTTAGTGTCAAGTTCTCCCTGGGTTTGAAAATTCAGTGGGGCACGAAGGGTGAAGATAGAATAAAAATTTAGTTCCATACTGCAATCATGTATTATTTTCTATCATTTTTTAAAAAAACTCCTTCCCTTCCCTGTAGAAATCCCTCTCTTGATCCCTTGGAGATATGAAGCATGAGCAAATTCAAATGTTTCTGGATTCACAGATCGTATTTTGTATATTATAAGGTCCCAACAGAAACAAGATATTTGAAGGATTTGAAACAATAATGATGTTCTAATCCTAGAATGCAGTTCCACTTAAAACCTTAATAATATCAGCCTTATGATTTATGTTTAACTTGCCATTATGTTACTCCTTCCAAAGTGAACTGTATTACAAATTACCATCCTTTGTTGCAATTGATTACTCCAAGAAGCATAGCAAAAATCCATATAGCTTATGGGATCTAACTCGAGATATGTGAATTAAGTGAAATGGTCTTCAAATATTTAAGAATATCTTTAGACATGTCAGATACATATCTAGGCATTCAAGTACTAAAAGAGGAAATAACTAACATACATTAGCAGCAACTGTTGGTGCAATATGTGAGAAGATTAACAATGAATGAGAAAATGTTATAAGCCATAAAATTACATGCTGTCACCTGCTTGAGGTGATAATGTTTCTAAGATAAACTTTCTGTAAGCTTGTACAACATTAGAATTTGAAAGAGCTTGCTAGAGTAGTCAGTAAAAAATAAATATATATATATAGGATAAGTGTGATTAAAAACACAATATACTAGTTCAGTGGAGGCACTACTAATCAACAATAATAAATGCAATGAGTCAAGGACTGCAAAGTCAGTTAATATCTACAGAGAATATCCATAAGGAGAGGATTCAATTTTGTCATAAGAGGAGAAGAGGGGGAAGAGGGGGAAGAGCAGAAAGTAAAATATTACTATTTTTACTACAGGCTATTCCTCATAAGCACTCTTTGCTACTCTGTGTAAATATACTTTCAATCTTTTTAATTGTGTTTATAAAATGACAATCCAATTTGAGTTCAATGTGAAGAAGCTGTCTAACTGTCCTATTGATGCTGTTGACAAAGATTTACTAAGTCTTCAAATAAGGGCCATTGCATTTTCTTTTTTGTTAAGATATATGAACAAACTTCTTGAAATTTGTCATGTTGAACACAATATTACAATAAGGATATAGTCAGTTTATTAGTAAAGTATGATGATTATCAGCAATGACAACAATTCTCACCTTTTACAATAATGGTAAGATTACAAAATAGAAATGTATTAATTGAGCCATTTTGGTAAATTGATGAAGGCAGAGATTTGGAGAATGATGAGTTCTAGTCCTACTTTAGATGCAATCCTGCAGGTTATGCTCGAGTCAGTTTCTCTCTCTCAGACCTAGAGAGCAGGCAATGGCAAACCACTTCCAAGAAAATTTCAGGGACTTGTGCAAAAGTCAAAAACTGATTTAAAGACACCAAATACCATGCATAGACAATAGCATGTTTCACATTCCATAAGTAATTAATCATATAACATGTTGATGCATGAATAGGAAGGGTAATGCATTAAGGAATGAAGCATTTCAACCTAATCTGAATATCTAAATTATCCAAAAGGTGTTTTAATGCAGCATAGCATAGAAAGTTAGATCAAATTATGCCTTTTCCGATTAATATTTAATTAATATTTAAATAAATTAATATTTATTTGCTAAATTGATATGGCGCCAAACAGAGGATTAAACAGAACTTATTAAAATGGATTTTAAAATTGAGGAAAAAAAACATATTTTTTTAACAATTATGTAATTATAACTATGTTATGAATGATGTTAAAAAGATATTGTAGGATGGTAGAAGCTACAATTGTCATTCTTGGGGAAAATTTCTGTGATAAAGATGACCTAGAATGATGTTCTGTTTTTAGACAATACCTTTGGCAACTGATGCAGCATTTAAACAGGGGCAATAATCTATATCTAAGTTTGTATGACAAGGGAACAAGCCCCAAGTCATATTTAATATGCAAATGAAAGAGAGTTTACCTTATTTGAAATTGTATTTTGCAGTTTGTTTAATTTGAATGAAAGAGTGGATGCTACTTAGAAATAGAAGACTTTTAGAATTAGAAAGATATGGCCTGAAATGTGGGTGGAATGGAAATTAAACCTTGGTACAAGATAATCAAGGTTAAGTGGATTTCAAAAATCAGCATGCTTAGCAAGCCACATAGAGAATATCCAGGTTGTACCCAAACCTTGTGGCTTTTAGTACAAGAATCATTTTATAGATGAGAAATAATAGGCAAATGCAAATGGTTACCACAATGTGAGATCCTAGAACTCTTTCAAGAAGAATACAGAATAAAATAAAAAAAACTGATGGGAAAGAAACACAGTTGTTAATTGTTTTCCTTTATGCAGTTATCAGAAAGATGCAAACTAGAGAAATGAATGTATGGTATGGAATACTGTTAAGACTGACTTTGAAACAGAATTGTATACAAATGTGATTGTTAAAATGTATAATTTTTTATTGAAATTTGAAAAAGAAGAAAAGAGGCAGTACACACACACACAAACACACACACACACACACACACACATATATATTGAAGTGGACTAAAATTTTGGTTACAATATAGAGATTAAACAAGGTGAAAATATGTGGTTGAAAGGAGACTGCAATTAACACTATTATAGTATGAATAACTAACTAACTAACTAACTAACTAACTAAATAAATAAATAATATCATTGGTACATGATACCAGAAATATTATCTAGAATTATACCCAAGAAGGGTAATTTTATTATGTTTTGTATTGTGCAAACATAGCTAGAAAATTTGGGTTCAAATCCATATAGTGATTCAGAGGATTTAAAACATTAACATTTAATTGCAATTAGAACTTTTTGTCTTGAAACTGATGGATAAGCAGTTGAAAAAAAGTCAATGGACATTGCTTTTATATATGAAAACTCTAGTGAGATATTTTATGGATAAAGATTTGGCAATAACTATGACAGACAAATGGTTGTTAAAGATGACAGAACTCACTGAGATGGCCCAACCGACTTGTTTGATTAGAGAAAAGACAGTATCTATGTTTATTGTATATGTGACTTTTTGTATAAAAAAGAAAATGTATGATTTATGGTTTTAATGATTAGGTAGGATAGATTATAGGAAGAAAGGTAGAGAATGAGGTAATTTTATGATTGTAATTATTACTACTGTAAAGAAGACTGGAAGTCACTAAACCTTTTTTTCTTTTCTGTTTTTCTGCTACTCTTTTTCTTTTTTTGCATATTTAGCTTTTCTTTCATTTCCCCCTCTCCCCCCCCCTTTTTTTTATCTATTTCCGTTTGAATTAGTCTTATTCCTGTGTTTAAAAATTTCAATATTATTAGAAATCCTATTTTCCAAAAATGATTAAAGTAAACTAAGGGCCTCAAAATGGCACTTTCCTTGAATCAAGGAAAGGCAAGCAATAACATGTGAAGTAAGGCAAAAGATGTAATAGTTCAACTTGCCAGAACACATCACTATGTGTTTCAGTGATAAAAGGTCAGTATTTTCTTTTTTTCTCACCTGGGACAGAAAGACCAATGACACAAGGAGACTGGATTAAACAAAACATTATTTCATACGGTTTGGTGTTCTTCAGCTATGGTTCGAGAGATTATAAAGCTTTCCAATTTTCCAGAAACAATTTTCAGCTAGGTGAAAATAAACAAAAGTATCTTCCTGGTTTTGAGAATTATTGTTACTACCTTTTATAGGCAGAAAATCATCACAAGTTGCAAAAGCAAAAATAAAACAGATTAGAATAATCTAAATGAGAGAATGCAATACTTATTGATGGATTACAGAGCAAAGGACTAGAATTTTGTTCTGTTTAGGAGCTTTCTTTTTACTATTTTATATAAGGTCTACATGCAATGATGGGCAATTGTCATGCTGTCTGAGTTCATAATACTGTAAATTTAAAACATACACGGATAAATCATTTTACAGAAAGAAATTTGCATTAAAATTATATTTTAGGCATAGTATTTCAAAAATGATGAATTCACAAACAATTTTTTCTGATATATTGCAGGCTTTATATTCATAAATATTTAAATTTGTATGAATAGTTACAGATATTTGATAGAAACTTCAAAGTCATGTTGTGTAATAAATACATATGCAAATTTCTAGTCTGCAATTCTATCATCAGGAACAATTTTCTCCCATTAGCAACTACATAAGGTTAACTGATGGGAGGAATTTGATTTGGTGATAATAAAGTGAAAATCTGGAAATGCATCTGTATATATTATTTTGACATATCCCTCTCCCAAGACTTCCTTCTAAAAAAGTGAAACAAATAACACAACTGTATTTCACCCACTTTTCAAAACTAAAAATTAGTAAATAATGTCAGTATTTTTTTAATTTTATTTTTTTAATGTTTTCCTGTATTGTAAAAAAAGCCAGCAAATCATAACAGATATAAGACCCACTTATGGAAGATCTTTGGAATCAGTGTACGGTAGCTTTCTATTCTCCCTGTTTTTACTTGTATGTGAGCTTGAAGCATATAGAATAACTGAAGCAGTCACATTTCAAATTATTATGTAGAAATCACTATTTACATTAGTCACCTGTACATTTTGTCATTCTATCCCAGTCTTTAAGGTCATAATTTTACATCTAAAATTTCAGGAACTTACAGAATGTTCAAAGGTAAAAATGTGCTTCAGTTCAGACTTAACAAGTTTAAAGGTGATCCAAGCGATCTCCTCATTGTCATGTCAAAACTGTGATACGCATTTATCAAATATACTTAAAGGCTTACAGGAAAAGTCTGATCTCACAGCTGCCAGCAACCCATTAGTTGAAATGTCCCATCAGGTGTGACACTGTAAGATCTAGCTGCCTGTTATGCATGAAGATATTTAAAATGCAGATAATACTGTGTGGACTGGCATAAGGAAAGACAAAATGTGAACAGATTTGGAAAGGCAAATTTCCTTTTTCTGTCAAACTGCATTTCTTTCTTTTTGATATAATACTTCTTCATTAGTAATTCAATTTCTATTACTTCGATCAGTGTCTATTTTCTCAGTGTTATTTGCTCCGTTCTAATTCATTGAGGTATAAAGCAGAAAGAGAAATTCAGCCAGGCTTTCAATATTGATAATCAGCCCTCTGAGGTAGGCAAGGTCAGGAAACACAAGTTTATTGACATAGGCCAGGGATGTCAAACTCAAGGCCCACGTGCCAGATTTGGTCCATGGGGTGCTTAGATCTGACCCATAGGACCACCCTGGAAACAATGAAGGATCAGCCTGAAGTGCCTTGTCCAGAGAAAACGGGCTCCCAAGCTCTGTTTTTGGCTCCCAAGTTCTATTATCACAGGCAGAGAGTTGTAGGAGGCCATTGCAGGCAAAAACAGAGCTCAGGAGCCCGTTTTCTCTGGCAAAGTACTCAGGCCACCACAAGTGCCGACATGAGTGACGTTGAGCTGGCCATGCCCACCCTGGCGATGCCCACCCCATCCCCCCAAGATCAAACACAATGATATGGCCCTCAATGAAATTGAGTTTGACACCCCTGTCATAGGCCATAGAAACAGAATCTTGAACTAATCTAATTGTTTTCTCTTCTTGCCTACTTACACTAATGTAGCTAAGGGGAGAGGTAATTTTAGCTTCTCTTTAACAACTTTGCTGTTTTCTGGGCTTAAAGCATGTTTTCCTCTGGTAATCATTTCGGCATAGTTTTTCCAAGGTCATCTCCATGACTCTTTCCATGTCTAGGCCACCACTGGGGCAATTGCAACAACTCTTATCAGCTGAGGTACTGGGAGGAAGAAGCCAATGGAAGCTACTTCATGTATATTTAAAATACTCATGGAAAAATCTCAACATAAAAGAATGGCTGAAGGATAATACTCCTTGGAAGTCATTATTTGGCTATTGGGGAAGAGCAAAGAGGTTTATCAGTTAGATCCAGGCAGGATAGTATGATTGGATCAAGAAATGAAAGAAATCTTTTGAGAGTATTGAAGAATTTTGAATGAGAATGTCCACAATATAAAGGAAGGAAACATGAGCATTGTAAAGCTAGATTACAATAAAAACAATGTGGTTTATGCTACTTCAAATAACACTATTTTACATGGGTCAGATCTTGCTATTTTTTGAAGTCATATATTATAAACTCTAAAATAAGGATTGGTAAGAATATGCCAGCAGCAATAGACAAAGAATACCCATGATATAGTACTATTGTAACTGATGCAATATGAAGATTAAAAAATGGCCTGTGGGAGTAGATATTTAAATCTATTGCAGTGATTTACTACCTTTAAGTCACTGAGCTAGAATTCGCTAATGAAAATGTGAATTTTTAAAGCTTCACTTTGTCAGAATATTACAATTTCAACTATCTGGGGCTGGAAAATTGTAAGAAAAGAACAATGTAGAGCCAATTTAGTTGGCAAGAAGTAGCAATGGAAAATTGTCTCTTGATTTGCCATAACAATAGATAAATCTAGAACTTTCAGTGATTCAAGATAATTGTCATCTCAATCAAGTTATTTCTAATAGGACTTCTAAAAATATAACCTAAAATGAAGAAACAAGATGGTTAACTAAATGTCTATGGAGTTTCTCAATCATCCAGGTCATGATTGTCCCAAGGGTGTTTTTTCAAGAGGCAACTGGACTTTTTGGCTTTTCTTTGAAGATGTTTTGCTTCTCATCCAAGAAGCTTCTTCAAAGAATAAAATGATCGTTTATTAGAATGGGGAATGCTAATTTTTGCAAGTTCATATAATTAGTGGGATGAGTCAAAGGCATCAGTTTATCTGAACTTGCTTAAAAGACTGTATTTCTATTTATACCTTGTAAAGAATCAAAGACATATATTTTGATGTCAACCAAGGAGATCCTGTGAGCTACAGTTGCACAATGCTAGTATTTGCAGACCAAAATATAGCAGGAACTTTCCCACAATCCTACATAGAATCTGGTATCATTTAGAAACTTCTGGGGATGAAATGGCAAACTGAACATAGGTCCCCTAAAATTATAGATAGCCTGAACAAAGAGTCAGTGACTAGACTGGATCTTCATAATTCCTCTTCAGAGAAAAGTTGAGATCAGCCACAAGTGTTCCAGATAGTTGCTTCTCATGAGGAGTCAAAATTTAGCAGGTCGAGCAAGTTTAGAGCTTTGGGAGACAAGAGGATAGCTATCATGCTTTGATGCCTTTAAGGACACTTCACATACTTCGTTTTCTTATCACTTTAACATTCAATGCATTGAAGGATATTTTTGAGCAAGGGACCCACTAGTTAA
This sequence comes from Bungarus multicinctus, assembly GCA_023653725.1. Taxonomy (NCBI): domain Eukaryota; kingdom Metazoa; phylum Chordata; class Lepidosauria; order Squamata; family Elapidae; genus Bungarus; species Bungarus multicinctus. The sequence continues at coordinate 86,524,120 of CM042834.1, forward strand.
TTTTCAGAGTGCCTACTTCTTCACATAGACTGTGTCAAAGATGTTATAAAAGAGGAACAGGATTTACCAGGCAAGACTGATCTGAAAGTAGATTTAAAAATGACAAGCTACAGAAAGAAAAGATGCTAAAATGGACAACGAAACCAGCTGATGTATTAATAATTAAAAGATATATACATATCTTTTATACATATATATACAACCAAGAAAATGGCCTGATCAATTTTGTTATCTTGGATTTAAAAAAGAGGTATGTTAAAGCTTTGAAAACTTTTGTGAGAAAATAAAAATACAAATAAATCAATTTTTAAGACATGCTTTGAAGGGACTAAAGTTCAAGAAAAGGATTGATAATAAAATTATGTAATGAAGTTTTAGGAAAATATGATTGCAGTCTTATCCATAGTTCTATATAGAAAATAATTTGGATTGTATATGAGGTCACTTTTCTTATAATTTTTCCTTGATACAATCCTGTGTTTTTTTCATTAACAAAGTTACAATTGTAGGATTGATGTATGTCTTACAGAAATAAAGGGTAGTTAGGACATTTTTAACATGTTAGTAATTCACAATCTCAAATCAAATGTATTTGTTTGGCATTAGTTTTTTTTATTCCTTCAGTCTTTTGTACAATTCATTGATAGTGTTTAAAATGTGTCTAATATAGATCCAATATGTCTAAACCCAGAGAAAATTTCTTTTGACTGAGATGATAGGAGAGACAAGAAAAATAAAATTCTTTATTAAACAAAATGCCAAATTAATGTTATAAAATCAATTAAATGAGAAACCCAGGTTCACTGAAAAGTAGCATTTGTCAATCCAATTATATACTATGCAAATTCAAAAATACAGCAAAAACAGGCTGAGCATTATTATTATTTTTGCTTCTTTTTACCTAAAGTGATGGATAGATTTTTAATTCATCTCAGAACTTTCTGAGTAATAAGAGCAACTGAAAGCCAGTCTGCCATGAAAGAAATGCATGTGAAATGAAATGGGGAAGAAAAGATTTAACTAAGTTATTAAATGATCAGATTGATATGCTTTGTTACATTATCTTATCTCATAGATTATGGGACAATTACTGAATTTCCCAATGCAGTCAGTTGCAGGCTCACAAAGAAAAACCAAATTTTTAAGATAAGGTAAGGTAAGTAAGGTAAGGTAAGAAAGACAAGACAAGATAACTTCTATTGTCATTTTTTTTACTGTAAGCAGACTGGTCCACATTAAAAATGAAATTCTGTTGCCTGCTCTGAAGAGGAAGTGTATATCTACCCAACAAATAAGGCACTTATACACATGCCATATACATACATAAATATATTTCTGCACCATACATGCTATATGGAACAAAACTGTGACTGAATCTAGATGTTCTGCTTCGAATACCACGAAGCTCCTCCCAGAAGGTAACATGGAAAACAGGTTATCAAGAGGATGTATCGCATCCAAGACAATCCTGCAGACTCTGCTCAACCAATGCATATGTGCTATGTCCTGGATAGAAGGAAGTGAACTACCAATATCTTTTCTATCGTCCTCACCACACTCTGCACCACCTTCCTGTCTAAAGCAGTAATGCTTCCAAACCAAATAGTAATGTCATATGACAGGATGCTCTCAATTGTCCCTTTATAGAAAGTGGTAAGGACAGGGAAAGGGAGATCCACCAATGTCACTGTCAAATTTCAATGTAAGCTTTCCTTGAGTTTGAAAACTGCATTATTGATTATTGAAAGGACATTCTAGACATTATTCAGAGAGCAAACAAGGGTGAAAATTAGCAGGATTTTTTCCAAACTACCTGTAGATTCAAACCTGGATGCTGGCAGAATTCTAGGCTTGTTAAAATGCTCTGATTCACTGTTTAAAGTTATTCAGCCCTTCTGTTTCGGAATTCAACGTTGTGTAAATATTGTATATCTCCCAACTTTGTAAATTACTGAGTGAAAAACAATTCCAAGACATCTGAGGGAGGAATGAGCTTGGTGTTTAGAATCAAATATAAACAATTGCTGTAGATTATAGCTCAGATTTAGCTTAAAGAATTCAATTGTCCTAAAAATCAAATTTGAAAGCTAACAAAATGCTTTATGTGGAGAAACATCCTAGTTCTATACGCTATACCCACTTTTTTCAAAGGCTTTGTCAATAATAGGTCAGATGGAAAAAAACCCATTTCCTTCTTTGACAAGATAATGATTTCAGTGAACAAGGGGAATGATTAGATATAGCCTAGCACAATTTCAAAAGTTTCCATGTGAAATTTCCATTGAGAAGATACTAAGAATTCATTTGAATGCCAGTACAGTAAGATTAATTGTGTTCTGGGAGTCTACTGGTAATAGAGAGTAACAATCACTGTTGTCTTGTAGGGATGTACCTTGAGCCAAAATTATTCAACATTTTTATTAATGACCATTATTAAGGGTCTCTGTCTCTCTCTGCCTCTGCCTCTGCCTCTCTCTCTCTCTCTCTGTGTGTATGTGTGTGTCTCCCCACCCTATTTTTTAAAATTGACTGGAAAAAACTAAATCATTGATGAATTAAAGTCAAAGTGTATTGGGCTAATTTGTAAGTCTCTGTAGGGGATTGTAAATAACTATTAGCATATCTATGTGTCAGTGTGTCTCTGTGTGTCTCTGTGTACACTTCAGTTATACAATGTAAAATGCTTGTAAATTAAGCATAGCAACTTCAGCAGGATTATCTTTATTATTCACAAAATAGAAGAATATATATTTTTAGGTTTCCTACACATAAATTAGAAGCCCCATGAGACTGCTTTCAATTACTCAAAAGGTTTGTTGAGGAACCACTTAAACTATGGATCTGGTGATTTTTCTTTACCCTATGCCCTTAAAAAAATAATTTCTGATGAGAAACTGCTAGAAAGGCTATCAAATGGTAATTTGTATGCAAACATACAACTACATCAAAAAAATCCATCTAGGCATCTAGCGACCAATCAAAGGAACAAAATTAAGCCTGTTATGATTTAATTCCCAGACTTTTCTTTCCCTTTCAAAAAATGTAAGAGCTTTGAGGACCTGAGAAATGAAGTTTTCTGTTATATTTGTTATATTCAGAAATTGAATAGTAGGGGCATTCATAAACTATGTTTTTTTTTCTATGTTAAGTCCTTGCATTTTTCATACAAGTACAAACTTTTTCTAAATTAATTTTATCTAAGTATAGTATATAAAATCATACATTGCAATGTCCTACCTGTCAATGAATACTTCAGCTTCAACCATAACAACACAAGAGCAAACAATAGATACAAACTCAAGGTTAATCACACCAAACTTGATTGCAGGAAATATGACTTCAGCAACAGAGTGATCAATGTCTGGAATACTCTTCCTGACTCTGGTTTCTTCCCCAAACCCCAAAAACTTTAATCTTAGACTGTCTACTATTGATCTTACCTCTTTCCTAAGAGTTCTGTAGGAGGCATGCATAAGCACACCAACATTCCTGTCCTATTGTTTAATTTATATTTTATTTTTCTTATATGTACCCATGTATTCATAACTATGTTTTGCTTATACCTATTATCTTATAAGCAATTAATAAATAAATAAATAGTTTTGTTTCTCCAAGGCTTTACATTCATAGACAGTTCCCAGAATCGTCCTATGTGAATGCTTGAAAGTTAATCAGAGGATAAACTATTTCTTTTCCCCCATTCTCATATAACTCCTTCATGCCACATTCAAATCAAAATATTTTATTCCGTTTGCAAATTGTTGATAAAGGGCTTTTGCGGAAGGATTAAAAAGTTAAAATTACTATCATAATTCAGTGACAGACATCTTCCTCTACATTTGTACCAATGGTAAGAGAACTGCTAAATAATAATATGTACAAATAGAACTCCCTATTTCTTTTAAATTTGTTATACCAACTCATTTGTTAATACATTTTATCTCCAGATAAAACGAGTAACAATAAAATTCAATGTTCTTGATAACAGGATCCCACTAATGTAACTTGTTTTAATTTACTTGTTTAAGAGTATCATTTGCCCATAAATATTGTTACATCAATGTTACATCAATGAAGTTATTCACTATAATGGCACACACCACCACATTTTAGTGACAATGTGGTTTTAAAAAAAGTTATGTATCTCTGAGTGCATTCAAGTATCCATATTAAAGACCCTGTTCACATATTTTAATACACACAACATAACCTTTACTTACAATAGTAGTCATTTTAACTACAGATATGGATGAATGAAATTATTGCTATTCTGTCTTGATTCACAAAAGTGAAAATTTAACCTGGTAATAGTAAAATAAGTTTTATTTACTAATATAAAGCTGTATTAAATAAATAGTCATGTGACAAGGCAAATTCACGCAGTTTGAGTATATAGTGAGTTTGATCCTTCCCTGCCACCCCATAATTCCAATATATTTCATTAACTGGTATTATTATTTAGTGCTGTAGCTTCAAGATCTTTATAATGTGGCAACAATTTTAAACATCCTAGTCAGTCATACTAAAAGTGGAATTTTAAAAAGGTCACAAAAGCTGCAATCCTATTCATACATATTTGCCGGGGAGCTATTAAGAATAAAAAGACATGAAAGCAGAGTGGTTGTAGCATAAATAAAATTCTATTTTAAAAGATCCCAATTTTAAACACTGGTTCCATAAGATATTAAAATATCCTTTCTATATTTTTTTTAATTTTAACAGAGAAGTATAAAATTTGCCAATTAATATGCATTATTTATACCTTTTTTAAATGTACAATTATTCCTACAAATATTTTTTTTAAACTTGGCTTTTATGTGTTTCAAATACTGGAATGGTGAAAGAACATAGCAATTTGATATTTGTTAAACAGAGCAGAATAAAGATACCGCTTTAAACAAATAAACATGTGATATGATTTTAAAGGTCATATTTCTACATTGTTTGCAGAAATTTAAATAAGCTGTTATCATAAAACACTTCATTACTTCTGAGAAGGACAACAATGGTTTATACAAAATGCAGAGATTATTAATTATTTTTATATGCATTGTGTCTACTTTCTTATAAATTTCTTTTCACATTATATAGATCACTGAATTAGTGTATTAATAAAATTTCAACATTCCACATTATTTTACTTCGTATTTGGAATCAAGAAATACACATACACACTTTTGATACCTGACAAGCAAGGACATTCATAATTTATTCCATTTCACTTCATTTCATTTTGGGAGATATGCTGGCATTGCATATCAGCCATATTTTACTTAATTAAGTCACTGTAATTTCCGATCAAATGTAATTACCAATTACCAATAAATTGTTCTGCACATTTTCTTCCTTTTATTTACTATGCCTAATGAAAACAAATACGAAACACATATGCTTTAAAGTAGCTTTCATATGCTAACATATGCTAGTAAATCCATAATTATAATAATAGATATGTTAACATTCTTAATGTCATTCTTTGAATCACATTCTGATTATAGATGTTGGGTGAAGAAATTGCTGAATGCAAGTTAAGCCGACAATCTCCCATGCAGTGTATGAATTGAAAGATGGTTTTTATGCACAATACTCAAAATTGATGAGATTTGGGTCATGAAAGACAAGAAAAGATCCCTGGCAGATCCTGACTGATTAAAGTAGTATCATTGGTTGACTGCCAATCCACATTGAGAAAAATATACATAAGTGGGAAACTTCCTTCTAGGACAGTGACGGTGAACGTTTTGGGTTTGACGTGTCAAAAATTTGGAAAATGCTTAACTTAGCTGTGGCTGTGATGTCACTCTTTGAACAAAAAAGTACAGATGGTGCTCGACTTATGACCACAATTGAACCCAAAGTTTACGTTGCTAACTGAGAAATTTATTAAAGGGAGTTTTGCCTCATTTTTATGAATTTTCTTGCCACATTTGTTAAGTGAATCACTGCAGTTGTTAAATTAATAACACAGTTGTTAAATGAATCTAGTTTATGCTTTGACTTTGCTTGTCAGCAGGTTGCAAAAGGTAATCATATGACCCTGGGACACTGCAACCGTCATAAATGTGAGTCAGTTGCGAAGCATCTTAATTTCAATCACGTGACCATGGGAATGATGCAATGGTCATACGTGTGAAAAATGGCCATAAGCCACTTTTTTCAGTGCCATTGTGACTTCAAACAGACACTAAATGAACTGTTATAAGTCAAGGACTACCTGTAAAAATTTCTCTATCTCCCTCCCCCTGCCCCACCATCTAGGCCAGAGGTCTGTAAACTTGACAACTTTAAGATTTGTGGAGTTCAACTCCCAGAATTCTCCAGCCAGCATAGAAGTTGAAGTCCACAATTCTTAAAGTTGCCAAGTTTGGAGATCTAGGCCATCCTGAGCAATAGCATTCAGTGCAGCACAAAAACTGGACCTGAAGCAAAGGCCTGAGTCCTTGACTTCAGTCCTTGTGCCATTTCCCAAGGGGTATGAGCCTCGGGGAATTGAGTCTTTGCTCTCATGGCTCAGCCCTCCTCAGGAATTGCCATATGCCATTTAATTTTAGCTGTTGTTCTCTTTATATTGACAGGCCCCTGCAGCTTACTTGAAGCTGCTAATCACATGAGGCCTTTGTTTTTGAAGTGGCTTTCGAGAATGGTCTTTTGTGGCCACTGCAGCTTCCAAAGACTACATGAACCACATCCTGTTCTTGTAGGGTTTTTGGAAGCTGTGTAAGAGCATAGTCCTTTCTTGTGACTTCCAGATGCTCCAGAATTTGCCCAAGAGCTCACCCCATTCCTCCTCAGACTTCAAAATCACATGAGCACAGATCATATTTTTGAGATTGTTTTTTTTTTAAATTTTATTTGCTTTATTTATACAATATATAAAAATTCAATTTCAATCAGACCGTGTGTTGTCTGGGTACAATTGTTTTTAGGTGGTAGTAATCAAACATTCATCACAATAACATTAATACTATAATAACAATAATATTTAGCTTATCCATTTTAACAGATTTCTAGTTTAACATTTATCCTTTCAATGTTCCTATCTTTCTAACTTCTGTTTTTATTGTATAACCAAAGATTAATTATTGAAAGTTGGTGAACACCAGCACGTCACTAAAAACATTGTGATATGTCCTAGGTTTCAACAGACTGTTCTAAGAAAATGGCTATCATGCTGTTTCATATCAGTAGACATGACATGAAGTTCCACTGGTTTTGAGCTCCTGGAAGAATCTTAGAATAGAATAGAATAGAATAGAATAGAATAGAATAGAATAGAGTAGAGTAGAGTAGAGTAGAGTAGAGTAGAGTAGAGTAGAGTAGAGTAGAGTAGAGTAGAATAGAATAGAATAGAATAGAATAGAATAGAATAGAATAGAATAACTTTATTGTCATTGTACAAGTGCAACGAAACTGTGGATACACCCCAGCAACTGTTTGCAATACAATAATACCAAAGGACTTAAAAATAAAGATTAAAAAAAAGAGTATCCACGTTTCCATTTGCAATTTGAGAGTGCAATATCTACGAATATACACAAAATCCAACACTGACTGTGATGTTTTGCCAAGTGTAATACATAAGAGATAGATTAGTTATTCTACGTATGAAGTACAGGCATTTTACCAATATAACACTAAAAAAGAGATAGTAAACTGGACAAAGAAAGAGAGAAGATAGGAGAGGAGACATGGGGCTAATAGCCACATGCTGTATCCCTAACCTTTCAATAATGATAATGATGATACTAATACTAATAATTATAAATAAAAATAAAACAATAAAATACTAAATATTTCAATGTTTTCAAATATTCTGCCTTTATCGTTTCATTGCAGTTTATTAACTTAGTACCAATAATATCCTTATAATGATTGTGACATTATTTTTCTGCATCTTGAAGATGAGGTATGGCAAGAAAGAGTGGCTGGCTTGCCTAAGCCAACATCTGGCTCTACCTCTTATAGTTCAATACCATTTCTAATAACAAATGATACATGTCGACAGGAGAGCATTATGATACTAGCAGAATCTGAGAGCACAGTACCACAGAGACCATAGAAACAGAGCAATACTCTTCTCAATAGAATATTAATAATTAAATATATTTAGTAGCCAGTAATGGAATTATAGAACTATAAGCAATGAAGGAAAAGATGAGAGAATCCTGGATAAGAGCTGGTTGTCTTGCTTGAAGTCTGAATGAAAGCATTCCTATTAGATAGTAAAAAGACATTGCTACATTTTGTTGGTGTGTGTGTGAGAATGTGTGTGTGTGTGTGTGTGTGTGTGTGTGTGTGTGTGTGTGTGAGAGAGAGAGAGAGAGAGAGAGAGAATAAATATTTATTATAAGACCTGAAATTGAAAATTCATGTTCAAAAACTGTATTGCACTAATATTTAATCTATGAATCAATTACATTAGGGTTTTTTCTTTATTTCCAACCTGATCCTATATTACTTTGCATATTGACCATAATATAAAAATGAATATAATTTAGCCCAAGATTGTGCCCTTTTCAAAACTTTAATGAAAATACAGCAAATAGGCCACACCTCCCAAGTATTGCCCACCAGAAATTGGAAAAAGAACATTTTTGAATGTAAAATGTGGATTTTTTTTTACTCTGCTGGTTTACTATTGGCACTGATTTTAAAGAACAGGACTGCTTTGATCATTCCAAAATAAAAATAAATATATAAAATGATTGTGTCATATCTTCTGTTGCCTTGGTTTTTGTAGAAAAGTATAAAATATATACGTTTTATAGAAAATGTACTTCAAATATAAAATCATATTTGGCATTTTGAAAAAAAAGATTTAAAGGATGTCTATCTCATATGGGGGCAACATATAAAGTAGAAAAAACATGCGCTTGCTGGAACTCACTGGTAAGTCAGATTTTTTAAAAGGTTTTGCGTACATCTTCACTAGATATTAGAAGTGAAATTCACATCAATCATACAGTTATTTGGAGATTGCATTTTGACTGCATTGCCAGAAAAATCACTTTTTTCTTTGCTAAATAAAATCTCCCCCCACCATGAGAAAATGATGTATGGAAGAAAGCAATATTACCACATAACCACTATAACTAAATTTAATTCCCAGAAAAATAAGAAAAGGAAAGCTCTGAGGATGCAGAGAATTGATAAATGAATTTATAAAGAAGTGACTTCCTATAATAATACGGTAGTCTGTTACCTTCTGGAATGATCATAATATTCTTACTCTTTGAAACATCATAAAATAACAGTGAAGAATGTTTCATTCTGAAGAACTTGAAAAAGTTAATGCTGCTATAGTTTTTGAAAGTAGTATTATTTTGTAAACGCAACTTTTAAAAGCCAAAACAATTCACTCCTATAGACAAGAATGTTGTAAGATTTATATACAAAAAAAGAGTGCACAGTGCACAATTGATCTTTCCTGCCAAATATAATATAAAAGTTAATATCACCTTTAATTTCATTATAAAACATAGTTTCTTTGTCTGAAAAATTACTGTCAAACTGTACATTCCAAGAAGAGAATACACAGTAAAACCAGACATTTTTGTAAAAAAAAAGAAAAAGAGAGAGCATATGTTTACATTTGATTTCTCTTTGGCAATTTATAATCATTTCCAGATAAACTGCATCTTATAAAATACAGCTTTCTTTCAGCTTCTTCCATTGGATCACTATGAAACAAAGGATCAAAAAGCAGATGAAAAATGACATCAGAATGACAGAGGGTAAATACTGCTTGAACAGCCTTGAATAATATGTTTGCACAGTTAGAGGTAATGCTTAAAGCAGCGATATCAAAACAAAAGAGTCATAATATATTTCTTCTTCTTTGTACACTTTGTTGCCCCAATCAGAGGTAAATATATTATCCTTTTTAAGACACTATATTTGTTTAAAGAGAAAAAAGTGCAATAAAAAACATTTTTTAAAAAAAGACACTCTATTTGTTATTTATACCAGATCTGCGGGATAGGGAAAATGTGATTTTTTCCCCCTATGATGTAACCAAAACATATTTACAGTAGTCTTGCATGTGTATTGCTAAGGCAGGACTGAGTAACTATGGCTTGCTTATGACTTGTAGACTTCAACTTCCAAAAGTCCACAGGTTGTAAAGTTGCCATTGTTAAGGAAAAGGCAGGCCTAGTGCTGTGTTGGCGAACCGTTTTAGCACTGAGTGCTGAGATGGAATTGCATGCATGCGCGCGGAAGAATGCCAGAAACCAGAAGAGCAGTTCCCTGGCATGCGCATATGGAAAAACCAGAAACTGGAAGAGCAACTCCCTGGTGCGCATGTGTGGGAGTAATAGAAACAAATGTACTGAATAAATTGATGAAAAACATCAATATGTATAGGGAGATTACCATGTTTCCTAATAATATTTTTTCCAACATAAAAACTTTTAAAAAGTGAAAAATACTGAAATGAAGGACAACATTCATGAGCCAATAATATAAAATAGCTGCTAGAAGGACAAATGCAACTCTGGGCTCCATTTGAAAAAGTAATGTTATCAAAGATGTGTGAAGTCCTTGTTGTACAACTATTTACAAAGTGTACACTGCTATTACTGTTAATCTTCTCATCACTCCTTATCACCCATCCACTCCCACTTGTGACTATAACTTTGTTGCTTGTATCCTCTGTTTCCTAGTATGATTTGATGTTGATTGTACCCTATGACTATCATTAAGTGTTGTACATTATGATTCTTGATTCTTAACGAATGTTCCTTCTTTATGTATACTGAGAGTATTTACACCAAGACAAATTCCTTGTGTGTCCAATCACACTTGGCCAATAAAGTATTCTATTCTACTCTGTTCTGCACAGATGAGACTACACCTGTGTACATTTTCAGAGGAGATCTGACAATTTAGAAGAAGACTAGATAACAATGCCAAATATAGTTCTGGGACCCACTATATGCTTGATGAGACAAGCTGGTGAAACCTGTGATGTTCAATATAGATAAAACAAGGGATATTAATATCAGTATTCCGGTTCTTAAAAGGATGCCATAAAGAAGATAGCCAGGAACCAGTTTCTATTACCACAGAAACTAGAACCAGAAATAAGGGATTCAAGTAACAGTTACTTAGAATTTCTTTAAATATAAAGAAAACAATCCCAGTGTAATATCTGTAGAACAGTAGAAGTGTCAATATAATTGAATAGAACAGAACAGAATATAATAGAATAGAATTCTTTATTGGCCAAGTGTGATTGGACACACAAGAAATTTGTCTTGCTGCATATGCTCTTAGTGTACATAAAATAAAAGATACATTCATCAAGAGTCAAGAATCATAAGGTTCAAAACTTAATAATAGTCATAGGGTACAATAAGCAATCAAATCATATTAGGAAACAGTCAATAAAAATCATTAGGATACAAGCAACAAAGTTACAGTCATATAGTCATAAGTGGGAGGAGATGGGTGAAAGGAAGGATGGGAGGATTAATAGTAATAGTAATGCAGACTTAGTTTGACAGTGTTGAGGGAATTATTTGTTTAGCAGAGTAATGGCATTCAGGAAAAAAACTGTCCTTGTGTCTAGTTGTTCTGGTGAGCAGTGCTCTATAGTGTCATTTTCAAATTCCCAGAAGTTGGTGGGAGGAGTGCTGGCTGCTTGTGAGGAGGCAGAGAGTGAATATAAAGGAGAAAGGCAGTTCGAATTTCTTCCATTGTATTTTAAATTCCCAGAAGTTGGTGGGAGGAGCTATTGGATGCTTGTGAGGGAGGCAGAGTGTGAGTACAAAGGAGAAAGACAGCGGCTTGCACACCTAATGGCGTGTGAATCATACAACTATAAACAAAAAAATACCAATACATTCAGGGTTAGTGCGCTTGAGATTGTGATTTTATTTTATTTCAAAATGACCGTCTTAATTCAGTGTAATACTTGTTTTATAGCTGTCTTTTGCAGTACTCTTTTCAAATTTGGATATTGTCTTCTTTGTAAAAAAAGTACCAGTCTACGTGGACAGATTACCTATCTAGAATCTCTAATCTGTGCTCCAAGCAGAAATTAGGTGCCCAATCCAGCCATCTCTTGAGCTGCTGTGCTACAAGCCCCCACTACCACAAAGATCCTATAGGAAAAGGGCACTATGGACAACCGTGGGATCTTGCAGGATGAGAGCTGTGGACCATAAACACAAAGCTTTTGCTGTGTCCCAGCATAACAGATACAGTGCCCTTGCTGACCTTAATAGGGACACTAAAGTGACAGGTCAAAGTAGTCCTGATAATGATAACTCAAATAAGCCGGGGATCATGGTCCTAGAAGAAGAACTTACTTTGGAAAGGAGAAAGTGTGAATCGGATATTATGCACCTGTCACACAAGAAGAGCAAAGCATCCAAAAAGACAAGCCACCTTCTGGTTGGGGACTCTTAATTGTAAGAGATGTAAATTTAGGAAAGGATACGGAGGTTTTGAAAGAGGTCAGGTATCTGCCAGGTGCTACTGCCAGCAGAGACAAGAGGCATATTCTTAAGATAGTCAAGAATGCCAGTAAGGACTGTGATGTTGATGCTATTATACATCTTGGTATAAATGATCTGTCCTGGAAGGATGTACTTTCTGTTCAGAAAGACTTCCAAAGCTTGGGGTATGAACTTAGTACTATGGGCTGTAGGCTTATCTTTTCAGAGGTTCTACCAGTATTCAAGGAACAAAAAGAGAAAGGCCACCATGTAGCGGAGTTTACTGTGTGACTAAAGGAGTGGTGTAAAAGGGAAGGCTTTGGTTTTATTATTCATGATGTCTGCAGCCGGTCCAATGAAAAACTGTACAAAAGAGATGGTTTGCATCCATCAAAGAAAGGGACTGAGTTACTTGGCATTAAATTCATAGATTTTCTGAATAAATATTTAAACTGAACAGTGGGAACAGAGAATTAATGGATATAGAACATTTCTGTCCCCAGCAACCTAAAATTAATAAGGATAGTGCATGCAAAATAGATGTTTGTGCAGGTAAGATTATCAACCTTGCTACCAACCAAAACCAAGCATTTAATAGTGAGTGCCATACAATGTGCATTAATCAAACAGCTGGCAAGAAAGCAGGGGCAGACAGGCACAACACAGGTTATATAGACAGTAAACACAAAGACATAAAGATCTCAAGTGCCTATACACAAATGCACAAAGTCTGGGGAACAAACAGAGTGAACTCAAACTATGAATACGATATAGTTGGAATAACAGAAACTTGGTGGGATGAAACCCATGATTGGAACATACTAGTAGAAGGATACAAATTGTTCAAAAAACCAGACCCCATAAATGAAGAGGTGGAGTTGCACTGTACGTAAAAGACCACTATATTGCTACAGAAATGCATGAAACTAAAGATGAAAACCTTCTAGAATACATATGGGTCAATATAAAAGAAAAAAAGAATGACATGGCCATAGGTGTATATTATAGGTCACCCAATCAAGCAGAAAAAATAGATGTCCTTTTTGCCAGCCAACTAACAAACATATGCAGGAAACACACAACAATAATAATGGGGACTTCAATTATCCTGTTATCAATTGGAAAATTAATTCTGCACCAAGTGAGAAATCAAATAAATTCCTAACCAACCTAGCTGACAACTTTGATGTCCAAAAGGTACAGGGTGGAACCAGAGAGACAGCCATATTGGCCTTAATTCTTACAAACAGAGAAGAAGTGATAGAGGGAGTTGAAACTGCAAGAACCTTAGTGCTACTACTATTGGAAGGTTTTAATTTTGTTATTTTTTACCCTGTTTTTATTATTTTATTGTAGACTTAATCTCTCAGCCATAAATTTAATCCATTTTTAATCTATTTTTAAACTTTATATCTGATATTGTATTGTTTTAGTTGGGCTGTGCACCGCCCCAAGTCCCAATTTGGAGAGGGGGCAGTATATAAATTAAATAAACTCTAAACTCTAAACCTTGGGTGACAGTGACAATGTCATACTAGAATTCAACATAACACAAACCCAAGTAATAGAACATAATGACACCAGAGTCTTGGATTTTAAAAGAACTGATTTTAATAAATTCAGAGAGAACTTGGGAAAGATTCCATGGATGAAAATCCTAAAGGGGAAAACAACTCAAGAATCTTGGGAAACTCTGAAAAGTATGATCATAGAAGCCCAGACCAGCACAATACCACTGAGAAAGAAAAACAAGAAATCCAAGAAGAAACCAGCATGTCTGCACAAAGATATCTTTGGCAAATTGAAAGAAAAAAAGGACAAGTACAAAAAATAAAAAAGGACATACAACTAAGGCAGAATATCAGCAGATAGCCAGAATCTGCAAAGACGAAGTCAGGATAGCAAAGGCTCAGAACGAACAAAGAGTTGCAACAAAAGTCAAAGATAATTAAAAAAAAGTTTATTCCAACATATAACAAGAAAATAACAAGAAAAAAATCAAGGAAACAGTCGGTCCACTAAAGAGAGAAGATGACAAGGAAGTAACAGGCAACAGAGAGAAAGCAGAACTGCTTAACTCATTCTTTGCATCCGTCTTCACGCAAAAAGAAACTATAGTTCAACCCACCAAAAACATAACTGTAAAAGACAGACCAGAAATAAAAGTTAAAATAAGCAAAAAAATAGTCACCTGTCTGATCTTGGTGAAAACAAATCACCAGGGCCTGATGGATTACATCCCAGAGTTTTAAAGGAGCTGGCAAAGGTCATCTCAGAACCACTGCACCATATCTTTCAAAAATCCTGGAGCACCAAGGAACTACCAGAGGACTGGAAAAGAGGGTTCCCATCTTCAAAAAAGGAAAAAAAACAGACCCAGGAAACTATAGACCAATCAGCCTAAAATACCCGGGAAGATAATAGAAAAGATAATAAAAAAACAGATCTGCCAACATCTAGAAATAAGTAAAGTAATAACTAATAGTCAGCACGGGTTTGTTAAGAACAGATCATGCCAAACCAATCTTATTTCATTCTTCAACATAGTGACTAAATTAGTAGACCAGCAAAATACTGTGGACATAATATATTTAGATTTCAGCAAGGCATTCAACAAAGTAGACCATAACCTACTTCTTAGAAAGCTAGAAAAAACTGGAATAGATAGCACCACCACTAGATGGACTTACAACTGGCTGACCAACCGTACTCAATGAGTAGTCTTTAATGGGTCTAAGTCTACATGGAGGGAAGTAAGCAGTGGGGTGCAAAAAGGTTCTGTCTTAGGACCAGTACTCTTCAATATCTTCATTAATGACTTAGATGAGGGAATAGAAGGGGAACTTACCAAATTTGCAGATGATACTAAGCTGACAGGAATAGCTAATACCCAAGAAGATAGGCTCAAGATCCAGATGGATCTTGACAGACTAGAAGACTGGGCCATATCTAACAAAATTAAATTCAATATAGAGATAATTAAAGTTCTACACTTAGGCAAGAAAAACCAAAAGTACACATATAGACTGGGTGAAACCAGACTCAATAGCAGTAACTGTGAGAGGGATCTTGGAGTCTTAATGGACAACCAGCTAAATATGAGCCAGCAGTATGTAGCAGCAGCCAAAAAAGCTAATGCAATCCTAAGTTGCATTAACAGAGGAATACAATCAAGATCAAGTGAGGTAATAATACCATTCTATAAAGCTTTAGTAAAACCACATCTAGACTATTGCATCCAGTTTTGGTCACTACATTATAAAAAAGATGTTGAAAAAGTGCACAGAAGAGCAACCAGGATGATTAGGGGATTGGAGACTAAGGCATATGAAGAACGGTTGCAGGAACTGGGTTTGGCTAGTCTGGTGAAGAGAAGGACCAGGGGAGACATGATAGCAGTCTTCCAATATTTGAGGGGCTGCCACAGAGAGGCAAGCTGTTTTCTAAAGCACCTAAAAGCCATACAAGGAATAATGGATGGAAACTGAGCAAGGAGAGATTTAACCTGGAAATAAGGAGAAACTTTCTGAAAGTGAGAACAATCAACCAATGGAACAGCTTGCCCTCGGAAGTTGCGGGAGCGCCATCGTTTGAGACCTTCAAGAAGAGATTGGACTGCCATTTGTCAGAAATGGTGTAGGGTCTCCCGCTTGGGTGGGGGGGTTGGACTAGATGGCCTACAAGGTCCCTTCTAACTCTGATTATCTGTTATTTTGGGGGTAGGAGTTGAAACAGTTCATGTCCAGATTGTGAAGAGTCTGTAAATATTTTCACAGCCCTCTTTTTGACTTGTGCAGTATACAGGTCCTCAATGGAACACAGGTTGGTAGTGATTGTTTTTTATGCAGTCCTAGTTACTCTCTGAAGTCTGTGTCTGTCTTATTGGGTTTCAGAACCAAACCAGACAGTTATAGAGGTACAGATAGAATAGAATAGAATATTTATTTATATACCGCTCCTCTCCCGAAGGACTCGGAGCGGTGTAGAGCCATGCAATTAAAAACATTAAATATACAAAAATTAAAACTAAATTAAATACCCTAGCTGTAAAACAGTTAAAACCCCCACCATAAACCCTAAAATTAAAATAAAATTAAAATACCCACATCTAAAATCTCAAATCTAAAGTCAGCTCAAGCCGGCCTGGTCAAAGAGCCAGGTTTTCAAGGCACGCCTGAAAGTCTCCAGGTCCGTGGCTGTATGTAACTCTGGAGGCAACCCATTCCAGAGGGCAGACACCCCCACAGAGAAGGCCCTATTCTTCGGGGTCACCAGCTGGCACATAGATGCTGACGGGACCCGCAAGAGACCCTCCCTGTGGGAGCGCACCAGACGGTGAGAGGAAACTGGCAGAATGAGGTCTTGTAAATATCCTGGTCCGATGCCATGGAAAGCTTTAAAAGTTAACACTAAAATCTTAAAGCGCACCCGGGAGGCCACCGGCAACCAATGCAGCTCGCGCAGGAGGGGTGTTACATGAGAGGACCTTGACGCCCCCATAACCACCCGCGGGGCCGCATTTTGTACCAGTTGAAGCCTCCGGATGCTCCCACTCGGGAGCCCCAGGCATTACAATAGTCCAGTCGGGAGGTGACCAGGGCATGAGTGACCGTGTGTAAGGCATCCCGATCCAGAAAGGGCCGCATCTGGCGGATCAAGCGAACCTGATAAAACGGAGACGGCCGTAATGTGATCTTCCAGGGACAGCCGTACATCCAGGAGGACACCCAGATTGCGAGCCCGCTCTGAAGGGGGCAAAATCTCACCCCCAATAGCCAGCGAAGGAACTATCTGGCTATATCGGGATGCTGGAAACCACAGCCACTCAGTCTTGGAAGGGTTGAGTCGGATGACAGACTCAATAATTCCTTTGTAGAACTTTCAGCAGCTCTTTGGGAAATTTGAGCTTTCTGAGTTGGCGCAGAAAGAACATTCAATGTATGGAAGTTATGTATTCTATATCTCTGTAAGTTTAATAAGAGCTAGACAGTCATTTCCCAGAATGGTTTAAAGGCCCAAGTTTTCTCAGACAGGAGTGGACTAGATGAACTTTGTGGTCTCTTCCATCTCCACAGCTCTGATTTCACAAACTATTACATAGTTTTCTCTCAGAAGATTCAGTGATATCCTCAACTTTTACATTATTTTGTGACTTTGGTTTATGAACCTAAAATTATTTATGTAATTGTATAGTTCTTATATAAATATTATATTCTTAACTGAATTTGTTTTGAAAGATTGTGTTTTTGAAAAATTAGGGAATAAACCCATATCAAAATTATTTGCCTGAGTGAGTCATGCTTCTCCCAATTTCAAACATAGAAACTGAGATCTGTAATAAATTACAGTATTCTATTATCTGATGTAGGAGCAAAATATTGTTTACTAACTCCTGAAATTAATGCATTGAATTCTGATCACACTGTAGAAAGTGCAGACAAGCAAAATTACCGAGACATAAAAAAATCTTAAAAAGTTAAAAATTTATTTGTTAGAATATAATAAAAATTGTTAGATATAAACCTTCAAGAAAAATAACATGAAGATGACCAGTTATTTTAACCATATTAACAGGAGAAGAAGCAATCATTAATGGTTGGTGCCAAAAAATATTTAACATGGAAGATTTGCCAGCCAGTGATTGTAATAGATGCTTATCTCCCATTTAAAAACAACAGAACATTTAATTGGATTTCTACAATGCTGCATATTTTCCCACTTCATCTTGTCAGAACTAGTGGTTTTTTAAATGGTCTGTGAACCTATTCAGCATTTGCTTAAGAATTCTTGTCTGCATCAATAATAACCCAAAAATAAATGCTACACTTGAAGATCAAATCTGAAGGTAGCACGTGAAGTAGGCATTATGCATTTCCTTTAAAAGTACCTCTGGGAAAAAAATTAGCTCCATTTTGTACTTAGTGAATCACTCAGCATTAGTTCTAAAATTGCTAATATGAACCTGTCACATTTGCATGGTTTGCTCTCTGCCATGTTAGGAACCAGGAAGTTTTGTTTATAAAAAGAGTCTACGGGATTGGTGATTTTTGAATAGTCCAAGCTGGAAAGAGAAATCTAAATCCAGCTATAAACTGTCATTAATGATGTCATCACTAAAAAGCTCTATGTTAATCCTGAAATTGAATTAAATTGAATTAATTTAAAAAAATCTAACCAAAGCTTTGCCTTTGATTTTTTTTAATGTACCCGCTAAAAATGTATAATTTTGTATTTGCATTCCTTACCCTCCCAACATATATTTGTTACACCATAACCTAGCACCAATATTAAACGTGTGAGGCACAGGTATTATAACTTTATGATGCCTCATCACATATCCATACTTTTCTGCAGATACCCAAGCAAATATTTTCTGCTATTTTTAATGTTTTAGTATTGCTGAGAAAAGCAAATAATGATAGTTTGGGTCTCAAAGGCAAGGTTGCTGGAGAAGAAAAAGGAGAGAGAACAAGACTTAAGAGACAGAGTTTTAGAAATAATCAGGAAGGAAAGTGAAAATGATTTCACCTGCATTTTCTCCATTGTTGAGAAAAGTACATCTTTTCCCACCTGTCCTTACCACTTTCTATAGTGGGATGATCGAGAGCATCCTGTCATATTGCATTACTGTCTAATTTGGAAGTATTACTGCTTCGGACAGGAAGGCAGTGTAGAGAGAGGTGACGATGGTAGAAAAGATTATTGACAGTTCACTGCCTTCTATCCAGGACATGGTAAATCAGCATTGCTTGAGCGGGGTCTGCAGGATTGTTTGGGATGCTAAAATCCTCTTCCTTTTTTTCCTTGTTACCTTCTGGGAGGAGACTCTGTGTTATCCAAAGCAGAACATCCAGATTCAGCCACAGTTTTGTTCCATACAGTATATCAATCTTGTGAACTCTCAAGCTTCCTGTTTTTTACTATGTATTCAAGATGGACAATAATTAATATTGATATGTTAGGATGTAGGTATATATACATATGTATGTAACATATCTATATGTGTGTTATGTATGTGTATTCTTTTGAGAACAGGCAACAGAATTTCATTTTTAATGTGTGCCAGTGTGACCAAGAAAAACATGACAATGTTTTTCTCCCCCCCTCCTCCCGTCTCATCTTATCAGGGATGGGTGAAGAACTGAAACAGAGGGATGGGCTGACAATTCTTAGACTGGCTCTTGAAGATCTTTACTTTTAATTGGAGCCAGAATTGAACTGGACAGTGTTTACCTGACTGAAAGTTTGTTAGTTCAAGGACAAATTCAGAGAAATGTGCTGAAGAGGGTTGCTGGACATAATGTGGAGAAGAATGCTGAGGAGCCAAAAAGGAAGCAGCATAATAGTATAATAAGCTACCCCAAGTTGGCAACGTTTTGACGAGATCTCACTCGCCATCTTCAGGCTGGTGTTTTCAGCTTTGTGCTTGCGCGAGCAAAGCGTGATCTGAGCTGCTGTCTCCCTATATATACTGGTGGGGAGGTTGGCTGTGTTGTCATTTCTTGATTGGTTGATGGAGTTGATGTTTGCAGATTGGCTCGCTTTTTTTTAAGAACATGTGTGGCTGAGCTATTGGCTGTGTGTCTATCAGCCTCCTGTGTTGTAATGACTTGGGTAATGGGTTGTGTGATGAATTTCTGAGTTCTATTGTTTTGACATCCTGGGTCTTGTGCTGTAATCTCCTGGGTCGTAATGATCTGGGTAATGGGCTGTGTGATGACCTTCTGAGTTCTAATGTTTTGACCTCCTGGGTCTCGTGTTGTAACCGAAAACATTATATGCAGAGTTGAAGCTAGCTTAACCAAAATTAACCCAGATATAGCCAATAAAATCAGACTTGAAGTCACCAACGTCCTCTGCTCCAGCAGTCCACCCAGAAGCAACTTACACAGAGAAGAACCAAAAGCACTCACCAACTTGTGGAAAGACAACAACATAAATCATTCTCCCAGCAGACAAAGGGAACGCCATGGTCGTGATGAACACATCGGACTATCAATCCAAACTATCCAACCTACTCCAAGACCCTGCTTACAAACCTCTAAATACTAACCCCACCACCTACCTGGAAAAAAACACCGAATCCAAAATAAAAGTCTCCCCCATCAGTGAAGAGATCCAGCAAAGAATCATCCCCAGAGAAAAATCATCCAGATGCCCTAAACTCTATGGTCTCCCCAAGATACACAAAGAAGGAACACCACTCAGACCCATAATCAGCTCCATAGGCTCACCTCTACAGAATCTCGCCAAATTTCTCACCAAACAACTCCAGCCCTACACAGAATCTGTCACCTCACATGTACAAAACTCTTTCCACTTCATAGAAATAATAAAGAAACAAAACCTACAATCCGGTGACTTACTCATGAGCTTCGATGTCATATCCCTCTTCACCCAAGTACTTATTAAAGAAGCCTTGACAGCCATCCAAAACAAATACAACCCCCCTAAGCACATCCTAGATCTGACCAATCACTGCCTAACCAACACATACTTCATCCACAATGGACAAAGATACAAACAGATAGAGGAGCACCTATTAGACCCCCTCCCTCACCCATCATTGCTAGCTTATACATGGAACACTTTGAAACCAATGCTCTAGACAAATCCAAACACAAATCCAAACTCTGGCTTAGATATGTAGATGACACTTTTGTAATTTGGCCACATGGGAAAGAAAAACTGGACAACTTCCTCACACATCTCAACAGCCTACACCCCAAAATACAATTCACCATGGAAACAGAAGCCAACAACCAACTTCCCTTCTTGGACATCCTAATTTACAAAAAACCCAATGGCTCCCTAGGACATATCATCCACTGGAAGAAAACACGCACCAACCACTACTTAAATGCACAATCCCATCACCACCCTGCACAGATCAACTCCGTAGCCAAGACCCTTATCTCTAGAACCAAACGCCTAGCTGACAAAGACCACTTGAGAACAGAATTACACACCCTCACTAATGTAATAATTTCCAACGGATTCCAAAGAGACACAATTACCAACCTAAACTTAAAGGAGACACTTCCCAGAAACCGAGACACAGAACAGGACAACGGTATCGCCCTCCTCTCCTACATCAAAGGCACCACAGATAAAATCAGCAAAATTATCCACAAACACAATATCAGGACAGCCTTTGGCATTGACCAAAAATTAGCCAACATTCTAAGAAATCCCAAAGACAAGATCCAGCTAGAAAACCAAGGAGTTTATGAAATACCATGCAACAACTGCCCAGCCACATACATTGAACAAACCAACAGGAGAATAAATGCACGCATCGCAGAACATAAAAACGCAGTCAGAAAAGAAGAAAATTCTTCCTTTCTTTTCCAGCACCTTAAAGCCACAGGACATGAAATTAATTTTGAGGGAACCAAATTAATCTCCAATACTGAACACTTCAACAAGAGAATAATCAGGGAAGCCATCGAAATAGAGAAACTCCCCCATAACATGAATAAACAGGATGATGCCTTCTGCCTACCAGACATTTGGAAACTAGCCCTTATCAACAAATGAGTCCCAGCCACGAAAACCAACACTGGACCCAAAACAACACATGACGCCACCACCAACCTCCCTCACCAGACTCAAATCCAAACCCACCCCATAGACGAAAGGCAACCACCATCCAGAAACCAGACCACAGCTGCATCACCAGCTGCCACACACCTGACCCCCAAACCAAGCAAACTGACACACGCCATGAACACAGAGTCAGGCCTCAAACGCGGAGCCAAACCAAAACCCAGAACGTCACATCACAGCCACCTGCTCAGGATATCACATCACAGAACTCAGGAGGCTACACCACAAAACCTCAGGATGTTGCAACACAGCCAATGACCTAGGAGATTACAATACAAGATCCAGGATGTCACAAGATTAGAACTCAGAAGGTCATCACACAGCCCATTACCCAGATCATTACGACCCAGGAGATTACAGCACAAGACCCAGGATATCAAAACAATAGAACTCAGAAGGTCATCACACAGCCCATAACTCATGTCGTTACAACACAGGAGGCTGATAGACACACAGCCTATACCTCAGCCACTCATGTTTTTAAGAAAAAGCCAGCCAATCTGAAAACATCAACTCCATCAACCAATCAAGAAATGACAACATAGCCAACCTCCCCACCAGTATATATAGGGAGACAGCAGCTCAGATCACGCTTTGCAAGTATGTATGTATGTATACATACATACATACATACATACATACATACATACATACATACTCATACACACACTTAGAATTGCTTTAGGTTGAAGTCTTGAGTACAGGAAAAAAAGTTCTTGCTTTGTAATTTATTTATTTATTTATTTATTTATTTATTTATTCGATTTATATACCGCCCCCCTCTCCCCGAAGGGACTCGGGGCAGTGAACAGCCAATAAAAACACATATACAAGGTACAATATATGAGACAACATAATAATATTAAAATTTAAAAACTGAAATATAATATGGCTCTAATTAAAATATAAAGCAAGTATTAAAAAGATTAAAACCCGGTTAAAATTTAAAAACCCCTAGGCCAGTCCGGCCTGCCGAAATAAATGCGTTTTGAGTAACCGACGGAAGGCCATGAGATCGGGGGCGGCCCTTACCTCCGGGGGTAATTCATTCCAGAGAGGGGGTGCTCCCAATGAGAAGGCCCACGCCCTTGGGGTCGCCAGCCGTCCAGCCGGCGGCACCCCGAGGAGACCCACTCTATGGGAGCATACCGGTCGGTGGGAAGCCGATGGTGGCAGGAGGCGGTCTCGCAAGTAACCTGGTCCCGAGCCATGGAGCGCTTTAAAGATAGTGACCAAGACTTTGAAGCGCACCCAGAGGGCCACCGGGAGCCAATGCAGCACGCGTAGAAGTGGCATAACTTGGGAGCCCCTAGGTGCCCCCATTACCACCCTCGCGGCTGCATTCTGCACCAACTGGAGCCTCCGGATGCTCTTCAAAGGCAGCCCCATGTAGAGAGCGTTGGCATAGTCTAGGCGGGAGGTCACCAGGGCGGAAGTGACCGTGCGAAGCGCATCCCGATCCAGAAAGGGCCGCAACTGGTAGATCCTACGGACCTGTCCAAAAGCCCCCCTGGCGACGGCTGCCACATGATCTTCCAATGACAGCCGTACATCCAGGAGGACACCCAGATTGCGGGCCCTCTCTGTGGGGGCAAGAATTTCCCTCCCCACAGCCAGCGATGGAACCAGCCGGCTGTATCGGGGTGCCGGGAAGCACAGCCACTCAGTCTTAGATGGGTTGAGCTGAAGCCTGTTCCGCCCCATCCAACACCGCACGGCCTCCAGGCATCGGGTCATCACTTCGACGGCTTCATCGGGGTGGCCCGGGGTAGAGATGTACAGCTGGGTGTAATCAGCGTACTGATGGAACTCTACCCCAAAGCCACGGATGATCTCACCTAGCGGCTTCATATATATGTTGAACAGGAGGGGCGAGAGCTCCGACCCCTGAGGCACCCCACAAACCAGGGGCCTCGGGGCCGACCTTTGCTCCCCTGCCAACACAAATTGCGAGCGGTCAGAGAGGAAGGAGGAGAACCACCGCATAACGGTGCCTCCCACCCCAAACCCCCCCAGCCGCTGCAATAGGATACTGTGGTCGACAGTATCAAAAGCCGCCGAAAGATCTAAGAGGACCAGGACAGAGGAATAACCCCTGTCACGGGCCCTCCAGAGATCATCCACCAATGCGACCAGCGCCATCTCTGTGCTGTGCCCGGGCCTGAAGCCCGATTGGCGTGGATCCAAATAGACAGCTTCATCCAGGTACTGGGGAAACTGTTGTGCCACCACACTCTCAACAACCTTCGCCATAAAACGAAGGTTGGAGACAGGACGATAATTAGATAATAAAGTTGGGTCCAGGGACGGTTTCTTGAGGTGGGGTCTCACCACCGCCTCTTTCAAGGCGGCGGGTAGATATCCCTCACTCAAGGAAGCGTTAATAATACCCTGGAACCAACCTCGTGTCACCTCCCGGGTGGCCAACACCAGCCAGGAGGGACACGGGTCCAATAAACATGTGGTCGCATTCAGTCCCCGCAGTAACCTGTCCACGTCCTCGGTGGTCACAGGATCAAACTCGTCCCAAATGACTGTTCCAAATTCCGCCCCCGATTCCCCACCCAGAGCTGCCCATTCGGAGTCCAAGCCATCCCGGATCTGAGTGATTTTATCCACCAGGAACTTTGAAAAATCCTCAGCCTGTCCCTGCAAGGGGTCCTCCCGCGCTCCCCCTTCTAAGAGGGAGCGGGTCACTCTAAACAGGGCAGCCAAGCGGTTTCCTGCGGACGCAATAAGGGTGGAAAAGTAAAGACGCCTTGCCACCCTTATCGCCACTAAATAGGTCTTAATAAAAGACCGTAAAAGTGTTCGGTCAGGTCCGGAGCGAGTAGTCCTCCAAATACTCTCCAGGCGTCTTTTCTGGCGCTTCATCTCCCTCAGCTCCCCGGAAAACCAGGGGGCCGAGCGAGAGCGGCGCCGGGTCAGAGGCCGCAAGGGCACGACCCGGTCCAGGGCCCCAGCCGCCACCCTTTCCCAGGTGGCGACTATGTCCCCCACCAAGTCTTGAGTCCGAATGTCGGGATATGGCCCAAGCTCCATCAGGAACCTATCTGGATCCATCAGGCGCCTGGGGCGGTACCAACGTATTTGGTCTGCCTCCCTGTGATGGGGAGGAGCGGCCTGGAAGTCCAGCCTAAGGAGCGAATGATCTGACCATGACAAGGGTTCAACAGAAACATCCCCAACACCCAGATCATCCTGCCACTGTCCAGAGACAAAAACCAGATCCAGAATGTGACCCCCAGTATGCGTGGGTTCCTTAATTAATTGGGTCAGGCCCAAGGCTGTCATGGAAGCCAAGAACTCCTGGGCAGTCCCCGAGGCCCCACCGGCTGAAGGCAGGTTGAGATCCCCCATGACCATCAGCCTGGGGGTCTCAACCGCCAGACCGGCTATGACCTCGAGGAGCTCAGGCAGGGCCGATGTCACATAGCAGGGAGCCAGGTATGTGATCAATAGGCCCATCTGAACCCCGGAACCACACTTAACAAACAGGGACTCACATCCGGTCGTCTGAGGAACAGTGGATTCCCTAGGATCTAGAACCTCCCGAATAATTACCGCAACCCCCCCTTGGCCGATGAAAAACCTGAAACCCGGCTGGGCACATCTCCACTAGAGGGACACCCCCCTCCTGTCCCAGCCAGGTCTCGGTAATGCCTGCCAGGTCCGCACCCCCCTCCGTGACAAGATCGTGAACAAGGGGGGCTTTATTCACTACGGACCTGGCATTGCAAAGCATCAGCCAGAGGCCCGGGGCCCGATCATCCAAACAACTCAGGGAGTGAGACATGACCTGGGGGCCGGAGCGCACCACCGCTTGTAGACAGCGGGGGCGAGCTCCCATCACTTGATAAGACCCCCTGTCAACACCATACCTGCCTCTCCCACCGATCGTAGGGATAACCCTTTCATCCCCCTCCCCAGAGGAAACCCCCATCTTCGGAACGACCGTCCCCGATCCCAAGGCCTCCCAGTCGCAGGTATCCCCCGGTCTGGCCTTATCCCCAGGCGGGTTGTCCCCCAAACCCAGCCCGGGCCCCCTCCCTAACCCGATTAATAAATTCCCTTGCCCTAACCCCATTAAAAATTTTGTCAAAAATTTAAATAATTTAAAAGACCCCTTAAAATCCCTAAAATTAAAATCCCCAACTGCGTCATATCTCCTCTCTGGCACCCAAGAACCATCCTCGAGGTATGACCGGGAAAGGTCTGAGGGCCACACCTGAGAAAGGAGGGCATTCCTCAGGGCCCTCAGTTCAGCTGCCGAATAGATAGACTTCAGTTTTTCATCACCTCTGGGCAGTAAGGCCTCACAAAGCAAGGGCCAGAATAAAATGTCCTGTGGAAGAAAAGAAGAGATCCTCTACCCCAATGACCCTCTCACGGTCACTGGGGAGTCCTGATGGTAATAGGCCCACCATCCTCTCACGATGGTGAGGGACCAGATCACACGGACCTTAGGGTGGAGATAAGGTTCAACCCACTGTCCTCTCACAACAGTGGGGAGGGATGATATACAACGCCATCGTCCACGATGGCGGTCTAAGAACCTCCTCCTCTGGCACCTTTCTCCTGGTTAAGGATAGTCAGAAAAAGGACATTCGCTGGCTGATGGAAAATGTTATACCACTAAAAGTGGCAATGGCCTGGAGTTGATGGTAAACAGCAGACAAGTATCCAGACAAGTATTTAAAAGATAAATGGCCTCATTGCCGTTATCAAGGCTTCGAAGGAGGGAGCAATCTGCAACAGAACACAGTGCAATTAGTTATGTTTGTCAAGCGAGAGGAGGAAAAATGAAACTGTTTCTGCTGTTCGGTTTATTACATTTTTAAATAAAAATATAAAAACATGTGGAGTCATGCACTACATTTTCTATCATAACCTAGAATGTTCCTTCCGGAGTGTCTGGCCAGCCAAGTTGAGCTGACAGGGTTGGTGCGCTGCGGTTCCTTTGATTAAACAATGTCATCCATCAGGTTGGCTTCTCTGCCTTCTCTGTTGTAGTGCCTGCCCTCTGGGATGAAGTTTTGCCTACAGTCCAGATGGCTTCCACTCTGTTGGTGTTCTGAAGAGCTGCAGATCTGGCTGTTCTCCCAGGTCTTGGCTGGGTGGTGGATGCCTCTTTATGGAACGCCAATTGCTGGTGGGATGTTTTGTGGTTTGCCATATGCTCTTCTTTCTTTCTTTCTTTCTTTCTTTCTTTCTTTCTTTCTTTCTTTCTTTCTTTCTTTCTTTCTTTCTTTCTTTCTTTCTTTTTCTTTCTTTCTTTCTTTCTTTCTTTCTTTCTCCCTCCCTTCCTTCCTTCCTTTTCTTTCTTTCTCTCTTTTTTTGCTCTAGTCTATCTTGTTATACTGTTTTTATAGTATGTTGTTTACATTGTTGTTTATAGTATGTTGTTTATAGTATGCCCACAGATGTTTCAGAATGAAATGAAATAAAAATCAAAGGACAGTCGGGTCATAATTGTTTAACAATATTATAGGATTTTTTACTATTTTACTACCAATAATTAAACTTTCTACTCAGAAACACAAATTTGTCTCTGATCACTGCTTGACTTTATTTCATTTTTAAAGCCAAGGACTGTTATTGCGGTTGTTTTAGTAGCAGCATAAACACCATTATTCTTTTTATTTTTCAATAGACTAAAACAGCTAAATATTCACCATTATATATAATTAATATAATACCATTAGTTCAGAGATGGTATTCAGCAGGTTCTGACCTGTTCTGGAGAACGGTAGCGGAAATTTTGACTAGTTCACAGAACCAGCAAATATCACCTCTGACAGTATCCTTCTCCTGCCATGCCCACCAAGCCACACCCACAGAACTGGTAGTAAAAAAAATTGAATCCCACCACTGCATTAGTTGCATTTTAGCTGACAATGATGGGAGAACATTGAAGTAGAAGAGGTGGTTTGCACTCTGCAATAGCAGCAACAAGCCACAAAAATATGATGGTTTATATACAGCATTTTCAAGCACTTCTAGTTTGAACTTCTATTCCAATGACAAGATGTCATTAAGATTGTTTAACCAGAAAAAAAGACTCCAGAAGCAAAAATTTGTTTGAGCATACGGCATTACTAGCAATAAATGAGAATAAAACAGAAATATACCATACTGAATGAACTTACTAGTATATGTTCTTCATCTATTATTGAGGAGAAAATGCAGAATGAATTGATTACTCTTCAAAGTGTAAGTTCTGTTTATGTATTTGGCATGTTCCCTGAGGAAATAAGTGTCCTGTAGTGAATATCTTATTAGGAAAAAAAAAGCATGCTTCAGTTCAACCTCAAAGACTGAGGGAATGCTTTAATTTTTTTTATTTTTTTCTCTTTCCAATTTTTTTCCAAGAGCTGTTGCTTTATTTTGCAACTCATAACTCACTTTTAGTGATAAGCCCTTCTCTCTGACAGCAAATCTACTGTCTTCATGACTTACTCTAAACCAACTTCAGATTTCTCCTGAATGATTTATCCTCCCTTAATAGAAGGCAACCATCCTTATCAGGGTAACCTGGAAATGCACAGTTCAAATAATTTGTATCTGGATCTCACCAAAGCAAGCTATGATTACATCAGGTTATTTTTAATGCTTCTTGCAGCACTTTGAGATTAAACAATATACCTGTGCAAATCAAATGGAAAAGAAGATTTATCTTACAAAGCAATTCTATTACTTTAGCATCAGAATTCATAAAAAAAAATACTGCTAAAATTGAACTAAATCCCAGCCTTTCTGATCCTTCCAGAAAACAGTTAAGGCTTTGAAACTTCACTTTATTTTCTCAAAAAGCCTCAACCCAGGGTTTGATATGAATAGTCAGCAATCAAAATTCACTACTATTCCCCACTTCCACAAGTCTCTAAGTATCATCAGGGACTTCTCTTAGCCAAAAAATTCTATGCAAAATCACTCTGCAATTAAAAATGAACATTATTTACCATAACACAAATGACTAATATTCACTGACGATGTGCAGGAAGTTGACAAAAATAAAAAACATATTGGACTGGGAGAAAAACCACCGATCAAGACTGAATTTTGTGGACACCTTGTCCTGACTAATATAACACTGAACCACGTGTTCATTTGAAACACGAACAGAAAATGAACAAAAGCTGGCTTGGAAAATGAGTTGTGTATTCAGGTCTTCTCCCCTACTCTTCTGAATTCTGGGTGCTCTGGAGGACACTTGTCCTGATGTTTGTTTAAATTCAAGTCCGCTTCTTTGGTTGAACCAGACCCCTTAATAAAATAAACCCCAACTCCACAAATGGTTGTTCATGTAACCACGATTACAACTCTTTTTCAGACCTTGGCTGAACAAGTGAAGCTCAGGAAAAGAAGCAGATGGACACCTGTGCACACTGCCCTATTTCTACCTTATCTGAATCTTCCATGTGTTCAGCTGAACATTTAAGCAGAATGTGGATATAAATGTAATTGGAATGCAATGTTGTGAGTAGAAAGCAGAAGCAAGGAGCGCTGAGGCAAACGGCCCTCACAAGTTGATGAATGCTCCTCTTTTATTCTGTGTAAGTCATTTAAGTTGTGTGAGTTGAGGACTGTATCTAGTTCTAAGCAGCATCCTTGACAAAGGATGAAATTAAAATGGATTTATTTTTATGGAAAACAACTAACAGGTATATAAAAAAGGCTCTATAAAAATAAAAAATGGATATATTTAGCCTCCCCCAAAGGAAATGCTGAAAGCAATCACAATGCTATTTTCTTTAATATGTGGGAGTTATCAAACACAAAAAGGTAAAGATTTATTCTTTTGTTTTCCTTCAGAAAATAAATTTTGCTTTACTTTTACCTAAGTATAAATTGGATACCTTTTTAAAGACATTGCTTTTACACTGCAATTTCTTGCATCAAGATGAATATACTAGAATTTTCATGTAGAAACACAATAATATTTCATTGCTGGCTGTGGAGTTTCCATCCCTACCCCCCCCCCCCCAAAAAAGAGGGGGAGTACCATACAGTAGCTATTTGCCACACTTGCTATGAAATAATACATTATTGTACAGTGCAGAGATCAAACAGATACTTCATTACCTTGGTTGTCTTAATGCATGATCTCTTGATCATCTGCTACTTAAAACAATAGTTTGCTTAGACACACAACATTTCAGTCTTACCAAGAAATAAGATGTTTACAAATCTAATTTTGAGTTATTTTGAATGTTGATTTAATATTCAATGGCCCATATTAAGAGTTATCCTGGCAAAAGTTTCAAGTTGTTAATTATCCTCACTGCTACAAAGTGGCAATTTTATTGATACTTTTGAGAGGAGTCAACCCAAACTCAATTGAAATCAATACCTGTTTTTCACTTAATTGATTTAATAAAACCCAAGGTCCACATTCCTATACCTGTAAACTTTGTCACTTGTATCCTTACGATTTATATTGACTGTTTCCTAGTATGATTTGATTGCTTATTGTACCCTATGACTATCATTAAGTGTTGTACATTATGATTCTTGATTCTTAACTAATGTATCTTTTCTTTTATGTATACTGAGAGTATTTACACCAAGACAAATTTCTTGTGTGTCCAATCACACTTGGCCAATAAAGTATTCTATTCTATTCTATTCTATTCTATTCTGTAATCCAATATTGAATATGTCTCTTTTCTATTTGTATATAATCACAACTATCTGAAATATTGCTTATGAACAGGTTAATTGTCATTCTAGTCACATGAGAACCATTAAGCATATTTATTCAGAAATAAACATTACAAATTGATGGGTTCTCCTTATGAAATAAATGGAGACTCAAAAACATCTGATCACGTTGCTTTGAAGAGTACTTAGGAGTGCTGATGTGGATACTTTCGAAGTCTGTTAGTTAAAGTGTCAGATTTTAGAAGGAGATATCGTTAACATTTGCAACAAAATATATTATTGATATTTTGTGATGGGCAGGCTAATGGATTCAGCATAAATCTTTCTCAACAGTTAATAATACCAACCCGGCTAATTGTTAAGACTGGTGATTTCAATATAATTGAATGGAAAGAATGTAGTTAAGCATTTAAGACTTCAATAACCTTCCAGGAAAAAAAAAATCAATATTTCTTTTAAACTAGCCTTCCGGGCCTGAGGTTTTACAAGCACATCAATAAAACTGAAAGCATTGCACTGCCCAGCTCTGCATGTTTGTTCCTTTGCACAGATCATTTACAGAATGAAAAAAGAAAAGTTGCTGGAGTATCTTTATAAAACTCTTCAAACCCAGTCAGAATCAATACTTCTCTAGGGAACAGACTGCTGGATATTGTAACTGCGTGTTTGCATATTTATAACTGTCAGCATATGACTAAATACTGTGTGTCTTTTGGTAAATATCAATGTCATCTTTACAAAACAACTAAAAACATAAAAGACGTTTAATCCAAATAATTTATTGTACTTTTTAAATTCCTATCTGATAGAAGACTATCAAGTTGCCCTATGCAGGTATGCTTTACATGCAAACACTATATTACTCCTTTGTCAAGTCTGGCTGAAATATAAGCAGTTTTCTGAGTGAAGATGAAAGGAGCTGGGCTGCTCACAAGATAGAGAACTCAAACCTTTTGTAGTATTTTATTTGCAAAAAGAGGGGAGAAATTACAAGTTCATATACTAATTAAAGCTACTGAAGTATTCAATCATGTTACATTTAAATTAGTTTTGGTTAATAAACTGGAAAAAATGGAAAATTAATAAAGCTATGGTATGTATATGGACCTTATTCCCCAAAAGTCCTTCAACCAGAATTCCCCACAATATTGTTTAAATATAAAAATAAGAGCATTGCATAATTGAGACAAGATGGATATTCTTTTCATGTTGTATCATGCCATATTTATTTCCATTGTCCTCCTGCTAATTTTCAAACTAACCCATACATCTATAAAGTTTTGAGTATTTCAGAAGAAAATTAATATGAGAAACAACTTTTATTCAAAAGAAAGTTTCAAGAGTATGAAAACTCTTCATATAAATCAAAGTTGCATGTTGAGCATTAAATCGAAAGAATCAGCTAAACCCATAAATCTCTTCCCAGAAAGAAGGGTAAATAAATAATATCTTGTATTAAACTGAGTTTGAATTTATTCAAACATAAATTTATATTTATTTAAATTATAAGATGCCAAAATAATCTTCCCTTTATATTTACATATTGGAGAGTCAATTTCTTATTACACACTTTTCAAACATCCAATTTAATATCTTTTAACAATTTATATATTATTATAGGATTATTATTTTGTAAGTAACAGGTGAATTTTATACTACAAGAAGTGGCTTTGAAATAAATAAGGCCAGTAGCCTATCACTGCTCAATGTCACTTCAAACTGCAAGATGAACAGCATATAAATTTGATAAATAAAATAAAATAAATATCTAGATGACAAACAGTACAAACCAACACCTTGCACTTTTCAATGAATGTACTTATGTAGCAACTTAAAAACACTTTCCCCAATTATCTAATTCTATTAATTGATTCAATAACAACATTCTATTTTGAACTAGTTCACAACTGACAAAAGTCATATCAAAAAAATGCTTACAATAACTCTTCTGTAGGATTATTATAACTATGTGAAATATCACACAAACACAGGTATTGACCTTTCCATATTGTGATGAAATATAACTTTTGTATCAAGCTCTATTAACTTGGGAGAGGGGAGCTGTATGTGTCTGAACATAAATTTATCCTGAACCATAATTATTTTTTGAGAGTTTCTCTTCAACATTCACAGGAATGTAACATTGTTAGGAATGTAAGTCACCTAATAGTTGGGTTGGAAATATATAAACCAGGATAGACATTTTAATACTGTCTCTTTAAGGAAATGCTAAAATTGTAATCGGGTGTGGTTCCTCAAATGGCCATAAAATGGAGCCAGAAACCTGGTTTCCAAGGAAGAAGAAGAAGAAAGAAGGAGAGTGTTGCTAGTTGCTAGTTGGTCGATGTTCGCTGTTTTTGGTTCCTGTATTGACTGTTGCTGATCATCGTTATTCTTGGATTGATGTGAGTCTATTACTGAACTGTTTTTGATACTGGACTTTGTTATTGGATTATCCCTGGACTGAAAACTGACTGATATAACCATATATGACTTGGACTGTTTGTTGGACTTTGCTTAACCGTTTATTGGAAGTAAAACCTACATTCTACTATACAGTGTAGCTGTGTGCTGTGTGTGTGTTATTCAACATTACTCTCATGATGTCTCCCTGTGTGCATTCATTCTCCTAACGGGGAATTACCTCAACACTGGTTATGGGCCCAGGCCATACTAGGCTCAGATAACTGAGAGTTAGTGTGAATACACAGTACTGTATATAGACAGCTGTTCACTGTTTACTGTCCTGGTAAACATGGCACAAGACCCATCAACAAGTCTATCACTGAAAACCCGGTTGGATGGAACAAACTATGTTTCCTGTTCTATGAAGTGCAGTCTACTTCTGCTTAGAGAAGGGTTATGGATTGTAGTTCAGGATCCACCGGATGTAAATGCTTGGGATCCAGATGATGAGGATGATGCCATGAGGATGATGCCAAGACGTTAGCTGACTTTAAACAGAACAATGAATGAGCTCTTCGTATAATTGGACTAACACTGAGTGACCAGCAGCTAGTCCATATTCATGGTGAAGAGTCTGCTGCTAAGTATCGGGAGGATTTGAAGAAGATTTATGTTTGTGACAGTGTAGGTGCACACATACATCTTACACGTAAACTGTTTAGAGCATGTCTTCTGAAAGGTGGAGATATGTTAGCTCATTTGAACTTCATGAAAATAACTTTTCAAGAGCTACATGAAAAAGAACTGATATTTTCAGAGCTGCATCAAGTTTACATCATTCTTTCATCATTGGATGAAAGTTATGATGATTACGTATCTTCACTGGAAGTCCTGACCAAAGATGAACTAACACTGACTGACATAACTGGAAGGTTGTTAGAAGAAGCAAGAAGACGACTGGATAGGGACCAACTGAGGAAGGAACAACCGCAAGAAGAGAATTTATTTTCAATTGCCTATACTGTTAGGAAATGTTTTTCTTGTGAGGCTAGGGGACATATAGCTAGATTCTGTAAGAAGGGAAAACGACAGAATACTGGTAATCACCAGAAGGCTAAGAAGAATATTAATTTAGCTATGTCTAGCAAATCAACTGTAAACCATGATTTGTGGGTAGTTGATAGTGGAGCATCGCAGTGCATTACTACAAATAGAGAGAGATTACTAAAGATGAGTAAGCAACATGTATCATTGGCAAATGGATGGAAGATGAAAGCGTCTGGTGAAGGTACTGCATATTGTTCATGTATAAACGAGCATTTAACTATGTTATATGTATCTAAACTAAAATTTAATTTGTTATCTGTAAGGGCTTTAGTTAATATTGGTTATGTAGTAACCTTTAGGGGAGATAACTGTATAATAGAGAAAGAGAGTAAAAGTGTTACTGCTAATTTAGAGAATGATTTATATGTGATACATGATGACCAGTTGAAAATGGCTAACTCAGTTTATAACAATGTTAAGCCACATGACAAATGTATACATTTACTGCATAGACATCTGGGGCACATTAATTTCAAAATGCTGAAACAAACTGTCAAATTGTCAGAGGGAGTAAAATTAAAACCCTGTAGCAAGTATTTAAACTGTAATGCCTGTAGCCAGGAGAAAAGCAAGGTTATTACTGCTAACAGACTTAATGGGTTTAAGACCAAAGAACCTTTAGAGGTTGTTTTTGCTGACATAATTGGTTCTAAGAAACCAAGTTTGGGAGGTGCCTGCTATGTTTTGAGTATAATGGACCATTACTCACGATACAGTTTCTGCTATTTAATGAAAAACAAAACAGAAACATTCCAACGTTTCTTTAATTGGCTGAGGTTTGCAGAAAGAAAAATGAGATGTAGAGTAATTACTTTGATTACTGATAATGAGACTGAGTTTGTTAACAATAGATTCCAAACAATGCTG
This sequence comes from Bungarus multicinctus, assembly GCA_023653725.1. Classification (NCBI taxonomy): domain Eukaryota; kingdom Metazoa; phylum Chordata; class Lepidosauria; order Squamata; family Elapidae; genus Bungarus; species Bungarus multicinctus. The sequence goes on from CM042834.1 coordinate 86,559,216, forward strand.
AAATTGGCTAGTGTTGAGCATAAATGTTCTTCACCTTACAGACCACAACATAACTCGTTTGTAGAACGAAGTGGGCAAACGTTACAAGCCATGGCTCACACTAAGTTATCTGATTCAGGTTTGACTGAAACACTGTGGGGTGAAGCCATAATGTGTAACAATCATGTGTTAAACAACGTAGTTAACACAACAACTGGTGAATTGCCATTCACTCATTGGCATGGCAGAAAACCAAATTTAAGTTATTTACACACATTTGGAGCACCAGCATGGGTGCATATTCCCTCACAAGTAAGACTGAAAGGGAATACAGAGCTAGGAAATTATGTTTTATAGGTTACAAGGCCAACCATAGATCGTTTAGATTCTGGGATCCAGGCACAACTCATGTTTATTGCACAACTCATGTTTATTGCAAAATTTCTTGAGCACATTGGGTGGAATAAACTGGAACAGGAATCCAGCAATGTTATTGATGTTATTATTGACACCAAAGTAGTCCCTAAAGATGAAATAAGTAAACCATGAATAGCCATTAAAGAGGAAGAACAGGCGCAGGAGGAAGTAGGAGAACAGGCACAGGAGGAGGTAGAAGAACAAAAGCAGGTGGAACAGGTTAGTCCACCAGTAAGCCCTGTATTACCAAGACGTTCAACCCGATTACCTGATAGATATCAGGCTAGTGTTATATGCCAAGTGAATACAATTCCAAATAACTATAATGAACTAAAACTGTATCCTGCTAAGGATCAGACTGCTTGGTAGGAAGCAATGGATAAGGAACTGAAATCCTTAAAAAAGTTGGAGGTATACGAAAATGTTAAGTTACCACCTGGTAAACATGCCATGGGATGTAAATGGATTTATAAGCTAAAGACAAGTGTAGATGGGACTGTTACCCATAAAGCCAGGTTAGTAACACAAGGGTTCAATCAGACAGCAAACGACTACAATGAGGTGTTTGCACTCTGAAAGCTATTATGAGTTATGAGCAGCATTAGTGTGGGCAGCTAAGGAGAAATACATTGTAAATCATTTAGATGTTGAGACACCATATCTGCATGCACCATTGCAACACACTATATATTTGAAGAAACCTTTAGGTATCAAAAATGATAATACAGCTGATTGTTGGAGATTGAAAAAGAGTCTTTATGGCTTAAAACGATCAGGATATGAGTGGAACCAGTGTATAGTTAAGGAATTAACTACGATAGGTTTTGTAGCTGGCATGGCTGATCCATGTTTGTTTAAAAAGGAAAGTGATGGTGTAGTTTCATTGTTGCTATTGCTTACTGATGACATAGCATTAATCACCAAAACTGAACAAGAAGCTATTAAAATAATGTCACTGTTAGAGAAGAAATCTAAGATAAACCAGTTAGGAGAAATTAAACAATATCTTGGTTTAAAGATAGATAGAACTAGGGGAGGATACAAGATCTCACAGGCAGATAAAATTAACCAATTACTAAAAAGTTCTAAAATGGAATTTTATAAACCGGCTAAAACACCAATGAGCCAGGAGTTTGGCCACAGTGATGTTCAAAGTCCTGTTTTTGATAAGAACATTTACCAGTCCTTGATTGGTAGTTTATCTTATCTCAGTAATTGGTCAAGGCCAGACATAGCATATAGTGTTAACCAATTAGCGAGATTTAATGCTGAGACAACTGAAAGGCACTGGCAAGCTGCTAAGCGTGTGTTAAGATATCTGAAACAAACAATGCATTATGCATTGTATTTGGAGCCTAAGGATGAACTAAGTCTAACTGCATATGCCGATGCAAGTTTTGCTACAGACATAAATACACGTAAATCTACATCAAGTACTGTAGTATTATTAGGAAAGGTGTTGATTGGATGGAGGTCAATTTGACAGAAACAATTAAGTTTATCAACAATGGAGGCTGAATTTTCATGTTTGTCTTTATTATGTACAGATTTAGTTTGTTATAAGCAACTATTGGTTGATATGGGAATTGATGTAACAGATTCTATTGTTGTTGATGAAGACAACCAATCAGCAATACAGATGGCTTCAAATCTTGCTGTAAAGACGAGAACAAAACATACAGATTTAAGATATTTAAATATAAGACAATGTGTGCAAAGTAAGATGATTAAGCTGGAATACTGTATGTCAGAAAATAACATCACAGATTATTTTACAAAAGTTCAAGGCTCTGTAAAGCATAAGGCTTGCTGTGAAGATTATGGACTTAGAATGTAAGGTTGTATATATTGTCCTACCCAAAGGGGAGAATGTTAGGAATGTAAGTCACCTAACAGTTGGGTTGGAAATATATAAACCAGGATAGACATTTTAATACTGTCTCTTTAAAGGAATGCTAAAATTGTAATTGGGTGTGGTTCCTCAAATGGCCATAAAATGGAGCCAGAAACCTGGTTTCCCACGAAGAAGAAGAAGAAAGAAGGAGAGTGTTGCTAGTTGCTGGTTGGTCGATGTTCGCTGTTTTTGGTTCCTGTATTGACTGTTGCTGATCATCGTTATTCTTGGATTGATGTGAGTCTATTACTGAACTGTTTTTGATACTGGACTTTGTTATTGGATTATCCCTGGACTGAAAACTGACTGATATAACCATGTATGACTTGGACTGTTTGTTGGAATTTACTGGAAGTTTACTGGAAGTAAAACCTACATTTTACTATACAGTGTAGCTGTGTGCTGTGTGTGTGTTATTCAACATTACTCTTATGACGTCTTCCTGTGTGCACTCATTCTCCTAACGGGGAATTACCTCAACAGACATCATTAAAGTTTTTATTTTATCATATTTTATTTATATGCCATGCATCTCGTAGTTCGAGGTGACTCTGAGTGGCTGACAATATAATAAAACATACAGATATAAAACCAATTATAAATATAAAAATAACTGCAATTACAAAAGAATAAAATAAACTTTATTTGTATTAAGGATGCTTTCATGAAAAAGTAAAATGTATAGAATTGTATAGTTCAAACATTTTCCAGATAGTTATACAAATAGGATCAAACTGATCACAGTACAGTTATTGGCTATTTATAACAAGCCTTCAGTTGGCTTTAGAATGTTACTGAAGCAATATGATTAGCAAGATTTACTAAGACCCAATGCCTTTCTTATTATTGTTCTCTTCACCAGAGCTATCCTTTTCTCTACTATAATTCTACCTTTTTTCAACAGAGACCCTCTAGCTTGACTTTCCTATCTTGTTCCTACCTATTTGCACAGTATGATTCACTTTTTCTAACATAGATCTGGCATCAGTAAATTTTATCTATGAAGCACATACAGTCATAGAATTGTTTATCAAGACCTTGCCTTGTTTTAACAACATATATGTAAAATTCTCTTCAGATTTTTGTTTCATGATTAACATTGATTATCCTGTAGTCTAGTCAATACCAGAGAGGTTTTTATTGCATTTATAAGCATTTCACAATTGTTATATATTAGCCTTCGCATATCTAATCTCTATTATTATGTGACAATACTTGGGCTATCATCACATACATTCTGATGTTAGGCAAGTCAAAAATTATTTTTGACTTGCCCTAAGAAAGGAGAAAGAAATTTAGAATCCAAATGTTATCTATGCCCTATTCTTAAACGTACTATCTCTGGCAGAACAAAATCAACAGCACAGTTTAAATAGCCAGCTGAATGCAGTGAAGCAGATGGTATAAAGACTTCTACAAGTCACTGTAAAAAAGTTGACATTTTTTAGACCAGAAACATACCTAATCTATACCATCTCTATCTATTGGACCGGACGGAATATGTGCCTACTTCTTAAAAAAGCTATCCACTGCCATAGCTGAACCTCTAAGCATAATCTTTGAAAAATCTTTCAGGGCTAGCTCCTTGCCAAAACTATGATCACAAGCCACGGTCATCCCCATCTTCAAAAAGGGAGACCCTGGCCTAGTTGAAAATTACAGACCAATCTGTTTATGCTGCATCATCTGTAAAGTCATGGAATCAATTATTAACCAATCCATTATCATCCACTTAGAAACAAACAAACTATTCTCTAATAAACAATTTGGTTTCAGGAAAAAACTATCATGTAATCTGCAAGTCTTAAACTGCAAAAACAACTTGATCAGGGCAAAGCAATAGACACAATCTACATAGACTTCTGTAAAGCCTTTGATTCAGTGGTACATGACAAACTACTCCTAAAACTAAAATCTTATGGTATCTCTGGACACCTGCATAACTGGATGGAATCATTCCTGTCAAACAGACAACAAATGGTCAAAATTGGAAGCATCCTATCAAATTCTGTACCTGTCAACAGTGGTGTCCCCCAAGGCAGTGTTCTAGGACCAACTGTTTTCATACTCTATATAAATGACCTCTGTGATCATACAGACGCCAGAAGGTGAGCTCCGCCGGACGTTCCATGCCCTAGGCTGGGCTTTCGCCTCCCCCAGGGCCCTTGATGAGGTGAGGGTGATTGGGGCCCTGGGAGGAGGCTGGTCTGGCCAAAGGGGTGCGGGAACGGTCGGTGGGGTTGCCCAGATCACCGCGTGGGCAATCCAGGCGGCGGGCAAGGTGACAGCACTTTCTATCGCGCCTCCCCCATCACGCCTCATTCAAAAATCTTATTGCCATGGTTTTGTAGTTCGGCCTGGCTTGGCAGCAGCCTAGACTTCCAGCTGGTCGGCCACTCCCTCCCCCACCTCATCTCAGCTTTTACAAGGCCGATGTCCGGTCCTGTGCCCCGGCGCTGTTGGAGGCAGCGCTGGTGGTGGTGTGGCCTGACTGGGAGCCGGCGTTTCTGGCCTTGATTGTCCCAATTGGGGATTATGGCAACTTGTGGGTGGTGTGGAGGGCCGGTTTTGGTCCCGACCGGACCTGCAGCCCAGCTCTTGGTCCATTGCAGAATACCTTATGCCACCAGTCTCAAAATTGTAGACCTAGAAAACCTAGAACTACGCCGCCTTCAGTCCGATCTAAGTATAGTATATAAAATCATACATTGCAATGCCCTACCTGTCAATGAATACTTCAGCTTCAACCATAACAACCCAAGAGCAAACAATAGATACAAACTCAAGGTTAATCGCACCAAACTTGATTGCAGGAAATATAACATCAGCAACAGAGTGGTCAATGTCTGGAATACTCTACCTGACTCTGTGGTTTCTTCCCCAAACCCCAAAAACTTTAACCTTAGACTGTCTACTACCGTGTTTCTCACAAAATAAGGCAGGGCCTTATTTTTTTTTGAGCCCCGAAAAAACGGCTAGGCTGTCTTTTCGGGAGTGAATTAATTTCTCTCCCCCCCCAATCAGCGGGTGGGTGGCAGCGGTGTTCCCGCCAGCACGACGACAGCAGCAGCGCCGGTGGGAATGTGGAAGCGTTCCCGCCGCTGCTCGGGTGTGTGGGGAGCTTCTGCACACACCCAAGTGGCAGCAGAAATGTTTCCACGTTTCTGCCGGCACTGCTGATGTTGTCGTGCCGGCGGAAATGTGGAAAGCGTTTCCGCCGGCATGGAAAGCGTTTCTGCCGCCGCTCGGGTGTGTGTGGAGCCGCACACACCCGAGCGGCAGCAGAAACGCTTTCCACGTTTCCACCGGTACGACAACAGCAGCAGCGCCGGCGGAAACTGGGGGGACTCTTTGAAAAGGGAAATGTCCACAAACTCCCCTCTACGTGACATGCTCCCTCCAGCTCTGGGTTCCATCTTCAGCTCTGCGGCTTCCCCCATACCATTTTCCGCTCCCGCCACGGGAGAAAAGCAAACAATGCCGCTGCGGCACAACCACCGTTTACTTCGCAAAACAAGGACATCCCCCTGTGCCCCACACCTGGCCGCTGCTGAGAACAAAGCTGCGGGAGCGCAAAGAGCAAGAGAGATGAAGGTCGCCACCGTCCCCTTTTGGAGGGCAAAGAGAAAAGCGGAAAAGTGACCGGGGGGGAAAAATTGGGTCTGGGAGCAGGAAGACCGAGAACCTTTGGCTGAAAAGTAGCGCCACAAGGCAGGTGCTGTGGACAGGAAGCTGCCGGCTGGTCGCCCATGGGAAAAAGGCTTCAGGATGCCCTGACCTTAAGAGGCAAAAGCCGGAATGCGCCGAAGCGTCTGTTGGCGGGCTCTTTCCAGGCCCACAGAAATGCAAACACAGTATTATCCGCGTGGGCTTTGGGAGGTTTTAATGCCCATCTCCCATCCATTTAGGGGGAGAAGGCAAACTCCGCTGCCGCTCCAAGGAAGGGCAGCGGAGAGGGGGCTTCCTTCCCCGGATGGGGTGGAGGGAGAAGGGGAGGAGGAAGCGGCCCGGAGGAAGTGGTCCTGTCACACAGGAGGCTTCTGCAAACACCCGAGCAGTGGCAGAAACGGTTCCACATTTCCGCCGGCGCTGCTGCTGTTCTCGTGCCGACAGGAACTGTGGAAGCCATGGAGGCAGCTCCCCTACCCGAGAAGCAGCAGAAACGCTTCTACACTTCCTGCTGGCGCGAGAACAGCAGCAGCGCCGCGCAGGGCACTATTAAAGGCAAGTTCCCCCCCCCGCCCTCCCCCCCAGCATGTTTTAACCCCTGCCCTCCCCCCCAGCATGTTTTAACCCCCGGCCTCCCTCCCCCAGCATGTTTTAAACTAGGTCTAAATTTGGGGGGAGGGGCTTAATTTCATTTCATGCCTAGAAAACATGCTGGGTCTTCTTATTGGTGGAGGCCATATTGTTGGAGAAACATGGTATTGACCTCATCCCTTTCCTAAGAGGCCTGTAGGGGGCGTGCACAAGCGCACCAACAAACCTACCGTCCCTATTGTTTCTTTTATTTCTTTTAATTTTTCTTATATGTATCCATGTATTCATAACTATGTTTTTACTTATACTATTATCTTGTAAGCAATTGACAAAAATAAATAAATAAAAAATAAAAATATTCTACTGGAGATCCACTGAAGAGTCTGTTTATTCTCTAGACCCTTGTTCCCAGAATGTTGGAAAAGAAGACTCAGAGTTCTGCTTGGATAAATTTTCAGCCACACCTTGATTTAACCAGCAATATTTGTGCAACTTAACTTTTGTTAGTTTTTATTCTATTTAGCTTGAAAATCATGAAGATGAGAAATACCTGAAGATAAAAAAGCCTGTTTACTTGACCCTTGCTCTCTCTTACTAAGCTCACTAAGTCAAGACCACACTAATCCTATCTGTGGTTAAAATGATGTTTTTTTGTGGAATTATTTATTTATTTATTTATTTATTTATTTATTTATTTATTTATTTATTTATAAAATTTCTATACCGCCCTTCTCCCTAGGGACTCAGGGCGGTGTACAGCCAATCCAAACCCCAACAGTAATACAAAAGTTAAAAGAAGATTAAATTAAATATTGGCCGAATAAGAAAAAACCCACCCCACACCCTTAAAACCCCAATTTAAAATTACAGAGCAAATGGAGACAAGTTAAAAACCACCTCAGCCCAGGCCGGCCTGCTCAAAAAGCCAGGTCTTCAGCGCGCGCCTGAAGGCCCTCAGGTCCGTGCCGGTACGTAGTTCCAGCGGCAGAGTGTTCCAGAGGGCAGGGGCCGCCACAGAGAAGGCCCTATCCCTCGGGGCCGCCAGGCGACACATGGTGGCCGATGGGACCCGGAGAAGGCCCTCCCTGTGTGAGCGCACCGGCCTGCTGGAGATCACTGGTAGGATGCGGTCCTGCAGGTAACCTGGCCCAATGCCATCGATCGCCCTAAAGGTCAAAACTAGAACCTTGAAGCGAACCCGGAGAGCCACCGGCAACCAATGCAGCTCGCGCAGGAGAGGCGTCACGTGGGCGCTACGCGACGCCCCCATGATCACCTGCGTGGCCGCATTTTGCACCAGTTGGAGTCTCCGGGTGCTCCCCGCAGGGAGCCCCATGTAGAGGGCAGTCCGTGTTACTAAAAGGAAGAAATGGTGAAACTTTTCTCAATCCAGCCAATCAAATTAAGGGGCTTGAATTAAGGTGATCACTAAGAGAGTGGTCTAACCAGCCCACCTGAAAGTAAGGATCATTTAAACTAATTTCAATCAAGCTTTTAGCTATATTAATATAATAGCTCTTGCTGCTCTTGAAATTAACAAAACAAGATACAGCAAGGATCGTCTCATATCATTATGGGTTCCTACACACAATGTTGCCTATTTTTCTTCTAAGAAAGGAAGAAGTATGCTTGCATGGGTTTAGGAACAGCTCAAGATAGAACCAGAACATCAGCTAAACACTGATACATATAGATTTCTAGAATCAGAATTAGAATATGACTGCAATTATAGCTGCATAATTGTTATATAATTATAACAATTATAGCTGCATAATTGTTCTGAAGAATAGGAGAGAGACATCAATATGATTAATCTAGCTTATGGATATATGTAAATTTTGTAGGAGGACCTGTCTATGTAGCATAAACACTATTGACACCATCACATAGGGGCTTTTGCACTGGCCTTATCAATAAAGTCGACAAAATTTCACTATCCCTTTCTTAACATATTATAGATCATAATGAAATTCTTTTTCTTGATTTTCTCATTTTTGCACACAATGTTGTTAGATTGCCTGGGAACAATTAAAATTTACAAACTTTTTGGGGTCTTCAGAGTCTATCCATCTTTAATCAATAAGAAGAAGCTTACAGTACTCTGTTAGCAATCTTAGTTTTGATTATCTTTTATCTTAAGTTTCACCATTATTGAAATGGGTGTAATTTTTCTTGAAAGTATTTAACACTGGTTTGTGACTGAAATAAAGATTTGATTGAATGACTGAGATCTGTAGGGAACAGCATCACCTACCCTCAGGGAAAACAGATAAGAAAGAGTCAAAACTGAAAAACATAGTGCTCAACAAAGGAAAAAGCCTTCTAGGTGACTGTCAATGAGACTTGGGAAAAGAATCCAAAGAGTTTTATTTTCATAAATTTCAGTTTCTAACAGCCAGAACTAGAAAAATGGTTCTGTACTGGCACTGGACCCTATCCTCATTTCTCTTTGCAGGAAGTCCTTTTTCATCTTGTTCATTCTTGACACAACATCCTTCATTCAACTTCTGACTACTTATAATTGAGTATGCTTGTTTTTAGTCATCTGACCTAAAGCTTGCTGTTGACTGAATGAGCTGGTGCTTCTGAGCCAGGACAACCCTTAAATAGAACACCAGTATGTGAAGTAAATATTGCTGAGAGAGGAAAAGATAGATATTGGCCTATTAAGACAAGATCTTGCAAAGCTGTGTAGTAGGTGTGTCTGAATTATGTGTCCAGCATGGGGAAACATCTGATCCCAACATCTGATAGTAAGAAAACAAGCAAAACTGCAAAGTTATTTTGAATAACAACTTGCTGTGTTACTCTGGACCTTGGATTCAAGTTTTATGATTTGTATACTTATGTGCCCACAAAAATAACATCAATACTTTAGCCTTAGCTATTTACTGAGCATAAGATGCTGAGGGCTAGCCCCAATTTAAAATGACTTCAACTAAGCTAAAGTATAGCTTAAGGCTATGCAATGATCTTTAGGGAGAGCATTTCCATTCCTAAAGCTTAAAACAAATCAACATTCCTAGAAGAGTCTCACTGAGACCAAGCTAGTGTACTCTGCTGGACGAAGAAATGTTATTTCTGACAGCCTAACAAAACAACAGTGTGCATATCACATCACATCAAAAACCCTTTTGTTAAGCAAGGTGAGCAACTAATGCCCCCCCTCAATATGTTGTTAATGCAGATGTTGCATCTTGAGAATAACCTGCTTCCGTGAAATGAAGTGCTTCATCAAGGAGTATTGCTACTGATCCACGCTTATTTTCAGCTGTATAGATCAAGTGACAAGCTTAAACATGATTGCTATATTTCCCCCCACCCTCTTTGAAATTATAGTCTGCTGATGGGAACAAATATGGGCTGTTCTGTGAAATGCTTAAATTGTAGCATTCCTCTACTACATTACAAATGGTTTCATATTTCATTTTAATATCCTGCCTTTCCTCCAGGAGCTCAACACACCTTTTACATATGATTCTCTCTTCATGCATTCCTACAACATTAAATCATAATAAGTCAAGTTAAAAACAGTGGCTAAACCCAAATTATCCCATGAGTTTCCGTGATTGAGGGTGAGCTTATTGTGACTCAGAAAGTGAATATATCTTGTAAGAACTGTTCCCTTCCATAATTCAATCATTGTTTTCAAGACTATTCCCGTGCTTTCCTGCTGGAATGAGAGAGGCAGACAACTGCTCATATTACAAATGCAGCTTTTGGAAGCTCAGTATTGCACTCTGTGTAATATCAGATATGTTTATCCTAAAGTCCACTTTGCACAGGAAGAATATTTGGCACCTTCCCTTCTATGCAAAGACCCTGGAAGAGAACAATCAAGTGACCTGTTACTTCTTTTAAATAATTAACCTAGTATGGTTAAAAAATTCATACTATCAGGATTTGTAATAATTCTTGAGACCAGATAATGTATGTGCAAAACAGAAAAATATAAGTTGTTCAAGCAAGGGTTTTTCCAAACTGTAATGCTCCATAAAGTGGCAAAAATGTATTTGAAAGACCCTTCCCTATACATTTTATGAAGGTTAAGGTGAGGAAGAAAAAAGGTATGACTTATTTTAATTGTATTTTGATCTGCAAGTCAAAAATGATAAAATCTTACTTTATAAAGAAACATTGAAAATAAGCAAAAAAAAAAACTTTTAACCCATATTTTTAAACAGAAAATATGAGCTCATTTACTTGTGCAGAATTCCTGAAATCTGAATGTCAATTTGAAAACATCTACCGTATTGTAATCACTCAACAAAAAACAAGAAACTGATTTACTTTGTATCAGCTTGCTTAAACTATTTTGCAAAACAATGCCGTACGTTTGACTTCTCTCCCCTAAATTTAGCTGCCTTGAAATAACATGGTTGTCACCCAACTTCCCTCATATCATAATTCCCTCGCAAGGTATAAACATCAGGGCTTTGAACAGAATCTTTGTGCCCTCCAAAATGATTAAAAGGCCAACTAGGCAATAGTATTTGTTGTTTTAAATATGTAGTCTCTATTAACATTTTGGAATGATACATTGCTTTACATTAACCAGTTTCTTTTTGTTATCATGTACCTTGATTTATCTTGATTGCTATTTTTTACTCAATTTCTGTATTTTGCATAATATTCCTCAAAAAGGAATATAGTGTGGCATGCACATAATCTATATATCTATAATCAGTAGTCTATTATCCATTCCTTTGGCTAAGACTTTTATCAAGTTTCTTATAGTGTAAATTCTAGGAAAGATGTGACCAAGTTTTGCCTCTAATTTTTCATGATGCAGCTGATGAATTTAGTATAGAGAAAGACAGTGGTCTTAAACAGATAAAGGGTTTTTTTCTACATAGTTTCCCACTCTGGGAAATGAATTGGCAGGAGTAGAGAACCTGTGGGATCTTATGTATGGTAGTAGAGCAAACTAGATTATTTGTGGCTGAAAACTAAACTGGATTTAGGAAAAATCGGTTGCTAAAGATTCACCATTCCAGCATTGGTGAAATACTCTTAAACAGACATTATGAGGATGATGGTAAGATAATGGAATATGAGAGAGGACTTTGCCTGGATGAATTGTGTCCACTTTACTAGAAATGGAGAAAAGAGTCAAAAGACAGAAGACCTGCCTGAAATGTTAGGAACTCATGAGTGTTGCTAGTGTAGATGGATGACAGTGTGAAATCCAGACTTCACAATGTGTCCATTGAAATTTCTTTTGTCTTTTTCTTTTGTTACCAGGCAGATTCTCTGTGACCAGACTAAATGATGTCTGAGTTTTTCTCCAATCCTATGGTTCTATAAATTAGCTTTATATAATTCAAAATTAAATAATCAAATAAAAATGGACTTTCAAATGGCTGAACGATGACACCCAAAGAATGCTGATTAATGGCTCTACTTCAGCATGGAGTAGCATTGAATGGATTATCATAGGGTTGTCTGCTTAGCTTTATGCTATCAATGACTGGGATGAGGGGTTTGAGGGACAAATGCAAAATTTGCATTTGACACAAAGTCCAACAACTTCAGGTATAGGACCAGATCTTCTAAATTCTAAACACAAAGCCTGGCATAGCCATGTATACACATGTATATGAACAGTATCATCTAAATTCTAGCTGAGAACCTTCATTTCTTTTTTTTTCTTTTATATGTTTTATTGATAAAATTTTAAAAATACATAAAATACATAAAAATTCCATATTTATCTGAATAGCGAGTTGTCTGGGCTCAGTTAGTTTTAAATAGAAATACAACATTAATCATAATAGTAATCATAATAGACATATCAATATTAATAGCAAAATACTAATACAATTAGTTTATCCATCTTACAAAATTTTATTATCTTTTTGGTCTTTTTAGATTCTAACCTCTGTTTCTGTTAGTTAACTATTGGTAGAACAAGTCCCACATTAAAAAGTATTTTGTTTTTTCTTTTTTTTAAGTATTAAAAAAAAGCCGGTGGGGCCTCGGGGACTGCTCAGGAGTTCTTGGCTTCCATGACAGCCTTGGGCCTGACCCAATTAATTAAGGAACCCACGCATACTGGGGGTCACATTCTGGATCTGGTTTTTGTCTCTGGACAGTGGCAGGATGATCTAGGTGTTGGGGATGTTTCTGTTGAACCCTTGTCATGGTCAGATCATTCGCTCCTTAGGCTAGACTTCCAGGCCGCTCCTCCCCATCGCAGGGAGGCGGACCAAATACGTTGGTACCGCCCCAGGCGCCTAATGGATCCAGATAGGTTCCTGATGGAGCTTGGGCCATATCCCGACATTCGGACTCACGACTCAGTGGGGGACCTAGTCGCCACCTGGGAAAGGGTGGCGGCTGGGGCCCTGGACCGGGTTGTGCCCTTGCGGCCTCTGACCCGGCGCCGCTCTCGCTCAGCCCCCTGGTTTTCCGGGGAGCTGAGGGAGATGAAGCGCCGGAAAAGACGCCTGGAGAGTATTTGGAGGACTACTCGCTCCGGACCTGACCGAACACTTTTACGGTCTTTTATTAAGACCTATTTAGTGGCGATAAGGGTGGCAAGGCGTCTTTACTTTTCCACCCTTATTGCGTCCGCAGGAAACCGCCCGGCTGCCCTGTTTAGAGTGACCCGCTCCCTCTTAGAAGGGGGAGCGCGGGAGGACCCCTTGCAGGGACAGGCTGAGGATTTTTCACAGTTCCTGGTGGATAAAATCACTCAGATCCGGGATGGCTTGGACTCCGAATGGGCAGCTCTGGGTGGGGAATCGGGGGCGGAATTTGGAACAGTCATTTGGGACGAGTTTGATCCTGTGACCCCCGAGGACGTGGACAGGTTACTGCGGGGACTGAATGCGACCACATGTTTATTGGACCCGTGTCCCTCCTGGCTGGTGTTGGCCACCCGGGAGGTGACACGAGGTTGGTTCCAGGGCATTATTAACGCTTCCTTGAGTGAGGGATATCTACCCCGCCGCCTTGAAAGAGGCGGTGGTGAGACCCCTCCTCAAGAAACCGTCCCTGGACCCAACTTTGTTATCTAATTATCGTCCTGTCTCCAACCTTCGTTTTATGGCGAAGGTTGTTGAGAGTGTGGTGGCACAACAGTTTCCCCAGCACCTGGATGAAGCTGTCTATTTGGATCCACGCCAATCGGGCTTCAGGCCCGGGCACAGCACAGAGACGGCGCTGGTCGCATTGGTGGATTATCTCTGGAGGGCCCGTGACAGGGGTTATTCCTCTGTCCTGGTCCTCCTAGATCTTTCGGCGGCTTTTGATACTGTCGACCACAGTATCCTATTGCAGCGGCTGGGGGGGTTGGGGGTGGGAGGCACCGTTATGCGGTGGTTCTCCTCCTTCCTCTCTGACCGCTCGCAATTTGTGTTGGCAGGGGGGCAGAGGTCGGCCCCGAGGCCCCTGGTTTGCGGGGTGCCTCAGGGGTCGGTGCTCTCGCCCCTCCTGTTCAACATATATATGAAGCCGCTAGGTGAGATCATCCGTGGCTTTGGGGTAGAGTTCCATCAGTACGCTGATGACACCCAGCTGTACATCTCTACCCCGGGCCACCCTGATGAAGCCGTCGAAGTGATGGCCCGATGCCTGGAGGCCGTGCGGTGTTGGATGGGGCGGAACAGGCTTCAGCTCAACCCATCTAAGACTGAGTGGCTGTGCTTCCCGGCACCCCGATACAGCCGGCTGGTTCCATCGCTGGCTGTGGGGGGGGAAATTCTTGCCCCCACAGAGAGGGCCCGCAATCTGGGTGTCCTCCTGGATGTACGGCTGTCATTGGAAGATCATGTGGCGGCTGTCGCCAGGGGGGCTTTTGGACAGGTCCGTAGGATCTACCAGTTGCGGCCCTTTCTGGATCGGGATGCGCTTCGCACGGTCACTTCCGCCCTGGTGATCTCCCGCCTAGACTATGCCAATGCTCTCTACATGGGGCTTCCCTTGAAGAGCATCCGGAGGCTCCAGTTGGTGCAGAATGCAGCCGCGAGGGTGGTAATGGGGGCACCTAGGGGCTCCCATGTTATGCCACTTCTACGCGCGCTGCATTGGCTCCTGGTGGCCCTCCAGGTGCGCTTCAAAGTCTTGGTCACTATCTTTAAAGCGCTCCATGGCTCGGGACCAGGTTACTTGCGAGACCGCCTCCTGCCACCATCGGCTTCCCACCGACCGGTACGCTCCCATAGAGTGGGCCTCCTCGGGGTGCCGTCGGCTGGACGGCTGGCGACCCCAAGGGCGCGGGCCTTCTCATTGGGAGCACCCCCTCTCTGGAATGAATTACCCCCGGAGGTAAGGGCCGCCCCCGATCTCATGGCCTTCCGTCGGTTGCTCGGGTTTTAATCTTTTTAATACTTGTTTATATTTTATTAGAGCCATATTGTATTTCAGTTTTTAAATTTTAATATTTTATGCTGTCTCATACTTTGTACCTTGTATATGTGTTTTTATTGGCTGTTCACCGCCCCGAGTCCCTTCGGGGAGAGGGGGCGGTATATAAATCAAATAAATAAATAAATTAATTAATTAATTAATCTATCCATCTTAGCACATTCTAATATTTTTAATAACACTTTCATGTGTAGGGATCTCTTTATTTTACCATTGTTGTGCAAACACAATTCTTGCTGCCGTTAATACACGTAACCTTCATTTCTAAATTCCACCACCACCACCACCACCATCATCACATCCTCCTCCTCCTCCTTTTTCTTTCTCATTTATTATCTCTCCATCCACCCATCTCACAAATTAATCAGACATTGCACTATTACATACATATCAACCTTTTCAAAGAGTAATTTGCATTTATCTTATTTGAATGAAGTTGTCAAATTTCATATTCAGAAGGAATGAACCTTCAATTGTTCTTCTGGGAGGATTATTTAATAAATTTTGAGCAACAATAGCCCTCTTGAAATTTTAATTCACATTTGAAAAAACATTCTTTATTATCACCCTATTTGCTAAACATCAAATAGATTATGTAATGATTAGCATTTGGTGGCATTAACCCATGACAAAATATTTCACAAGAGGAGTCTATAGAAGTGACAGTAGCCCAAATTAGATCTGGAAAGATAATAACTCAGAGGATCCTCCACTTTTAAAACAAGCAAATAAAAATAATTAATTACTCTTATTCTGTCCACAGTTTTAGCTCTATTTGATTACCAGTAATTGGTAGGTTCATTCTTTTTCCTTTTTCAGTTGGTCACTTCATTTCCACACTTCATCTTTCATATATACTACTTTGTGTTTAATCATTTATTATGCAATTCTCCAAACAAATTTACTCAGAAATAAATTTATATAAATCAAATGCTACCTAGTCCAACCAATGAACCTAGTTTTAATAATAATTCTTCCTATGAGCATAATTAAATCAGAATATAAATATTTATATAGAAACACACACATACGAAAAACACTCCCCTTGCTTATAGAAAAGTCAGTTCAGTCAGATGTCCTAGATTACTTTTCATCTCAAAGAACATAAGAAATGAATTCATGCCAGAGTTCACATTCATACCCAGTTTGTCCTTTTACATATCATAAACCAAACTTCAAGTCAACAAATAATAGTGCTTCATTAGGAATATGTTTGATCATAAAACCTCTAACTAATGTCAAAAAGAATTCCAGTTGGCAGACTAATTATAAAATACATCTTCAGTTTCTCTGTTTATTTGCTTTTCATCTCAAAAATATGTTAGATTAAAGCCATTTTGGAAACTGAAACAATCCTTTTTTTAATTTTTATTTATTACTGAAAAATTAGAATTTTTTTTATTCATATACAGGCGAAACTCAAAAGATTAGAATATTGTGCAAAAGTTCATTTATTTCAGTAATGCGCCTTAAAAGGTGAAACTAATACAGTATATGAGATGGACTCATTACATGCAAAGCAAGATAGTTCAAGCGGTGATTTGTCATAATTGAGATGATTATAGCTTACAGCTCATGAAAACCCCAAATCCACAATCTCAGAAAATTAGAATATTACATGCAATCAATAAAACAAGGATTGTACATAGAACAATATCAGACCTCTGAAAAGTATAAGCATGCATATGTACTCAGTACTTGGTTTGGGCCCCTTTTGCAGCAATTACTGCCTCAATGTGGCGTGGCAGTGCCTATGGCACTGCTGAGGTATTATGGAAGACCAGGATGCTTCAATAGCGGCATTCAGCTCTTCTGCATTGTTAGGTCTCATGTCTCTCATCTTTCTCTTGGCAATGCCCATAGATTCTCTATGGAGTTCAGATCAGGCGAGTTTGCTGGCCAATCAAGCACAGTAATCCCACATTCATTGAACCAGGTTTTGGTGCTTTTGGCAGTATGGGCAGGTGCCAAGTACTGCTGGAAAATGAAGTCAGCATCCCCATAAACTCGTCTGCAAAAGGAAGCATGAAGTGCTTCAAAATCTCCTGGTAGATGGCTGTGTTGATCCTGGACTTAATGAAGCACAGTGGACCAACACCATCAGATGACATGGCTCCCAAAATCAACACAGACTATGGAAACTTCACACTGGACTTGAAGCATCTTGCAGTATGTGTCTCTCCATTCTTCCTCCAGACTCTGGGTCCTTGGTTTCCAAATGAGATGCAAAAGTTGCTCTCATCAGAAAAAAGTACATTGGACCACTGAGCAACAGACCAGTTCTGTTTTTCTTTAGCCCAGGTAAGACGCTTCTGATGTTGTTTGTTGTTCAGGAGCGGCTTGACAAGAAGAATACGATATTTGAAGCCCATGTCCAGGATCTGTCTGTGTGTGGTGGCTCTTGATGCCCTGATTCACTCCTTGTGAAATTCTTCAACACTTTTGAATGGCCTTTTCCTGACAATCCTCTCCAGGCTGCGGTCATCCCTGCTGCTTGTGCACCTTTTTCTTCCACACTTTTCCCTTTCACATAACTTTCTATTAATGTGCTTTGATACAGCACTTTGGGAACATCCAACTTCTTTTGCAATTACCTTCTGAGGCTTTCCCTTCTTATGGAGGGTGTCAATGATGGTTTTCTGCACAACTGTCAGGTCAGCAGTCTTTCCCATGATTGTGATTCTTACTGAACCAGACTGAGAGACCATTTAAAGGCTCAGGAACCCTTTGCAGGTGTTATGGCTTAATTAGCTGATTAAAGTGGGACACTTTGACCCTAGACTATCGAACCTTTTCACAATATTGTAATTTTCTGAGATGGTGGGTTTGGGGTTTTCATGAGCTGTAAGCCATAATCATCTCAATTATGACACATCACGGCTTGAACTATCTTGCTTTGCATGTAATGAGTCTATCTCATATATTAGGTTCACCTTTTAAGTTGCATTACTGAAATAAATGAACTTTTGCATGATATTCTAATTTTTTTAGTTCACCTGTAGTATAAAATTATGTCAAATGCTTTGGATATCAAAGTAACACTATGGAATAATTTGTTTCACATTAGTTGGTACCAGTAACCATATATTCTAATCTTAAGGGTATTTCTTCCATAATAAAATTTAATTTTATATATGAGTACAATATATAAATCTGAAAGTAATGAAAACGTATTCAAGTTTATTTTGTACAATGAATTGCACATCCTTTTGGGTAGAATTCTTGTTTTAATTACATTTTATGACACTACAGTAATCTGTTCAATATTGAAAATTATAGAATTAAAAAGCTAAATCACTGCAGGTACAGTATTTGTAATTTTTTATGTTCTTACATATCAAACTTAAATACATTTTTGCAACTGTTTTCACAAAACTATGTCAAAATAGACTAATAATTAAGAATAGAGAAGATGTGTCTCTATGTCCCTGGTCTTTTTCAAGAATTACAGGATCAAATAAAGTATCTTTCCACCTTGAACTTCAATCTAATAGGCACTCTTAAGATATTCCATAATGTCATATTAAATGGGATTAATTTTTTTTTGTAAAACACAGACAATATAGAAAACAGAGAAGTGCTTTTTGGAGATATAATGTGGGAACTGGGGATAGTTAAAAATTCTATTATAGGCATTATATTCTTATGAATACTATTTAAAGTTCATTAACTAGAAAAATGATGGCATGAAATCTATATTAGGGACAGTCCTTGGGGAGAAATGGATGTAAAAAGGTTATATTAAATGGAACAAGCAATTTCAAGGCATTTGGCAGTTAAATTTTTGTGGGTTTTTACCTTAAAAAAACTTCTACTGACTTTCATGTAAATTACTTCTTAACATTTTTGTTATCTGTTACCTGTCATTTCCAAACAGGCATGAAAAGCTTCCTTATCTTAAAACTTAAAAGAAACTGCTTCAACTCAGTTTCAATAGTATAAAGCAATTAATAAGTGTCATATAATAGGTTATAGAAAGCACAGATGTGATTCATTGGCATAAGTCGTCTCACATTCTAACTTTAAAAAACAATGCAAACAGAGCTAAAATGCAACTTTAATTTTCCCTTAAAGAACTGTCTTTCCTGTAAGTTGCTACAACATGTAGATATAAAGGAGAAAATGTTTTCCCCTCCTTTCTCTATTTTTTTGTTTTTGTTTCATATCTCTTATGATTTTGTTTTGCTTCTTTTCTGCAATTGCTCCTGTCTAAGGAATGAAAAAAAGTTTTGGGCATAAATTGCTGAGCTTTTCCCAATGGAACCTTTATGTTACGAACAACTGCAAAACAGTCATCTCCTTGTCAATACTTGAGCAAGGGACTGAGTTGGCAATAAACTAGGCACATCATATCTTCTATTTCAAAGATCATATCTGTACCATTATAGCAATGTTTCTTTGTTTAGGTCTAGATTCCAGAATATAGAACAATATGATTTTTGGGCTCTTTGCAAACCCAGTCTACATTTTTATGCATAGTAGCATTTCCCCCAAAATAGCCCCTTATCCAGGAACTACTGGTTTGGACCGGTTCAGGTGAAACAGTAGTTCCTGTGATCATTTGCCCCCATCCACCTGCCACTGCTCTTTCCTGTTCTCTATTTCCTTGTTTTGGAGCACAGCTGATTCACACGGCAGAGTGGTTTTGCTGTGCCCCAACTGTTTTACTCACCGGGGCTGCAGTAGAAGGTAAGTATTATATCTGAAAATGGGCTTTTTAAAAGGGTGGGCATGCATGCGAAGCACACTATCACCAAACCGGTTGTTACACCGGTTGAATTGCATTGCTGCCCTTATCGCTATTGACAGTAGCAAAGGGAAGTATGAGCCAACAATCAACACAACAACATGTAAACCCATCCTGATTGGGACTGCAGTTATTGATGGTAGTTTGGAGACAATCTTCTCAGATCAGAACCATTACTAATGGTGAAATTTTCAGCAGAAGGAAGAATAAACATTTGCATGTCTTGATTATATGTATATCCAATATTCCAGGTATAGGTTTGACTTTAAGACCTATGTTTGTGTTTTAACGATTAAGACATATTATAATTGATGTTCAAGAACATCTGTCTCAGCTTCTATATACTCCACTCTAGGGATTTCATTGACAGTTGTGAGTTTCAGCCATATATCAATTTCAGCTGATCATTTCAACCTGTTTTAGGAAAACTATGGTTACTTCTGAATCCATAAGACATTCTACAGCTGCACTGTTCATGAGTGAGTACCTGCTAAATACTTTGTTTTGAAGCTTTCCATTTTAGCTCATTGGCAGCCATCTGGCTTCTTACATTTGGCTTTATGACCTTCATTTTTTTCCTGTTGAGCTCTTACCTGCTAATATGCCCAAGCTATGTACAGTACCAATTCAAAATCCTCCCTTGAGAATTCATTGGCAAGCCTTTGTGAAATGGACACAAAAAAACTTCCTGTTCCTCTCCAAGAACTAGTTTGAAATTTTCCTCTTCCTTCACAACCATGTGTGCAATTTTTGTACTGAAAATACTGTCAAATTGAGGCTATAGTTTACACAGTTATAGTGAGCACAGTTACCTCTGCCATAGTCTTCTTTCTTAAGTTAGGGCTATATGAGAAGATGCTCATGCTTCTTCTACCTAATCAACTGTAAACTGAAGCAAGTGTGAAAAATAATTAGAGAGTGTTCCTTCATTGCCATAAATATCATATAGTGAAATAGGTCTTCTTGATTGAATGAAATTAAATTGTCTCCTCTATAAGTGAAATTCTTTGTCATGTCCTTCTTAAAACTTGGATAACTTATATTTTTTAAGTCATAAAGAACTTTAATATGTATTCATCAGATTCTTTGATCAGATAATTCTTAACTTGTTTCCATATGAATAGCTTGTTACCATAGGAAACCTGGCTATCAATGACAGCATTAGCCAGGTACAATTTCTTAGTATATGTACCTAAATTGTTCAATAGTTGCATTATGTTCTACATTTGTCTTGATGTTCTACTATTTTCTAAAATCTTTGACAGTTCTTTCATTTTTATCTTCTTTGTGATGTCAAATGTAAATTAAAGCCAGAATTTTATTTAAATGTTAAAAGGATTTTCTACTAATAAACCACACTATTCACAGGGATTCTCAAACATTCAATTTTTCAGAAATGTAAATGTCTCTCCCAGGCAGAAGCATTCATTCAAGAACAGATGGCTGTTGTTCTGTACTTCGTCAGCTGCCCAGTTCTTCTCCACTCCAAAATCCACAAATTCACTGCTGTCCATCTTTTCTCAGCAATTTTTCTCAGCAAGTAGCATTAAGCTACAGTATAGAATACTACAAAACACTCCCCCCCGTCCCCGAGAAATCCAGCAACATAATTAAAGGCAATTGTATCCTTTTACAAATACATGGTTAACGTGTGAACTCTGGTTAGATATCTATCTTCGTTTAGAATATAATAATAATTCAGATTTAAATCAATCAGCTAAAACATTTTTAGAAGTTAGCAATTTTTAGATCAGTATGAACCAGTGGTGGGATGCAAAATTTTTTTACTACCGGTTCTGCGGGCATGGCTTGGTGGGCGTAGCAGGGGAAGGATACTGTAAAATCTCCAGTCAGAGGTGATATTTGCTCATTCTTCAAACTACTCCAAACTTCCGCTACCGTTTCTTCAGAACTGGTCAGAATCTGCTGAATACCACCTCTGGTATAAACTATATCTTTATCATAAAATTATTCAATGTAAATTATGTATTTTTAACATAATGTCCTATAAAATCTATTCTTACTAAGAATAATGTATCATGTTATCCAACAAAGAATCA
The DNA here is from genome assembly GCA_023653725.1 of Bungarus multicinctus. Taxonomy (NCBI): domain Eukaryota; kingdom Metazoa; phylum Chordata; class Lepidosauria; order Squamata; family Elapidae; genus Bungarus; species Bungarus multicinctus. The sequence continues at coordinate 86,580,943 of CM042834.1, forward strand.
TACCTGGCCTCATTATCTTAAGCACAAAGAACTATAAAGAACGATTGCTGGAACTGGGTATGTCTAGTTTGATGAAAAGACGCACTAGTGGTAACATGATTGGAATGTTCTAATATTTCACGGGTTGCCACAGAGAAGAGGGAGTCAAACTATTCCTCAAAGCACTTGAGTGCGGGACAAGAAGCAATGAATGGAAACTAATCAAGGAGGGGAGCAACCTAGAACTAAGAAGAAATCTTCTGACAGAACAATTAATCAGTGGAATAACTTGCTTCCAAAAATTGTGCGTGTTCCAACACTGAAAGTTTTAAAGAAGACATTGGAAAACAACCATTTGTCTGAAATGGTGTAGGGTTTCCCGCCTGAGGTAGGAGATTGGACAAGTCCTCCAAGGTTCCTTCCAATTTTGTTATTCTAATTTTAATTCTAAGCACATTTTTATATGGTAAAACAATAAGTTACATATCTTCTGTAATATTTTTTGCCTTTGAATTTGAGGAGAAAATTAGCTATCATTAGGAAACTTATTCACTAAAATTTTTCATTTTATTAATCTCTGTCAAAATAGACATTTACATTTCTCAACAAGCCAATCCAATCTGATAGTAATCCACAAACAGTAACCTACCCTGATGCTAGGTCTTCCAATGTGAAATTTTTTTAAAAAATTGAAAGTAAGCAATGCAGATAACATAGTTTCTCTTTGAACAAACCCATGTAAAGAACATATTGATATGTTTGGGAAAGTGAGGCATCTTAAGCAAAAATAAAATTGGGTGCAAACATAGCATAGGTAAAGGGGAAGACCTGGCTGTAATGCTCAATTTATTAATGAAAAATAGGGAAGGGTCATAATAAAACATACAAATTCCTTTCGCAATTCCTCTTAACATGCCATAGTTAAAAAGTTTATCATGTTCTGTACTTCTGGAACTTATGAAATTATGCACAAAAAGATTTATGTGCTAGTTGTATTAGAGTTACAGCCAAGTTGATTAGCTGGGATTAATTGGAATTACTCATCTATAACATGACTGTGAACACAAAATGCACAGTATTTTTTTCCACTTCCCTAGGGCACACACTTGGAATGTTAAGAACAGAATGCTATCTGCCACCTCATCTATCCTTCCCTCCCCACCCAAAAATAAATAAATAAATCCCACCTCTATTTTCTTTTATCCTTTGTCTAGGTCAGGTGAGCCCATTTTAAAACTAAGAACTAAAACCCTGTCAATTTGGTTTGGGAAGAAAACTTATTAGACCCTTTCCAAGCTCAGTTGTTATTCTTAAGAATAAAAATAATACCGGAGGTTGGAGGATAGCTTTGCTGCATATCAGCTTTCTCACTTTTTAAATTAAAGTATTTTCAACCTAGAAGTTCAGGCTGTATATAATTGCCCTGGATACCATGTTGAGAACTTGAGGGTTAAATATTCAGTATCGGAATATGTTTGATTGAAAGATAAACTCAAAAATTCAGAAACGAAAAAGACACAGAATCTGAACTAGCATTTTACTTCTCTCCTGACAAGTCAAAAGGTTTGAGGTCAGGGCAAAAATAATGCTTATAATTATAGCTGAGAATAGAGTACAGGAAAAAATACTGAAAGAAGGAAGAACAACAGCTCTAAATTTAGAACATTGTGCAATAAAAAGGGCAGAACAATGCCATGCAGTAGATAAATTTAGGAAAAAGTAAAATCTGGAACTGCTTTATAAATATTATCTGCATTTCAAAAATGCAGTTTAATCTTGTGGTTAAGACAGTAGGATAGAATGCAGGAGCCCAGGAGTTCAACTCCCGTCTTAGCCATGAAAGCCAGTTGGCTGATTTCAGGCCAGACATTCTCTCTTAGCCTAAATCCTCCTCACAAGGATTGTTGTAGCAGTAGGGAAAAGAGGAAGACGTGTTGGTTATGTTTGCCGCCTTGAGTTATTTATAAAAAATAATAGAGTAGGATGTAAAATAAATAAACAAAAATAGTACAGAATAGGTTTAACTCAGGGATGTCAAACTCGCATCCTCAGGGCACTGTCAGGTGATATATTGGGACTTTTCCATCCTTCACTAAACCAGGTATGGGCATGACCAGTGCATGACGCATCCGGACCGTGGGCTGCAAGTTTGACAACCCTAGGTTTAACTGAACGTACTGTTTTTTCTCCACTTATGAATGTCAGTTAAAGATTATAATATCTTTCAGGTGCAATGACATTCTAAATTATACTAAAAACTGTTGGTAGAAAAAAGGAAAGAAGGTCAAAAGCAAGTAGAACTGATTACACATATTTGGAATATGGTTCTTCTTTCCCAAAGCATTTTAGCTAGATTTATCAGATTATTGACATTTCAAGTTTCATCTCAGAGACTCAGAGAGTCCAGAGTACAAAAGACTCTTAGTACTCTCCACAATTATAACTTTACAGTCCCTAAATCACTGGAAGTTATCTGCTACATACTAGGATCCTCTAGTGAAGTGGTATCCATTTGTCCTTCCACTGATGTAGCTGTCTAAAGGCCCGAGTGTAGGACAAAAAACAGAGGTTTTTAAACTCAACTCTTTGAAGAATGTTTATGTCACAGCAAGACAGAATAACCCTTTGTCTTAAGGCTGCATAATAGTTTTCTAGGTTTGGCTGCTGAGTTGCAAATGGATTTTAATTTGTTTATGAGTACTGGGATACACGCCTGATCAATACTGGATAGACTTCACTAGCATGATGCAGTAAATCTGAAGAAATGTCAATGAAGCTCAGAAAATATTCTGGATCAGCAAAAATAAAATATGAATGCCATTGGTGAACGTGCACAAATCTTTAGTGGTATAAAGAATAAAAGACTCCAATATTGTTGTTTTTTTAAATGTCAATGAAACCACACTGACTTCAGAATAACTAAACACAAGTTTGTTGCTTGTGCCTTTTAAAGACTTCTCAACACCTGGCTTTAGATAAAGAATAGCTAATCTTTTTGTAACCTGGAGTTTTATATGATTTGGTGGAGGTGAGGGACACATGGGCAAAGTGGATGGGACTGCATCATACATGTGGCCAAGGACATTTTTTTTTAATTTATTTATTTGGATAGTTTTGTGGGTTGGTTTTGTTTTTAAACATTATGAAATCTTTTCTTAAGGATTACACCATACTTTCTGTATTTTTCTCCAACAACCATGCAGTCAAAATTTGTCAATGTGATCAGAAGGATTGCATGAGATTGCATCTTATTACATCAATGGTTCCTTTATTGTATAATTTAAGCAGTCCTCTGTGTTGGATTATAATCTGTTGCACTTGCCCTTCAGAACAGCATACTCTTAAAGATTTGAAGATGGTTACCCTGTTTCCTTATTCATATTTAAGTTGGGCAACCACAGAAATCTCTCTCTTTCTCCTTTCTCTTTCCCCTTCTCCTCTGAGGTATCAATCTTCTTGCTTAAACAGAGGAAAACAATTTCCTCTTCTTCATAAATCACACTAGATCATGTTTGCATGTCATTTTAGACTTTATTCTGATACATCCTTTGGCATACCAAATTGCACAAATATAAAAATTGAAGTTCACAAACATGTTAGCTAGAAGAAAAAGAAGAGTTGGGAAGCTACTAGCCATACTTTTATTGTGCAATCATCATGCTTTCACTTGCTACATTCACTATCTAATATTTATAACATTCTCGTGTTTTCTTTCTGCTTTTTCTATTCACAAAAAAAAAGTTGTGAAGTAGAAAAAGAGATAGTACAAGTGCTCTAAGAATTTTCATTGCTAGTAATAGAAGCTCTCCATCTGAAAGTACAATAAAAAAAGAGAAAAAATTTCTCCATTGATGCTGAATCATTATTTTCTTTTTTGTATTACATCGGCTATTTCATTTACAATCCAGCCATAGTTATATAATTAATTTTAGATTAGTAATATAACTAAGCATATATACTGTCATTCAGGCAATTTAAATATTTTTTCTGTATCAATTCATGCAGCTTTCTAAACAATGCTATAGCTGTGCTGATTAAATATGATGCAGCACTTCTATACATTCATTCCAAACAATATTCCCATAAACTGGACTTTCAAACAGTACTTGGAAAGCATGAATCAGTACTAATTGCTTCACATTTGGCAGATGAAAATATCACAACATGGGAAAAGTTCTCCAGTGAACATCTGTGTAGGTCTCCCTGTGATGTAAGTTAGTCACTCAAACAATGTTTAAAAGCAGGAACTGGAAAAAAAAGTCACTATGAAGAAAAGCAACAGCTCTTTCCTATCTACCCAAAATGGATAAAATACAGATCATAGTATCTCCCAAAATGAAAAAAAAAAACCCACCACCACTAAAATGCTCTCTACATGGGGCTCCCTGCGGGGAGCACCCGGAGACTCCAATTGGTGCAAAATGCGGCCGCGCGGGTGATTATGGGGGCGTCGCGAAGCTCCCATGTGACGCCTCTCCTGCGCGAGCTGCATTGGTTGCCGGTGGCTTTCCGGGTTCGCTTTAAGGTTCTGGTTCTGACCTTTAAAGCGATCCATGGCATTGGGCCAGGTTACCTGCAGGACCGCGTTCTGCCGGTGATCTCCAACAGACCTGTGCGTTCCCACAGGGAGGGCCTTCTCCAGGTGCCGTCGGCTTCTATGTGCCGTCTGGTGGCCCCCAGGAGTAGGGCCTTCTCTGTGGGGGCCCCCGCCCTCTGGAATAGTCTGCCCCCAGAGATACGCACCAACACGGACCTGAGAGCCTTCAGACGAGCGTTAAAAACTTGGCTCTTTGAGCAGGCTGGCCTAGGCTGACACAAGATTTTAACTTTGTCTCTCGTTTTAATTGGTTTCGTATATTTGGGGTTTTAATTATTTATGGGGAGGGGTAAACTTTTTAAAATTTAAACACCCTAAATTATTTAATTCATTTTAATTTTTGTACAATGTATTGGGGTTATGATCGGCTGTGCACCGCCCTGAGTCCTTCGGGAGAAGAGCGGTATATAAGTATTTAAATAAATAAATAAATAAAGTAATATGGTGAAATCTAAGTAATATGGTGAATTCAAACCAGGCTATGAACATAGCAATCTACATAATATTAGTATCTGGAAACTAAGCTGGCCTCCTTGGTTTCTACTTTTAAAGTGGCATCAATTTTAATACAGCTGTCATATTTTTTCCAAGTGAGAAAAACTCTCAACTATTTAAAAAATTCCTTATGTTGCCTGTGGGATCAGCTGTTTCTTCCTCAGCATGAAATCCAATCGATGGGGACCACCACTGAGAATAATCTATATCTAGCACCACCTAACTGAACAAATGATATCAAATGGGCAAGAGCTTATTCATATGCATATATGAAATAAAATCTCTATTAAGATCCCAGACCAGCATAAGGAGTATGTGGCTCAATCACTTAAAAAGCACTGAAGATAGCCAATAGCATTTAGACTTACATACCACTTCACTGTGCTCTACAGCCCTCTCTAAGCAGTTTACAGTCAGCATAATATTGCCCCCAACAATCTGGGTCCACATTTTACCAGTCTAGGAAAGATGGAAGGCTCAGTCAACCTTGAGCCAGTGAGAATTGAACTTCTGGCAGTTGGCAGAATTAGCCTGTAATACTGCATTCTAACTACTGTGCCACCACAACTCTGAAACATCAGAATCTAACAAAAAATATGACAAAAACAGAAGATATTAAAACAGAAAATATACTTTAAAAGTTTATAAGAATATAAAAGAAGGGGTAGAAACACTAGGGATAGGGGGATATAAAACATTAATATCTGGGAGACTATATCATAATTACAGAGCATTCTAATATGGCAAACTAGACGCTAATTAAACCTTGTTTATGACACAGGTGATCCATATGATGAATTTTGAATGTTGCTGAATTGCATCTGTCAACACTGTATGTTGTAACAAGTGTGGGTTCTGAAAACAGAAGAGAGAGAGAGATTTTCTTGTGTGCCCCTGGGTATTTATGCAGTAATGGTAACACGGGGCTAGTGTAGATGTCTCTGTAAAAAAGGCACTGAAGAAGCAAATGCTCTGTTATTTCTGTGTTTCTAGAGTCACAGGTACATTATCTCTCCAGGTAAGGAATTTTCCTATATTGGTTGTAAGGACAGTTGAGGGGATTGTGTCAGAGTAAACATCCTCTGGTATTTAGTTAGGTATGTCACATGTGATATACCTGTTGGACTCGTGGCCAATAAAATGTGGGTCAGCTGGATCCAACTGATAATCTGTGTCTGTTTCATGCTCTTTAATGAACTCTTATTCTAGTGGTTTAAAATGTCAATATTTAATAAAAGCTTTTAATCATAACAGAAAAATAGCATTTTTGGACAAGAAGTACATCTAGGTGGCATTTTTGCCATTTTGCATCTGAGAGTGCTTGCTTTGAAAGAAAAACTAGCAAATTCACCTTGATTCAGAAATTAACTGAATTAACTCTAAATCTGGGGGGATAATAAGTTATCTTGTTTTGGTGTCCCTACCATTACTAATTAGAAGCAAATGTTAGAACACAACAATTTATCAAAATTGTCCAGGTGGTTTATTTTGGTTTCTCAGATTACAGAATGAAGAGATAACTGAAAATTTAAATATTTAATATTTTCATTTTTCTTTCATTAATTCTTTATTACATGCTGATTTTTCAGTAAGTGGTTGATTTTTGCAGTTTGGTGTTTCTTTGAGTAGGTTTATTTTCTCCAAAGTTTAAAATTCATCCAGGGTTGCTTAAAATTTTTGATGGTTAATAGCTATTATAACCACTTGAATTTATTATCTTGATCTGCTTACTAGCACACATCTTCACATATCTTCAGCCTTGAATCTTGCTAAGTCAAGTCCATGCAGATATCCACCAGACTTGTACAGTAAATGTAATAGAAGGCCATTCCTGTATCAACTATGCAAATAACTTCAGATAAAAAATGTTTATTTAAGAATGTGAAAAATCAAACATCTGAGCAACCAACAAAGGAACTTCATAGGAAGGTATGGGGAAGAAGGGCTTTTCCTAGCTAAATAAATATATAAACTGAAATAGTGTTCAATATTATGTTGGAACAGGGATCAAAGTAAAAAAAGGCCATGAAACAATAAAAATAAGCTAGAGTGAGAGAGCAACCAGAAAAAAAGCTTGTAAAAAATTAAACAATTTCACTCTGAAGCTTTTTCTTCTTCTCAGCAAAAAGTATATCTGAAATATGTGCAGCAGAATATAGATACAAGTTTATAACATGCATCGTTTTTACATTTAACTGGTATGGTAAACTCACTTAAGCATTAAGATACTGCATTTTTCCGTTATGGATAAACCCATTATGTTCTATTTTGCAGTAATGAAATGCCTTCCATTATCATTCTTTTCTTCTAAAAATATAATATCAAAAGATGGACTGTTTCCCTAAGAGAATCATGCCGCCTCAAACATTACCTGAATTAACAAAGACCACATCAGATGTTGTGGAATTAGGACAATTTAATGATAAGTAGGCTACTGGAACAAACCATACATGAATAGGGCAAAAGAGCATGGAATTGATGGAATGCTACTACAACAGCAACCTAATGAGAAGCAATATATGAAACATATGATGGAACTATGGGTAGACAGATGACCTGCATTGACACTAGTTAGAAACAGTTACCCAATGCTTCAACACAGTGAAGGAAAACTGCTCTTATAACTGAAGATAGACCAACTGCACATTACATCCCAAGAAGACTTGGAAGAACAACTAGATATGCAGCAACACTGGAAACTAGAACACTACCATCCTCTCCATTACAGAACACAGATATTCACATAAGGTGTAAGAACATGGATAAACTAGCTACAGTTAATTCCCCAGGCTCAGTGGAGGAGTACCATCAGATAGTATGCTAGAACATACCAATAGATCCCTAATTACAATCTCTACTACACTATAACTCAAACCAAGGAACTGGTACATGCTACAGGGATTGTAATCCTGGAAATGCTTGGCTATACAATCAAGAATAGCAGTACATACTACTGGAAAATGAGGTTAGAAGCTAGGATCAAGGCAATTTGAGAGACTTTAGGCTACTGGTGAAATTTCAGAAAGATATGAAAATTAGGAATAAGATTCAACTACTGAAAAAAAAACAAGGGCCTAAGCTAAACTGAAGAGATGCTAAACAAAACTCACAACACTGGCAACTAGAGTAAGGAGATAGAAGAACAGAGGCCAAAAAGACAAATACCTTGTCCTCCAAAGAACCATCCAACATGTATTCCCAACTGCAGTGCAATAACAAAGTAACGGTAGAGCCAGTAATAGCAGAAATTGAATACTCATGGAAGAACACATGTGAGTAAAAAAGAAGACACCTAATACCAGTGCAAGGTGGTTGTAGGATCTGAAAACAGGCCACAGCAATCTCTCAGAACAAGTATCAGTTGCTATCATAGTAGCGGATATCCAGCAGCTGGTCAAAAACATGGGCAAATCACAGAACATGGCCCAGACATTATCCACACCTGCTGGCTTAAAAAAAAACAATCAACTACCCACAGTGCATGCACCCTCAGCAACAACAGGCTCCGATCCCTACATAACATCAAACCATATGGCAAGAATGAACTTGCTGATCCACCTGACACAGAGGACACTGTGTCCTGTGAGGACACTGGGATGTCATTTGAACTAGAAACATGTGGCCAGATGGTAGTCAAGAGAGGGAAAGTAGCTAAGACTGAGGGGTGGAACTACCATGGGGAAATATACAAACATACAGACCAAACATGCAGGCTAGATGAAGCAGAGGAAATGCCATGGCAAGACAATATCTTACATGGGATGTACCATCAACAGATAGCTGAGCTGGCAGATCTTGGGAAATCCTACCAACGGTTGGAAAGGATTGAGGCACTGATCATAGCAACACAAGAATAGGCACTAAGCACTAGATCCACAGAAGTAGAGTTAAAAAAACATTTACCATGAATCCTCACCAGAAGACCAAGAAAATACTTTTTCTAGTTAAATTCCCCATTGCAATCTGGGGGGAGGGATTCCTTAGCTGTTAGGATATATTGAGAATCTCTCTCTCTCTCTCCTCCCTCCTTCCCTCCTCTTTCTCCCTCCCTCTCTCCCTCTCCCTTCCTTCCCCCCTCTCTCTCTTTGTGTGTCTCTGTGTTACTTTGAAGTCATTGTATTATCTCATCTTGCTAATATAAAGAGATAATTTTCAATTTTAGTTCTTATAGAATATGAGGTATGCCACTCAATTTTCTATTATCTGAAAATATAAAAGGCATTGCTTTCATCCCTTGTCTAAGTAATTAATGAAAATGTTGCAGCATACAAGACACAGGATTCACTTTTGCCATTTCACTTGGTATCTCACTCCAGTTTGATGAGTAACATAATTCATTAGCACTCTGTGAATATGATTTTCAAGCAATCTATGTATCCATGTACAGTACTTATAATGCCATCCATCCAATACTTTAGTAGTTTGCTAATCTGAATGTCATGGGGTATTCTATCAAATTCCTTGCTGAAGTGCTCTACAGCATTGCATAATCTGCAAAAGAAATTATCCAATTAAAAAAAGGAGATAAACATTCTGTTAAGACTGTCCATGCTGACTTTTTGAAGGAATCACACTGTTTTCAAAATGCTTTCAGAATGATCTCTTTATGATGCGTCCTAGAATCTTCCCAAGTATTTATGTCACACTGTGTAGTCTGTAGTACTCTGAATCTTCCTTAGTTCTTGAGGAGTTTTTGAAAATTATACATATAGTAAGGCACTTAAAACCACTATGATTAAAGTGGCACAAAAGTATATGAAAGAGAGAAACAGACAGCAGAGAGAGAAAGAGAGAGGTGGATGGTTCAGTAAGGCCATAGTTATGTTCCTATGATATCCTAAAATGGAAATTTGAATTCATCCAAAGGAAATGTTTCTATCAATATTAAGTTTCAATCCTGATTCTTCTGTTCTTCACAGTTCCATTGAAACATCTAACCTCTTATTGGAATGGCCCATGCCTGACATTTTAAGTATTATATAATCCTCTAGACAATTAATTCACCAATTGATTGATTTCTCTTTACAGAAAATACTTAGGCACAATTTGATTGAGTATTTATAGTACACAAAACTGAAGTCTGATTACCTCTGGTAGTGTAAGAAGTCAATAGAAAAAATATCTATTTAAATTCTAAGATTTCCCCCTCACCCCCACCACACTTTTGAAGTAACAGATATTTGTTGGTCTCTTGTTGACATTGGAAGGAAAGCTTAAAATTGACTTATGTGGTGGAATCAAAATATTAAAGCAAAGAATTCCAGTGATATCCACATTATAAAACCATATAGGAACAAGGCTATTAAATGGTTTGTGTGACATCAGAAACACTGCCTTTTTCTTGACTTCTGGAGGACAAAATGATGGGTTGAAGACACATCCCAAAAACCGAAGCTGACAACTGCAATGAAAAACAAAGAGCCAAGAATATACTGGCATTTCAAACTTCTCCGGATAAAGGAGAGGAACACGGATTACCTACAAGTGCTCCAGACAGTTGCTTCTTGCAAGGGGGCCATGAAACAGCTATCTCCAGAAGTTGTAAGCATTGGGAGATCTATCTCTTGTCATCTTGCTCCAACCATAGTTGATGCATTTGAAAGGAAATTAAGTTAGTATACTTTCTTTTATAATCACATTTTTAAATTGCTTATTAATTTCTTAGTTATTAGAAACCTTTAGATCGACAACTATGAAACACTAGTTGTCAATCTAAAGGTTGAATCTGTTTTCAACAGCAAAAGATTGGTTGAAACTTTGATTTTTGAAAGCTACAAACAGACTAAGGATCCATATACATTTTGAATAAGATTTTGGAATTGATTTTAAAGAATCCTTCCCATGGGAAAATGCTTGTTTTGATTTAAAAAAAAATAAAATTAAAAACTGAACACTAGAGGGAACTAAAGATTTCAGTTAAAGAAGAACAACACATAAACTTGACTAATAGTTACAGAATGGTGCAAAATATTTCAATTTTTGAAATATTGAGGTATACTTTTAAAAAATTGAATAAAAAATTAATATTAACAATGTAAACAAAAATATCTACCTCTATGTATAGACAGTGTTTAATAATGTGTTTAAAAAAACACTTTTTGCCTGACAAGATTGAAATAAAAGTTGACTCACAAATGGCATGCAAAAAGATATTATATGAGACATACAAAAAATTAACAATTGTAATTAAAAGAGACATACTGTATAAGCAATAGACCAAGAGTGACCTGGATATTTTTTTTTCTATATTGGATTTACAAACGAACTATGTTAAAGTTTATAAGAAGCTCATGAGAAAGGACAAAGAGGAAACAATAAAAAAATTCAAGTAATTAAGTAAACAAAATAATCAAACAATTTTTTGAATTGATTACATATTAAGATTGTTAATAGTAGAATGATGGAATGTAAAGGTTTATTTCATCAAAGTTAAAATAGGTATGTTATTTTAGATAAGCCTTAATGTATTTTGCTGACAACAGGACCTAAATGATGACATTTTATGGATTTGTTTATAGATAAAGAGATGGGATAAAGGAAGAAAAGATAATTTGCTGTAATTTAAGAGAAGATGAAAAGTTATAAAAATTGTTTATGCTTGTTATGAACATTGAAAATCACTTCTCTATATAGTTTTTCTTTATTTTTACTATATTCTTTTCTTTTTGTTTCTATTCTTTATTTCTGTTCTATTTTTTCCTTCTATAGATTTTACTCCTTTCTATTTCTCTGTCTTTTAGTTTTATTAGTTTTTTACTACTCTAATTATAATCTTTAATAAAATTACTTGAAAAAAAATACTGTATTTTTCTTATTATTTTGAATATGGAAAATAAATAACATAAGTTTGAATGTCTAGTATAGGAAGCAAAATATAATTTTAGGTATAATAAAGCCTGGCCATTGTGGTATAATAGTTAAAAGGTACGATTTGTTGAAAAAAGAACAGAGGTAATAGAAAGGGAAGTTAATGTAATGGGCTTCTCAGAACCTGGATATAGGATGGCACTAGTCAAATATTATGGGCATACAATAAATCTTTAAATTCTTCCCTTATCAGGAAAATGGGCAGCCAACTCCTCAGTGTGTTTACTGCTAATAATAGCAAAGGGCTTAAGAAATATTTGCCTTAAGTACTTTAGAGACAAATTGGGTGCTAAAGCAAATATATCCAATATCTAAGATTTATGTAACCTTATTTTATCATTCCATTCAATAAATGTGGTTAAAGAAGATGGTAAGAACTTTGTTTTTGGGTTGTAAATGGCTGCTAAGATCACAAATTGAACTGGATATTGCATTTGATACATACATGAATAGCTGATGGATTGGACAAAATAATAATAAATCATGTCAAGTAGAATAAGAATCTCAGCAAAAGTTGAAATGCAAAATGACAGTCTGGAATAATAAGATCATCAATTTCCTTTCTAATCAATTATGATGATTTCTGAAGAGGAAATTTTGACTTTAATATAACTGAAAATGCATTTTGTGGATGTTCTTTTATTAAAAGTTATTTTATCTATCATAGCAACAAATGAATTCCTGTATTCCCAGCACATATGAATTCCCACCCCACCCCATGAATAGTGTCCAATTCTTGGAAAATGCCTGAAAAAGTCCCTGCAGTTTCCTTGAGAACATTTTTACAGAAGTGGTTTGCCATTGCCTCCTTCCCAGGGCTGAGAAAAAGTGAGTAACCTAGCATCTCCTAACTAGTCTGTCTAAGTTAGAACTAGAATTCATTGTCTCTATTCTAGCCCACCTTAACCCAGTGGCCCTCAACCTTTTGGGCAACAGGGATAGGTTCTATGGAGAAAGATTTTTCCACAGACCAGAAGGGGCTTGATTTCATGTACTGCCTGCATCCCACAGATGGAGCTTCGGTTGCTTGTACAGCCCAGTTTTGGTGGGATCGATGCTGGTCCACAAACCAGAGGTTGGGAATCCCTGCCTTAACCACTGCACCAAACTAAAGACTTTGACTCTCAGGCATATTTGTTTTCTAGTATAAGACTAGTTAACCCATGGGAGAAACACACCTGTTTCTGTAAAAAAAAGAAAAGCAGCTTTATATCTCTGACATTTGGTACTTTTAAAAGAGTCTTAAAGACTTTGTAATAATTACTTTTTGAATGATACAATACATAGGCACAATTGGAACTGCAGAAGCAAGGCTACTGTCTTTTCAGCATCTCATAAACTGTTGACATACTGTATAGTGCCAACAGAATATAGGTAGAATAGAATAGAGCTGGAAGGGACCTTGGAGGTCTTCTAGTCCAACTTCCAGCTCAAGCAAGAGACCTTATACCATTTCAGACAAGTGGATATATATCCAGTCTCTTCTGCAAAGACAGAAGATACAACAAACATCTAGCGATGAAGCACCCATAACTTTGGAAGGCAAGCTGTTCCACTGGTTAATTGTTCTGATTGTTAGGAAGTTTCTCCCCAGTTCTCAGTTGGTTCTCTCCTTGCTTAGTTTCCATCCATTATTTCTGGTCCTGCTCTCTGGTGGTCCCTCAAGTACTGGAGTACTGCTGTCATATCACCCCTAATCCTTCTTTTCTCTAGACTGGCCATATCCAATTTCTGCATCCGTTCTTCATATGTTTTTGCCTCCAGGCCCTTATCCACCTTAGTTTTACATTTTTTTTTTTGGTAAAACTGGATGCAGTATTCCAGGCGTGGCCTTACTAAGGATTTATAAAACAGTACTTCATGTGATTTTGACTCTATGCCTTTGTTTTATACAACCAAGGATTGTATTCACTTTTTTTTGGCTGCTGTTGCACACTGCTAGCTCATATTTAAGTTATCATCCACTGAGGCTCCAAGGTCCTTCTCAGAGTTATTGTTTTTGAGCCATGTTTCACCTCTAAAAGTAGAAAATTAAGGATTTATTCTGTGACTTCCCTTTGTCTTTTGCTCTGTCTAACCTTTGCCTTAGTGACTGTTATCTGGGATCTTGTTGCCATCCTTCCAATCATAAGCTCATACAGGACATGCTATCTGACTTTTCTCCTAATAAGATGTAGTTAGCTAGGACTTTGCTCATCCCTAAACTGCACTTCTGTAAATAAATTTCCTTTTTGGAAGCGTAAAACCTGCTTCAATATTCATTGCTGAAATGAGATTTCCATTCTCAAGAAAATTCACATGTACATACAGAACACTTCAATCATAAATAGCTTGGTAGTATCAGCTGTTCATCAGAGTAAGGATGCAACAAACATTGAGAGATTTTCATTATGTTAAACAATTATTAAAAGATAAAGTAGAACAGAGATTCATCATCTCAAAGAATTCTCTGGATTCTCTGAGTGTTCTGTTAAAGGCTTCAACATTCAAACCTAAAACATCAATTAAAATAGCTTTATAAGGACATTTTTTATAAAGAATGTCACAAGGGGCAAAATACATTAGTATGCAAGAGCTGTAAGATTTTAAAAAGGCTTTTAGTCAGTACCAATTGAAAATAAGAAATTGTTTCAGCATGTACTTGATTGTTATTTAATGATGCTACCAATCTATCCATCCTTTATTATTTATGCCAGGGGTCCCCAACCCTCGGGCCAGGGACTGGTACTGGTCCATACTGGTCCAGCAGCCACTCCCCAGCACTAGCATCAGTGCCTCAGTTCTACCTCAGATTATCAGGCATTAGATTTTCATAAGAGCATGAACCCTACTGTAAACTGTGCATACAAGGAATCTAGGTTGCACGCTCCTTCCCACCCCATTTTCGGTCCATGGGAAAATTAATTGTCTTCCACAAAACCAGTCCCTGGTGCCGAAAAGGTTGGGGACCCAAGATTTATGCTAAGAGATGCTTATAAATTTAACTAACCCTAAAGCTTACGTATGGTAGCAGAAAACACCAAACATTATTATTATTTCTCAAGGTTTGCCTTCTGAATTAGTTTGTATTGTAAGGGTTAAATAAAGTGATGGATTGGGTGCTTCTATTGCTCTTAGAGAAATCCCTGATAATGATTGCAGATAATGAATTGCAATATCAAGCAATCAAGCCATTTATCAGCTCTAATGTTTAATGCTTACATCTCTATCTCCTACCATTACAGGACAGCAAACTTCTTGCAACTTGTTACACAGTATTGGATAGGGGAGGTGGGAATGGCAGATGATTATGTTCTAATAATGGTCTCAGGTCATTTGCTTCCACTTTCCCAACTTTAGGCCTCATCCTGAGAGTACCTGCCTTGCTTATTATGACCATGCCCTAATTTGTATTGTGTCACCTAATCTCTAATCAATACAGTACATATTTGCTACCATTTGTTTCCCTTGAGCCTGAATCATAAAAAAGATGTAGATCTAGAAGTTAGAAGTCCCATTGGATGAACACATAACACTGACTGTAATCCAAGAATTAGAAAATGCTTAATTTGTTCTTAATATGTACATCAGTATTTAGCTACTGCATCAATAAACAATAATTAAAAAAATAATGTTATATAATTATACTCTTCTTGTTGGGAATAATGGTTGACAGTAAAAAGTTATGGAAGTATATTTTATGTATGATAATTGTGTAATTATTATATGCATAAAACGGAATGACTGTGAAATATCCACAACAGAGTAATGGATAGGGAAGATAACAGAAGTAGCAGAGATACCAAAATTGATTTATCTGATTAGAGAAAGGACAATAGCTACATCTACTGGAAACCCCTTACTGGCTTTTTGCTGAAAAAAGAAAAAAAACGAACTTATGATTTACAGTTTTGATGATTAGAAAGTGATTGAACAAACAAGAGGAAAGTATGGAAAGGATGAAATTATGTTACAACATTAGAGAGAAAGTAAAATATAAATGTACTTGTAGCTGCTGTTAAAAAGATTAGAAACTACTTCCTTTCCTTTCCTTCCCTTTCTTTATTTTTTATACTTTTTCCACTCATTACTTTTCTTTACTTTCCTTATTTTTCTCTTTTAAAGTTTTTTTTTAAAGAGATATAACTTTTGTGTGTGTGTGTGTGCGTGTGTGTCCCTTATATATCTCCTGACAGAAAATGGGCCCTAGTTGGGCCCTAGTTGGGCCATATGCAGAACTCATAGGATTTCTATCAAAGCAGTCTGCAACTGATATTCCCTTTTCATACATGAGAAGCTTCTTCAACTGAGGACTAGTTTTCAAAGTATACTATGGAAAAGCAATGACAAACCTCTTGTTGCCAAGGAAATCACATGGATTTAGCTATTTATTCATCCAGGAATTAAGCTTTTTTAATAATAACTTTTATTAAAATTTAAAATTACAAAGATAAAAAATACAAACTAATGAGAACATAAACAAGAAAAAAAAGAATATATATTATATAAATATATTTTCTCATTCATTCATGCATTCATTCATATATTTACAGTTAAAGAGCAGAAAGGCCAAAACAGTATACCCAGACTGTAAAGTCTAAATAAGTATAGCTAATGTATAGCAACATTTGATGCCAAATCTATTACTGAAACATCGTTCTGTATGTAAAGCATGCAATATTTTAAGTAGGACCAGAGTATTAGTCTGGCTTTGGCACAAGGATCTGCCAGCACCAGTTTCTCTGATCTGTTTGCCAAGGCCAACATTGGAAGATAGACTACAATAGCTACAGCTGTTATCCTAAAATTGAACACCTTTCCCCTGAAATGTAATGCAAAATAAAATAATCCATTATAACAAGTGCAGTGCTTATTGTATACAAATGCACCATTTTATATACTCATGTTTTCCATGGAACATTTTATTGTGATTTTGCCTTTTTATATTATTGTGATTTATTGTGATTTTGCCTTTTATCTGATTCCTAGACAAAATTTTCTAAAATCCAAAGCAAATATATTTACAAGACCGCATTCTGCCATTTTCCTCTCACCGTCCGGTGCGCTCCCACAGGGAAGGTCTCCTGCGGGTCCTGTTGGCATCTATGTGCCGGCTGGTGACCCCGAGGAATAGGGCCTTCTCTGTGGGGGCGTCTGCCCTCTGGAATGGGTTGCCCCCAGAGTTACGGACAGCCACGGACCTGGGGACCTTCAGGCGTGCCTTGAAAACCTGGCTCTTTGACCAGACCGGCTTGGGCTGATTTTAGTTTTGGGTGTTTTATTTTTTATTAAATTTTAGGGTTTTAGGGAAGAGTTTTAAATTGTTTACAGCCAGGGTCTTGGTTTAATTTAGTTTTATTTTTTCACATATTTATTGTTTTAACTGTACGGCTGTGCACCGTTCCGAGTCCTTCGGGAGAGGAGCGGTATATAAATAAATATTTATTATTATCATTATTATCATTATTATTATTATTATTATTATTAAAAAGAAAACTAAACAAGTGGTGAGACTTCAAGCTGACAAGGTAAGAAATAATCCTGGGATCAGATAGGCCTTTTGTGTAAAAGCCAGATATAAGAATGAGTTGATAGTCTATGAGAAAACAGATTGTATCAGTCTATTATAAATGGGTCAAATGAAAAAAAAATAGGATTTAAACCCTGGGTCCATACATATATACACATAATCAAATTCATCATCTCATAGAAACTAATCTTTGTTTTATAGAAATAAAAAATATTTTCTACTCAAGTGAAGTCCCAGAACTCCAATGAAAGCAACAAGGAAGAAATACTGCTAAGGCTGGAATCAACACCAACACATTGTACCTTTGCTTTAAATGTGTGTACACATACAAATGACCACTTTTCAAATTATTAAAATCAATCAATCAGAATAGAGCTGGAAGGGACCTTGGAGGTCTTCTAGTTCAACCCCTAATCAAGTAGGAGACCCTATACCATTTCAGACAGGTGAGTATCCAATCTTTTCTTAAAAATCTCTAGTGATGAAGCACCCATAACTTCTGAAGGCAAGCTGTTAGAAAATTTCTCCTTAATACCAGGTTGCTTCTCTCCTTGATTAATTTCCATCCGTTGTTTCTTGTCCTACCCTCTGCTGTTTTGGAAAGTATGTTGACCCACCTCTTCTTTGTGGCATTCCCTCAAATACAGGAATACTGCTATCATGTCACACCCTTTTCTCTAAACTGGACATACCCAATTCCTGCAACCATTCTTCATGTCTTTTTGCGTCTGAGCCCTTAATCGTCTTAGTTGCTCTTCTTTGCACTCTTTCCAAAATCTCAACATCCTTTGTGTAATATGGTGACCAAAACTGGATGTAGGATACCAGGTGTGGTGTTACTAATGAATTATAAAGCAGTATTAATATTTCACATGATTTTAATTCTATGCTTCTGTTTATACAACCAAGGATTGTATAATCTTTTTTGGCTGCTGCCGCACACTATTGGTTCATGTTGAAGTGATCATCCACTAGAGTTCCAAGGTCTCTCTCACAGTTTTTGAGCAAGATTTTGCCCAATCTGTACTTGTATCTTTGATTTTTTCTGTGTAGATGTAAAACCTTGCTTTTCTCCACATTAAATTTCATGTTGTTGGATAAGGCCCATTGTTTTTACATCCTGACAGACTTGAACAATGGGCCCTAGCTCAGCCATTTGCAAAACTCATAGGATTTCTAGCAAATCTGACTTCCCTCTTTCTACATGAGCAGCTCCTTCAACTGAGAACTAGATTTCGGAGTATAGTATGGAAAAGCAATGACAAATTTCTTATTCCCAAGGAAACCACATGGATAATGATTATGTGCTCATCCAGGAATTAAACTCAACTCATTTTTTAATAATAACCTTTATTAAAGTTTAAAATTAAAAAGATAAAAAATTAATACAAATTAATGATAATATAAACAAGAAGTAAAGAACATTCAAGGGGACAAAAGAGTGATGGAAAAGAGTGTATGTGTATGTACCGATATAGGATATATGTGTACCTGTATGTGTATGTGTGTGTAAAAGAAGGAAATAGTAAGTTTCCCCTTCATCAAGATCATTAGCTTAATACCTTTTCAATAAAATCCTCTTCATCCCATACCTCATCTTTTATCTACTGGCAAATAACCAACCTCATTTTTGCAGTCTTTAACAGCAAAACTTTATTAAGAAATTAATATAGAAAGTTAATACATAATACATGTATTAATTTTAAATAAACTTTCAATAAGTAATTTTCATAATTCTTTTCTATACTTTACTTTATATCTTGTCATTTTTTCTAAAACTCTTTTTCCTGTGTTTTTTTCATGTCTATAAACATATCTTTATATCCTCACCTTTCAACTATAATCAAAGATACTAGAAATAACAAATTGAAAATATTAAATCAAATGCTGATCCATAAATTAATTTCTTATCATCTTATCTTCACTTCCTCTCAGTTATATCATAGCTTTGTCTAAAAAGGTAACAAAACTCGCTTCTTCCTTTAAAGCCTTATCATTGTTTCTTGTATCCTTACAATTGTATCCTAGTAACCTTACAATTTTTATTGTTTCCTAGTATGATTTGATTGCTTACTGTACCCTATGACTATTATTAAGAGTTGTACCTTATGATTCTTGACGAATGTATCTTTTCTTTTATGTACACTGAGAGCATTTGCACCAAGACAAATTCTTTGTGCATCCAATCACACTTGGTCAATAAAGAATTGTATTCTATATTCTATCCTATCCTATTCTTTTCTATTGTATTTTATTCTATCATTTAGTTCTAGTAAAAAAAAAAACATTAAAACTATTAGAAAAGAAGGTTATATAACCTTGATCCACTATCCTAACCATTTTTAGGGATTTTTTTTTCTTAGTTTTAGGAGTCTTGATTGTTCCTTTTAGATAATGTCCCAAGAGTTGAATTTCTTTTCACTTTTGCTCTTCTCAAAAATTCCTTCATAGGTATAACATATCTCTTTGTGAATCCAAAATAAAAGGCATCAAGAGGCACATAGAGATAAACAACATCTATATACTGTTCAAAGAGACAATCAGAAAGCCAAAAATGGAAACAAAAAGACTAAAACACCTCACAAGCCAGATCAAAGCATCTTGAGTTTGACACCCTGGTTTACAGAGTAAATTTTCAAAATATTTTTGCAAAATATCCTTAAATTTCTTTGGAATTGAAAAAAATATTTTCCATTCTTTATTAGTGGGAATTCATTTATTATATTCTGTAATTTTTCTGGTTGCCTCTAGTATCCAGCCTTCAAGGTCCCCTCTTATCATCTTTTTCTTTTATCCAGAACATTTCCCAGGAACAAATTTGTTAAACTCAGATCCTCACATATATTTTAATGGGATTGTAAATAAACAAGAAATATTCTTATAATTTTTTCAAAGTCCTCTTTCCAATCTGGCTCTTTAGTACATTTAAAATCTTTCCAAAATCAACAATCTAATCACAATTTTGCTGCTTATTTCCAAATTAAAAATGTTTTTCTTTAAGTTTTAAACTTACAAAAAGCTTCTTTTTCAGTGCAGTACACCCAGTGTAATAAAGCTTGACTTTATGAAGGTTCTTAATGTCCAAAAAGCAATGGATAAGCTATTTCCAAAATAAGTGATTAAAAAGGAAGGTGGGCAAGCCCAGTGTCCTTATGAAAGATTCCAATCATTGTTTGGGCAGTGCTGTTTCTCCCAACTCCTGGCATTCTAAAACCCATTGGAGACTGCTATTTTACAATCCTGACACAGAAAACATATGATTATTCTTTGGGCATGCATAACCGCACCAATCGTGTCTACCGTCCCTGTCCTATTATTTTTTTGGTTTTCTTACAAGTATCTATCTCATGTATTCAAAACTATATTTATTCTTATACCTGTAAGCGATTGACAAATCAAATAAATACTAAAAAAATACTAAAGTCTGCTCCTTCTCTTCAGAGTAATTCGGGTAGCCCCTTCCTTCACTACTCCACGTTCTATCACAATCATTAGCAACAGTAAAGTGAAGCCATCTTAGTTTGCCATTCCTTCCCGGAAATCAAATTCAAGTCATTAAAAAAAACATTGACTTTACGAGTGGCTTCATTATTATATACTCTCCAAAAAGGGGAAAAAAACAATGAATCATGACTGAGTTTTAAAAGGTAGAGAAAAGGAAGACAAATTGCCTCCAACAACAAATATCTTTTTAAGTAAAGGAGTTACATCCAAGAGTCTACAAATAGAAAGCAATAAATTCAAAAGCACAATATTTTTTCTAATATTATTAAATAATAATAAACTAAATGCAGTTTGCATCTGACAGAGGAGAATATGAAAAAAAATAGTTAATGAGCAAAAGTATTTTAAAAATTGCTTATAAACTATACTGTATGGGATTTTAAGTATTACTACATGTCCTCATGTTTACACAGTCCTATTCAATGTTGTAATATAATAACATTCAGCTTTTCAACTGTGTATTGATCAGTACAATTGACATTGCTTTATGTACCACATCAAGCAGAAGTCAATACGTTATAACTAAAAGAAATGCTTGAGATGTTCTTAAGATCCATAATTATGTATTTGAAATAGAAATTTCTGCAATTCACAATACACAAGATGGATTACAAGTTGCATGTCATTACTCAAATACTCTTTCTACATTAAAACTATAAAACAGAATTTTGTTTAAGTCCAATTTTATAGATTAAAAACTAAGCAATCATTGTAAAAATGATTACTCGGAATTTTAGACTCATCTAGAAACTGTAACTTTCTTTACTTTCCTACATTGACAGAAAATTCAATACTACTTTTCCTACATTTTCTTTCAGTTCAAAATTAAATCTATCCCTTGTTTAGTCTGAAAATGCCTGAAAACTACATTAACTTAAAGAAACGCTGGCAAATATTCAACAAAAAAACCCAAAACTCACCTCCTCATCTATTCTTTTCCTGCCTTTCTGGTCTAATAAAGAATCTAGAGAGAACTAGATAAAATTACAGTGAGAGAGCACACTAACCGAATCAAGTGCCTAATGGAATTTGGAGAAGGAAAGTGTGATTCAACATTTGTACAAACATTGGGAAGCATACTTTCGAAAGCTGCTGAATATGCCTGCAGAAAACAAGCAAGTTGTTCTTTTAAATAACATTTATCCATTTTAATTCAATATGCCTCTAAGTAGAGAATAAATTGTATCACTTTTGTTTTTATTTTATTTTTTGCCAAAAGGATAGAAGAAATATTTTACTACAGGTGCATTTATGTGCACATTTAATCTCACTGTTATTCTAAACCAGAGATGTCAAACTTGATTTCATTGAGGGCCACATCAGGGTTCAGTTTGACCTTGGGGGGATGGAGTGGGTGTGGCCAGCTCGATGCCAATCGTGTCAGCGGCGTCTGTGGTGGCCCAAGCGCTCTGCCAGACAAAATGGTCTCCCAAGGTCTGTTTTCAGCTGCAATGGCCTCCTGCAATCCTCTGCCAGGGAAAACAGAGCTTGGGAGGGCCACGTGCGTTTGCTGGCGTTTGCGGGCCAGTCCTTTGCTGTTTCAAGGGCAGCCCCGTGGGCCAGTTGCAACCACCCCATGGGCCAGATGGGCCAGTTTGACACCCCTGTTCTAAACTGTGTTCTTTCTACATATTTGACATGAAGTCATAAGCAAATTTAAATTTGGAGATTGCTGTCAGACAATACTCATGCAATATCATGCCTTAAATTAACAATTAAATCCTATGTATGTCTAATCACAAGAGTTTTCTGAATACAGTGGGCAACTTATTTTGTTCATACAACAATTGAAGTTAGATGAGGCGCTTCCTCGTTTCTTGAAAGATTTGACTTCTTCAAACTCAATTCAGAAATGCCATGTATTCATGATTACAATATTATTTGTGACCTTCCCAGGGAGCTTCTAACAAGCAAAGTCAATTGGGGAAGCTGGATTTGCTTAACGACTGCCATGATTGACTTAACAGAGCAATGACCCACTTAACAACCAAAAAAAATTCACTTAATCAGCTTGCTTAGCAATGGAAATTCTGGTCTCAATTGTGGTCATAAATTGAGGACTATCTCTATATCAGAATATGCATCTTGGGGAAAGAAACAAAACTTTTTTTGTTTTCCCTTTCTATTTTCAAGTGATAATCTATTCTTATAAAAAAAAAGTATATAAGAAAATGTACTGGAAATATGGATTCTTATCAGAAATGCATTGAATTCCATAGCTACTTTATGCCAATTCTTAGGGAAACTTCTCCTGACTCCTGATACAACAAATGAAATACTAATAAAAGTCTGTTTGCAAACATAAACCTTAGATGTTAGTTCATTTCATATAGTTGTGAACCCAAGTATTTTTTTATAGTATTTCATCTAGTGAAATACTTTATTTCATTAGGAATCAGTAAGAAATTACATATATTCACAATTTTAAAATATTAGCATATAAATGAAAAATACATAAATGATATAATATTGTTTATAAAACAAGCAAAGTTTTGGAAAATAAACTTAGCCATTGCTTTTCATCAGAGCATTTTATAAACAGGAGAATTATAAGTTACACTCTTTCTTTATACCAGGGGTGTCAAACTCATGGCCCACGGGCCAGATGTGTCATGTGCTGTCCATGCCCACTCCCGGTTTAGCAAAGGGGGGAATTCTGATATATCATGTGACGACAACATGACAACATGAATTTGACACCCCTGCCTTCTCTATTGTGAATTTTTTTCAAGAAAATAAATAATGGAAAAGTTATGCTCAGCTTGGGGCAAAATCTCCACTGGTCTGAAAGTTAGTTAGCTTCCCAGTGGCCAGATGGTGTCCGAAAGTAGTCTCCTTTTTCTAAGCCTTACCTATCAGTATTAATTATTTGGCCATGGAGGAAAATGCCAAATCTTTCCCTCTTAAATCAAACAGATCTGTATCTCTCCATCCACAAGGAAAGAAAATACTCAGAAGATTGAAGTTATGTAACCTAGAGTATTCAGGAGAAAGAAAAGTCTTCTCAACAAGCCAAAGTAAACTCAAAACATGTAAGTTTCCATTCAAGAATGTTACATCCCTTAGGCAAAAATAATTTTTCACAGCAAAAGTTTCTGCCTATGGCAGCCATTAGCTGCTAATGACTTCCAACAATATAGCATACAACTGATCAATGAAGTGAATCTCAAATGGCACCGAATTAAACTATTTATGGAACCCTGCTAAGTTATTATTGCCATTTTTGATTATGCCATTCTCTTTTGAAGTGGAAAGATCACTTCCAAAATATTCTTTATTAAACTATTTTATGTCCTGAAATTACCATTCATGTTTACAGATGTTCAAAGCTTGTGTACTTTTGGCAAAAATATTTTTTTAAATTCTTTTACTTGCTAGCTTGCTTGCTTTCTTTTAAAAAAAATCCCATCTGATCTATGACGGGATAGGGCTCTGGCCTGTTTAGGAAGGACAAAATAAGATTAAAACTTTTCAATTGTCTTGATCCTTCCTATGAAAAACATCTTTTCATATGATTTCATTGTTTCATATTGATCCCAGCCTGGGGATTAATAGACTTTCGATGAAAAGAGGAGGAGGAGAAAAAAGAGAAAGAGGAATTCTGAAGTACAGAATCTCTCTCCCCACCCCCACATACCTCCCTATCTCCCCCCCCCCCGCCCCCACATACACATACACAATTTTCTTCAAAAATATATAGAAAAAAGTTAATTGGGGAGGAGCATTTGGTTCAGGAATTCCCAAAACCATCTCTACATGGGCATATGCACTGATGTAGAAATATATTTTTGTAATGGTCCCACAGGACTGAGGAGAGCAGTGAATCCAACCTGTTCAAGGCAAGGGTCCAGTGAAATTTCAGAAATGGAATGGAGGAAAGACAGAATGAAGCACATGTCCATTTGGTAAAAAAAAATCCATGAACTGTGCAATTGTGGATTTAATTGTGGACAGTGACTGTCCAAATTTGCAATGGTATTTTAAATATATATTTTATTGATACATTTTTCTTTAATAAACATAAAATCTCAATATCTATATGAACAGCATGTTGTCTAGAATACAGTTAGTTTTGAACAACAAAAAGACGATAAGCATAATGGTAATCATAATATACATATCATTGATAATAATCACACAATAATAGTAGCATTGGCTTATCCATACTAGAAAGCTTTCATTATATAATTAATCATTCTCTTAACCTTTTTACTCTCTAACTCTGTTTCTGTTAGTTAACCATTGGTAAAATTGGCCCCATGTTAAAAAGTATTCTGTTTCTTCTCCTTTATTTTTAGTGTTAATCTGTACATCTCTGTGCATTCTAATAATTTCTTAATAACACTTTCATCTAACGGTATCTCTTGATTTTTCCACTGCTATGCAAATACAACTCTTGCTGCTGTTAATCCATGTAAAATTGGATATGTATTCAATTTATTATATTGTTCTGGTAAAATACCCAACAAAAATATTTCTGATTTAAAAATTTTTAAATCAATGTGTTGCTTTATCCTTTTTTTCTAACCATGTATGTATTTTGGTCCAATATTTTTTTGCCTTTGGACATGTCCACCACAAATGATAATACCAAACCTGCATCTTCATATTTATGTTACTCACAGCATATCACAGCATATTCTAACAATGCAGCATCCCATGATCATCTGAGAGCTGTTTACAATCTTCTTCACAGGCTTCCTAGGAGCAAAGTTCAAGGAGGAAGCCAGCAAGAGGTCACAAACAGCAGTCACATAATGTCTTTCTTTAAGAATCCGTGGTGATTCACTTAACAATAGCAACCAGACCAGAAGTGCTGGAATTTGTATCTCTAAGTATCACAGTCACACAACTGTGTTGTTTAGCAAAGGAAACTCAATTCCCAACTGCCACTCTTAAGAGAAGCTACCTGTACTAGGCTTAGACTGGATTAGAAATCAATGTTCCACATTTGCTGCTTAAGCTGATTCCTGGCATTTTCACACTCTAATGGGCAGCGATTCTCCTAAGAGAGACTCTGCATTAAGTACAAAGATGTGCATATGTAAGGATGTCTCTTTGTAAGCCACCTTGAGTTGCCATGTGCGATTAGTCGACAATATAAATTTTCTAAATAAATAAATAAAATGCACAGTACATATCAATCTACATCTGTTCAGTTTCAGTTTTAATTCATTTAACTTTGATACCGTTCTCCATTTTTTTAAAAAAAAATATATAATTGCAATAATTTCTTTTACTCTCATATCCACATTTTTCAAATATCTTCATTTTGTACATAGGTTTTCAATGAAAAAACCCAATAATAAAATCCAAAGCAGTACAAAATCTGAAGGATAAATATTTCAATTTCTATAGAAGTCCTCAAAGAATAGATTCATTTTAAATGCAGACAAAACAAACTTGAATTCCCCAGTCAAATATTGTTCTCATCACTGATACAATGAGAATAAAAGGAAAAAGACAAGTCTGAGGGCCTTTACCCATGTTTGGAGAAGTGCAAAGCTTAAGATACATATCTGTCTGTCTGAACCCTCCCCATTGCCATCACTATGTCCCTAGCCACTGCCCTATGAAACACTTACACTTCTCTATATCTCATACAGGAAGGTATCTGTGCCAGACCTCTATATCAGGGTTCGCCAACCTTTTGGACCTCAGGGACCACCAAACTCATAATTTTAAATCCCAGGGACCACTAACTGGTTCTGTGGATGTGGCCCTAATTTGTGGGTGTGGCTTGGTGGTCATGTGACTGGCTGGGCATGGCTTGTATGTAAATATTATAAATATTTATATAAATATTGATTTTTTTTTTACTCAAAATCAGGCAGAGCAGGCAGGCAGATTGAGTTGCTCACAGAATCACAGATTCATTCAGAAATCTATCTATCTGCCATTGGCTAGCTCAATCTGTCACATAAAATTTGCTTGCAAGCAAACTCATAAAATTTGCTAGCAAGCAACTCACAAAATTAACTCACAACACATCATGGATGTAAATATTGAATTTTTTATTAAAAATAAGCAATTTTTACCCAAAATCAGGCAAAGCAGGCAGATTGAGTTGCTCACAGAATCATTCAGTGATCTATCTATCTGCCATCGGCTAGCTCAGTCTCTCAAATTTGCTTGCCATGAGTCTGCACTGATTTTGCTTGCAAGCAAACCTTCAGTCCTAAGGGAGGTTTGGCTGTGCTTAGCTAGAAAGCAAGAAATCCAACCATTTCCTGCTTCCTAGCTAATCTAAATCTCCCAGCACAGCAGAACAGATGATGATCAGAAAAAGGAAAAATAACAACTTAGCAGACAAGGTTCCCGGGTAAGGAGTGAGTGGGCGGGGAGGGTTCCCGCGAGCCATGTGGGCTGAGTAGCCTTGTGTTTCTGCGCAGCTTGGATTAATTGCTTTGGGGGGGTGCTCTGGGAGTGAGATTTCTCTGCGGCCCACCAAAATTTTCTCACGGCCCACCAATGGGCCACAGCACACCAGTTGATGACCGCTGCTCTATATAAACTAAATCACCTCATTCAGTAATTCTCTAAGTGCTTATCAAGTATGCAATGAAAGACTCTAAACTACACTACAAGTTTCTTTTTTTTTAAATTTTACTTCCCTTTCCTGTTATAATTCTTCATACACTGATGTTTATATACATGTTGTGATGATTCGGGGCATGGCACAAAAGCAACAAAGTCACAAAAGTAGGTAAACTCCCTTTAATACCTCCAACTTGGCCCCCAATATCCAGTTATCGGCTGGAGAAAAAAAACTCTCCCAAGAACAGTTTTTAAAGGGAAGAAATTCAGTCCGAAGCCAAAGTACATATAGATTATAAATAAAAACCAACACAAACCAAGCTGCAGGATAAGGACTTGCAGACTTCAAAAGATAACGAAACACACACAGTTAGGAGGATGCCAGAACCTGGATAAGATTTGACAAACAAAGATAATTCATGCTTTGTTTCCAGCAAGGTGCTGTGCGCAAACACCCCTTTTAAAATCCTGTTTTCCCAGCTGCAGCTAATGAAAGGAATCAGGGCCCTTTTCTCCCTCATAACCCACGTAACTCACGTTGTTCCCTTCTCTGTTCCTCCCTGGGTGCCCTAGGATGTAGAGGAGGTGGCTCTGGGGCTTTCTCTGAAGACCCAGCCGGATTGTACCCTTCCCCAGTTTCTTCCACAGCCATTGGATCCACACTTCCACTGCCTATCAGCTGCTCAACCTCCCCCTCAGAATCAGATTCCATCAGGGGCATGACACATATAGTCTTCAACTTAAAGCCATTTGTTTAATGGACCAAGTAACAACACAACAATGTGACTTTTGATCATTTTTCATACTTATGACCATTGTAGCATCCCAGGGCCACATGACCAAAATTTAGACACTTGGCAACTGGCTCATGTGATGGTTTCAGTGTCCTAGGGTCATCTAAGCCATGGTGACACAGTGGTTACAATGCAGTACTGCAGATTACTTCTGATGACTGCCAGCTGAAGATTGGCAGTTTAAATCTCAGTGGCTCAAGGTTGACTCAGATTTCCATCTTTTTGAGGTCAGTAAAATGAGGAGCCAGATTGTTGGGGGCAATATACTAACTCTGTAAACCACTTTGAGAGGTCTGTAAAGCACTGTGAAGTAGTATATAAGTCTAAGTGCTATTGCTATTTGCGACTTTCTGTCAAGCAAAATCAATGGGGAAGCCAAATTCAGTTAACAACCATCTCACTAATCTAAGTAAACTGCAGTTTACTCACTTAAGGACTGTGGCACGAAAGATAATAAAATGGGGAAAAACTCACTTAACAACTGTCTTGCTAGCAACAGAAATATTGGGTTCAATTGTGGTCATATACCAAGGGCTATCTGTAATATGATTGAAAATTATTATCTTTCTATTATTTAGATAGCTGAGAGCAGTAAGCTGGCTGGGAAATTCTGGGAGTTGAAATCCATATATCCTGAACTTGAAAAACACTAGCTTAGAATAACGAGAGTGGAGGAAAAAAAAATCAGTTACATTTAGACTGTCAAAATTACAGCATAAAATTGTTTGGTATTTTTCATCCAGAGTTCTAGGTATCACAGAACCAATATAATTATTTAATTACTCTAATGGCTCATTCTGACCATTCTTGCTCTACAGATCTTGAAACTATCCCAAACTATGCATACAGCATATGTACCATAATTTAAAAAGTAATTACCACTACATGATGTTCAGACCTTAATTTTTATAATAAACCTTTAATTAAAAAAGACATCAGGTAAATCAGAAAGTCTATTTAATCTGAATAGAGTTTTGCGTACATATATTTTATTTACATAAAACAGCGAATGGTATTTTATACAAGTGGTATAGAAACAACAGTATAGATGATTGTTTTTCCACTGCATCAAAACTATTAAAACAAGAAGTTAGCCTACATGTAGAGTAAAGGATATAAAACAACTCTGTTGCTACTCAAGTTAATCCATGAAATCAAATTTGATAGAAGACTTGGTGTACGTGCAGGTTTCCCCCTTATTCTTCCTAACAGTCATGCATTCAGCTGGAGGACTTAAAAGAAAATGTAATGAAATTTGTTTCATATGAGTTCAGCACCAGGGATTCCCAACCTCGGGGCTGCTGCCCAGTACCAGGAGGTTGCCTGTGTTAAGAGATAATCAGAGTTGAAAAGGACCTTGTAGGTCTCACTATCAGAAAGTTTCTCCTTATTTCTAGGTTAAATCTCTCCTTGTTCTGTTCCATCTATTATTCCTTGTCTGGCCTATAGGCACGTTAGAAAATAGATTGACCCCTTCCTCTCTGTGGCAGCCCCTCAGATATTGGAAGAGTGCTATCATGTCTCCCTGGTCCTTCTCTTTACTAGACTAGCCAAGCCCAGTTCCTGCAACTGTTCTTCATATGTTTAGTCTCCAGTCCCCTAATCATCCTGGTTGCTCTTCTCTGTACTTTTTCTAGGGTCTCAACATCTTTTTTTATAATGTCAACATCTTTTTTTATAATGGCCTTTTTGGAACCAGGCTGCAAACTGACAGGCAAGCATATGCAAGTGCATGAAGCTCTCCTCCCACCACTCACTCAAAGGAGCTATGCACGCTCACAGGGCATCCACCTGCCACTCGCAGGGAACTATTCTATCTCTCTCCCACTAGGCCATCAAGTTAGACCGTTGGGGACTGCTGCTCTACATGATCCAAAATCCTAATAAAAATAAATAAATAAAAACAAAATAATAAATAAGTTAAATAAAAACAAGATTGTAGGAGAACATCCATCTAATGTGATGGTATGTGAGAAACACTTTGACAAATGGGAAGAACAGATGCTGCCTTGATAAGAGAGCGCCTAATCCCCAGCTGCAGAATGGTTGGAGAAAGAGGCTTAGAAGGAAACCCTCCCTAACTTTTCCGGCTGCAAAAAAGGCAACAAATTTGTGCTTTCTGAGTTGTACACTTCCATTGAAACTAATGCAGCTTTCTCAAAGCCTAGAAATCAGTGAAATAATGAAAAGAGCCAGTTTTCTGGTCAGTTTAACCTTTCATATCATCAATCAAATGGCTGAACTAGAGTCTTGGATTCTTGGGCCTATGTTGCAGCTCTTTTCACAGCAACCGCCATAC
Source organism: Bungarus multicinctus (assembly GCA_023653725.1). NCBI lineage: Eukaryota > Metazoa > Chordata > Lepidosauria > Squamata > Elapidae > Bungarus > Bungarus multicinctus. The sequence continues at coordinate 86,611,524 of CM042834.1, forward strand.
ATTTATCATATATCTAAAAATAAGAAACAGGATATAAGGAATAGAATGTTCCTGGAACAGATTCTAGTCAAAGCTTGATGCATCAGACAAAAAAAAAATCAGATAAATGTAATGCAACTATTCTAGGCTGCTATGCAAATTAAGTAATAGGAATTGATTACATTGACTTTTTCTAAATAGAGAAGAGAGTCTGGATGTTTATTGTGGAGAAATGGGAACAAGACTATTTAATCTTTCTAAAACCAATCTGTGCATTTGCAATTGAGGGGAAAAAAGCTAACTGTTATCAGAGGGGAACTTTCATTATTTCAGATTATTAGGGACACATTTCAAAACTTCTGACATAAGAGGCCTTTTGCACATTGGCCTCTCTATCTCCAATCTGCTGTGGTACTCTTAATAGATTTTTTACTGAAACATTTGAGAGGTGTAAAACCCAGAGAAAAAGTTGTATTTTACTGTCTGCCACTGCTCCAAAAACATCACTGAAAACAGCATAAGATGATACCTATTCACACTGTGAACAAAACACTGTAGAGAGATGGTTTCTCCTTAACTGAAAGAAATAAAATTAGATATAACCCCAACATACCATTTGGATCAAAGATCTTATGCTTTCAAAATTTCAAAAAACATTCAGCATTCAGATCAGGCACCTGCAAAATATATCTTATGTTTAATGTATTTATTATCTGGCTACAGCCTAAGATAATGTTATAGTATCATCTCATGAACATACATTATTGGAAATAATAGGATTTTGGTCTACTAATCATGCAGTATCACAATACAATGCATTTACTTGAGAAATTTGGCTAGTTATATATTTATTTTATCTAAATAGAATAGAATAGAATTCTTTATTGGCCAAGTGTAATTGGACACACAAAGAATTTGTCTTGGTGCATATGCTCTCAATGTATATAAAAGAAAAGATACATTCGTCAAGGATCATCAAGTACAACATTTAATAATAGTCATAGGTTACAATAAGCAATCAAATTGTACTAGGAAACAGTCAATAAAAATCATTATAATACAAGCAACAAAGTTACAGTCATACAGTTATAAGTGGGAGGAAATGGGTGACAGGAAAGATGGGAAGATTAATAGTAATAGTAATGCAGGCTTAGTAAATAGTTTGGCAGTGTTGAGGGAATTATTTGTTTACCAGATTGATGGCATTGGGGCGGGGGGATATGGTGCTTTAAATAAGAGAAATTCAGTTTATGGACTAATTATGTATTCCTTGCAAGAAGATTTACAGTTGTAACATCTTATGTTCTATCCAAATGACCATTTTTTAAATAAAATTTTTGACTATGGAACGAGCATCTTTTTGCTAGGTTTCAATGAATACCTTCTAGAAATATTCTGTATCTATTTACTAAAAACTTATAATCTAATCCTTTACTATTTTAGTTCATAACAGTCATACTTTCCCTCATTATCTGTTTACTCTTCCTTGATGAAAGAAATTAGAGAAAAAAATGTTGTTTTATTAAACTGAGAATAATTGGTTAGTTTGTCAAATATAGCCTTTGTTTTAAAGAATTTCAACATCTTGAAAATGTCAAACATGTATCTTCCAAAGCTCTCAAAATTACTGAATTTTGCTTATATTAAGGCAAATTTCAACTAAAATTAAATAATAAATAACTTAAATAAAATATTATCAAATTGAATTATTCCCAGTAAGATATTGGAATCTATTAGGCAGAATCTGGTGACATTATAAGAATTTGCATCACAGCTAATTAAAGCAAAGGAGTAATTAAACTAAAAAGGAGTCAATGTACTCTGAGAATTTGAGGTAATGAAGATCTAATAAGTTTGTGTCACAACTTGTGAAAGATTGACAATAGAGTAAATCCATGGGCCATTGTTTCAGTTGTTCTTCATCTGGAGTGACAAACATGTTCATTACTTGAAGTCAAAAGAGTCATCAAATATATGTACCAATAACAACTCCCAAAAGCAGAAAAAACAAATTACCCATAACAATAAGGAAGCTACAATCCAAAAAGAAATCCCTTTGGCAGAAAAACAAATCTGGTCACATTGCCAACTTTAAAAGCCGATACAAAAATTTATGCCACCAGATAAAGACTGAATGTACCAATTATCACACTAAACAAGAGGAAAACCTTCTACGCACCAATTCCACCTGCGCTTTCTTCAATTTTGTAAACAACAAACTAAAAGACTCAAGGTCCATCCCACCCCTAAAAGAAGCAAATGGTAAAGACTGCAACAATGACACCATTAAAGCCAAACTCTTTAACACATTCTTTGGCTCAGTATTTGTAAACAGCAATGGATCATGCCCAATATTTCCTAGTCGAACCACAGACAACTACAATGATCTAATACATATCGATTTTACAGAAGACAATGTTGAAAAAGCACTACGCAATCTAAAACCATCTTTATCTATTGGACCAGATGGAGTTTGTGCCTACTTCTTAAAAAAGATATCCACTGCCATAGCAGAACCTCTAAGCATAATCTTTGAAAAATTTTCAGACCAGCTCCTTGCCAAATCTATGATCACTAGCCACAGTCATTCCCATCTTCAAAAAGGGAGACCCCAGCCTAGTTGAAAATTACAGACCAATCTCTTTATGCTGCGTCACCTGTAAAGTCGTGGAATCAATTATTAACCAATCCATTATCCTCCATTTAGAAACAAACAACCTACTCTATAACAAACAGTTTGGCTTCAGAAGGAAACTGTCCTGTAATCTGCAACTCTTGCATTGTAAAAACATATGGACTACACAACTTGATCAGGGCAAAGCAATTGACGCAATTTACATAGACTTCTGTAAAGCCTTTGATTCAACGGTACACGACAAACTACTCCTAAAATTAAGGTCTTATGGTATCTCTGGATACCTGCATAACTGGGTAGAAGCATTCCTGTCAAACAGGCAACAAATGGTCAAAATTGGGAGTGTCCTATCAAATCCTGTACCTGTCAAAAGTGGTGCCCCCAAGGCAGTGTTCGAGGACCAACTCTCTTCATACTCTATATTAATGACCTGTGTGATTATATTAAGAGCAACTGCGTTCTTTTCGCTGATGATGTAAAGCTATTCAACACCACTGACAATGCTGCTACCCTTCAAAAAGACCTCGACTATGTGTCAGAATGGTCAAACAAATGGCAACTTCAGATCTCAACAAGTAAATGCTCTGTCTTGCATATTGGCAAAAAAAAAATAAAAAAATCAAATACAAGCTGAATAGTCAAGACCTTGTTGATGACACAAACTTTATTAAGGACCTTGGAGTACTCATCTCAAATGATCTAAGTGCTAGAGCCCACTGTAACTACATAGCCAAAAAGGCATTAAGAATTATTAACTTAATTCTGCGTAGCGTTTTTTCTGGTAATATCACTCTACTAACCAGAGCATATAAAACATTTGCTAGACCAATACTTGAATACAGCTCATCAGTCTGGAATCCACATTACATATCTGATATTAATACAATTGAGAAAGTCCAGAAATATTTTACGAGAAGAATCCTCCACTCCTCTACTCATAGCAGAATACCTTATGCCACCAGACTTGAAATTTTAGACCTAGACAACCTAGAACTACACCGCCTTCAGTTTGATCTAAGTATAGTACATAAAATTATATATTGCAATGTCCTACCTATCAATGAATACTTCAGCTTTAATTAAAACAATACAAGAGCACAAAATAGATATAAACTAAAGATAAACCGCACCAAACTTGATTACAGGAAATACGACTTCAACAACAGAGTAGTCAATGTCTGGAATATTCTACCTGACTCTGTGGTTTCTTCCCCAAACCCCAAAATCTTCAACATTAGACTGTCTACTATTGACCTCACCCCTTTCCTAAGAGGTCTGTAGGGGGCGTGCATAAGCGCACCAAAACGTGCCTACCGTCCCTGTCCTACTGTTTTTTTTTTCTTATTCGTATCCATTTCATGTATTTATAACCATGTTTATACTTATACCTGTTATCTAATAATTGTTTGACAAAATAAATAAAATAAAATGTTCATTATATGAGATTTTCTGGAATCTCCCTTCAGAATGTCTAAGCATGCAGGTATTAGAACTCTCTGAAATGTTGGCATAGCAATTTGACTGAGATATCAATCTTATGTCTGGTGATTTGATCACCTAAATAGACACCAGTAGAGATTAAGCTGCTTTTAACTTGTTGCTTTATACCAAAACACACTTGTTCTTCCTGGATACCCCAATATGCTCAAACTATAATGGGAGAACTCATAGTAATGCAGCTTTTCAAGTCCCTTTTTTCTATTTTGTAATTAAAGAATCATCATGAGGGACTAAGCCTATAGAAGAAAGTATATAATTTCAAAGATATTGGTTTATAGATTCATTCAGCCTAAAATTTGAAGGGGTCTCCATCTTAACCAGCTCCTCCATGAAATAAAAATGCTTCAAGCTCCCCAGCGTATGCAGCAGAATAGCCAACATATAGAATGGTACTCCAAATTAAGCAGTTACACAGTGAGAGTGAAGAGCATCATTTTGCACCACTCATTTTTTCTTTGGCAAAAGCAGAACAGAAATCTTTCATGCTGGTTGGCATCCTGCAACTACTGGCTAGGAGATCATGTGGAAGGAATTGAAACATTTTTCCTTGGAATTGCTCTTCCATTGACTGTTGGAAAGCAAGTGGCATAAAACAATAAAGAGAATGTATCCACACAGCACTATGGGAGGAAGTGAGAAAAGGGATTAGCCACAATTCAAAGCATGCAGCTTCTGACAGTCTTGGTATCTTCAGAAAGTTTTGTTACAATGCAGCTTTGGTAAACATCACAGGCAATTCCCAACCTAGAATTTTTTTGTATGTTCTTGGCAAGGCTGAGATAGCCTTCCAATGGAATGGAATGGAATGGAATGGAATAGAACGGAACAGAACAGAACAGAACAGAACAGAACAGAACAGAACAGAACAGAACAGAATAATAAAGGTTTCCCTGGCACATACATGCTAGTTGTTTCCGGCTCTAGAGGGCAGTACTCATCTCCACTACAAAGCCAAAGAGCCAGCACTGTCCGAAGATGTCTCTGTGGTCATGTGGCCAGCTTAGCTAAATACCAAAGGTGTTACCTTCCCACCAAAGTGGTCCCCATTTTTCTACTTGCATTTTTACATGATTTCAAACTGGCAGAAGCTGGGACAAGTAACAGGAGCTCAGTCCGTTATGTGGTGCTAGGAATTCAAACCACTGAACTGCTGACCTTTCTGATGAACAAATTCAGTGTCTTAGCCAGTGAGCACCACATCCTACTTCCCTAGAATACTGGGCCAAAATTACTTGAGACATTTAATATAGCTTCATTGAGCTGAATCATGTGGCCTCTATTTCACTGAAGGGGAAAAGTGGTCTTCAGAACACAGATCACTTCACAAGCAAATTTGTCACATCACACAGGGCAAAATGTAACAGTACACTAGGGTTATTAATTCGTAACTGCTTATAATAATTCCTAAAAATTAATCAGTATTTGATTTTTCATAGTATTAAAGAACTACAGAAATGTTGACATGAACATTTTAGCAAGGACATGTGCCGAGTGATAAGAACGAAGGGATACATTTAAAGAAAGCTCTGCAGACAAAGTAATCTGAATAATGTAAGAGAAATGTTATGCAAAGCCAGGCCTATTGATGCAAATAAATAGTTCTTGGGCAACTAATCTGAAGATAGCTTGCATGGACACAGTGTAATCATAACTGCGCCTGAAGGGAGATACTTCAAGATTCTAGAAGATACAAAAGCATGGGAAACAAAAGAAAGCTCAACTACCAGCTTCCTAACTCTAGAATTTAGAAGTAGTACTGCAATTTCTTTCAGGCTTTCAGCTAAGCTTATGGTAATGAATTTGCTTTGATCATCTTTGTAGATAACCTACATCAGAAATGAGATGTGATGAGCATAGCTTTGTTGCATTCTGTAAGTCTCCATAGGTTTTAGTACCATTAATCTTGTTACCCTTCAGGACTGTTTATTAGAATTAAGCCTTGGGAACAAAACTTTTGCCCTATCCTTCATATCATAGAAGATACAGTACAATACCTAGGGATAGACCTATAATGCACTATAGTGTTTTTATCTGATCTCCCTATTCAACATTTGCATGAAACCATGCTCCTTCACTTTCAAGGAAGTAATAAGTAGCACCTACTTTTTTAAAAAAATGGCCCAGAGGAAGAATAACCTGAAACTAGAATTTAGAATTAGAATTTATTTGATTTGTCAATTGCTTACAAGATAATAGGTATAAGTATATACATAGTTATGAATACATGAAATGGGTACATATAAGAAAAATAAAAGAAACAATAGGACAGGGACAGTAGGTACAATGATGCGCTTATGCACACCCCCTACAGATCTCTTAGGAAAGGGTGAGGTCAATAGTAGACAGTCTAAGGTTAAAGTTTAGATCCAAATAAAATCATTGTTGTTGGTAGACTAACAGTAGGACTCAGGAATTGATTCATCCCGTTCTGTACTGTTCTATATTCTCCTGACGTTGTATTCTCCTGCAGATTATAATCTGAGATTTTCTTGGTCCTTAGCTGTGGAAAGGCGTGCTTTTCTTCAGTTAGGCCTGGTGCACATAGCCAAGATGACTTGGTTATGTTCTAACTTGGCTACTGCAGCATGTTCTCTATGGACAATCTTGGAAAAATATTTGATCATTTCAATTGGTGGTAGCTAAATTAGGCTGCTAAATAGTATCAAGTACTTGAATTTTAATCAGTATTAAAAAGCCTGCACTGCTTAATCAATTACAATTGATTAAATCACCATTTCCATTTAACTCCCTAAATGGCCCAAATAGGGAGTGCCTTTCAAATTATTAATAACCAGATGAAATATGAAAAATAGAGCTGGGGTTGAAAGTGTTCAGACTGTCAAAATCTCTCTTCCTGGCATACCTTTGCCTGTATTGTTCTTTAGAGAAGAGGGCTATAGTCTTGTAGAAGATATTGTAGAAAGTTAGCACCCACCCCTCTCCTAGAAGAATGAAATATTCTAGGGAATATTAAAAAGGCAGAATATTAATATATAATATTCTCCCTGGGTGAGAAAAAGAGAAACATGTTTTTAAAGACAAAACAGCTTCCTGCAGCTCCCTGCCCCACTTTCAACACTAGGGTGATGGAATCAGTACATGATAGGATTAGCCCTCTACCCATCTCATCACATAGCACTGGATTCAACCAAACGTAGCACACAGACAACCTACAAAGCTAACTATGACGGGAGGAGGAGAAATCAAAGAACATGTTAAAAAAGCAGAACTACCCAAAGTACCAGAAGAAATTAAAACAATGCTAGAGGAAAGAATTACAATGATGGAACTAACAGAAGCAATTAAAAGATTTTTTCACATTTATATTATAGAATATGATGCTTTTCTCTGACCAATCAAGTGAAGCTCTCACATTTATGAAAATACTGATGAAAACCATTTCATAACAAGGAAAAACAGAACAGTAAACTATGGTAGCAGGTGCTATGCATGAACATTACAGTCACATGCTAGTCTGCAGATTTCTGCTTCCTATCAACACAATTTTATTGTTGCAAACTTCACAGCAACACTACAATCTCTTAGCAAAATAGCCTGAGTCTACTGAGAAAGCTTCTCAGATACAATTTAGAAATTAATGCCATTGAGAAGAATGCAATAGTTGGTATCTTAAATGATACAGAAGCTTGGAAACATTATACCCTAAACAGTAATCTTAATTCTTTCAAAGCTTTGTAGAGAGATAAAATTAATGAAGAAGAGGGAAGAAATGATTGTACGGCATTAGATATTGCAAGGTACTGCATCTGTTACATTTGGAAAATAATTATTGTTTCCAAGTAACAGCCTGCAATTGCTAAAAAAAAATAGTTAAGCATTGAACTGACACTTAAATAATACTACTGATAAAATGCATAGAAGAAATTGGTTTTAAAGTTCAACAGGCTTACAAATTACATAAATAAAATAAAAATATGTTAATGTTTTATTTTTTTTTACCATGTTGCAGAAGTGTAACATTATGACTTTAGGTTTATTGCTGTACCCACAGGTCATAGCATATAATGTATTATAAAATGCAACAAGTTAACAGTCAAATAATAAGATTATAAAATAAAGTAATAAAAATAGGATTAGATGCAAAAATATGACAGCAAGAGAAAGTCAAAGATACAACTATGAACTTAAGTATATTTTCCTATGTTTAAGTGACAGAAGAGCAAAAGTAGCAACTTGGTTGCTGACAGATGAGAATATGTCTACAAAACAGTTCTGTTTTTTTTGACATCCAAGCCCTTGAGTTCCTGTACCATCAATAATTTAGCCCTAATCTCATTGTAAATGGGGAGGTGGAGGACATGATGAATTATGTCATCCACTCGACCACACCAAAACAGAGATGTTGTTTGACAGGGAGTTTGCAATATTTCCCTTTAGGGGAGGTGGTGTGGTCTGCCAGTGAAGGAATGTTAAAGTCCTTCTCAGTGAAGCATTGGAAATTACAAATTATGTACAGAGGGATATCATATTTTATTAAGCCCAATATTAATGCTTAATGTTAAGCTTATGCATCCATAGAACTTCTGTATTGATCGGTCTATATTGCTTTTTTCTGACTGATACATTCTAGTCAACATTTCATTTTGGTGTACTGCAATGGATTTGTTCACCCAGGAGACTTTCATTTATTACTAATGTTTTTATTGATCTGGATTTTGTTATTTGTTGCAATCCTATGTAAGGTCTCACCACAGCAAAATTGATCAACATGATTGTGCCCGAAAAAAAATCCAACATAACATATCTTATCAAATGATCAAATCAATTTTGCCTTTTAATATGAATCACCAAGAAAGAGAGCATAATTTAAGTTTCAGATATTTTGTTCATTTTCGATAACCGCTTTAAGGTATCCATTTTAAGAGCTATGTCACAATAATAATTTGTTTTTAGCTTGTGTGGAAAAAGGCTCATACAGGTAATCCCCGGGTTACCAGCGTTTCCTTAGTGAACTTTCGAAGTTATGCAATAAGTGCTCCCTAGAGTTTACAAACAAGTCCCAAAACTACAAATCTTGCAGCACCTCGGCAGTTGTTCGCCCTCACAAACATCTGCAGAGGCTCTGTAACATTCATCCTGCACTTTGCCAGCCAAAATGGAGGTTTGAAGGGAAGCCTGCACAGCAGAGGCGGGATTCAAAATTTTTTACTACCGGTTCTGTGGGCGTGGCTTGGTGGGCGTAGCAGGGGAAGGATACTGCAAAATATCCATTCCCTCCCCATCCCACTAACCTGCTTTCCAGCTCCATTGTCCTGTGCAGGGCAACAAAAGAAGACCCAGCCGATCAGCTAGGACTCGGGAGGCAGAGAAAAGATGGGGGGGTGGGGCCAATCAGAGGTGGTATTTGCCAGTTCTCTGAACAACTAAAAATTTCCGCTACCGGTTCTCCAGAACTGGTCAGAACCTGCTGAATACCACTTCTGCTGCACAGGCCTAAATGGAATGTCAAATCCACCCCTCTGAAGCTCTGTTTTAGCCTGCAACATGCCAGACAAGGCCTCCACATACCCAAATGGAACTGCAGAGGGGCGCACACAGTTATGAGGCTGGAGAGGAGACTGCTTGCTAGATCTTCACACAGTAAGCGACCCAGTGTGGCAGTTTGGATTAGGTGGAGAAATTGTGGGGAGCATGAGGTATTTCAGTGGGTCGGAGATGCCTTGGATGGTCTTAGGCAGTTGGGCTGTTCCATCACTAGGCCTCCTATGGCCTTCCCCACCCTGAAATATCTCATGTGCACTTAATGAGCCGCGCATTCAATTAGCGAATGCATGGGCAAAAGGAGGGAATAATCCCATTCAAGGTACGAGATTCACTCCCATGAATCCTCGGATCATGAATGGAATGGGCAGGCTCTATTACATTTGTAAGTCGAGGTCTATCTGTACACTAAACTAATATCAATACCAAAATTTACATAAATAGTTGCTCTTAAAAGTAAACTTGTTTTATGATTGGAAGAACATAAGATTCAAATTGATTTTTAACAATTCTACACCTATCAAAACTTATTTTATAATGTCTCCTTTTACCCAAATATACAAAATAATACTATTCACAAGTGAAAAAATCCAATTCAATTCCTTTTCCTCACATTTGAAGTCATATCCCCCTAATTTCCATTGGTATAAGATACAGTGGAAGTTACTGTAAGAATTCTCTAAAAGCATAGTTAAGCATAATTTATCCAATATAGATTTGGAATAAAATTAGTCAAATCCGATAAACCATCCATGAATATGTTGGAATATTTATTGACCTATGTTCACATGTCAAAATCATTAAGAAAAAGTGTTTACTTTGCTCATCGCTTTCTCTGCATATATCTTTCTGTCTGTCCCAATCTTATTTCAAAGTTTTACATAATTCCTATTTGGAGAAACAACATGGGCTATATTTTAGCTCAGGGGTGTCATTGAGGGCTGCATAAGGGTTGATCTTGGGGGGCGTGGGGGGGCCTGCCTGGGGTGGTCATGGCCAGGGTGGTCGTGACCATCTCGACTTTGCTTGCATCAGGGGGCACCTGAGGTGGCCTGGATGGGGTTGGGGGATCCATTGTTTCCAGCACTGCCTCCAGGGTGGCCCTGAAGATCTAAAGTTGACATTGTTCCGGCCAGATGGCTGCCACCAAGTTTTAGATCAGTGCCTGGCCAACCTGGGCCAGGACTGTGGCGCCGAGAGCTGTTCCTTCACTGTTTCCAGGGCAGCCTCATGGGCCAGATCTAACCACATCATAGGCTGGATCTGCCCCCCAGGCCTTGAGTTTGACACCCTTGTTCTAGCTCCTTGATTCTTTTAGTTTACAATATATCATTTTTTTCCTCTTCAGACATGTTCTTTTATATCTGAAAGTTTCCTCTATGGGAATCTACAAGTGACAAACATATTGAACCAAATAATTTTATGATGGTGGAGACCATGCAAGAAACATTTTCTAAGTGGAACAAGAAGGTGGTTGATGCTAGAAGTCAATTATTGTAACTGAAACATGCTAGGCTTCTACAAAACATTATATTCATGCTACCACCATGCTACCACACTCCATTGGCAAGAAATGTTAAATACCAATCCCTGTTTTGCCTTTTGTAGATCACTCTGTGCTGCTGTATATAAACTGTTTTTGATTCCTAATATCTAGAAATTCAACTTTAGAACAACACATCATGATAGAAGGTTTGCTCTTCAAAATAAAAGAGTCAGGGTGACAATTTATTCTATTTATAAAATTGTGTATGCCACCTACTCATTAGATTCTAGTTTACAAAAATGTACAATAGTATAAAAAAACATAAATTACCTCTGTGATCATATTAAGAGAAATTGCATTCTCTTTGCCGATGATGTAAAGCTATTCAACACCACAGACAATACTGCTACCCTTCAAAAAGACTTCAACTATGTATCAGAATGGTCAAACAAATGGCAACTTCAAATCTCAACAAATAAATGCTCTGTCTTACATATTGGCAAAAAAATAAAATACAAGTTGAATGTCAAGACCTTGTTGATGATCCAAACTCTGTCAAGGACCTTGGAGTTCTCATCTCTAATGATCTAAGTGCTAGAGCCCACTGTAACTATATAGCCAAAAAGGCATTAAGAGTTGTTAACCTAATCTCACGTAGCTTTTATTCTGCTAACATTACACTAATAACTAGATCATACAAAACATTTGCTAGACCAATACTCGAATACAGCTCATCAGTCTGGAATTCACTTTACGTATCTGATATTACAGTTGAGAAAGTCCAGAAATATTTCACAAGAAGAGTTCTCCACTCCTCTACTTGTTGCAGATTATGCCACCAGACTCGAAATTCTAGACCTAGAAAACCTAGAACTACGCCGCCTTCGGTCCGATCTAAGTATAGTACATAAAATTATATATTGCAATGTCCTACCTATCAATGAATACTTCAGCTTTAATTAAAACAATACAAGAGCACAAAATAGATATAAACTAAAGATAAACCGCACCAAACTTGATTGCAGAAAATACGACTTCAGCAACAGAGTGGTCAATGTCTGGAATACTTTACCTGACTCTGTGGTTTCTTCCCCAAACCCCAAAATCTTCAACATTAGACTGTCTACTATTGACCTTACCCCTTTTCTAAGAGGTCTGTAGGGGGCATGCATAAGCACACCAATGAGTCTACCGTCCCTGTCCTATTGTTTCTTTTATTTTTCTTATATGTATCCATTTCGTGTATTCATAACTATGTTTATACTTATACCTATTATCTTATAATCGCTTGACAAAATAAATAAATAATAAATAAATAAATAAATGCTTGTATCTCCACAAATGCAAATTCATTAGCTTATACAAATGAAATGAAACAAAAACAATCTTCCACTATGGGAAGTTTTTAATTCAATGTACATATTATGTGATTATGTACCATCAAGTCAATGTGACTCTTAGTGTTCACATAGATATATTTTCTCAATCATTTTGTCCCTAATACAGTCCTTTAGCTTTTGTACCCATCACCAGTGTAAATGAGTCTCCCCTCCTTGCTACTTGTTTTCTTTCCTTCCATCTCTTTCCTTTACCTTTTACACTTTTCTCCAGAAAGTTAGGTGTTTGAAAAATGTATCCAAAGTATGGTAACTTAAGTCTGGTCATCAACTCCGGGTTGATTTGTTCAGTTGAACCAGTTGTAGGTTTTCTTGCCTACCGTTGGTATTCCCAGTAGACTTCTCCAACATCAAAGTTAAAAAAACATCAATACTCTTTCTATTTTGCCTCTTCAAAATCCAATTTTCTCTTTCATAGAGTGTCACAGGGAACACCATTGTGTGCACTACTCTGATATTCATAGGTACAGACATATCACAGCATCTGAATATCTTTTCCCAGACTTTAATGGCTGCCCTACAAGTGGTAGTCCGCAATGTATTTCTTGATTTGTTTCTTTACTGTTCATAGTAAATTTGTTTGATTTGTTTCTTTACTGTTCATTTTAAAAGGCAGAAGCTGTCTACCACTTTGATATCTTCACTATCAAATTCTAAAGCTGGTTGTACCACCTATTAACTTTTTATTTATTTATTAAATTTCTGTGCCACCCATTAAGTTATTTTTAAATTTCTCAATAATACAATGACTATAACCTTAGTTTAGTCTTCTTTATATATAATTTTAGTTCAATTTTTTCATTGTGTTCCTATAGTCATTTTTTAAAATCTAGAACTGGTAGACCCTTTTTATTTTCAGGTATTAAAGTAGTGACAGCATCATACCACATTTCTGGTGTTTTATCTTCCAATTTAGAAAGCATACTCGTTGTAATCAAGCTTCCTTAAATATATACATTAATCAGAATATAGTTTCAATGAACAAGGGCATAGTATATAACTTCGGCTCATTCTGTTGTGGTTCACCGGCAGCAGGTGCGAACGGCTGAGGTCTCTAAGAGCGACGACTCAGATGAGGGGCCTGAATGTGATGCAGGGATGGGGCCCGGACCATCAGGGAGTAGAATACTGCCATTGGAGATTGTGGAGGCTGGCAGCAGTGATGAAGAGGCCGCCAAGGAGCCCATACCCAGCACACGTACACGCAGGGCTGCTCGAAGGAAAGAGCAGCTGCAGCAGCATGGGTGACTCGGGAGTAAAGCTGGAAGGTAATGGCCCCTCCTTGAGAGGATAAAAGCCAGCTGAGAAACTGCAGTTCTTTGCAGAAGGCAAAGAAGTTTGATATTCGAGCCTGGTGGACGTTAGAATATCTGAGTTGGTATTTGGAGACTCTTTGATTTATTGTTTAGGAACTTTATCTGTTGTTCTTAGCAGCCTTGCAAAAACTTGGCAAGGCTCTTTGTTGTCGGAGTAATTAATTGGAAGCAGCCTTTTATCTGTGAAGAAACAGGACTTGTTAATGAAACAGTAAAAGGTTGTGCTGTTACCTTTGTCTTGTGTTTACTCTCTTGGAACCAGGTTTGGGTCAGAACACACTCCATTGCCAACCTAGAGACAGACTGCCTTATCATGTATGTCAATACTATGATTTCATGACTTGAAACATTGTAATATACTGCTTATCATAAAAATTATTTGCAGGAAATAAACATATTCCAGGGATTAATATAACATTTAACACTTGTTATTATTGATACATCCCACATATTGATCCACATCTTTATATTATTAAAAATATCTAGACAATAAATTGCAATTACCAAAACTTTTCATATAATATTGAAATATCAAAAATCTAAATAAAACACTAATACTTTCAGATAAAAAGTTTTGTTTTTCCTATGTTTGCTAAATAACTTAGTATCTCAAATGCTTTTACCAGTGGTTTTCAGGATCAGCAACCCTAAAATTAAAAGTAACCCAACCATTAAAACCAACTTTTCAATACTTATGGTTTTTTTTAATTATCTCAGGCAATTATCCTTAAACTTTTGTATACAAGTAACCTTATACACTGGTTTATCACACAGTTACTTTTCTTAGCAGAGGCACAATCATTCTAAAATATTATATTCTTTAAATAATTTCTTTAAAGAGAGTGCTATCTTGAACTGAACATTTTAGCATACACATACCTATTTTACTAAACTTTTAAATCTATCTATTAAAACCATTAATCTATCAAAAATGATGTGTTTTGACTAAAGTGTGATGCATTTCATGGATCAGGGTTTGAAGAATACTTTCATTTCTGAAGAGTAGACCAGGGAATCTATTAACATATGACAATGTATTATCAGTTATTGGTGATCTACTGATGCTTATATCTATAATTGCACTGGGCTATTCCTGTAAAGCCTTTCAAAGAATGACTAAAATATATCATGATGATGATGACAATCACCCTGTCCTCCAATTAATGGTATAATTATTAATTAATTAATTAATGGTATAGGGTTATCTGCCAGAGCAAGGTCCATTCTAACTCTGTTATTCTGTTAATACAGGTAAGCAGCACAAATATTCTTTTAAAAAATCAAAACTTACAGCGGTATCAGATATGTAAGTAAACCCTTTTTTCTACAACAAAATTCTCTGATCCATTTCAGAGTCTCTCAATCCCTGAGCAGAGTTGTAAGACTACAAAAAGAAAAACATCCATTTTCTGATAGACTGACTCGGTGAATGCTAATCTGCATTGCACCTGTATGCATAAGTGAATAAGAAAAAAAGTGAATAAGTGAATAAGAAAAAAAGTAACAATAAATGTCATGTTCTGTATTATAAATATGCACAATCACTGTAAAATAGGACATCAATTTTATTTTCTTATGGGTCAACGGTATACTTTTTGATACTTTTCAAACTAGCATGAATAAATGGTTAAGGTAAAGACTGATTTGCAAAAATCTTAATTTAGAGTGACTATACTGAGTTTCCTTGTCAACACTACAGATATGGCTTGCTACTGCCTTCTGTGATTTGGGGGGGGAGGTTTAAGATGGGAGGATGGACAACTCAATAAGAACCACAGTCCTTAAGTTTTCATAGTGATTTCCCATCCATGTACTAACCAGATCTGCCCTATGTAAGCTTTAAAGATTACTTTAAAGTCTATTATATTTCAACAGAACATGAAATGTGAGTAAGCAATTTAGGACATTTTTCCCATAGAAAAGCTATCATTGTATTCTTGACACATTCAGAAAGGTTTTGTTGAAATCCTTGAGAAAGAACTATGTAGGGGACTATTCTTAACACATGGTATTGTTAACTCCAATTATGCATAGGACTTTAATTCAAGTTATGCAAGTAAAATGAACACTGAACTCTTTTCCCCACAACAGTAAATGGACCATTTTAATTACATAAATTACTCTGAAAGCCAAGATCTTAATCACATTCCTGTTAAGGCAGTTGGTTAAGTTTCTGTTAAGTAGCACAGGAATAACCACAAAGTGAGAGCAACCATATAACTAGAACCTGAAACAGCAATATAGCAGTAACTGTTTTACAGGATAAAATAGCAAAGAATAATACAAATGGAAACTGAAAAAAATAAAGTAAAATAAAATAAAAGCCAATGTAATTATATAGAATTGTTTGTAATTTCTAATAGCTGTAAGTGAGGAAACAATTCGTGACAAATTCCAATTATAAAAAGAAATTATCTGTTCTGCAACAGCAATTTTAGTGACATTTTTAATATAGAGAAATCATGAACCTTAATTATTGGAATTTACTTGTGCTACAGATGCTTTACTGAAATCTAATTAAATAGATCTGATAGTACTTCCAGAGAGAAGACTTTAAATGGGAAATTTGCTGATCCATGTGTTGGCTTAAATACCAATTTTTGATGACATCTGAAACAAAGAAGAAGCCACATTATCCAAAATCCTAAGTCTGAATGGCGAAAAAAATTGAAGTCTTAAATTTAAGAGGCCCGACATAAAAATCATTTTACTTGTTTGGATATTGTACTCTCCATAAACTTATCAGTGTCCCTCTACTTTCATGGTTAGTTAGTTAAATATTAACAGCAGCTTAAAGTGATTTTTTTAGTTCTTACTGCGATGTTCAATGAGCACCACAGTGTCGTTCAATCCATTTCTTTTTCTGTTCTGAGAAATACTGAGTGAATTACAGTTATTTTACCAGTCAAATCTTCAGCAGATTGTAACATTGGGACTGGATAACAGAATTCCTTATGAATTTTGGCTTGGTTTCTAACATAACGTAAACAGTTCTGAATTACTTTGCCTTTTCCCCAATGGTGCCGTTGCAGATTTTTTTTGACATGGACCCAAAAGGACATTTTGCTCACATCTCATCAAATGATCAGCATAATCCTAGTTTTTATGTTCACGTGATCCAGGATTTGCTTTTACATACCACTGCCTAAAAGCTAGTTAAAATATACTCATTTAGAACATGATTTCAATACAAGTTTGTACATCTGAATCATCAACACCTTTTAAAATGGGAACTCTGCTACAGATGCTGCTATTCAGTCAGTCATTCCATGATCAGGGATAGAGGCATCACATCTATATTCCTGAGGCTGACAGCTTTAGCCATTAGTTGATAAAAAAAGCCCAATTGCCTAATTTCAAATTCTACTTGAATACAATTATATCTAAATAAATGTTATAATGAATATTCATTCCTTAACTTGTTCTGATAGCACAAAAGGTGCTATAGGTTATCCAAACTCCATTAAAAATGAATTTGACTTTAAGTGTGTTCCTAAGATTTTCAGATGCCTATTCTCTGCATTTGGTTTAAAAGTTATAATACATTTTTAAAAATTACTAAAGATAACTATAAGTAAACAAAACATCAGGTTGTCTTCTTAAGGTTGTAATTCACTGTTCAGTTTTTCTTGGAAGCATGGCAGTTATGCTTTTCAAGAATTTATTGTGAAAGAATATAATGAATTTATTACAGTTACAGATTCCAAATTAGAAAAATTCTAAATTATTATTACTACCAAACTGCACTACTTTTAGATATGTTTATAATCATGAAACCTGAACCAAGATCCTCTCAAGTTTAGAGATATTTGAGAAAATAAGATTTCACTGGTGAAAAGAGCTCTGATCAAGACTTTTGGATTTCTTTATAGGACTGTTACAATGTCTCACTGTAAGACTTGGTAGTTTTGCTTGCTTCTAGATATTGCAAACCATGGTAGAATTCTTCTCACTTCTGACTACTAGAATACTGCATCAATAATGTGTTTCATCTCATAAACTGCCTTCTTTAACTTAGTTTTCTGCCAACCATTTTGATTGCTACAAAAATTATTGAAATGCAATTTTATTACATTGGCAGCAAAATAAAAATGTGAAATCAGTCCTATACAGACTGCATACAGTATGTCTGCATGCTAAATTACATGCTGATGGGAAAAATTACAGGCCATAATTATTGTTAATCTATGTGGCTTTAAGAGTCAATTTTCTCCTATGATGACTGGTAAAAAAAACACAGGTGTTTTTTCTGAAACATTTAATATTGCAATCATGCACTAAGGTCTAGAGCTTTAAAATCTGTGCAATTCCAAGCATTGGAGGCACTATTGGAAATCAATTTTGTAGGCTTTGTATCAAATGACGGAGGCCAGTAGGCAATCTACCTTTAGTTTCAATAGAACTGTTAAAACCTAAGGTCAAGCCTTAAGTCTTTTAAGATGATAACCATGTCTTTTCAAGATCTTACCAAGCAAAGAGACAAGGCGCTCTATTAACTTACACAAGTGGAAAGGATGGCTAATATGTACCTTTGCACGTCAAGCAAAATAAATAGGAATGGTAAAATTGGCACTGACAGTTTTTGTCTAAAATATTTTCCCTTTGATCTAGGTATATAAAGCAATAATACACATACAGTTTTATACATTATATAGACAAATGAGAGAGAGGGAGGGGGTGAGGGAAAGAGAGATTCTCAATATATCCTAACAGCTAAGAATTCCCCCTCCCCCCAAGAGATCACAATGGGGGATTTAATTAGAAAAAGTATTTTCCTGGACTTCTGATGTGGGTTCATAGTAAACCAGCCATTTCTGTTAAAGTGGAGATGACACTGTAATGGAGCTTAGTAGCTAGACAGCAGATTCTAGCCATTAAAGTGTCTCCAGAAAAAGTAGAGATCATATGATCACTCACTTGTATTGCAAGTAGGGTATTTATGAACAATAGACCCAGAAGTTAACTTTGAGAGTGTCTGCCATTATAGATCATCTTTAAAAGATGCTATGGAAGGGGAACAAGTCATACTGGACCAAAACAAGATTGATTTGAAAATATGTTTACAATTACAGGCTACAATAATGATATGACAAAAGATGCTACACTGATCATACATATGTATGAAATGGGCTGGTGTCTTAATAATTAAAAGGGTTACACAAACAACAAACCAAAAATGTGGACTGGATAACTTCGCTATATTGGATTTACAAAAGAAACTTTTAAAATTTTTGAAGGATTTTCTGAGAAGGGTCAAAGAAAACATGAAAAGGAATCAAATTATAATACATTATTTTAATAGGTTAAAGAACAAGATGTAAAGTAAAAAAGAAGGAATGTGAAGTTGCTTTTTTTGATAAAGGTTAAAATAGTATATTGTTAAGATTAAGATTAACCTTGGCATATCTATTATTAGAAAAGTGACTTTGAACTAGATTTGTGTACTAAAGATGAATATGTTATCGCTAAGATGTAGATCGGCTGGGTCTTCTTTTGTTGCCCTGCAAAAAAGCAGGTTAGTGGGATGTAAATGGGGATTTTGCAGTTACCTTCCCCTGTCATGCCCACCAAGCCACATCCACCAAGCAAGCCCACAGAATTAGTAGTAAAAAAATTTGAATCCCACCACTGATGGAAAGGATTGAAATTTACATTGAATTATAATTTAAAAGAGAATGTCCAGGTATAAGATAAGGGATCATTGGCATATAAGAACTGAAAACTTGTCAAAGATGTCTAAAGGATATAGATGTTGAAATATATGTTGGAAATACAATCAACATGAAGTATTTTTTTTTACCATCTTAGGTGGATGTGTAGTTAAGCTAAGAAATATTGAGATAGATATGTATCTTGATCCAGATAATTCTTAAGATAAATATACAACTGAAACCAGAAGTTTTCCTCTAGGTTTGATGGATAGATAGATTGAAAGGAAATATGACGTTTAGTTTCTCTACATCATAGTGAGACTCTTGTATGCACAGAGATGGAATGATGTACAAATTTCTACAATGAAAGAATGGGTAGTGAAGCTAGTGGAATTGGCTAAGATGTCAACACGGACTCTGATTAAAGACAAGACTGGCTAATTTTGTTTTTACTTTGTAACCAAGAAGTGGATTTCTTGCAAGAAACTGAAGGAAATAAAAATTTTATTGTGGGATTGGCTAGTAGAACTGTTGTAGAAATACTGTGTCTTATTGTTGATTTTAGAGTAAAAGGTTAATGTATTTTATATCTGTACTGAAGAAAATTAGAAGTTATTGTTTCCCATGCCCACCATGAAGATGTGGCATGACCATGAACATGAAGCCAAACAACAGGATCACAGCTCACCAGCTTAAATCCCCCAGCAACTAAGACTAACCTGAGTACAACCAAACCCCTACCGGAACAGAACACACTCGAGCCAATCAGAAGACAGCCAACCCCCCAACCAATCAGAACACAGCCAAACCCCCAACCAATGAGAACACACCCTCACCCAATCAGAACATAGCCAACAAGCCCCACACCCAATCAAGTCACATCCCCACTAGCAGTTAAAAGGAAGAAGCAGCTGCAAGCTCACATTACTCCGAAAAGCACAAGGCCGAAGACACAAACCTGAAGATGATGAATGAGACTTCATCAAAACGTTGCCTAGATACTTCCAATTCTACGCGGGAGAAAACCCGAAGAACCAAAGATACACACACATACACACACACACACACACACACACACACACACACACACACACACACACACATATATGTATGTTAGGTTTTTGAGCTGATAAATAATTAAACAAGGGAGACTAGGATAGATCTATTTTGAGCTACTTAGCTCTTGTCAGCTAGCCATACCCTTACTGGGATTCGAACCAGGGAAGTATTACATGTGAGGCAGTTGTATGGGTACAGGTATGCAGCTCTTGGTGTGTTCGGGTCCTTTCCCGTGTAAGATTGAGACTATCTGGGCAATGTTTCAATGAGATCTCACTCGCCATCTTCAGGCTGGTGCTTTCGGCTTTGTGCTTGTGTAAGCAAAGCATGATCTGAGCTGCTGTCTCCCTATATATACTGGTGGGGAGGTTGGCTGTGTTGTCATTTCTTGATTGGTTGATGGAGTTGATGTTTGCAGATTGGTTGGATTTTTCTTAAAATCATGTGTGGCTAAGGTATTGGCTGTATGTCTATCAGCCTCCTAACGATTTGGGTAATGGGCTGTGTGATGATCTTCTGAGTTCTATTGTTTTGACATCCTGGTTCTTGTGCTGTAATCTCCTGGGTCATAATGACCTAGGTAATGGGCTGTGTGATGACCTTCTGAGTTCTAATCTTGTGACCTCCTGGGTCTTGTGCTATAATCTCCTGGGTCGTAATGACCTGGGTAATGGGCTGTGTGATGACCTTCTGAGTTCTAATCTTGTGACACCCTGGGTCTTGTATTGTAATCTCCTAGGTCATTGGCTGTGTTGCAACATCCTGAGGTGTTGTGGTGTAGCCTCCTGAGTTCTGTGATGTGATATCCTGAGCGGGTGGCTGTGATGTGACGTTTCAGGTTTTGGTTTGGCTCCGAGTTTGAGGACTGGCTATTGTTTCTATGAATCTTGCCAAATTTCTCACCAAACAACCCCAGCCCTACACAGAATCCATCACCTCACACGTACAAAACTCTTTCCACTTCATAGAAACAATAAAGAAACAAAACCTACAACCTGGTGACCTACTTGTGAGCTTCGATGTCATATCCCTCTCCACCCAAGTACTTATTAAAGAAGCCTTGACAGCCATCCAAAACAAATATAACCCCCCTAAGCACATCCTAGATCTGACCAATCACTGCCTAACCAACTTCATCCACATACTTCATCCACAATGGACAAAGATACAAACAGATAGAAGGAGCACCTATGGGATCACCCCTCTCACCCGTCATCACTAACCTATACATGGAACACTTTGAAACCAATGCTCTAGACAAATCCGAACACAAACACAAACTCTGGCTTAGATATGTATATGACACTTTTGTAATTTGGCCACATGGGAAAGAAAAACTGGACAACTTCCTCACACATCTCAACAGCCTACACCCCAAAATACAATTCACCATGCAAACAGAAACCAACAACCAACTTCCCTTCCTGGACGTCTTAATTTACAAAAAACCCAATGGCTTCCTAGGACATACCATCCACCGGAAGAAAACACAAACCAACTGCTACTTAAACGCACACTCCCATCACCACCCTGCACAGATCAACTCCGTAGCCAAGACCCTCATCTCCAGAACCAAACGCCTAGCTGACAAAGACCACCTGAGAACAGAATTACACACCCTCACTAATATATTAATTTCCAATGGATTCCAAAATTACCAACCTAATCCTAAAGGAGACACCCCCCAGAAACCAAGACACAGAACAGGACAACGGTATCGCCCTCCTCCCCTACATCAAAGGCACCACAGATAAAATCAGCAAAATTCTCCACAACCACAATATCAGGACAGCCTTTGGTACTGATAAAAAATTGCCAACATCCTAAGAAACCCCAAAGACAAGATCCAGCTAGAAAACCAAGGAGTTTATGAAATACCATGCAACAATTGCCCAGCCACATACATTGGACAAACCAACAGGAGAATAAATGCACGCATCGCAGAACACAAGAACGCAGTCAGAAAAGAAGAAAATTCTTCCTCCCTTTTCCAGCACCTTAAAGCCACAGGACATGAAATTAATTTTGAGGGAACCAAATTAAACTCCAATACTGAACACGTCAACAAAAGAATAATCAGGGAAGCCATCAAAATAGAGAAACACCCCCCTAACATGAACAAACGAGACGATGCCTCCCGCCTACCAGACATTTGGAAACTAACCCTTATCAACAAATGAGTCCCAGCCACGAAAACCAACACTGGACCCAAACAACACATGATGCCACCACCAATCTCCCTCACCAGACTCAAACCCAAACCCACCCCATAGATGAAAGGCAACCACCATCCAGAAACCAGACCACGGCTGCATCACCAGCTGCCACACACCCCAATCCCCAAACCAAGCAAAGCGACACACTCCATGAACACAGAGCCAGGCCTCAAACTCAGAACCAAACCAAAACCTGGAACGTCATATCACAGCCACCCGCTCAGGATATCAC
Organism: Bungarus multicinctus; assembly: GCA_023653725.1. NCBI lineage: Eukaryota > Metazoa > Chordata > Lepidosauria > Squamata > Elapidae > Bungarus > Bungarus multicinctus. The sequence goes on from CM042834.1 coordinate 86,634,497, forward strand.
ATCACAGAACTCAGGAGGCTCCATCACAAAACCAGGAGATTATAGCACAAGACCCAGGAAGTCACAAGATTAGAACTCAGAAGGTCATCACACAGCCCATTACCCAAGTCATTACAACACTAGAGGCTGATAGACACACAGCCAATACCTCAGCCACACATGTTCTTAAGAAAAAGCCAGCCAATCTGCAAACATCAACTCCATCAACCAATCAAAAAATGACAACACAGCCAACCTCCCCACCAGTATATATAGGGAGACAGCATCTCAGATCACGCTTTGCTTGCACAAGCACAAAGCCGAAAGCACCAGCCTGAAGATGGCGAGTGAGATCTTGTTGAAACATGGGAAAAGACCCGAACACACCAAGATCTGCATACCTGTACCTGTGAAAATCTACGAAAACATATATGTATGTATGTATGTGTATGTATATATATATATATATATGTGTAAGGTAACGTAAAGTAACAAAAGGCAACGAAACAAATAGCTTTCTGTCGGTATGGTCTCTGGTGATGAGCCGAAAGACAGAAAAGAAAGCAGTATGCTTTCTCCCTTAATTGGGGCTTAACAGGGTGTTGTAATACAAAGTATATATATATATATATATATATATATATATATATATATATATATATATATACTTTTCTTCACTATATTTCTATTTCTTTCTTTTTTGTTTTTCTATTTTTCTTCTTTTTTGTACTTTCTGTTTTTCTTTTTTTCTTCCTTTTTTTACTTTGTGTTAGTTTTTATCTTTTTAATTGTGACATGGAATAATTTAATTGTAACATAGAATACAATTATTGCATAAAAGAAGAAAAAAAGTATTTTTCCCCTGTGGATTTTATGAATTTTGCATGTGAAGAGATCTATCCAATCCATTCATCTAAATGATATAATTTCCAATTAACTGGAAATTAAACCTTAAATTGTGACCATCCGCTATAATTGCTATTTACCTATGGGACCACTGAAAATAGGGAAAGGATTATTCCCTTCAATTGGGAATACCAGCTATTCCCAAGGCACTAAAATAATATTCACCTTTAACAAAAGCTAACCCTGTATGCAAGGTCAGGGGCAAATTAGATGAACTCACTCTGCTGCTCATTGGCTAAGAAAATGTTTCTCTTCAAAACTTAATACTACTCCCAGCTGCCACAACTATTATGAGTTTCAGCCTCAGTGCAGACTGTACCTTTTTTAAAAAATTAGACATTGATACAAAGCCAGCACAATATCTTAAAAAGTAAAATATGAATTATACATGGCAAAGCAAATACAAAACGCTTTCTTAAGCATTGTTCTCTGTAACACTTAACCAAGAGCACTTAACCAAAGGTTATAGAAAAGCTTTTGGATGTTTTGCTTTATGTTTTTAACCATTTTTCATTACAAAGCATCATATAATTGTACAAAGTATAACAGCACATTATTAATCACACCCGATAGCAAGTTATTTTCACTGTCATGAAGGATAATTCATCAGCAAACGCCACATAGTATCCTTCGTATCTAAAGAAAAATCCATAGGAGTTCTTCAATGAAGCCAAATGTTCCCTTGTAAATGATACTCCAGAACTGTGTAATGGAAAATGTCACTCATGTCACCTCATCTTTCGCTGTTATCTGTTTACACCAAGAAACAAGCTCACCACACACTTGAATGACCAAGGGTGGCTGTATATCAAATCAGCTACCAACAAGAACAAAAAAAAATGCATTGCCATGTGAAACAAGAAATGGAAGTACATATTGAAAAAACTGGGCAGTGAGTGCTGTGCTTAGTTAACACCACTCTTGCTGCTAACACTTGACAAAACAGTCATACCCATTTTTCGTTATTGTACTATAATTCAATCATAAATACATAGAGGCAAGTCTCTTTACTTCTGTTCCTTATCTCCGAAGTCTGGAGCCTGCATTCAGCAGGGCATTAGCTCTTTGAAGTGTGTCATTAGTTCTGATTGCTGTTTATCAGACTCATAATATTCAGGTTGAATTGTGTTCAAAGTAGCAAACTGGTTGTTTTTGCTTCATCTAATTCTCTGGTGGTACATTCTCTTCCCATGTTTCTGCAACCATAGATACCTTTGCATTTTGTGACGGGATGCAGGAAGATAATCTAATCATCATTTCTTCCTTTTTTTCAGAATTGAAAGATAAGATTGAGAGCAGACAAATACGAGACCAGTAGAATCTCTCTTATATATATGAGATCTATTTTTTCAATTGCAGGGCACATCAACTTCAACTGTTTATGTATGATGCATTAGACAAGACGGAACAAACACTTCTGCAGGTGGGAGCGTTGTTTCTGCTTCAGTTGAATAATGTCATGCTAGTTTGGGGCTCAAGAAGTCGTTCAGATGATGATGGCTACTTTGTTAGCTAGACATAACATCAAGGCCCTTGATCAGAAATATAGATCAGGGTATAACTATCATGCCTTTAAGAATATTACTTTGTATAATAACAGGGAACAGTCAATTCACAACTTACATAACTGTCTATTTGCAAGCAGAAACAGAATGGGTACAGAGGTGCACTAAAGAAATCCAGGGAAGTCTCATATGATTAGTGGTCAAATAACCTTCTATACTGTCCCAGCTCTGAACCCAATGTAGACTTATGACGTAAGCAAACCAATTAAATGTAAAACTGAGAGCAGACTGCATTTTCCTTCTACTTTTTTAAGCTCTCCTGTGGAGCACATAAAAGCTCCACGCTGTCTTGTCTGCAATTAGGCCAATGATAACCATCAAGATAACCATCAATTAACTTGTGCTTCTTAAGAGATAAAATTATATTATGTACTGTTTTAATAAGCTGCTACATTTCTGTTATGCTAACAGTGAGTGCAGCCTAATCTTGTTGCATAGGATAATGTAACATGCAATACATTTAAAGCTCCAGGGAAAGACTTTCCCTGTACACAGAAAAGGAACTAATTATAGAGATTCCTTGGAGAAAAACTGGAAAAACAGAAATGAAGCTTGCTGGAAGGTCTTTCATTGTTTGATCATATTTTCTATAAGAACAAAAACTGAAATATGTTTTTGGGTAACCCATATAAACATACTTTGCAATCCCATTCCCCAAAAGAAAAAGAACGGGCAAATTACAACCACGGCTTTCATCATTTTAAATGTGCTACTTTGCACATTTCAGAAATAACAATAATAACAACAAAATCCTTAGGGTTTCACTGAGGAAAAAAAAAAACCAACAAAAACAAGGTCACACAATACAGCTTTCAAAACATTCCGATGATTCTAAACGAAAATATTGAATGAGATGATTAGAAAAACCCATATCCTTATTTTCTTTTTTCTGTTTCTCATCTTTTTATTTCCAACTAAACGTGAAAATTATGCAATTAAATAGAGCAGAGCTACAGCAAAGAAGTACAATTTCAAAGTCAAATCTTGGCACTTACAGGTGATCCTGTCCTTTCCCAGCAACCTTTCAACAGATGAAAAAGAACTTCAAATAGAACTTCTGGATCAAATAGAAGCAGTGCCAGAAAGTATCTGAGAATGTTCATATACCTTTAATTGTACAAAGCTGGCAGATTTTTTTTTTTTGCCAGTTATGAAATATCTCCCCTATTTTCAATAGGATTTTGCTGGTCTTGTATTAATTATACTATATAAATTTTCCCACCCAAGGATTCTCTGAAAATTTACTATTGCAGTGATACAGACAGAAATTGTGGTGCATTTGTAATATAACTGGGTAAACGGTGAAACTGTCGTTCAGCTTCATTATTTTGTGAGCATAGAATCAGCAATAGATTTTCTTTTATCGTGTAAATTAGATAAGCACAACTTTTCTTTCCAGATTTTGCTACAATGAGGTAACAGCAGCTTCAGGCTATAAACTAAGGATTCACTTAGAGAAGGCTGTAAAGCACTATGAAGCAGTATTTTCTGGGGTTCATGAACAAATCTGAAGGCAAACAGACTAGGTTCCATTCTGCTTGGATGTAGCTGACCTTTATTGCAGTGCCAATGTAAATATCTAGGCTGGTGATGGCAAATCTATGACAAGCATGCCCAAAGTGGCATGCAAAGCCATGTCGCCTGGCACGCATGGCCTTGCCTGTTTCTCTTCCAGGTCTCTGGCGCGCATGTGCACGTGACAATCAGCTGATATTTGCGTGCGTGCCAGTGCTGAAAACCAGTGTGTGCATGAGCGCCAGCCAGCTAGTCTTCAGGTGTGCATGCATGCTAGAACCCAGAAGTTTGGCTTTTCCAGAGCGTGGCTCCAACAAGCACATGCACGCATGACATTTCTGCACTACCTTTTTGGCACTTAGTGCTGAAAAGTTTCACCATCATTGATCTAGGCCCTGGAGATGTCCTTACAGAGCCTCTCTATTTGCATCAATGTGTCCCATAAGACAGCTTCTAAGACTGTATGTTTGTTTCAGGCAGTCCAAGCCTCTCATCCACAAGACAATATCTTCTTATAAGAAGTAGTAGATTCATAGATATTGGGCTGCCTGAAGCAGCAATATAGTCCCCTTAAGAAGAAACTTGGGAAGGGGGAGCTGTGACTGGAAAGTCAGGTCAGACTATCTTGGACAGCACTCAGGAACAACAGGGGTGGGATTCTACCAGTTCGCACCTATTCGCTAGAAACGGTTGTTAACATTCTAAGCAGTTCAGAGAACCAGTTGTTAGAAGAAATTACTAGCCTAATCCTGTAAGGAAGGCAGGAAGGAAACATTCTGGTGTTGCTTACAGAAAATGCCTCTCTGTTAACCCATTCTTGGCAGGACTAGACTTCCTATCTCAGGAACTTCTCTGGAGTTTTTTTTTCCCCTCCTTTGCTGGTACTTTGCTTGTGTGGAGTGACCATTCAAAGTTACAATGTCATTGAAAAAAGTAACTTATCTCCATGTTTCACACTTACAACTGTTGCAGCATCCCCACAGTCATGAGAGGCCAGGAGAGAAGATGCATGCCTCGATGTGAGTGATACTGAGTTGGCCACACCCAGCCAATAACATGACCACCAAGCCATGTCCATCCAGTCACATGTCCACTAAGCCACGTCCACCACGCCCACAGAACCGGTTGTTAAAAATTTTGAATCCCATCCCTGAGGAACAGGCTGTATTAGCAAACATTGTAACAAGCACTAAGGCCATCAGAAGAGTATCTTACCTTTAAAAGGAAGTTCTGACCGCAATCCAGCTGTGGATGTGGAACTCTAGCTTATTAGCTTACCCAAAGACAGTAAGAACTCTAAATGAATCTAATATCTAAAAACCACCTTGAAGTTTCTTTTGATTTCTAAAGATGAAATACCAAGAACTTTGCCCTGGTCCATCCACAATATAGTTTCAAAAGTGCTAAAGTCATTATATTTGATGATTTAAGATCTACAATTTCCTTTGAGACTGGCACTAGCTACTGTACTTTCTCTGTCTAGCTACTCAGCACAACCCATGCATTTGATCTAGACTCTGCTTGATCTCCAAAGCCATCTCGCACAATTCTAGCTGTACATTTCTCCCACAAAGCAGTTCTCCCCTCCCCCTTTCCTTGCTGTCTCAATTGCCTTGTAAAATCCATGCACTCAGAAAAAAATGTATTAAGTTGCAGTGCTTAACAATCCAAAACTAATTACAAATACAGCATGACATAACCTCTGACATTCTTGTTTCTGTTTGTGGTATCTTGCAAAGAGAGATAATCAAATTTGTGTTTATCCATTTCTGGCAAACTAGTCCATGAAGGTTGGCATAAAACTAAATAGCATTAAACAGCAAGTAACTTCAGTTAAAACAGCATCAATAAAATATGTAAATAGTATGAGAATGAAGGTATACATAAAAAATAAGAGTCTGTAAGATTATGGAATGCTTGCTTATACAGGTTAAGTGTTTACATTTGTATTAAAATCATCCAGTGAGGACATCAACTCCACCAGGGATAGAGAATTCCACAAATTTATTATCCTCCCTGAAAAGGCCCTGGATCGTGCTGCTTTAGCTAGATCTAGAGGATAAACAGAGCTCATATTGGATTACACAACTGGGAAGTCATTCCTTTAAATAATAAATATTCCACTCATAAACTTCCTGTACTTTAAGCATTATTTTAAAAATATTCCTTTGCTAACTGCTTTGTCAATTAAAACAAGATCTGTTTCTGTGGAATAATCAACATAGAATTTGTTACTGGTTAAAAACTTGCTTAAAAAAGAGAGAGAGAAATCACCATCAGCTGCTATCTCCATCCATCCCCCCACCCATTCTTTTAAATAAATCCCATTCTGATACTACATTGCACAGAATTTTGAGCTAAATTTCAAACATTTCAACAAAGATGAAACATATCTTATGTAAAGCTTTTCCTATGTTAGAAATCCTTTCTCCATTTATAGTAAACGCAAATATATGGGTGCAGGTGTATATTTCTGCTTGTCCTTTTCAACTGCAGCAATATATTATTTCAGCAAAGTAGTTGTCATAGAAAATGCATGCTTCCCAACTCCCATTGGATAGCAATGTTTAAGATAAGAGATTAGAAGCATGCCTACCCAATTTAATAGAATAGGATGGGTAAAATATCTTTAGGAATTGTCTAACAATCTACGTTTTCAAAATAGCAAAGCAGATGTATAACAGAAATTAAAGTGAACGAAACTGATTCAAGACCACTTTGGATATTTTATAAAAACATGTATATGTAGAAACCCTAGACATTAGATCAGAGATCCTAGACAAAGGGAAAAAAATGTGGCAAATAAGCAGTGCCCCAATTGCCAGCATCTTTCCTTTTAGAAGGATCCAAAGGTTTGCTACTGCCATTAACTGATTTACTCTTATATGCCTACACAGACACATAGGCGCAGACACACAGACACACACACAATGCACATATATTGATTTCATTCCCAGCTTTCCATTATACCATTTACTAGGATTGATAATAATATTTTTGTCAGAGTTGTATTGCACTGAGTTATATTATTAATAACTTAAGCTTAAAAAAGCACTAGTTTTATAAACTAGTGTTTCAAAATAGCTATTAAAAATTTAAAATTCAAATAATATCAGTATATTTTCAAGAGAATCACCACAACAGGATAAGAAACCAATTTTAAAAAAAAAACATTATTTTTTTAACTGCCCGAGATTTAAAAGGAAATTGCAAAGAAATAATTAGAATAAAGTTTCTCTTTTACATTAAAGGCCACTATAGAACAACAAAAAAATCAAAAAGACTAATGCTACACTGTCTCAAAAAAAGTGCTAAAACTACAATTGTATTAAAAGTACTTGTCTCCTAAGGTAAAGGTAAAGGTTCCCCTCGTACATATGTGCCAGTTGTTCCTGACTCTAGAGACCGATGCTCATTTCCGTTTCAAAGCCAAAGAGCCAGCTCTGTCTAAAGATGTCTCCATGGTCATGTGGCCGGCAAGATTAAATGTTGATGGCGCACGGAACACTGTTACCTTCCCATGAAAGTGGTTCCTATTTTCCTACTTGCATTTTTACATGCTTTTGAGCTGCTAGGTTGGCAGAACTGGGACAAGTAATGGGAGTTTACTCCATTACACGTTGCTAGGGTTTTGAACCGCCAAACTGCCGACCTTTCTGATCGACAAGCTCAGCATTTTAGCCACTGAGCCACCACATCCCTAACTTGTCTCCTAGGTAGTTTTATAACTAGCTGCAGCCATACATGAGCTCAGCTTGTTTTGACATGTATTAAGGATGGAGAAACTAAATTGAAAGAATATTGAAAGAAGAAAAATTGAAGAGGAAAGACATGTTCTAAAAAATGATATTCTTAATAGTCAGATATAAACCATCTTGTAGCCTTTACCAAAGGGTTATTTTGTTCACAAACATGCTGATGTAATAAGCACACTAAGATCAATATAAAGGTCATGACAATGACAAACGCTCATATTGTTGCTTACTACAAAGTATAATGTTGGTGAAGTAGGAATCAGAGGTTCCCAGGCTAAAGTGAGATGTTATTGTAAACATTTACCAGCTGTCTCTCACTGCCACCAAGACATTGGCCAAATATGGTGGCAGGAAAAAGCCTAGAATTTAAATTCTGTTGCACAGATATAAATGAAGGCATTGATTTCTTTGCACTGCACTGAGCAAATCATTTGTATGTATCTCAAGCTTCATTCTTAGGTGCAACAGAGCCTAATTTAGCTGAAATGTATTTGCGTGTTTTCTGTCAAGTGCCACATAAGAGGTTAAGTGTGCAGAGAGCAAGGTTTACTGCTAGTTTTGATGTGAACCCTGGCATTTTAAATATTAAATATAATATATTTTACAAGAAACTTGGGATCAGGTATTCATATGATAAAAAGTTTCTTCCCAATTTATTTATTTTTTTATATTCTGGATGTGTTTCTGCAGGAGCAGAATATTGTGCTTGGCTTATTTTATGCAGTAAGGAAAGAAAATATTGTAGTCAATATTACCAAAGGCTAAACTGCTTAAGTATTCCAGACTGAGAATTCTAAAACAGCTCTTGTTTGCAAATAGTATGAGACATTTATTATTAGACTGAGAAATTTAGCTGATAGGAATGCCGTACTACAGCCTGGTATTTTTTAGTTATATCCATTCTATTCTAAGGTTCCTTGACAAATAATTTCAAGTGTAACTGGGACCAGTAAGTACCTTCCTTAGAGCCATGGTTATAAGGCAATAATAATAATAATAACCTGACTATGCTGCCTTACAAGAGCAGTTCTGGGAATACTGGTTGTAGTTGTTAAGTGTGATGCCATGCAACAGCAGCTTGCAACTTTCTGTCTGCTTCCCCACTGACTTTGTTTGTCAGAAGATGGCAATGAAGGTCACCAATGGCAATCAGGTGACTTAGGATGCTGTGACTCATAAAATTGGGCTGGTTACCAAGTGCCTAAATCATGTTTATATGACCTTGGGGATGCAATGGCTGCAATTTTGAGGACCATCCCTAACTCTCCTCATTTTGCATTGTCATAACTTTAAACAGTTGCTGCACCAGTGGTCACTAACTTATCCATACTTATTTCTCTTTCTCTTTTCAAAATTAAAACCAAAATCAAAATTAAACCAAGAATAGTTCCAAAATATTTATTGGTTTTGCTACCGTCCTCAAATATTTTCCTGGTATGGTCATTATTTGTTATTTGTTTTTATTTTACTCTGTCTACTTCATTTCTACATACAAGGTAGGATGACTAAATGGAACATAAAGTAGGAAACATAGGGAACATCACTCCCACTCCGTTAGCAGGAATCAAATCAAGTTTTAGTAAATAATTTAAAATGGGCTACAAATAGATTTTTTTTAAATATTTCCTTAATATTACAAGACATCTAGTACAAGACATCTATAGGCTATAAATTTTTGCCATCTTTCAAACATGAAATATGCAGCCAGATCTCATATCTCTAACAGATGGAGATTTTCCTAGAGTTTTCTCCCACACAGAATTGGAAATATCTAGGCGACGTTTCGATGAAGTCTCATTCATCACCTTCAGGCTTATGTCTTCGGCCTTGTGCTTCTCTGAGTAATATATATATATATTATATTGTATTAGCTTTTTTTGACTGCTGCTGCACACTGTTGGCTCATATTCAAGTGATCATCTACTAGGATTCTGTCCCTGTCATAGTTACTGTTTTTTGAGTCAGGTCTCGCCTAATCTGTACTTATACCTTTGATTTCTTAAATGTAAACCTTTGCTTTTCTCCACACTGAAATTCATTTGTTGGATAGGGCCCATTGTTCAAGTTTTTGGCTCCTGAGCTTATCTTCTGGGGTATTGACTATTCCTGCCAGTTTAATGTCATCTGCAAATTTGATGAATTCTCCTTCTATTCCCTCATCTAAGTCATTTATGAAGATATTGAAGAGTACTGGGCCTAAGACAGAGCCTTGTGGCACCCCACTACTTACTTCTCTCCATGTGGATGTAGTACCATTAAGGACTACTCATTGAGTGCAGTTTGTCAGCCAGCTACAGATTCATCTGGTGGTAATGTTGTCTATTCCACATTCTTCTAGCTTACCAAGAAGTAGGTTGTGGTTTACTTTGTCAAATGCCTTACTGAAATCTAAGTATACTATGTCCACAGCATTTTGCTGGTCTATTAATTCAGTGACTTTATCAAAGAATGAAATAAGTTTGGTTTGGCATGATCTGTTTTTAACAAACCTGTGCTAACTGCTAGTTATAACTTTATTTGCTTCTAGTTGTTCGCAGATCTGTTTTTTGATTAACTTTTCTAGGATCTTCCAGGTATTGAAGTTAGATTGATTGGTCTGTAGTTTCCTGGGTCTGCTTTTTTTCCCTTTGGGAACCACATCAGTCCTTTTCCAATCCTCAGGTACTTCCCCAGTACTCCAGAATTTTTGCAAGATATGGTACAATGGTTCTGAGATAACGTCTGCCAACTCCTTCAGAATCTTTGGATGTAATCTGCCATATTTGTCGAGGTCAGACAGGTGTTATCTTACCATTTTCTTGCTTATTTTAATTTTTATTTATAGTTTTTTTTAACAGTAGTTTTTTGGTATGTTGGGCTGTAATTTCTTTTTGTATTAAGACTGATGCAAAGAATGAACTAAGCAGCTCTGCTTTCTTCATACTGTCTGTTATTTCCTTGCCATCTTCTCTGTTTAGTGGGCCTACTGTTTCCTTGACTTTTTTATTGTTATTAATATTGACACAGAGCTCAACCAGATTTTTATAAATGTTTCAATAGCTGTTAACTTAAACGTTGCATCCTCATTTCAGTCTCCCTATTTGATTGACACCTTTTAATACTATCTTTTAATGTATAGTGGTGTCATACTGAAATCAATTGGGAAAGTCTTGTTTGCTTGTTTATTATTCATCAATTTTCTTAGCCATATGATTCCAGAATGACTCTGGGCAACTAATTAGCAAACCTAGTGGCCCTTCTTTGAGAGTATCAGTGTGATGAAAGAACACTCACTGATGGTTACAACATTCATACAAAGACACAACTATATGAATAATGTTTCTCTGCATTGTATATGGGATAAAGAGCAAGAAAGAAATAAAATACAGAGAGAAAGAGAAATTTCTAACAATCACAGGAATTGGAAAATGGAACCTATTACATGGAAACAGCTGAATCTCTCTTAGTTGTTGGGTTCAGGAAAAGGCTGGACAGCCACCTTTAAGTTACTTTAAGTTGAATTATTGCAAAGATAATAACCTAATTGTCCCTTCCCATTTTTTAATTCAATGATATTAGGTATATGACAGAATCCCCTGATGGCAGAATATTACTATTCTATTACTCTTCATTTTTGCAGTTTTTGATTCTGTTTCCTACAACTCTTATTAGGAAACTATATAACATTCCAGATAGCATGCAGCAGATACAGTTTGCAAAATAGCATAGAGATTCACAGTTTGACATCTAGAAAAGAAGGATATGCTATAAAAGATTAAACAATTGGAGGTTACTGATGCCATGCTAAACAAAGAGAATATTTTTAGAAGTTGTAACAATATAGTTGTATACAGTTAGAAATGTCATCTATTTTATTAGAACTTTCTCCCATCTATATGTACTTTAAAAGTCCAAGAAATGAAAATACAATATAAAAATATAAAAAATGGTTAAATTATCTAACATGGCATAGTATTCATTGTGGTATTAAGATTAAATATAAGCCACCTCACATAGATAAGCATCCAAAGTATTATGTATGTTATTTTCTTAAGCCACCTGAACCTAAACCAAGAAGAAATTGCAAAACTGAAATCAACTGAACCAGACAATATAAGACTAGATGCAATAATCCATTCCAGTCTCTTTGGAATACAAAAATAATATATCTGTTAGATTAAAGGAATAAAGTGCTCTAGAGTATTTTCAGGCACTTGAGGAAAAAGACAAAAGTTCCCTTTTTTCATTTAGAATTGTGGAAAAGATCACTTCATAACTAATTACCAGTCAGGTTTTGTATCTAAAATCTTAGAGTGCTGAAGAGCTCACACAGACCTTAGCAACAGTGCCTCCAGGGCAACAAACTGCTTTCCTAGGTAGATTACACGGACCAAAGAAACTATTTTGTTTTGCCCTCTAGCTTCCTATGTACAATTTGTGTCATGGTGAAATGCAGACAAAATCTTCTTGCACTTCCTGACTTTGAAAAGTTAATGTGAAACTGGAAAAAGAAGAAAAAGAATAAACTCCTCTTTTGTCAAAGAGGAATGTGCAAATATTTTAAACCATTTTAAAACCAAAGAGGTAGAGCCAAAAGCTTTTTTCTATACTGGGGTACTTCATTAATTTTTCACTTTTAAAAACAGCACTGAATGTTATTATGCTATGGATGTTTAGAGTTAATTTAAATGGAACACTCATGCATACCTATTAACTACTTTTAACTAAACAAGTGAAAGAATACCATACTCTATCAATACAATTTCTCCAACACTTCTGCATCTGCAGAATAATTTGTATCTCTGAAACTGTTTAAATACAAAAATCCCAAACACTGGCTGATTTGTCCAAAGATATTTCATTTCCCCATCCTAAATCTATGCAAATAAAATAAACTAATATCCTTTTAATTCTCAATTTCTTCCCATCTCTCACAGTGCTTTTCAAATATTAAATGTCTAAACATTTTTCAGTTTTTTCTACTGTACATTGCTGGACAATTAGATTTAAAAAATTCTTCAATATAAACCTAATAAAGGAAACTAAATACAGTTAAGTGTTACTTGTAATGTTTTAAAATTAGGTCTGTGCCATATGTTCCATCTGTGATTATGAATGCAACAAACATTTTGTATTAGCTCAGCAAAACTGGAAATTACATTAGTTATGTATACTTTTTCAGCAAACTAACGTATAGTGCTTTCAAATGAAATTGATATTCAAGATACAATGCAAAAGTATAAATATTAAAATATAAAATTGTCCTTTGTCTAATAAAATTGTACTTTATTAGACAAAATTTGCTAAAAAAAGTGAAGCTATTCAAGTAAGTGTCTTTAAGAAATGTATGCTTGTTTCTCTCCTAATTATTAACTTTAACTTTGTGACAGTGTTAGTGATCTTTAGCACTACTGTCAGCACAGAAGTTTTTATCATTTATAATGATATCTGCATACATAAAAATATATAGCAAATTTTCAATGGAAAGGTATCAGGTTAAGACTGCATAGATACAGGTAGTCTTTTAATGACCATTCAAAGTTGCAACGGCTTTGGAAAGGGTGTGTTACAGCCCATAAAGCACATAGTAAATATCATGACATCCCTCCACTTCATGGTCATGAGATGACTATCTCTGTGTTTGATATGCTACTTTACTTAGGACCAGTTGCCAAACACACATGTTCATGCAATCACCATTTACAATATTTTCTGCTGGCTTCCCCACTGAATCAATGGGGAGACAGCAAGGAAGAGTGCAACCTGCTGAGAGGATTCCCTCTCATCTCTGGGCAGTGGCTGAAAAACCTACCTGCTAAGAGAGCTGAACTTCTTTGACAGGGTAGAGAAACAACACTCAGATCTTCAGATGTTCCTGAACCCTGATAAAGACATTCTTCAGTAGATTGGAGAAATGGAGCATTTACAACTAATATTAAGACTTTTAACATACTTCACCTCCAGCTGTTTAATATGCCATAGTTGGATTTTCCAGATCTTTTTCCTTTAGAGTAAAATGCCAATTGATCTATTTTTTCAGCTAAAATAGCCTTCCATGTATAAACTTTGGTGACTTATCAGCCAAATTTAACCCATTATGCCCTACCAAGAGCTTGAGAAACATATTGTTTCTATTGTTTTCAGGCAGATATCAAACTAAACACTTTATGAATTGTTTTTCATTGATAGGCAAAACAAAAAACAAAAAAACAGCAAAAGACCTACCTGGAAAGTCACTAAATAAGAGCCTGAGAAATGTGAGAGGGCAAAAAAGGTAAACCAAAGTCCCATGTGTCCAATTAAATTAAAAGCACAGAAAAATAAGGAAGAGTAAGATAATTACATTAGTAATTATTAGGTGTCCAAAATAATCGGGAGGGAAATCTGACCTGAAATAAAATATGTGAGGTAGAATACCTGATCTCAACTAAGAAATATGATTTTCCACATCAAGACAATGGTGCTTTGTACTAAAAGTGAAATCAATTTTAAGTGATACTTTGGATACCAATTGTCAAAGGAACAATAGTAGTATTAGAAAAAACTTCTAACTGAAACTCTGGAGCACTGCTTCCTAAAGTAGACATGTTGAATGATGTCTAGAGCTACTCCCAACAGTGTATCTCTGTTGCTATTCATGTAAAGGTAACAAGAAAAGAACTATTTGAAGTCTGTAAGCTGTGGACACATTTTAGAGTGTGCTATGTGGATCAAAATCTAAAGCTATTTGAAAATGTCTTTCTTCTTGAATCATGTTTAATATTTACCACAATCTGTCTACATAGAGACAGCACAGCAAACAAGTGTTAATTTAATATAGAAATAAAAGCTTTCCATTTCCTTATTACAGCTGCAATGATGGGGATGGGATTGTAGAAGCCAGGAAAAACGCTAGACATAATTAAGTATTATATCTTAACATAATTGTTTGTTCCCTGGTGATAAAAAGAGGAAATAATTTCCAGAAAATACTAATAATAAATGCACACTGGTTTACTCTTTATAAGAATAAAATCCAAATGAAATTTTGGGAAGAATCAGTAAGCGTCTTTACCAAGAATGAAGCTATATAGGCTTCATTCTTGGTAAAGAATGTGAGGAAGTGGACCAGAGGTGGTATTCAGCAGGTTCTGACCAGTTCTGGAGAACTGGTAATGGAAATTTTGAAGTTCGAAGAACCAGCAAATACCACCTCTGACTGGAGATTTTACAATATCCTTCCCCTGCCATGCCAACCAAGCCGCACCCACAGAACCGGTAGTAAGAAAATTTGAATTCCACCACTGAAGTGGACCAATCTAATATATTCCAACATTATTTGTCAGATGGCAAATCTGTATCATCATCATCACCAGTTCATGCTTGAAAAAGATAGCAATAGCATGAAGATTTATAAACCACTCCATAGTGCTTTACAGCATTCACTGGGCAGTTTACGATGTCATCATATTGCCCTCAGTCATCTGGGCCATTTTATCAACCTCCAAAGGATGGAAGGCTGAATCAACATTGAACTGGTCAGAATTGAACCCCTGGCTGTGGGCAGAATTAGCCTGCAATAACCATTGTGCCACCAAGGTTCTTATTAAGGGATGACAAACAGAAAGTTACTATGCATGGAAACAGCTTATACCCAGTTCTTTTTCTTTTTGAAAAAGAAAACGAGAGGTCATTCGAAAGAAGCAGCAACTTTCCTTCTTTTAATGCCTGCACAAACTATAAATTTTGTTTGAAGGCAGCAAAGAACTGTGAATGCCGATATGTCATTTGACATCTTTTACAGCAACTACCTGAGAAAAACACAGTCCTTTAAGTAAAGGAGAAAAATCAGCAAGACATACTAATACATACAATAATGAGCCAGAAAAATTAAAAGTGGGAAGATGGTGGATGTATTGCAAATACTATAAGAAAACAAGAAAATAGGAGGCTCATTTTCTAGCTCATTTCTGGGAGTTCTACAACCCTGCGGTAGAGTATTTTCTTTGCATTCAAGAAGGCTGCCTCTGAACTCATCCATATGATTTTTTTCCAAACAGATTTCCAGTTCAGTTAACAAAACCGCACGACAACTTTAAGGAGATGTTTCAGATCATTAATAATTGGCCTGAACTGCAATTCTGAACTTTCAAAATACTGTTTATTATTAAATTATATTTCATATTTAACATTCTATTCGTACAGAACTGCATCCTTGTTTTCTTAGAAGTCAATGGGATCCCTAACACTTAGTTGTAAGGAAACTAATGATGCTGCAGTGATCCTGGCAATTATTTATGATATGCTATAAAAACCACAGCTTTCAAGACTCTTATAACATTTTTATCGATAATATCTGTGGCATCCTTGCTTTGGCCAGATCAAAAAAGACTCATATCTACCAATACCACACAGCTGAGCAATGATATAACACTTAGCTAACTATTAATATACATAGATTAGAGTTAGGTGAAGTTTTTTGTTAAGACTTAGGTAAAACAACTATTTGAAGCTCTTTTACAAATATGGTGGCCACATGGTTCAATGGTTTAATTCCGCATCATGCTGAATTCTAGATCATTGTTCTGGCATAAACAGAGCTCTTCCTATTGGTTGCTACTATTAACATATTATCAAGCCACGGAATCATGCAAACTGCCTCATCAAGATAAAGCCTGCTGCCTCCATAGAATAAAATGATAAAATGCTTCAGGACTACAAAGTACAATCCTTTCACATATGCTACATGTCTGCGTCTAATCCTCCACGGCATTTAGCATCTACATGGAACTGCTAGAAGGCTAACCAGAATTTGGTGTACAATGTCATTTGTCCATTCAAACAGAACCACAGAGTCTTCTTGGTAAGTTAATTTGGCAGTTCAAATCTCATCAGGCTCAAAGTTGACTCAGCCTTCCATTCTTCCAAGGTGGGTAAAATGAGGACCCAGATTGTTGGGGGTAAAATGCTAATTCTATAAACCACTTATAGAGTGCTATAAATTTATAGTGCTATTAATTTACAGTATCCTAGAAACTGAACACACCAACATTCTGGCTGCTATGGACAAGTGAATTGGTTAATATGGAGTCTCTGAGAGCTGTTTGATCCTTTTTCCCAGAATGCAAGACCAAGGACAAGACCCAATCCTTTTTCTAGATTTGACTAGAAAATGTTCATTTCCTGATTGTTAAACTACATTTTGAGGTACTCTTTTTTCCACTTGCTTCTCCAAGATCTCTTTTATACTGTGTATATGCCACTGACATCTAGCTCTATTACTCTCTGCTGCCTTTTCAAGCGCAGTACTCAACTGTGTCTGCGCTGATTTGCTCTTATCACCATTCCATGCTTAAGCTTAGGAAAGCAAAAATAAAAATTTTTGAAATTTAAAATAATTATTTCTGAAAAGAAGGGGGCAAGAAGGAGAGCGAGATCACTCAGTATTTTATACTGAAAATGTTATGTTAAATGTAATCAGAACCCTGTTTTGCCTTGTATGTACAAAACATATTTTTCCCCCTGGGTTTTATGATTAATACCAGTTGCACATGAAAATGTTTCCTAGAACAGTGAATCAGCTTTGCAAAGCTTCATCAAAATCAAATAATCCATGTACTTCCTTCTGCATATGACAGCACTACAAAATAATAGAATTCTTCTGCAAGTCAGGCTGTTCACAGAATAACAAGCTTAGAAATGTGAGCTATCACTATGCACAGACAAATTGTCACTCCTATTTGAACAGGGATTATTTGTGTGCTACCACTGGGGGAAATGCCACTGCAGCTTGTTTTCTTTTTGTAAGAGTATTTATTTGTTAGATTTTTATTTCACTTTTCCACCAAGTGCGCAAGCATACAGGACAGACTTTTTTTCTCTCATTATGTCTGCCCAACAGCAATCTTGTCAGGTAGGCTGGACTGTGAGAGTGACAGGCCTAAAACCCCCACTGCATTTTCAATGGCCAGACTCTCCCTGATCCGAGCCTTAATCTCTACACTATACAGAACATAAAAGATGGTTCATCTGTGATGCCCACTATATTCAGACAGCAAGCTAATCAAGATGTGTATATAGATACAATTCCCAAGTATCTGCAAATTAACATTCTACTAAGGTATCTAAATATAAATTATTATTTTATTATCCGATTAAATATTGAGCATACTCAGAGGCAGAATGGAAAGGCAGGATTGCACAAAATTCAGTACTGTCACCAAGGACATGACGAAAATCAGCAAAAAAAAAAACATGGGAAGAAATCACTAACCTTATAAAACATCTAGATATTATTACTTTTTTTAATGAAAAGGGGGGATAATAGTAGCTATTGGGATAAATAAAACAGCTTCTTGATTAGAGAAATTGACATTTTAAACATACAGTCTCTCTACTAGCATATAAACCCTGTTTGTTTCTACAGGACTTTCAATACTGAAAAATATTTTCTTACATTCTTGAACATGCATATATGACTGGACTGAAATGTGGGAACTCCAAGTTTAATAAACTCATGGACTATCAGAAAATGATCATTAATTAATATGCTGAAGTTATGAACTTGACTGATAATTGTTTGTAAATATCTCACTGCAATATAACCTTATGGGAGACCAGCTAAATGACAATTAAAGGATTGGTGCACTTTTGCATTACTGGTTGAATTGTCCATTGGGATAAAAAGGAAGCAGACAGTTTGAAAGAGTGACAGAGAGTTGAAGCGTAGCCATGAAAAATGATTGGTATTGCTGTAACACATACAATTTGAATCTGGTTACCAAATACATCTTCTGTATAAAATAGTATCTTCACTGAAATTTCCTAAATCATGGTATTCCATTGTATAATAATGTATATTTTTTTCTATTTTTAACAAGCTTGATTCCAGCAATTTTCTACTAATTGAAGTATTCCCTGAATATAATTCTGCTTGGCATATTTTGGATTATAGGCGATGAAAAACAATCTTAGCCAATTCTCTCTTCTTTTACTATACTACATCCCATCTTCTTCTAGTGGATATACCAACTTTCCAGAGTAGGTTTTTTTTTTAAGCAGGAGGGAGGGAGGAAGAGGACTTGCAGAAGGATATCAAAGCTTCTCTTCTCTTTGATCCATAATGCAAATGCTCTCTGATGGATCACCCAAGCTACAAAGATGGAAGGAGCCTTTCTGTTTTTACAAAACATATCATCAAATTCTTATGTGTTGAACAAAAGCACTATTCTCTTTGTTTTTAGAGATTGGTGGTTTCATCATCTCCTTCTTCCAGTGGAAAACACTTGTGTGGCTATTTTTCTACAGTGCTTGGAGATTTCCAGTTCAAGTGATTACCTTTTGACTCTGCTGTGACATAGAAAATAGACTTCAAGTACAGAGACCAGTGTGGAAGGGGTTTGTGGCATTAAAGACTCAGTTCAAATCAATTCTCGATTATGAAACTCACTGAGTGCCTTTGGGTCAGTTACTTACTCTCAGCCCAATCACTCACTCTTTTAAGAAAAAGGAAAGGGAGGAATCCTATGAACAGTATATTGACCTCTTAGAAGAAAGTTGGACTTAAATATAACCCTATAAAAACTTATTTATATTTCGTATTTCTAAACCACCCATCCAAAGGTGGAGAGATTTTACAGTATCCTTCCCCTGCCACACTCACCAAGCCACGCCCACAGGACCGGTAGTAAAAAAATTTGAATGCCACCACTGCACCTAACTCCTTCAGAGACTGTGGCTGGACTGAGTAGGATACAGATTCCCATAGTGTAAAACTTTTATCTTCATTCTACTTGATTCTTCTCCAATCCAGCTAAAGTCAAGGTAATTGGGAAATAGATGGGATAACGTTATTAAATAAAGACGGCCATGCCACTAAGTTCCAGTCATTTTTCCTTTGAGCAGTACACTTTTCCCTTTGCAAACATTAAATTGCCCATTTCCCTATTTCTCCATGTTTCTTTAAAATGGATCGATCAGAGATTTTTTTCCCACTCACTATGAACACAAAGCAAGGCAATGTTGAGGATTGGCTGGAAACTAGCTTTTTAGTTTCCTTTTGTTTAAGAGAGAACATTGATCAATTCATGGGGAGCACTATTAACTGCAAAAATGGCAACAATAAGGACCCTGGCAGGGTAACTTCTGAGGTTTGATGGAATAGAAACAAGGGCTACGTTGAGGCAGCCTGTTGCTAAAGTGAGATACTAAATAAAGCTCCAACTTCCCTCATACAAGTAACTGCAGCACATGAGAGGTGAGATCCAAGATGGCTAGGAGTGGGATTCCATCAGTATAACAACCAGTTCGGTGATCACAAGCTTTGTCTGCGCGTTCCGCATTTTAAAAAGCTCTATCACTTACCTTCTGCTGCAGTCCCTGTGAATAAAACAGCTGAGGCACAGCAAACCACTCTGCTTCACGAATGAGCTATGCTCTAACGAAAGTAAATAAAGCACAGGAAAGAGCAGACGCAGGCAGGTGAGTGGGCCCACATGCTCATCATAGCGAACTGGTTTGCTGCCACCTGATTTTCGGAGCAAAGGGTTCACCCAAACCAGTCCAAACTGGTAGAATCCCACCCCTGAGGATGGCCCATGGTCATGGACTTCCACATACCAAAATCAACAACATCTGCAATGGGATATAGTGGTGAATGGAAGACACTACAATGAATCAAAGCCCTTTGTACAGTAAATGGGTTGGATACTGCAAGCCCCCTGTTTGTTCAATGGTGGATGGCTCTGGATGAAACATATGCTTTTAGCAACATGGTTTCATTTTGCTTTATAATTTTTCAAAAAGAATATTCAGATCCCTGGATCAGGATTTCAATGTCAAGATATAATTTTCTATTTACCTCTATCCATCTTTAAAGGCTTATCTCTTCTATTTATTTTATTTATTTATTTGATTTATATTGCTGCCTATTTGCCCATGGCAATTCAAGGAGGCTTACACAATGTAAAATCATATTTAAAACAAAAAATAAAAATAAAAACAATAAGAACTAACAAAAAGAATCAAATAAATTAGTAAAGTACAGTAGAACAAAATTTGGAAAAACAAAAAACAGAATACAGACACACACACAAAAATTCTATGTAAAGGGTGAGCTTGCAGATTTTATTTGTAAAATTCACCAAAAGCCAAAGTATTTCCATTTTGTTCAGCATTATAAATATTTCAACTTATAAAAAAGCTGGATTATTGGAACTCACCCCAGAGATCTAAAGTCTTAAAACTATTTTCATTAAGACACAGGAAAGTCACAGCAAAAGGCTAAAGCATTGTATAGGTATTGGAATAGCTGTGTAATGGTGACTTCCAATAGGAAGCCATATTCCACTGAGACCAGGAGAATGGTTGTTTCCTTGTCATGTGGCACTACTTTCTTTCAAAAAGCTAAGTGAAATCAGATCTACTTTAAAATTGGAGAGCAGAACATTGTGAAATCCAAGGGAGAAAAACTAATCTGGGAATTCAAAAAATATTATGAAAGCAATGAAAAACTATATTTGTTCAGGTAGTCACCAGGAGTGACTTTCACTTAATGAGACTTTAAGTTTTAATTCACATGATTAAATGAAAACACACAAGTGTGATGGTACATCAGGAGAATGTGGAACTAATGAAAAAAAAAAAGATACCACAGACCTGGGAAAGAAGGAAGCATGAGAAAAAAAACTCCAAACAATTCTATCTTGGTTAGATTAGGTGCAAATTGAAATAGGGAGTAGCTTTGACAGGCTTTCAAGATTCTGTTACAGCACCCCAATCATACTCAAGTATATTCCAAGATACTCAGAGATCCTATATCTTTTGTCTCAAAGGGCTGACAACAGCTTAGCCAAAAGTTCTGTTAATCCTAAAACAAATGGGACTGCTCCCATCTTGATTTGCTTTGTATCCTTGATGAGTTTCATGTTCAAATAAGAATACAGGTAGTCCTCAACTTATGAACACAATTGTACCCAAATTTCCACTACTAAGCAAAGTGATTGTTAAGTGAGTCATACGCAATTTTACATCATTTTTGCCCTGATAGTTAAACAAAACACTGTAGTTAAGTGAATCAAATGGTCATTAAATGAAGTTAGCTTCCTCCACTAACTTTGCTTATCAGAAGCCAGCTAGGAAGGTTGCAAATGGTGATCACATGACCCCCAAGATGCTGGATGCCACTTGCCAAATGCCCACATTTTGATCACATGACTGTGAAGATGATACAACAGTCATATGTGTGATGACCGCTTGTAAGTCACTTTTTGTAGCACCATTTTGTAGCAACAGTCACCAAATGAATCATTGTAAGTCAAAAATACTTGTATTCATAAGAATATGTCCAAACTCAAATTTTCCATGTCATTCTACAGTTGTGATAAAATGACCCTTATAACAATGGGATCAATGTTGTAAGAATATTTGATACATAAACCCCAGTGAAATGAGTTGGGGTTGCTCAAACTATTGTTCATTTTACTGGCCAGAAGTCATTACATTTTTCAGGAGATAATGCCTCTGCTATTCTTTCCAATCCCAAAAGAAAAATTGCTTCTGCAACCATAAAAAAAATAATACACAGCTTTGCCAGTGTGCTGTACCATTATAGAAGAAGCAGTTGAGACTATGGCTAACATTAAGCACTGTTCAGCATATTAGCATATTCTTCATATACATAATAGTGAATTATTTCTCATAAACTGCACACCGTTTTACTGAAAGAAATAGAGTGGCTTATACTACACCCGTTTTTAAATATGCTTTGAAAAAGCATCTTTCCTTGGTACCATTTCAAACAGGCAATCTATGCCACTGCAATCTGGAAGCCTCTCTCCCAAATTTATAGTGTCTGGTTGGTTTACACAGATGGCAAAGCAGGCTTATGAAATAATTTCAAAATCTCTATTTTACCAATTAACCTCATGCAGGTTTACTTTTTGGTTCAGAACGGGAAAGATACAGAAGGATTTCAGACTAGAAAAAAACTGAAACTGTTTCTTAGTGTTATTCAGGATACAGATAAGCATTCATGAACCGATACATTATGAATTGATTACTGAAAAATAATATAGTAGTGCAAAGTTTCATTTACTCCTTCCCCATATTTTACCTCAACATACTTTTACATGTCTACATCCTGATAAAAGCTTAAAAAGATTGAAATATGTTGAACCAACCCCTGAAGTTATTTTCTGTCTATATTTGTTTTCCAGGTTATTTTATTTATTTATGACTAAGTAATCATGGGCTAAAGATAATTGTATCATTGAAAACTTTTATATGAGATTTGATCAATGACTCCCTTGTAACTTTCAAAAATAATGTTTCTGGCAAAAAGATATACCTATATTGTTTTAAAGCTTCTTTCAATGTCATCACTTTGTCACATAGTAGACATTTGATTGTATGTTTCAACTTAACACAGTTATTTCAAAGATGGACATCAAAGCATATAATCACTTTCTACAGTATCTCTAAATTAAATTTTGCCCAAAGATTAAGGCTGCAATTTATACTTCATGGACTTTACAAAAAGAGTATTCATGTCTGACTTTATGGACTGCACTTGATACTTTTATCCCTAATATGCCCTGAAATTTATCATACATTTAATATATACCCAAACTGAAAAAAATATGACCAAGGGAGATTGAATTATAGCTGAATTCAATTGGAAAATAATATGGTAATTTACAGACATTTAAAAGTAGAACTAGAAAAGTTGACTCCATTTTAATATTTTGACTGGGCCTCCGTGTAAGATCTTGTATGATACAGAGAAGTGGAATACCTAACTATTGCAATCCTACCCAATCCTTATCAGAACACTCTGTGGTGAACAAGCTCAACTACTATTCTATGGTTCATCTGACAAACCATCTCACCTATAGTAGATACATAACAATACAGACTTGACTCTTCTAGGGAATTATAAATGGTTAAGATCAAACTGTTGTTAACGGATAGTCAATACAAACAAAAAACGTCCTATTTCATTCTCTTCCCAGTCTGGTGAATAACACAGATATCTCATTTTCCCTAAAGTTTCACTTAGAATATCTTTTGCTGCCCAGCCACAAAATGATATGCTGTGTCACACATAATCTATAAATGAAGATATATTTGAATGTTTGTGAATTATGATCATACTTAATTTGAAATATATATATTTGAAATATATATATTTCATATATATATATATATATATATATATATATATATGAAATATATATATGAACACTATATGTTCATATATAACACAAAGTATATATATATATATATATAAATAAATATAAATATATATGATATATATATATATATATATATGAAAATATTTGAACCCTTTCACAACTGCCTGGAACAGCATGCTTCTGTCTCCCTACCACCACCTACAGCAATAGAAAGCTTCACCAAGATGGGGGTTCTGTTAATAAATAGTTCTGTATGTGACTGGCAGGATTTCACAGTGATTAATTTTGCAAATCAGCAAAGTTCCTGGAAGTCTTAAACGAAAATGGAAGACCAAGAAAACTAATCACTTATCCGAAAGCATACTATAACATGCGCACTTCTGTGTGTGTGCATGCACACACAAACACACACACGCACATGCACGCGCACACACAAAGTAAATAAATAAATAAAACCCAGGGGATTTTTAAAGGGCAGTCGACCTCCTTCCAACCCTACAGTGACAGCCACAACATATGTAGCCGTGTCCTCTTCCACAAAGAGTCCCTTGCAGAGAAAAAATAAATCCCAGGATACGTTTTGGGCAAAGCACACACTGTACTTATAGGCACAGGAATATAACTTACATCTCTGAATTTGTTCCAGTATTTATCTTTGTCATATTGGGAAACGGTGCTCAGCCATTTGTCATTGTCCAAAAAATTGCCATTGTTGTTGTTGCTGCTGCTGCTGCTACGAAGGGTGATCTCTGGATGCCTGCCCTCTGCTTGCAGAAAACACCAAAGCGCTACGGCTAATATCCTGTACATCTGGCAAAAGAGGAGGAAAGCAGGCTGAGTGGAAGGATGCGGAGAAGGAAAGGCGACTATCTCACCCCACCACCACCCCGGGCTCGGTCAGCCACTTAAAAAACAAAACCAAACAAACAACTGTTCAAAAACGCAGCGGGGAGAGCAACCATAGGAGGAACAACGTGGGCTACTCAAGTATGTTGGGCAACGGAGCTGTCTTTCTCACACCAGCCCACACCGTTGCGCAGAGCGCCGAGGGCCACCGAGCGATGGGAACCGAACTGCTAAGCAAGCGGCAGTCGCCGAGAGGGCACCGGCGGTTGGGTTATCGGCAAAGTTTGAAGCGACCAGGTGGGATTCCTCCTCCCGATCCCGCCCTGTCGTCCCCCACCCCCAGCCAAAAGCTCGGAGCAGTCGCCCCTTCGCCAAGTGTGAGAACGTGCGGGCGGGCGCGCCATGCCCCATCCGCCGGCCGAAGCCACCTGCAAGTTTTCCAGCCGGGATGCTCTAGTTCTACTCACCTTCAGTCGAAATGCTTCGCCGTCCGGGGCTGCGTCGCTCTTTCCGGCCGCCTCGGGATAACCGAGTCACCCCTTACCGTTCTCCCCCTTTCCTTTCCGGCTCGGCTCGGAGTAAAAAAAATAAAAATAAAACACCGGGAAGCCCGCTCTGAAGCTTCGTCCAGCTGCTTTGTGCGTGCTTGCCGAAGTGTTGGGCTTGGGTTATGTGTGTGTGTGTATGTGCGAGCGCGAGTGAGTTTCGACGAGCTCGGCACTAAGCGACGAAATCTGGCGCCACTTAGTGACCGAGTTACGGCACTGCAGGTGCTGAAGCTGAAAGTGGGCGGCCTGACTCTTTTCCCGGCTCTTCCTGGGACTGGCTGGCTCTACCCTTCGGAGACCAATCTTTTTTGGAGCTCCTGGGAGCGTTTGACCTGGGATGATGTGCCTTTCATCCTCCGGTCGGATTCCAGGATCCTCCGGTCGGATTCAAGGATTCCCGAAGTCGTGGCTTGGTTTTACTGTTGCTTTATTGAATAGGTTGCAGTTCACTGGGATCCTGTGCTGCGTTATAAACCATCCTTTGCAAAGCGCAATAGTTGGTTTTGTACACAAAAATAAATGATTGAGCAAAGTGTATAACATTCAGGTCATACTATAGTACTGCTTAAATGGAATCTATATATCAATTTTAGGTATCTGTTAGAAGCCCTTATGATGTCATTAAAATGATACATTGATACAATTGGGCATTTGCATGATTCACAGCATCTAACACAAGTAGATACTACATTAACTATATAATGGATAAGTAGTATGTAGTAACTACATAGATGGTATACTATCTATACTGTATGCATCATTTGCTTGATTATGGCATCTGGGCTATTTTCCCCCTCCTCCATGGATACTGATGCTACCAATTATGTTTCAGGATGGATTCACATATTCCGTAATGTGACTAATTCAATTTTGATTTTGTGCAGTGTTTGAACTGTACAATCTATTATGGCTCGGACTTGCAAATGAAGCAAAGCTTGTTCCACAAAACACAATAAAACTTCTTGGCTTGCAGAGTATATGAATTCAGCCAATATAAAGTCCTATCTGGAATACTTCTGATTGTAATAAACCACCATGTGATTTATTTTGTGACTATAGCCATTAACTGAGAGTTAACTGTCAAAACTAGGGATAAAAAACACATGTGGCAAGATTCTTTAATAAAAATGAATGGTAATGAATTACCTTGCTGTATTTACATTTGTTTACATGTGTTTATATTACCATCCAGTCCACTGAGTTCAGCAGTTACTTATATGCAGATGTGATTTCTCTATAGCAGATGTCCCAATTTGATGATCTTCCGAAATGTTGGAGTTCAACTTCCATAAGTCACAACTGCCATGATTGACATATTTAAAATGTGACATTAAGGACCCGGTTACTTGGCCTTATTATTAGCTAATTAATCATCACAGCTGCTCTTTGTACTTATTTATTTTGTGAATCTTTTAAATGTTTTTTAATTGTTTTAATTTAAAATAATAGTTTTATAATTTTACATTTGTAACTCAGAGTTATTTGATTGAGTTGGGTGACTATAGAAATTGAATGAATGAATGAATGAATGAATGAATGAATGAATGAATGAATGAATGAAAATTGCCTATTCCACGTCCCTGAAAAGGTAAGCAAAAATCCAGTCTAAAATATCTGGCTGACTATGTGAATAATAATAATAATAATAATAATAATAATAATAATAATAATAATAATAATAATACCACCATTGGTCAGCTGCAGAAGGCCACCTTAGTGGTTATGGCTGATCAATAGAACACTGAAGAAAGAGACAGAAGGCCTGATTCTTGCAGCCCAAGAACAGGCCATCAGAATGAATGTAGTCAAAGCCAGAATAGAAAAAGCTGCTGATGACCCAAATGCAGACTCTGCAAAGAAGCAGACAAAACCATCGATCACATACTCACTCAGACTGACTACAAACAACGTCACAACACAGTCGCTCAGATGGTCCACTGGAATTTGTGTCACAACTACCATCTGCCTGTAGCAAAGAACTGGTGGGATCATAAGCCTGAAAAAGTGGTTGAAAATGAGCATGCAAAATTACTGTAGGACTTCCGAATACAGACTGATAAAGTTTTGGAACACAACACCCCAGATATTACAATTGTGGAGAAGAAAAAAGTGTGGACCGTCAACATTGCCATACCTGGTGACAGCAGAATCAACGAGAAACAACTTGAAAAAATCACCAGATATCAGGACTTGAGAATCAAACTGCAGAGAGTCTAGTGCAGGTGGTTCCAGTGGTACTTGGCACACTGAGTGCTGTGCCTAAAGACCTAGGCATGCACTTAAATTGATGCTGACAAAATCACCATTGGTCAGCTGCAGAAGGCCACTTTACTGGGATCTGCTCGCATAATCCACCGATACATCATGCAGTGCTAAACTCTTGGGAAGTGTTTGACTAGTGATTTGTGATATGAAACCCAGCAGAGTTGCAGTATCTTGTTTGCTGTGTGCTCTGTTGTTTTTTGTGAATACTACTACTACTACTATTAACAACAACAACAACAACAACAACAACAATAATAATAATAATAATAATAATCAAGCATGAACAAGTTAAAAATGTGTTTAATCCAACTTTGGGTTATATCCAAAGAATTAGAAAATAGCTGAAGAGAAATTTGAATAGTGGAAACATGAAAACCATCATTAATACTAAAACAAATACCTATGATATAATACTGTGTGATCAACCATAAGTAATACCTTACACTGTGTCATGAACTGTAAGTATTTAAATAAATTATTTTGACTGTGCAACATTTTGGATTTGATTCAAAAATGTACTTCAAAGAAATGAATGCTTTAAAAGCTGCAGAAAAGTTCTTTGTTTCTGCTCCTCTGAATGCCCATATACCTTTTTCATACTGAAGATGACTGTTTTGAGGGTTGATGTAGTTATATCCTATGTTGAGAATAACTCAACGCAAGGTGTCCTCTGAAATATCCTCCAGTTCTAAATAATATGAGTATAGCATAATTCTAAGATGGAGTAGCAACTTTTCTACAAGAACTTTAATTTCAGAATCAAGATTGTTGCCTGCGTGATTCATTATTTGATTATTTGCAGTGCTGAGTATTTGTGTACTTTATAGTATTTTACATGCTAAATGTATGTCAAAAGATTATAAAAAATTGGTTGAAAGGTAGCTTCACTTTAGTATTTTGATCATTACTTAATGTTATTGTACACACAGAACTACAGTATATTGATCCAAAATTTCTCTTTACTTGTAGTATAAATGTCAAAGGTCTATTTCATTCAGAGATAAAAAAAAAAAAAACTTTTTAAAAGGTTCTCTAGTACATCTTCAGTGTAGTAATAACTATAAGGTTATGCTGCTGTTACATCTCTATTTTCCAAGAAGACTTTTCAGTTGTTTATTCCAGATATTGTAATGGGGATAATGTTGCAGAAGGCAGGGTTTTCTTTGTGTGTTTTTGTGTTTACCCAATTATGACATAATTCCATATTTCAAATACTACTAATCCCTTTTGATCCTACTCAGCCTCAGATCTAAGTTTAATCTTTGACAGTGATTCACATACTTCAGCAGCTGCAGAACATCACAGCTATTTATCATTCACAGTAGTACTAAAACATTTTTGCCTGTAAAAAGAATGGATTTATTTCCAACAACTGTGTCTAATTCCAGTGCTAAGATTTGAGCAGAGTAAGATCCTCTGATGTATAAGGGAGTTTCAATATTAAACCAATAGAGATCCTAAAAATGTTTGGCTTCCACTGTCCCTGTGGATTCTGTTGAATATATTGTCAGCAGAATACATGGCCCAGCAAAGATCTCGGTATTAGTGAGAATCTTTTTGAGGGGCAAAAAATATGGGATTGCTTCAACAAGTGGCAAATTTTAAGACTGCAATATGGTAATGACTGAAGTTGCTTCTTGATAGATCTAAGATATTCACTTGCTTGGTTTTAGATTAACAATATTCAGATTTACAGGTGAAGCTTCCCTAGGCAGTTCACATTTTTCTGATAACTGTTTATAAGGAAAAAAAATGGAAGAGCATTCATTAAAGACAACAAAAAAATGATAACCAATTTTATGGAGTCAAAAGTTTGTGCTTTCTCATTAGTTATATGTATTAACAGTTTATGTAGTATGATTTGATTGTGGTTAATCTATTGATGAAAAAGTTAAATAACGTACTCAGTTATAATACTACATATGACCGCAAAGTTACAGATTGTCAGTCATGGCCACCAAACATCTTTCCCTGTTGAAGGCAATTTTATCCATCACCTTTATCCACTAGCCACTTGGTTTTTACAAATGCTCCCATTTTTTCTTCTGACCAGCATTGCTGAAGATGATATCTGAATCTTAAATTTGGTAAGATCAAAAACATTCTCTTGTCTCCTTTGTACAACAGTGTAGCCAGGGGTTGAGTCTTGGACTGAAGTTCAATTTGCATAGCCCAGAATTGTCAGAGTATCATCCAGGGCTCAGTGATAAATCTTTCTCTAGAAACTGAAACCTGTATTCAGTAGTAGCAGCAGAGGTAAGGGCTTGGCCTAAATAAGTTGCTTTTATTGCCAAACCAATAAAATAATAGTAACAAAGATCAGCTACTAAAGAATAAAGCACAATCAAGCTTCTTATTTATAAAACCCCAAGGTTTTAAAGCAGGGATCTTCAAACTCTTCAACTCATTAGCTTCTTCATGATGTTTCAGAATGAGCCCTAAATATTTGTATATACAAATAATGTAAAAGATATAGTAATTGACTACTTGAATAGGCTCATTGTCTCTTGATGGTCACCACTTTGGAAAACCCTGGTTTAAATTATGTGATGAAGACAGTGTGAACAAGTCAGGTGTTAACATATGGGTCATGTTAACATGAGCTTGAACAAAGTTGGCATGGTTTTCAATACCATATTTTCATATTTTAATAAATATTTTCTTGCTTGTAAATTTGATTGCATATTCCTATCTAATCATTATTACTTTAAAGGGGGCTTTTTTCCCCAAATAAATGGACATAAAGCATATGGCGAAAAGCAAAATTTTGTTTTACCTTTACAATCTTTATGGTGCTGTGGTTTAACTGAGTTTAAAATGTTAAATTATATAGGTTCAAGAGTAATATACCACATCCCATTGGCATGAATACTGAGAATGATTTGTATTCTCTCTCTCTCTCTCTGTTCAATAAAGTCTCTAGAGTAATGCATACTCTATATGTATCCTTCTGTTACATTTTCTCTGAATCCTACCATGCTCTAAGTGTATTCTCCCATTACTTGCTGATTAGCAAAAAATGGGAGAAAGAGGGGGTGTGTGTGTGTGTAACAAGCTAAAGAATACAGATTAAAGCACCAACTGAAACCATTAAGAACTGATATATCCAAACAAACTCAACATCTCTCTTTCATGATTTAATGACAGATATGAGTAAACAAGGGCTTTTTTTTCCTGGAGAAGAAAATGGGCACATCTAAAAAAAAAAAGAGGGGGGCGGGAGCTCTGAAGCCCAAACAAATGTGAAATCCTATTGTAAAAATCAGCATAGATACCATGACTGTGTAGGCTATAAAAGATGCAAGGAAGATGGTGCTGGAAAAGCTAAGTTTTCTCACACAAAGAATTCTTTGAAATCTTCCAATTCTCTTCCATCCATTTGGCCAGAAGAGAAGGAGGGCATTTTCTCTTTATTTATTTCTGTCTCCTTTTCTACATTTTGGGTATGTGCGTTCTATATGGGAATGTGGATGTGTCCAAGCTTGCAGGATAGGTTTTAATGAAGTGGTTATAAAATGATTGATTGCTTGTTTGGGAACTTCTGCTGTCTGTTCTCAGATACTCAAAAAATATTTCTTGAAGCTTTGTAACAGCAGCAGAACTGGCAAACAGCATGCCTGCTCCCCATCCTCCCTCCAAAAAATAGTAATATGAAAATATACATATGTCATGGATTGGTGCAGACAGAGAGGGGAAAGTTGTTATGCACATAACTGAAGACTGTATCTTCTCTCCCAGCTAAAAAAAACTATAATTAAGTGCAAGTTATAAAATTATGTAGCAGAACTGGTGCCTCTATCCTAAAGCACTCATTTCTGAAAAACAATTTTGTGCAAACAAGCAAGCAAGCTGTCTTTTTCTTTCTTTCTTTCTTTCTTTCTTTCTTTCTTTCTTTCTTTCTTTCTTTCTTTCTTTCTTTCTTTCTTTCTTTCTTTCTTTCTTTCTTTCTTTCTTTCTTTCTTTCCTTCCTTCCTTCCTTCCTTCCTTCCTTCCTTCCTTCCTTCCTTCCTTCCTTCCTTTCTTTCTTAAAACAGAATACAAAGTATTTCAAAAATCTATTAGTTCAAAGATTATCCTAACACTTTTTCTACATTAGTAAGAAGAACAAAGATTACTACTAGTTGGGGTAGTAGACCTGGCATGCTGTGTCACTCAACCAAACCAAGAAAGCCACACAATAGGCCAAATAAGCCCATTTTTTAAATTTATGTTTCGTCAGATTTATTTATTTATTTTATTTTGTCAAGTGATTATAACAGGTATAAGTATAAACATAGTTATGAATAAATGAAATGGATACATATAAGAAAAATAAAAAGAAACAATAGGACAGGGACGGTAGGCACGTTGGTGCGCTTATGCACGTCCCCTACAGACCTCTTAGGAAAGGGGTGAGGTCAATAATAGGCAGTCTAAGGTTAAACAAATAAGGCTAAAGATAAATAAAATATCTGGTGGTTTTTTTTTAAATATAAAAGAAGTGGATAGGATGGTCTATCTTACCAGAAAGACAACTCAACTCACACATTTCCTTTTCCTCCTCTGTTGGCCATTTCGCAAGGCCAGTTAGGAGGCATTTTTCAAAAATTCTTCCCTGAATGTTTAGTTTATTTCTAATTGACTTTTGCACAGCATTTTGAAGGAACCAGGAAAGAGAAATCTGCTTAACAAAACTCTAATTTCCCACAATTTCAGCAGCCTGCTTGAAATCTAAATTTTCACTAAAAGCAATTTACATGGAACAGTTATTGTAAAAGAAAATAGTAGGAATAAAAACAGGAAATAAAAGGATTTCTAAAGCATCACCGTTCATTCAGCAAGAATCCCTGAAATGAGGATGTAATTGAACTTCAAAACCCCCAAGTGTAATTCACCAAGCTGTTCTGTTGAGCTCTTCTGGATGCTGAATGGACTGGTATATATTTGTCTCAGGTAGGACATTCTGTATTAATTTGAGGGGTTCTATTACTGAACGAAAGGAAAAAAAAGGAACAAATTTAATTGAAAGAAGAGATTGTAAAAGTACTGTAGAGAAGGCATTCAGGTACACAGCTGCAGTTTCATCTACTGTTCCATTGTATCTTTTCCACTTCAGAGAATAAGTGGATACAGATTTCTGTTTAAAAGCAGGGTTTTTTTTTTTCTTCACTAGTAGAAGTGCTTCAGAAATAAACGTAAATGAAGATCTGGCTGGCTGGATACTGGAACATGTATGTTCCCATTCAGAATATTCACAAGATCATATTTAATAAACTGACTATAGCCTATTCTTTTTCTGCACTCCTTAGATTTTTTTAAGGCTGTTGCTGTGGCATTCTTAGCTGTGCCATAGAATAATGAGGAACACTTCATTTATCCACTGGAAGTGATTTTCTGCTTAGAAAAACGTTCCTTAGTCAGTCTTCCACATTTCACTGAATGGCAATTCTTTCCTTATCTTTCTTTTGCTCTGAGGCAAGAAGAGCATGTTAAGCAAAGAAACAGACAGTGAGTATGACCTGAACTCTTAATTCATAGCTTCCATATTATTAAGGCCAGCCTTCTTCCAACTCCACAGAGCTGTGCAAGAATATTTTACAACCAAAAGGCTTGATGAATGCTGTCCCCATCTGCTCTATTTTACATAACTAAAACAAAACAAAATTAAATAAAAATGGGTACTCACCACACCGAATTAATGCACAAGTAAAACAGAGCAGCACAAACTGTATTTCATATGTTTCAGATTTTCTTCTTACTGAGCAGTTACCGAAATTGCATAATCCCAATGCCAGGTGGGAAAAATCCCATTGACTTTAAAAGGAGCAGCAAAGTAGGACTCAACAAAATTAGCAGATTCTGCAAGCAGTTCATTAGTCTTAATGAATTATAATAACCTGAGTTTTTTTAAAAAGTCAATTTAAGATTTTACTACAGCTGTCAAGCTTAAACTTAACACAGGTGCAGGGTAGATAAATTACTTTGGGAAGGGGTGCTAGAATTGAAAAATCAAATTCAAAGTCTTATATATTAATGTAATTTCTTCTCCTTCTCCTCAGGATTCTTTTGCTTTGCTATGATCATCATATTGTTCCCAAAATGTTGAAATGTGATGCATGCCTAAATCCCACTAGTTATAATAGAATTACAATAGTATTTATCCTGTTTTTCTAATACTAATCAGTGACTGGAAGGAAGGAAACATTTTTAAAATTTTAAAAAGTTTCTTAGCTTATCAGAATATAAAATACAAAGAAAATAAAAATAATGGGAAACTAGGGATAGAAAAAGGAAAAAAGAGAAAGTATGTGATAGAAGGGGAAAAAGAGAAAAAAGGCATTGACTCCTGACTCTTTTTAGCAGAGTAGAAAATAATAATATCACAGCCTCAATCTTTTTTTACTTTTACAATAACATATGCTAGTTATTTCTATATCAACAAATTTATCTAATCAGCAAAACCAAAATCAAAATTTTATCTTTTTTCCATCACAAACATAAAATCCAGAAGTGGTTTCCAAATAAAAACAAAATTAGATATGTTTTTTTCTTTGACTAAGGCAATCAATTTAGCCATCTCTACTTCAAGTGGGCATTGTTTTCTAATGACTAAAGTACTGTCGTGCTTTTTTCTGGCATTATTAAATGAAGGCACTTCAAACCAGTATTCTAAAATTAATTTACTCAGATGCAATTTAGCTGGCATAGATGCCTTATTGAAGACAACATTGATGCGCATTAGAACAAGATATCTGTCTATGGCAGCAGGCACAAGTAATGAGACAGAAGGGATTGTTGCGATCTGTATTCCAGAATCTGAAATCTAGATCATATATTCAAAAGAAACAGACTTCAGTCTAAACCTAAAAATGGACAATATCAACCCACAAAGATCAATGGGACTATCTAATACTGTTGTTGCTGCTATTATTATTCATAGTAGTATTAAAGTAGTACTAAATTATTTCTATGTAATAAATGTTTGGGAGTCAAGTGGTTGAAAAGTTTGGGAACCTTGTTTTAAGCAGACATTGCATTGTCATTCAATATTTTGTTTTGTATTCTCTCACTGCATTCCTAACTATCCTTTTAAGTACATAGCAATATTGTTTCTCTGATCTCTCTCATTCAGAATTTTGTCATCCAGAGTTGCTTGACGGTGGGATGGACAGCATAACAATGCAATAAATAAATAAAATATTGCACTTTTTCCCCAAAAAAACTCATTTCTGGTTATTCTAGTATGTGATTTTCACCAAACTATGGATAGCTAGTTTCATATAAAGCTGCACCAATCTAGGTCAGAGGTTCCCAAACTTGGAAACTTTAAGATTTGTGGACTTCAACTCCCCAAATCCTCCGCATATTCTCAGCATATTCTCCAGCATAGCTGGCTGGAGAATTCTGGGAGTTAAAGTCCACAAATCTTAAAGTTGCCAAGTTTGGGGACCCCTGATCTAGGTAATACCTAAATGTACTTTTCCAAGAGGCACTTTCTGTTTTTTTATTTATTATTTATTTATTTTATTTATTATTGGACTTTCTGTTTTTTTATTTGAAGATGTTTCACTTCTCATCCAAGAAGCTTCTTCAGCTCTAGGAAATACAAATTCATACTTTTTAAACTACACTGAATATTTTTTTCTTTATTAAAACTAAACTTTCCTTTTTTCTGCATATATTCCAGGTCCAATTCAAAGTGTTGGATATGATTTTATAACCCTATATGCACGGGGCCAGTATGGAACCATTTTCACCCCAACCCATTTGCCCATTCCATAGAGCTCAGGCAGGGAAGGTATGTTGTGAACCCCATTGGTTAAAGAATTCTGAATGATAAGGTCCAGGAAGAGAAACTTTTCTACTGCTGCCCCCACCCTATTGAACCCAGAGGTAAGGCAGGCCCCACTTTCTAGACTTTTTGGAAAAGTGTGAAAACATAGCTTTGTGACCTTGCTCAGACCTCATAGAATAGCATGCAGCCATTGGACTGGTTAACACCCTGAAAGCCTTCCCCTTGCCTTTTAACACTGATTTTTAATTCATCCTTGGCTTTGTAAATTTTAAATTTTATATACTGCTTTTGTATTTTAATATTTTATTTGTACACTATGCAGAGTCCTTCTGTGAGAGAGATGGGTAGTTTTAAAATATGATAAATCAATAAAATAAAAATTCATTAATTCCACTCCAGAACTTCAGTTCACTTTCATCCACTTTCATACTATTGGCTTTCTTTTTCTCTTAATTTCACAGTCACACGCTAGCTATTTTTTCCCCTTTTCATATCATATCAATAGGGCACCTATATGCCCTATTCTTCATGGTTATCAAATATGGTTCATAGATACTGCTTTCCATGATTTTCAATCCCTCAATTTTCAAACCTTCAGTTGACAAGTGCACTCCTTTTTCGGATTAGATAAAAAGGTATACCCTTTGTTAGACAGCCAGTTCAATATATTAGTTTAGGTTAACAGATAGAAAAAGGGAGATCCTGAGTTCTAGACCTTCCTTAGGCACAAAGTCAGCTGAGTGACCTTGGGTCAGTCATATCCCTTTAGTCTATGAAAGGGGTGTCAAACTTGCAGTCCGGGCCAGATGCATCAAGCACTGACCATGCCCCCTCCTCTGGTTTAGAAAGGGGAAAAGTCGCAATATGTCATGTGATGACAGTGTGATGCCACAAGTTTGACACGCCTGGTCTAGGAAGTAACAATGGCAAAACACTTCCAAAACAACAGCCAATAAACTTTCAGAGACATCAAAAAAGAGGCCATGTTACTACTCTTAATTGTATATGTCCCATTTGCAGCATCCCACATTAAGTATAAGGTTACTGCTAATCAGTTTGAGCTCATTGTGATCAGTAGCTACAAATGCAAAGAAAGATTGGTTTTCTCATGCTATTTTATGCAATATAAGATCTCTACTTTGTAAAACACCAACCTTGCAAGGCAATATGCAATATATTGACATACTCTCAGGCTGGTGCTGTCTATTGATATTTAATAAATCTGATCTCATATTTCAAATATTCAACTATTTGAATAATACATTCAACTACAATCAAATACATTCATACGAACTGATGTAGATTTTTATTTTCTGATTTGAAAATTATAATACTTGAACTAGTTTCTTACATGCTAAACTGATAAGCCTATTCTTAATTGCTATACATTTTAATTTTCTCATGTAAAATATAATATTTAAACTACCTTCGGATTAACTAAATTGCTTTTTTATTTTACACTATTGTAAATGTGATTTGGATAATATTCAGTTTATTATATATGCAAACAGATTTTTACACTACTGTAAAAATTTGATTTGGATAATATTCAGTCTGTTATATATGCAAACAGATGTTTCTTAATTATCATTACATAGGGACAATCTTTTTTTTTTACCATTTTCTGATTTCCAATTATAATTATGGGAAATATATGTAAGATAGTTATTAGATGTAGTTTTAGCAAAAGAATGTTCATTAACTGTTATCCAATATATTTAAGGCATGGAGTTAATCACGATAGTTTCATTGTTCATTCTGTTTGTATATATTACA
Organism: Bungarus multicinctus; assembly: GCA_023653725.1. NCBI lineage: Eukaryota > Metazoa > Chordata > Lepidosauria > Squamata > Elapidae > Bungarus > Bungarus multicinctus. The sequence continues at coordinate 86,671,577 of CM042834.1, forward strand.
CATAATTTCTTGTTTATCAAAATAATTGTCCTGAAGCTATTCTCAGTGCCAGAAGATATTAATATACCAAGATAAAGGGCAATAATTATATTGCAGTGCTTATTATACTGGATTATTATGTAAAGACTTTTGCCTAGAGAACAGTTCCCCATGATCCAGATCATCCATGCATTTCTTCCCCTCCAGATGAAGTCATTAAAGAGAAGACAAGTCAATAGCATCCTCTCCACATTTGTTTTAAAGACATCTCTTGCAGAGATTTTGGATATTGCTAAATGGAATCAATTGTAAATCATTCAGAACCATGAAACATTAAAACAATATGCATAGACACAGATTTGTTCCACTGTAGGCTATGGGGGAAAAATCTGATTTTATACTGGTTTATCAGTTAGGCAATGTTAGCTACATCCTTTGAATTTATCATCTTTGATTCTGGATGAGGGTCACACTACCCCAAACAGACCTGGTGCATAATCTGGAAGTCCTCCTGGATTCATGGTTCCTGTGTGAAAAGCAGGTGGTATTAGCTACTTGGAGGACCTTTGTTCAACTTTGTGTTGTGTATCTCCTGAAGAAGAAGGTTCTTCGTCAGAATTCCAAGTAAACTTTCCAAATGATTCAGAACTCCGAGACAAAGTCCACCAAACTAAGAATTTATTAGAGTAGTCATGTTGGCACATCTGGGGAAAACTCTAATCTGAATTTTCATGTTTGCCCCCTCCACATTAAAACTCACACCCTTCTCCATTTAGTGACCCACAGATCACATTGGCCAATCAATCTCCTGTTGAGGCTATACTCCCTTCGCTACTCTCCCATTCCCACAGCTTGCTCCACCCCCCATTGTTGCAGTCCAGAATCTGTCTCAAAATGGATCCGGGGCTAACACGGTCCTTCATGTCCTGGTCATCTCCCATTTCAACTGTAGCAATGCACTTTAAACAGTACTACCCTTGAAAAGTATACAGAAGCTTCAGCTGGTACAGTCTGCAACCATGTAAGCAGTCTTGGATGTGCAAGCTGCATTGGTGACCAGTTTGCTTCAACATCCAATTCAAGATATTAGTTATGACTTTAAAGCCCTACATGGCTTGGGGCTAGGTTTGCTGCAGAACAGTCTTCACCCCATTACATCAGCCTGTCCCACCCAGTCAGCAGGGAGGTATGGTGTGGACCTCATCAGTCAAAAGATTTTGGCTGGTAGGGTCCAGAAAGAGAATCTTTTCTGCTGTTGCCCGCACCCTTTGGAACATTCTCCCCCTAGAGGTAAGGCAGACCTCCAGTCTCCCGTTCTTTCAGAAACTTTTGAAGATCTGGATCTACAGACTTGCTTGGGGCTCATAGAGAAGTATGCAGGTGTGGTTAGTGCCGTGAAGGCTAACCTCTGCCTTTTGAATTCTTTAATTTCAATTATTCTATTCTTATCTTAATAAGAATAATGGCCTCCAAAGACAGTATTTATAAACAGTTTGAATGTTTTAATTATCTGCTTCCCAGAGTCACTCTAAGTGAGATGGGCAATTTCTAAATTTGATATACTGTATAAATACAAAAGTTTAAAATAAATTGTAGGCTTGTTCTATAGGGCTGTGAGCTTTCATACATTTCAGATGTTAGAGATAAGGAAAATGTAAATCCTAGAGGCTGATCATCATGCTTTATTACAATTAAATATTATAGGTTGAGTCCTGTTTACTTAGTTATTCACTGTCCATCTTAGCTCCATTTGATTTGAATTTTTCGATTATAAGTATAAATATATCCAACTATTTCTAGAATTAAATTCCTTTATTTTGGAACAAGCCAATACCATAATTTCTTCTAAAACATGATTAGAGATTTCTGTATGGAGTTTGAAATTAGTTTAATCTCACTACAAGAAATAAAGTGTAAGCAGTCAATCTATATTTGGAGCCTTTTTCTCCATTTAGTGGTCCTGAGGCATACATAGAAATATGCAGATCTTATCTGTATGGAGACATACAATACTAATTAAAGTTCTAAAAATACTACAGGACCTTGGAGAGAATACATAAAAATATAATGTTTAGAAAAGAAATATAGCTGATTTTAGAAGTCATTTTGTGACACATAGGCAATAAATGTGGCCTGAATTGCTTTTCCTTCTTCACTTCCATCTGAGATAGCCTATCAAATTATTTCCATTATTTTCAGCTATCACTTGCTATTTCCCAGTGTTCTTTCAGTATGTCAGAGAGAATGAATTAAGATTGTTCTCTTAGAAGGTGTAACACTTATGAAAAACATAAATAAAATGTTTTAAATTTTTCAGTATTTCTTTCTAAAGGTCCTGTCTACTTTTATTCATTGTCTTCTAACCAACAGCATTCTTCTTCTTTTTTACTGTTTTAGAATTATTGCTTCACTTTCTTGCCATGATCAGAATTTCAAAATAGCTTTCCATTTTTAAATGAAGATTATTAATATATGCTTAGGAGAGGCATATACAATCCCAAATTTCTCACAGTTGCTACAGATTTATACATAAATATATTCTATTTATGCTTAGGGCTTGGATATATAAGTGTTTTATCTATCTATCTATCTATCTATCATCTGTCTATCTATCTATCTATCTATCTATCTATCTATCTATCTATCTATCTATCTATCTATCTATCTTTAACAACCAGCATTTTTTGTGGACAGTGCAATGGGTTAACATGTTTTTCACACAGTTCTCACATAATAATACAATTACATACAAAATTTTTATTTTCCAACTTCAGGCCTTAATATGCTAATTATAATTACAATATATATTATTTTATATATCGATATATATTCTACTATTTTCCCTATTTATAATTATTTCTTTATTTTTCCCATTTGTTGGGGTTCTTCTATATTTACCTTATTATTTTTAGATAATACTATTCTCTCTTTATGATTTTGTATCGCTTCCTCCAAAAATATATATAAACATCAATAACATTTCTTCACATTGTATACTTATTAACCACTATTAAATCACTAATATTTTAATATTATAAGTATCACTCAGTATTCCACTACATTTTCAATATCTCAATTTTCTATAAACACCAATAAAACCAATTATCAATGAGATTTAATCAATCCCAAAATTATATCTCTAAATCCCCTGAAATTTTAGTCCTTTTCATCCTGTTAATCATAATAATACATTTAGATATACTTCATCGTAATCTACCACCTCCTAATCTTAATATATTTATGGTAATAATAAATTCTATTATATATCTATATATGTGCTACTATTTCCCCAATTTAAACTTGCCATTATTTCTATTGGCTTTCAATATAGTTACTATATTGCAGGATATTATCTCTCTATCCATCATCTCTCAATCTTTTGAGAATTTCATCATTTATTGATTTTTTTGGTGATTCTTTTATGTTTCTTTTTTGGAAACCTATATGTCTTTCTAGCATTTTTGCATAGGTTAATTGTTCCTTCTACCTTTCCCTTTATCTCCTTTTGCTACATCCTTTGAATCTTTTAGAAATTGAAGCCACGCATCTTAAGGTTGCCAAGTTTGAGAAAACTAAGACTGAAGTCTCAATTTGCCTCAATTAAGGCAAAGTGAGACTTCAAAACTTTCCCAAAGCAAGCCCTTCTTTCTTTAAAGAACTTCCACCACTTCTCTTTTTTTAAAAGGATCTTTTAAAAGATCTTGTAGTGATTTATTTTCATTTTCAGAGAGCTGTTTGAAATCATTTGAATAGCCATGGGTTTTCCTACTCTACTCTATTGTTTAATGGAATTCAGGCAACAGTTATAACACCCTTTCCTCTCATCTTTTTTTTAACCCTATGGTAAAGATTGAGTTAAAAATGTCATCTGGTGATCTTCCATGGATGAGGTTGGACTTGAAATTGGGTCTGTCTAATCTTACTCCTTTATTCTATGGTCTGCTTTGAGATCAACGTTAAGAAAGGTGATGAATAAATGCTATATGTATGACTGACTGAATGAATAAATAAATAAATAAATACATCTTAATACTATACAGATGCCACACCAAGCCACCTTCACTGTAGGCATTCAGAACACATTTGCAAAAACAAAGAATTATTGCAAGTTTAAGTTCCTTTCATCTGAAGCTCAATAAGTGCCGTAAAACCTTTTGTTATTTTTTATACTCAGCAATGCTGATATTGTGATAAAATCCTCCCCACAGGCACAATCAAGATCAGAAAGCAACAGCATTATGATTACTAAAGCTACTTCCAACTGCAGTTTTGCCTCTTATGACTGAAGCTTTAACCACGGAGGACTACACAAAAACAAAGACAATTGAAAGAAAGCCAAAGAATACAGATGAGCCAATCAAAATCTCATAAACAAATCTGAAGAACACCAAGGCTAGAGCACTTAATTTACTGACAGCATGGTAAATTAAGTGTGTATCATTTGTTACATTGCAGAAAGACATGATTAGAAGGCATTTTTACTAAACCCAGATAATATTTAGACAAGCAGGCATTTAAAAAGTTAAATAAATGGAAGGCTGGGGAAACAACAATTGAAAAATAAAAACTTGAACAGCTAAAATTTCACGAATCCCTTTTTTAATCTGAAACAGTACTTGTCCTAAGAACTAAGGGTACTTTTTCTACTCCTGAGGGTAAAATTTGTTTCTACATGCTAATGAATGCTAATCTCTTAGGTATTTGGCAATGGATTTGCAGAGCAGGGTTCTCTGAGGCCTTTGTGGAAATTCGGGAGCCCCAAAACAACACTTGTATGCCAAGATTGGGATGTTCTCCAGTGTTCTCAGGCAAATTATTTGAATTCACTGCCTGTTTGAGCTATCTTCAAGAAGTGGAAGGGAAGTTAAATATTTCACAAGGGGAATTATACTACCTGGATGTACAAGACAGTAGATTTTATAGATGCATGCAAAGGAAACAATTTCCTGAAGAGATTAATTAAAATGTAATATATAAATAGAATGAAAGATGGACTTCAAGAGTAAACTGTAAATTATTTAGATGAATTTAAAATGGAATAGGAAGAATCTTTGGATCATTTGAAACTAATGTGCTATCTGGTGGAAAGATGAAATGAAAGACATATACAAGAACATTATTGCTGTTAAGTATGATAGACCAACAAATATCTAGGGTACACACAGGGGAAAAAGAATGCAGTCAAAGAAAGTAAGAGATGGTTAAAGTTAAAAGAGGTAGAGAAAATGCAAAACAATTTTGAAGGAACTGAAAATGCATTGTTTGGAAGTAAATGAAAAGGGAGCCTCCAGCATAGTGAATGGAATTCAAAATGAAAGCAGTACACGAATTGAGATGAAACTGATGTGAGAAGAAATATTTTACATATCTGTCAGGAAATGGTAGTGGAATTCACACATGTGCTATAAATATTAAAGTCCAAAAAGATGCATGAAAGGAAGTAATTAACATTGCCTGAATGGTCAGTAAGGTAATCAAAGGAATGTTGAAATATGGAAATATTTTGCTTGTAATATGGCTCAATATTCTGTTAAACATCTGTATGTGAAGATTCCACTGGACAACTGGAAAAATTCCTTTACTGTTTCTGCATACCAACCAAAGAGATTTCAATCGTAAAATGCAAAAAGTGAAGCAAGATCAGTTTATTAATATGCCCGGGAAGAAATTTGGTAGAATTTTTTTATTGAAAAAGAGGTATTTGTATAGGAAATACAAGAAAAAGTACATGAGCAAAATTTAGATAGTACAGCAATTGTGCTTTCATGTTAGGCAGATGATGGGATGGTTAGATTTATGCTCTTCAGCAAATCATTCATTGAGAAATATAAATATGAATTGCGTGGTGGGTTTACATGAATGTCAAAATGACTGAGGATTTTTTTAGATCCTACTTAAAGCAACATTAGTAAAATGTTTTTTATCATTCTGAATGAATGAATCTGATCTTGGTTTGTTCAGTAATAAATAGGAATGCTATTTGTTATACATTATGGATACACAATAATTGATTCAGGTAGCAGTAAATGATTTCTGTTATCTATCTTTGTTAGCTAGGTAGATGTTCTACCTCACTTCTTCCACCTTTAAATCTGATTTCATAAAAATATCTCTAAAGAAAAAAAGCTGTAACTCAAAAAAGAAACCTACTGTACCTTTTATCCTACAGTTACAAATTTGCTTTTAAGAGTAGAGTCATATGTTTTGCTGCATGACTCACAAGACTGAAAAGGATTTTTTTTTGTAAAAAGATGTATTAAAGGAGAAATGCATTATCAGAATTGCATTCTTTAAAAGATACCTTTCAATTCATTTGCTTAGTCAAAAAGAATGCAAGCCCATGGGACTGGTTTCTATTTTTGAAGTCATTCTGTCCCATAATTTAACAAAAAGTAGACTGAAAGCACACAGACTATTTCAATCCTGAATATACATTCAAAGGAAAATGTAGCTTTTGTAAATCACTAAAAGGAAAAGTCTCTACAGTTCCCTATATGGGTTTATTTATTTATTTATAAAAAATTAATCTTTGATTTCAAAATAAAAACAATGAATTATTCCATTCTTCATGGGAAATAGTTATCTATAAATGCACTTAAATGTATCTTATAAAGTAATTAGAACTAAATCAATTTCCATCAACTCCTTTAAAGAAAGAGGAGAATGGTAGGGGGAAAACAACTGAAACATTATAGCCTTTCTTTCTGTAATTTTTGCTACCCAAGTTTGGACATCAAGCAGGATAACCTATAACATTTCAGATAAGTGATTGTCTAGTTTCTTCTTAAAAGCCACCATTTGACCGCCTCTTCTTTGTGGCAGCCCCTCAAATACTAGAATACTGCTATCATGTCAACCCTAATTCTTCTTTTCTTTAGACTAATCAAACCCAAATCCTGCAGCCGTTCTTCAGGTTTTAGTCTCCAGGCCTTTGATCATCTTAGTTGCTCTTCTCTGAACTTTTTCCAAAGTTTCAATATCTTTTTTGTAGTCTGATGACCAAAATTGGTTGCAGTATTCCAGGTGTAGTTATAAATCTGTCTAGTCCATCATCTACCAGCAGGAAGCTTGCATGGTCTTACTAGGGTTTTGTAAAGCGGCATTAATATTTTACGTGATCTTGATTCTATGCCTCTGTTTATACAACTCAGGATTGTATTAGCTTATAAAACTTGAATATTTTGTTCAAAGATACACTATGACAGATCAATTCTATTTTCATTAAATCCTACTTCTAAAATATACAACATTAAAATCAACATCAGAACCCACTTTATTTTGTGTGGCAGCTTAAACTGCAATGCTATTTTGCCTACCATTTTATGGACATTGATGGCCCAAAAGAAAGTAACCTGAGTCCTGTATGTATATAAATAAATATAAAAGAAAAAGAACACCATGAAACTTTCTTGCTAAATAGTTACAGAATCACTCAGTTAATTAATTCTCTTTGAATGCAGTATCAACTTTGCCTGAAAGAGTGGAAATTGTTTCTTATATTATTGTGGCTTAAGTTGATCCTTGGTTACAGTTTTGCCCATCTTTGTTATCTATTTAGTTTGCTTGCTTGGATCTATGTATGTGTTCAGGGGTGGGATTCTACCAGTTTGGACTAGTTCGGGCAAACTAGATGTTAAAATTACAGCTGGTCTGCTGAATTGGTATTTCAACCGAACGCTTCCCCTCCCCTCCTCTCCCAGGAGTCTCCACGTGTCCCATTTTCGATGGAGGTAAGTGTGGGGTCCTGTTTCCAGCAGAGGCTCTTGGAGGGGGAAAACAGGCATTTTGGAAGTTTGATAACAGGCCTGTTTCTGGCTTCTGGTGGGCCTCCAAAGGCCGGGGAGGGTGTTTTTGACCTCCCAGAGGCCCGGGGAATGCCTCTGGACCCTTGGGAGGGCGAAAAATGGCCTTCCCGGAAAAACCGGAAGTGGCAAAACGAGCCTATTTCTGGTTTCTGATGTGCCTCCAGAAGGTGGGGGAGGCTGTTTTTGCCTTCCCAGAGGCCCAGGGGAGGTCTCTGGACCCTTGGGAGGGCAAAAATGGCCTCCCTGGGCTCCGGAGGCTCACCAGTCACTGGAAACAGGAAGTTTTGGTAGGCCACGCCCACCATGGCCACGGTGACCCAGCAACCAGGCAGTGAACCGGTTGCGGGGATTTTTAAACCCCACCTCTGTCATACAGAATGTCATACATTTTGCCCTTAGATTGTAAAGAACATGAAATTAATCAAACCAATCCAAATTCACCATAAAATGACAGTTTCAGAAAAACAGGGGTATATGCACACAAAAGTACATGTTCATGAAGACAGGCACCATCTGGGAAAGAGCCAGGGCAGGAAGTCATTCACATATTCTAGTTTAGAGACTTGAAGTCCAGCATTTAGTTCTATCTGACATATTTCAAAACCTGAATCATGTGCTCTGATTTCTTTCACTAAATATAACTTTTTTTAATTGACTGGGAAGAAATTGTGGCTTTGTTTCAGACTATTTTTATTTCTTTTACTCTAGTCAGGCAGATATCGAAGCTGGGAGAAGAGGACATTCACATTTTTATCATAATGAAACAGATTTTTTAAAACATGGGATTTTTCTAAGTGTAGGTAACCGGATGCTCTTACTAAATCTTTGCAGATCTTTTGTTCTGAATTGCAAAGATTTAGTGGATAGGTGAATATGAGGGGAATAGATATTTAGTGATGGATCTTACCTTCATGTTCATATTCCCCAACTTAATTTAAGTGAGTAGACAGAGGACAACATGTAACTTCTAAAACTAAATTCATTAATCTCTTAAATTCATCATAGTGAATATCTAATTGTCCAGTTTTCAGCAATTTATGAAGCTCTTCATTTGTGCTTTGTCACCTCATTCTTGCTAGTGAAAAGCTATCAAAAACAGAAGATCTGAAAGACTGAAATGAATAAGATACAATTTAACAAGGAGAAATATAAAGTTATGCATCTGATAGAAAATATAAGGCAAAAATAAAGGATGGGGGAAACCTGGCTTGGCAGAAATACATGTGAAAGTAATCTGGGTATCTTTGCTGCCCCAATTTAAACCTGACCCAGAAGTGCACTGCTGCCACCAAAAAGACAAGTGCTCTCCTGGGTTCGTTAATGTAGCAAGATCATCGGAGGTTTCTAGTATATTCAATTCTATCTTACCCTGGTCAGACTCCATTTGGAATACAGTATCCACTTCTGGGCACTACAGTTTAAAAATGACAATGTTGAAGTAGACCATATTCTCAGGGAAACTATCAAGAAGATGAAATATATAATGTGGAGATGATGGATCAGCAATGGGATATGCTGAGTACCAGAGGTGGTATTCAGTAGGTTCTGACCAGTTCTGGAGAACTGGTAGCAGAAATTTTAAGTAGTTCGGAGAACCAGCAAATACCACCTCTGACTGGCCTTGCCCTCATCTATTCTCTGCCTCCTGAGTCCCAGCTGATCGGCTGGGCCTTTTTTCATTGCCCTGCACAGGAGAACGGAGCTGGAACGTAGGATAGTGAGGTGGGGGAGGGAATGGGATTTTGCAGTAACCTTCCCCTGCCATGCCCATCAAACGACGCCCACAAAAATGGTATTAATTTTTTTTTAATCCCACCACCAGTGAGGATACAGAACTCTTTAACTCCTAATTTATATTTGTCTTCTCCCAAAAGGAAATGGTTAATCAAAAGGGAACTGTAGCTTAGAACAAAGGGTAAGACAGAAGTCAGATAATTAAAAGTTGTAGGTTTCTTATTTCTTCCATTTGTTGTAATTTACTTGTTTTTTAAATAATTTGTAAAGTAACCAGAATATATAAATTATCATCATCATCATGCAAACTTTAAACTAAAAGCAAGGACGTGAGAAACATGATCTATGCACAATCTTGAGAAAAAATAAAAAAGAGACTTCCAATGAAGAGAAGACTAATACCATATAACTGTAATGGACATTCAAATTCAAGAAGGAATAAAAAGAAAATATGGGCAGAATTAGAGAGAGGATAATAAGAAATAGTCCCTGTTTATTGTTGTTCTTGTGAAGGCCCATCTTGAAGTTACCATAAGTCTTTCTTTTACCTAAGTTGGCTTTTGGAAGTTGTGAGGCAGAGAACGTAGTTAAGTTCAATAGTCCTAATAGGTTTGTTTCCAGAGAAATGGCAAGGACAGGATTCTTTACAACAGGTATGTAAAAGCAAAATGTGTGGTCTTACAAGTCCCCAAACTTACGGTTTTCGAGATCAATTGGACTTTAAATCTACCCTGCTCTTATTATCCAGTACATTGTTACAATTAATTATCTTTTTTTAATGCCAGTAAAAGGGCTATGTCTCAGAGGCAGTTCTAGCTGGTGTACATGATTGGAATGTGCTGCAATTAAAGATCAATATCCTTGGTGACTAGTGCAACTGTACTCTTACTGTAGATTACTTGCACTGGATAAATGTCGCTTTATGTGGCAAAGCAATTTGAAGCAATTATCTTTTGGACATCTTGAACGATTAAGTAGGCAAGCTGGAGACCTTAATTTGCCCTACTTCTATTGGAGAGTGTAGGACCTCTATTTCAAAGAATTCTCCTTTAGCTTGATTAGAAGCTGATGCAAACCACTGTCAGCTGAAAGTCTTACATCTATCGGCATAAATCCATATTCAGGATACTTGATTCTCAATTGTATTCTGAAAAAAGTAATGAAAAGACCATGAAATAAGTTTTCCAATTTCGTATGGGTGTGAGTATCTCATGCAGGACGTTTCTGAATAGTGAATGTGTCAAATATTTATTTTATGTATACTATATTCCCATTCTAGGCGTGAATCCCTAGTGAATATGACTCATAGGAATTCTAACATCATGCACAGAAAGCCAGTGCATTGAGAGGGCTTAAGAAGATGGCCTTCATTTATTTTATGGAGACTGAAGTGCTGCTGTGATTATTTTTTTTTGTTTGTTTTTCTTTTCTGCCTTTCTTCTGTAGAACAGCACTTACATGAAACCCTTGACAATATTAACAGTAAAAATAAGTCTTCAAAACAAAACTTCAAATATTATATAACAACAATAATCTGAAAAAGTACTTGAAGATCATATGTTACCCTGAATTGCATGTTGCTCCCAGTGCTAAATTATATTGCTGTAACGAGGATGCAAAGGAGCGTGTTTGATAAATTACATGTTGTTTAATTTTCAGTTAATATAGTTAATAAAATAAATGTGATACTGTGAAATCCCAAAGGTGTTTTTTCAAGAGGCAACTGGACTTCCTTGTTTTACTTTGAAAACGTTTTGCCTTTCATCCCAGAAGCTTCTTCAGATCTGACTGGATGGTGGGGAATGGAAGGAGTTATACTCCTTGCAGACAGCTGGTCATTTGCGATCTTTTAGACAGTTGTTGAGGCTACTTGGGGGTTTATCTATGTCCTCAGGGTCACCTGAATAGTGCAAATGGGTATGGAGCATTCTTGGAACCGCTGAAAGGACTGTGTTGTGGAGCTGTGCTTTCTGAAGGATGTTTTCTGCCCTGTATCCCTTCACTGTTGAATGCAGGTGCAGACTGTGGGATGAGTCTGTGTTGTTTGCAACTCAAACTGAAGTGCAAATGGTTCCTGAAATCTGTTCATATTTCCATATCAGTTGAAGGGTATTCATCCCAAAGTGCATAGCTAAATGTCTATGGAGACTCTCAGTCATCCAGGTCATGGTTGTCCCAAAGGTGTTTTTTCAAGAGGCAACTGGACTTTCTTGTTTTTCCTTGAAGATGTTTTGCTTCTCATCCAAGGTCACCCTAATACTGCAATAGGTTCATATTTAAGTAAATGTCCACTAAGATTCCAAGATCTCTCTCAAAGTAACTGGTATTGAATCAAGTTTTACCTAGTCTGTACCTATACAATTAGTTGTTTTTGCCTGTGTAAAACCTTTATCTACATTAATTTCATTTTGTTCCATGACATAATTTTTATCTAATAATAAAATGTTATTAAAAAATGTAATAAGGTTATATTTTATGAAACTATGCTGTCCTTGAAGATACACTGAATTGACATAGTATCTGTATGCCTTTTTCTGGAAAAAGATTGTTGATTGCTTCTTTGGAAGAATAGCTTAACAAACTGTGGGTGGATGCTCACTGTCTAAAATAAAGTAACTTTATTTTACAAGTTAAATCTGAAAGAGGCTATAATCCAAGCTAAAACATTTCTTGGATCATAATCTCATGTATAAAATTGTGCTGCACCCAAAATTTGGTTTCTCAAACTCATATTTCAATATTCTGTAACATTGCTGCTTGCAATTTCTCTTAATGCTTTTTACTAAGTTAATCACATTTTTTTGGTTTAAAGTTCAATAGAGGATGATTGGATTTTGTTCTAGAAAATATATTATGAATTATTTCATAAATTTTAATGATGTATTAAATATACTAGTTTTATTTTATATAGACAGACAGACAGATGATGAATGGATGGATGGATGGATGGTGGAGGGAGTGAGGGAAGGAGAAAGGAGGGAGAGAAAGAGAGAGAATTGGAGAAAAAAATGATTTTTAAGAAAATTCAACCACAGCCTCTTCCTTGGCCTGGTACAACTAGTTCTCAATAAATTTACAAGCTTTCTATTCTAATTTGATATATTATACACATATCTATAATTAGAATAAGTTTACTTACATTTATTAGGTTTCTGCAAGTCACAATACATTATCTGCATTCCTTCAGATATTTTAATATGGTTTCATATCTCACAGTGTTTTCTTTCATCAAATCTGATCACTGCTCCCCTTTCCAGAAAAAAATGCCTATTGTAATTAGGAAATGAAGTTTTTCAACTTTCACATACCTCATTTTCAAGATAATGCTCAAGATGATATTAAACTTCATTTGAAATTATATCATTCAACTTCAATAGCAAAGCTCACTGATTATAAAAGCTATTGTACTTCAAAGTATCTTCAGCTATAGACTGGTTATAGGCAATGTACTTTCTTATTACTCTTTGGTCACCTCAGATGTGGTGTCCTTGGAATAACTATATTCAAATGGCTTTTTATTGAACATTCAATGGGAGTAGTGGGAGAATTTATTTAAGAATGACCAGATGCTGCCTGTAAAATTACATTCCTATTTATACTTCCTTGGGAGTACTGAAATTATAGACTTGCATAGGTTAGTTGATAGAGTGGAATGGAAAAAAAATACCCTTCAGATGTTGTTGGACTCCAAATAACTAGACCAAATTAACACTGTCAGTAGTCACAAACAGTAGACCAACAATATCTTCAAAGCTAAATATTCTTTAGCCTTTCTCCACAGCTTTTTAAAATGAAGATGTAGAATTGAGATCCAATAAAAATGACGCCCATGACACATATGAACTAACATTTCATATTGAATCATATATGCACTTAACTTTTACTCACATGCTTTCCTCTACTTTGGATGTTCCTGACCCATAACAATCATATATCCCTAATATATCCATTATTCAGCTGACTCCTGAAATATGGGAATTCTATCAAGGAAGGAAAGAAAGGTACAAAGATTAGTCTCAGTGAACTAAAATATTTTAGAAAAATGTAAAGAATAAGGCACATGCCATTATTTATATAACAAAGAGATGCTTGTAAGGGCTAAGGACAATATACTAAGCTAAGGACTATTCAATCCCCTCTTTAGACTGTATTTGCATGTCAAATACAATGGGAGACTTCAATAGACTTCTTGCTTTGCAATGACCCTGTATACAGTATAGTCCACAAAGGAGATTTGGTGTTAGATGGCTCCCAAAAGCTTTGTCTGGGGTACTCAAAGTTTCACAAGGAAGAGGAGAGTTCAGCACTCCCATCTCTTTTTGGCCTCCCAGCTATGCTATTTCTTTAAGTTATTTCAAGAGGATATGGAGAGAAAAACCCAGAAGGGAATATTTATTTCTCTATTTAGGAAAAACCTCAGAAATTTTAAAATATGTCTGCCTAATATGAATTGTTCAGAGGAATTTCTGTGTCATTCCTTGGCCAGAGGTAAATTCACTATAAACTATCTAATTCTGATTTATCATTAAAACATGTTGTCATCTTATTGCTGAATTCACAGTGATCAGAATTTATAGGTTCTTTGATCCAATCTATCTTTCAACAGAACACAGTACCTATTTGTTCTATTTGCCCACAATAAAGTATTTACCATTTAAACAGCACTGAAACTGAGTAAAGTGTCCATTTGTAAGATGGATCATAGAGTAAGGGAAGAAGGATTCCTTATAAGCATTGTTTTTAGTAATCTAGACTCTTCCAATATCTGCCATGTGTCAGCCCTGAAGCCATTTTGGGAGCATCTTCAGGGCTGCCACAGTGAGGCTGGGTGGAGCTGTGGGAATGTAAGTGGGGAGGTAGAGATAGCTGAGGATGTGTAGACAAAATATCATTCTTTCTCATGGAAGCCAAGGACTCTCTACCAGGTATTGGAAGAGCATGGACCAAAACCAAACAGAGTTGGGACTATGAACTGATTGGACCAATTGATAGACATGTGACCTGGAGAGCAAGAACTTTGGGCTTTGATTTGGGTGGGGGAAACTCTGGGTCCTTCATAGTCAGGTTTTCACGAGCTGTGCCAATATGACATCCCAATAAAATTATACTTTGAGGAAACTCTAGGCTTCAGAGTTTTGATTGCTTTGAGGTTTTACTTGGAACCCTGACACCATGTTTTGAAAGGTGCTTCTTCTATATAAACCTAAAATGATGCAGTACAAGGATTTCATGGGTGAAAGTATCTTAGGATGAGCTGAACGGAAGACAGTTTGGAATAAAATTGGGGACAGTATGTTCTGCACTTTTCAGGAGGTCCTATGATTTTACTTTCAATAAATAAATAAAAATACAAGAATTTTTCTTTCTTTTAGGTAGCTGAATTTAGATTCTTTATCCAACTCAATTTAGATGTTATGAACACTAAGAAACATGAATGGTTTCAATCTTTTACCATATCGTTATGTCTGCTAATTATAACTAGATACCAGTTAACAATTGTTATGTAAAATTATTTACTATTAAGTTCCATTGAACAGAAATATTTGCTTTCATTTAACAAGTATAATAATAATAAATTGCACAGGAATTAACAAAACAAACAAGGATGGACAAAAATGTTCTTCCAGATATTGATCTGCATCTCCAGACTTACTAGCACATCTGAAAAATACTACCCAACAGAATTTGGAAGATCTCAGCTTGCCAGTTTTTGAATTTCATTTTTTTCTAGATTTATTTTGTTTGCTTTGCTTTATTTTTTTCCACAAGTATTTTTTTAACCATTTCTTGATTCTACAAGCAAGCCAGAAAGTACATAAATTGTTTCTATCATTTAAAGAATGGTAGCTTTTGAAAGTAGACCAGATCAGGTTAATAGGTACCAAACAGATTAAATGCCGCTATTTATTTTTGTAGAATTCAATAATTGAATCTTGAAAGAATTATTTTGAGTTTCTCTTTACTTTTCCAGGACTTGCTTGCGCAGAGTTGTTGAGAGTTACTGTTGTTGAAGATATTGTTATTTGTCCCCCAACAGCCCCTGAATGAATTCATCAAAATTATTGCCACACCCTCTGCAGTGGTGTTTGTTTATTAGTTGCTGTATAGACAACAGCTGGTTTGCCCAATGATACTGTCAAAACATTGTAGCTCTTCAACAATCACCTCAGCTAAAGCTTCCCATTGAGACTTTTCTACGTATAACCGGATAATAAACAAACTTACTCAGAGGTAAGTTTTATTGAGAGCTTTATGTGTTGTTTTTATAATAATTTTACTGAAGTTTAAAAGTGCAAAATTAATACAAACTAAAAAAAGAAAAAGTAAAAAATGCAAGGAGAAAAAAGGGGAAGTGACAAAAGGAAAAAATATCTACATATAAATAAAAAACAAAAAAAATAGAAGGAAATAATTACCTCTTCATCAAGACAAGTACAATTTCCATAATGTAAGTCCTCTAACATTCCAACATTTTACAGTCTTTATTCCAGATCTCATATTTTATTTACTAGCAAACACTAAAGCATCATTCTTCAATCTTAATTAGCAAAAGTCCATTATGTGCTATCAGAATAAACATAATATATATAATAACTTTTAAGAAATCAAATTTGTTTTTTTCTTACTTTACACAGTACTTTATTTTCCCCAAAAATACAAAGAAAAAATATTATCATGTCTTGTTTCATATCTATAAACAAATTTTTAAAACTTTTTCATATAAACTTAATAAAAAAAGTTGATTAGAAGCTAATGAAGATAGCAACATATTAAAAAATTTAAAATTTAATTCTTTCAAATTAATGTCCCACAAATTAATTTCTTACTTTCTCTTCATCTCCTCTCAGTGTTAATACCACAGCTTATAATTTTTTCTAAAAATGCAATGTAAACTCTCTTTTTCTTTTATCTTACCTATAGACAAATCTTTAAAGTATCATTATCCAGTCCAAGTTAAGAAAAATCAATTTAAAGCTGCTAAAAAACCCACACATTTTAACCTTGATCAAATAAGCCAACTTTGTAAACTTTTTTTACTTTTAATGGTTTTTATATTTATACATTTTAAGAAAAGTCCCCGGAGTTGATTTTTTTCTCTCTCACTTTATCTTTTCTCAGGAATAAGTATAATATATCTCTTTTCTATTTCAAAGTAAGAAAATTGTACAAAGTCAACTTTTCTGAATCGAATGCCACATATCCAAGTCACTCTTTGGTTTATTATTTGTTTGTCCCTTTTAACTATTAAGTCCTTAGCCAGTTTTATTTGTAGGCTTTGTATAATATCTTTGTCAGTATAATTCTTATATCCTTTCAATTTTAAATCCATATCTAAAACAGCTTGACTCTCAGTGGTATCCTCTCTCTCTTCTTTTAAACTCATTTTTATAGTATTCTAAAGAGAAAGTTTTGAATATATTGTTGCTAAATATTCTTGAATTCTTCCAGAGTTAAAATACTTTTCTCCATTCTTTATTAGCATGCATTCTCTTTTACTTATAACATTTAATACTTTCTGGTAGCCTCTGTAACCAGCCTTCAAGGTCTCCTCTTATCATGTGTTTCTCTAATCCACAACAATTTACTAGAGAAAGGAAAAACACTTACATTCAAAATCTTCATATTGTTTAATAAGATTTTAAGAAAACTATCAGATGTATTCTTATAATTATTTCAAAACCATAATCCCAACAATCTGCCTTTTTGGAAAGATTTAAAATCTTTCCAAAATCAACCTGTTAATCGTTTTTTTTTGCTGCTTTTTTCCAAAGGAACAAAAAGTTTTTCTTTACATTTTAAACTTACATTAACTTCTTTCATTGTGAGCTGAAGGAAAATCACCCAGTGTAATAAAGCTTGTTCTTCTGAAGATTCTTAATATCCAAAAAGTAATTTACAATGCATTTCTGGTGTGTAATTAAGAAAGGAAGTGGAACAGACTAGAGTCCATTTGAAGATTCTGAACCAGAGGTGGTATTCAGCAGGTTGTGACCCAGTTCTGGAGAACTGGTAGCGGAAATTTTGAGTAGCTCGGAGAATTGGTAGTGGAAATTTTGAGTAGTTTGGAATACCACCTCTGACTGGCCCCATCCCTATTCTCTGCCTCCCAAGGCTGGGTCTTCTTTTGTTGGCTTGCCTGGGAGAATAGAGCTGGAAAGCAGGTTAGTGGGGTGGGGAAGGAATGGGATTTTGCAGTAACCTTCCCCCAGGAGTGGGGTGGGAATGGTGATTTTACAATATCCTTCCCCTGCTATGCCTACCAAGCCACACTCACCAAGCCATGCCATGCCCACCAAGCCACTGTTTTATGGATATACATTATGTTTTATATTGTAAGCTTTCTTGGAAATGCTGCAGCTTTTAAGTAGGAGCTAAGAATTTAAAATCAAGGCAGCCAACATAATATGCCTTCTCCCTTCCCCCATATATGACTAATACTATATGTTATTATACATAAGCATTGTACACAATGGTTAGGAATTATGAAAGTTGAAATCTATGAATTCCTGGAAAGTGGTAATTCCTACAGTAGAAATAAACACACTTCCAAATAATTTAATACAGGATTCTGTAGTATATATGAGGTGTTCCTTACCTGAAATAACCTCTTGTATGAAATCTAAGAAGCTCTTATATTTTAAATCAAGCTGTAACTGAAAATAGCCTTTGGAGTCTAGATTGGGCTCTGAGAAAAAATCATCATGAATATAAATTACCAGGATCCTTAGATAAATATATTCATGGATCTTAATGCTGGAAAAAAGCCATCATTCTGTTTGACCTCATTTCTAATAGAGGCCTAACACATTCACTTAGTAATTTCTGCATCCTAACCAAAAAAATCTGATATTAACAAGTGCATGCTCAGAATATGTATTTCAATAGCAATTCTCTTTAATATTTCATGGAAGTTATATCTATCTGACTTGCTATTTCTAGTATTAAGTGTGATTTTTTTTTCTGTTTGAGACATTAGCAGAGCGGAATTAAATTAGTCCTTTTAGGGTATTGAATATATATTTTAAGTCCAAATATAATTTTAAATATTTAGCTGCATTTCCGTAATGTCATTTCCAAGTATAAGCAGAATGATCTTTTGCAACTGTGGTTGTGACTGATTACGAGCAAGCAAATATGTTTCAAACTCTCAGTCTCAAGATCAGTAGATGAGTTCTCTTTTAAACTTTTTATTTATTTTAGTAGTTTAATGTTCAACAGTCAGAGAAAGATGCTTTAGTGTTAGTCCCACCAGCATGTTATTTTTGTTTTTGCGACTGATGTACCATTCTAACAATGGGAGAAGGATATATCTAAATTTGTGTGGAAGGGTAAAAAAAAAAAACTTTAAATTTAAACTATTACAAGATACAAAGGAAAAAGCTTGATGAACTGTGAGGAGGCAAATAAAGCTAACCAACTAACAAGAGATATAGTGCAGTGGTTAGAATGCAGTACTGCAGACTGTTGGCTGCCTGCAATTTGGCAGTTTGAATCTCACAAGTCTCAAGGTTGACTCACTCTTCCGAAGTGGATAAAATAAGGACAATATGCTGTCCCTATTAACTGCTTAGAGAGGGCTGTAAAGCACTGTAAAGCAGTATATAAGTGTAAGCACTACTGCTAACCAACCCACCAACCAATCCACCAACCAACCAACTAAACAAACAAATAAATAAATAAATAGATTAATTTACCTGATTTGAAACTGGGTTTGGCTGCCTATAGTTTAGAAGATGAAAGAGTGGGTGGGTTGTTAAGAAATAGAAAGTGATTGGATTAGAAGAACATATCTGAGATTTGGTGGTAGGTATGATATGATAAAGCTAATGTCGCGTTAGTTGATGATCTCTGGAGAGCCCGTGACAGGGGGTATTCCTCTGTCCTGATCCTATTAGATCTCTCAGCAGCTTTTGATACTATCGACCACAGTATCTTATTGCGGCGGCTGGGGGGGTTGGGAGTGGGAGGCACCGTGTTACGGTGGTTCTCCTCCTTCCTCTCCGACCGCTCACAATTTGTGTTGGCAGGAGGGCAGAGATCGACCTCGAGGCCCCTGATCTGTGGGGTACCTCAGGGGTCAGTACTCTCGCCTCTCCTGTTCAACATTTATGTGAAGCCGTGAGATCATCCGTGGCTTTGGGGTAGAATTCCATCAGTATGCTGATGATACTCAGCTGTACATCTTTACCCCAGGCCACCCTGACAAAGCTGTGGAAGTGATGACCCGGTGCCTGGAGGCTGTGCGGGGTTGGATGGGGTGGAACAGGCTTCAGCTCAACCCAGCCAAAACCGGGTGGCTGTGCTTTCCGGTGCCCCGATACAGCCAGCTTACTTCTTTGCTGGCCATGGGGGGGGGGGAATTCTGGCCCCCATGGAGAGGGCGCGCAATTTGGGTGTCCTCCTGGATGTACGGCTGTCGTTAGAAGACCATATAGCAGCTGTCACCAGGGGGGCTTTTTATCAGATCCGTAGGATCTACCAATTGCGGCCTTTTCTGGATCAGGATGCACTTCACACGGTCACATCCGCCCTCGTCATCTCCCGCCTGGATTATGCCAATGCTCTCTACATGGGGCTCCCCTTGAAGAGCACCCGGAGGCTCCAATTGGTGCAAAATGTGGCCGCGCGAGTGGTTTTGGGGGCTTCTTGGAGCTCCCATGTTACACCACTTTTGCATGAGCTGCATTGGCTCCCAGTAGCCTTCCGGGTGTGATTCAAAGTGTTGGTGACCATCTTTAAAGCACTCCATGGCTCGGGACCTGCTGCCACCATCGGTCTCTCATCGACCAGTGCGTTCCCATAGAGTGGGCCTCCTTGGGATGCCACTGGCTGGACGGCTGGTGACTCTGAGGGTTCGGGCCTTCTCTTTGGGAACACCCTCCCTCTGGAACGAATTGCCCCCGGAGATGAGGACCGTCCCTGACCTATTGACCTTCCGGCGCACACTAAAAACCCACCTATTCCATCTAGCCGGTCTGGCCTAGAGTTATGTGTAATGGTTTTAAATTTGGTTTTAAATGGTTTTAATTTTCTTAATTCCCTACTTCTTAACTTTTAATGGCCAATTTATTTAATTCTTTTAATGCATTTTAAATTATTGTATATGTATTTATACGTTTTTTATCTGGCTGTGCACCACCCCAGGTCCCATGGGAGAGGGGGTGGTATACAAATTTAAATAATAAATAAGTAAATAATAAATAAATAAATAAATGTTATTGCTAAAATTTATAAACTTTTGTTGAAATATTACACAGAAGAAATGAAATTTTATTTATTTATTATTTCGATTTGTATACCGCCCCCTCTCCCAAAAAGGGACTCGGGGTGGTGAACAGCCACAATAAAAACATACAATCAAAAAAGTTAAAAAAGAGTTTAAAAATTAATTAAATAGATGGCTAAGACCAATAAAACCCATAAAAAATTAAAATCAAATTAAAAACCCTACTCATAACGTTACGCCAGACTGGCCTGTTGGAAAAGGTGGATCTTAAGTGCTCGTCGGAAGGCCCGTAGGTCAGTAATGGCTTGCATCTCCACCGGTAGCTCATTCCAAAGGGAGGGTGCTCCCACAGAGAAGGCCGCATCCTTGGGGCTGCCAATTGACATCGGCCAGCCTGCGGCACTCCGAGGAGGCCAACCCTGTGGGAGCGCACCGGCCGGTGGGAGGCCGATGGTGGCAGCAGGCGGTCCCGCAAGTAGCCAGGTCCCAAGCCATGGAGCACTTTAAAGATGGTCACTAGCACCTTGAATTGCACCCGGAAGGCCACTGGAAGCCAGTGCAGCTCACGCAGGAGCGGTGTAATATGGGAGCTCCGAGAAGCCCCCAAGATCACCCATGCGGCCGCACTCTGCACCAATTGAAGCCTCTGGATGCTCTTCAAGGGGAACCCCATGTAGAGAGCATGAAATGAAATGAAAGAATATATGATAAAATGGGCTAAAATTTTGGTTAAAATATATAGATGTTGGATTTGTTGCCAGATAAATTATCTAGAATGTGTAGACAATATTCTACTTTGAATATTTGCTGGAAAAATAAATATCAAGGGAGATTTTAATATGGTTGGTAGATGTGTAAAAAAGTTTTGAAAATTGAGATACATACGTACGTACATACGTACATACATACATACATACATTACTTCAGAATATTTTAAAGATTAAAGTAAAATTCAAACTTGGGGCTTTTGTAGAGGGACTAATGGACAGGCAGCTAGAAAAAAAATCATGGAGCTTTTTATATATGAAAAATACAGCAATAGGAAAGGTGGAAAGGTTTGACACTACCCAAAATGAAGGAATGGTTGGTGAAGATTATTGAAATTGCAGAGATGGCTAAATTAACTTTGATTAAAGGTGATATCTGCATGACTACATGCTGACTACAAATTCTTTGTAGACTTTTTGCATGAAACAGGAATAAATGTATTTATGGTATTAATGTTTAGAAGCAATAATAGAAAAATAAAA
The DNA here is from genome assembly GCA_023653725.1 of Bungarus multicinctus. Lineage (NCBI taxonomy): Eukaryota > Metazoa > Chordata > Lepidosauria > Squamata > Elapidae > Bungarus > Bungarus multicinctus. Next base: position 86,693,572 of record CM042834.1, read on the forward strand.
CTCTTTGTAATCAAACTGGTATTTTCCGCGAAGAAGATCAGAGCTTCTTCTTTCTATTTCTTTCTATCCTTTCTTTCTGAATTATTTCTTTCTCTTATTTTTTTCTACTTTATTAATTTGTGTGTGTGTGTGTGTTAACCATGAGATTTCATAGTTAATCATGTCTGACTAAACAATAGGCAAGGCATTGCTGGTTGCATCATATTATAGGAAAATTCACAACTAAGAAAATTTTAATCATCTCAGACAATTTTATGCCAAATGCTGGCTACCGCTCTTTTACATTATCATTAAGATAACGGCTTCAGACATAATGTTTATGATATAAAGCAACATCAAACAATTTGCTTTATGTTTTTGGAATGAGCAAACATTTAATTGTTATTAGTCTGCCCTTGAAAAATATTAATTAGATTGATACACTTTGTGCAGGCTTGTGATTCTAAAAGCAGTAACATATGAAAATGAACCAATAAATCCTCTGTTATTAGAAAAGAATTGTGTCTATACTCACACATGCTTACCCACAGAGAGAACTGTTCCATTAATGGAGAACTTTTCATTTAATAGCATTTTAACTATTTTTTATTAATAATATTATTCTTTTTCAGCGAATAGGAGACTCTCAAAATATGTCATTCTTGCGACTTAGTAGCAACATTTGATTCACCCTGAAGCAATTAAGATAATATAGAACAGTAACTGCATTCATGTAAACATGATATGTTGGGACATAATAAGAACGCTTCAGTGCTTTTTGTAAAAAAAGGCCCTGGCTCCAATATTTGTATTATGCTCTTAGGTGACCATCTTGCAAAAACCTATTATAGGTTAGTCCTACCAGCTTAATTAGCATGAAAACAATTCCAACCTGTTTCTTCATAATACTATGCCTATGTTTTTATGAATCTTCTACAACACTTTAATTACAGATCTATATCACCTTAGTAACAAATGTGTTAGTTTAGGTAATATACAGACAATAGACTTACATTTATATTCCACAAAATTCAGTATAGTTTAATTCTGCCTATTATTTGTGATCCTTCATCCTTAAGTGACTGGACGCCTGGCTATTTTATGTAATATAAGAAATAGATATAAATATTAAGCAAAGGGGATGGTTGAAGTACTGGCGTGGCTCCCCAACCACTCATATCCACCTATTATTATTTGTTTTAGATTGGTTTTTGTAATTTTTAATGTCTTTATTAGTTTTGTTTTTAGCTCTGTTGTACACTATCTGGAGTCACTTGCTTGGAAAAGAGGTGGCTATGTAAATTGGTTTAATAAATAAGTACAATAAAAGCGCTCTTAGAGACTTAAACATTTATTTTGCTTTGAAGTGGGAGAAAATAGTAAATTTGAAATAAAAATGGCTTAGTATGTACAGTAGTACATGCTAAGTATGTAGTGTTTTACACTAGCAAATGTCTATTTATGTCTGTCTTCCCTGTGCCTACCACTTCTGTTCTGCTTGCTACAACTGTATCTATTACAATTACACTAAATTGCTACCATTATGACACCTTCCCAATCCACATAATGATAGGAGAATTATATCATCCACTAATCAGCATGTTTAAAAACTCTAGATTTCTGGTTATAATAAGAACTAGTTCTGAGAAGATACTAATACTGTATTGCAATTTAAGCCTAAATATATTGAAAATATTTAATTTGATAGAAACAGCTAGATTTGTTGGGAATGTTTATCATCAAAATGTATACAAAACATAAATAAGGTGACATGACTCTCCATGGCTCTCTCTCGCCTTCTGTGGTATAAACATCCTAGCAGGTGTATTATTTTTTTAAGCTGATAAATAGAATTCCAACAGCAAGAGATACATTGTCCTATTAACAATAACTTTCCCATAGGATGGTGGGAGTACAGCTGGTAGGGAGATAGGCAGAAATTTAACATAAAAAGAAATCTGGGAAGAAGGGAGGAGAGATGAAAGTATAATGGATATAGACAATATTCAGTGTGGAAGGATGATTATTTCCAGGAAAGGATAACACTTTCACAAGCAGCTTGGAAAGCCCAGGAAAAGAAATAAAATAAAGGAGATCACTAACAACCAAAATGTACCCTTTGCAGATAGCTTTTGGGGAAATCTGAACAACCCTTAGAATGAACAAGGTGAATTGAATATTAGGGCATGGGACATCCTGTAATCTCTTTCTCTCCCGCTTAATATCTGTGCCTGGTACAGGTCAGGGAATGGCCCATAGATAAGGGAATATTTCTGAACATATTGGAATTTGATCTTACCAGTTCCTGATGTGCTGCTTCTGACATCATTCCAGGATGATATCGATATTAATTTTTTATGGATTGTTGTGAATAAGATGAAGACACATTTTTAATGAGAATTTCTTTTTCTAACTGAGCCAGCTATTTAACTTGATTAATTATTGCACAAATAATGACTCTTGCCACTCATTTATATCTACAAATCCACCTTTTATTTCCAGGTTAAGTGGGTATTTTCACCTATGCAGTGATCTCGTCTCTCTTCTCTGCAGCATGTTGATGCCATTGCACAAGTCTCCTCACTGTTGCTCCCTGGGGCCACGCAGGATGAAGAAGTGGAAGGATCAGAAAGACCATCCATCCACCTGGCTAGTGAAGAAGTGGAAAAATCAATGCTCCCTCCCTTCCTGCATCTTCCCTGCTCCCTTAATGTATACATTCCTGCTAATAAGAACTAATTACTCTGCAGCATTAGAGCAAATGCTGCAAACCTACTGGATTTTCTTCTAAGAAGCATTTGAGCCAAAAGTTAATTTGTTCAGATTGCAAAATCCTCCAAAAGTCCTATAGGATCATAGGAGGCACAAATGACAGATCATGAGTCAGTCCAATACTTGCATGCTGAAGGAGCAGGAATAAATGTGATTGTACATATAAAGAGCCTTCCATGAGGACTGGTGTAGGGCAGGCATGAATCAAATTACAATTCCCAGCAGAAAATGCTATCATGTACTGTATATATCAATAAATGTTAAATTGTTCCTTTACAGGCTAAAGGAACTGCAGTTTAAGGCTTTATGTTACATGGGGGCTCTGAATATAAAATATGGCTGAATTTTAAGTTTTACACCTGGAAAAAATACAATTTGAGAATATAAAGTTTAATTTACAATTATTTTTTTAGAAGTGTTGTTTTAGGAAATGATGTTAGATTTAGGAAGGAGCTGCCAGTCAACCAATGCTGGGTACAGAAGGCTGTAAAATGCTCAGTAGGTTGAAACAACAGAGAGGCTAATAGTTTGTAATCTGGAATTCTAATAAACTATCTATAAAACAAGACAATTAGCGCACAATCTGGTATGAAGAGCATTGAAGTTCTGTGTGTTTCTTTCAAGGATAAAGGAAGGATGAAATGGAAGAGGACAGAAGAGAGAGGAACATTTTTTGTTACTAGTAGTCCTCAACTTACAACCATAATAGAAGGTGGAATTTCTGTTGTATTTCATGATGATCCACTCATGTGATCACAATTTTTGGTGATCATTAAGCAAGTGCAAACAATGTGGTTGTTAAGCAAACCTATAGTCTGCAATGAGTGTTTATTTTTTGCAGGAAAGTAAAAGTGAACACTGGTTTCTGCCTAAAAAATTGTGAATTTGTAGTCACTTGATAACAGGATGCAACAAACACTTCAAATTCAGATGAGTTTTTGACTGCCCAAAATGCAGTTGTGTGACCGTGTAGGAAGGGGCAGTTATCAGAACTTCAAATCCTTTTGGTCAATTGTAACTCCAGTTTCTAAGTAATTAGTAAGGACTACCTGTATTTCCTTTCATTCAAGTATGATGCAAATAATGTCATGGACTTGCTATACTCTGATCAATAAATCCATTATTTGTCCCTGAGATAGGAGGGAAGAATCAAATGCTGCCTATTTTGCAGCCAGTGAAGTAGATTGTGATCCCAGAAATAATTGTTCAGTTATGATTACTTCCCTACTGTGTATATCCCAGGTAGTATTGGGATACTATTACAACACTGTGAGTTTTAACAATAGCAATAGCATTTAGACTTATATACTGCTTCACAATACTTTCTCTAAGCAGTTTATTAAAGTCAGCATATTGCCCCCAACAATCTTGGTCCCCATTTTACTGACCTTGGAAGGATGGAAGGCTGAGTCAACTTTGAAAACTCATTGTTTTTAAATAATTTCCAGTTTAACAAACTTTGGCCCAGTTGCCATGATTTAACCTTCTTAGATACTTTTGGCATGGATAGTTGAATCTTCATTGACATATTGAAATGCATTTTGAGGAGAAATCTCTGCAATTGGTATGGCAAGAGATACAGTAGAACCTCTGGTCATGACCATAATTTGTTCCATAACTTTGGTCGTAACCCAATTTTGGAAATTTGATGCTTCCCCAAAAAAAAAAAAAAATGCTGTGGAAGGGAAAATCAGTCATGAAAAAAAATTGTGAATTTTTTGGTCAGAACCCAATTTGGTTGTGGTCAGAAGCATTCGTGACCAGAGGTTCTACTGTAGTACATTCCAATGATTCTCTGATTCTCTGCCTAATTTTTTATTTTGACTCATGAAGTTACTGGATAAGTAATGAAATATCTTAATAACAGACTTTGGTCGAGTTGCCATGATTACTCTTTTTAGATACTTTTGGCCCAGATGATTGAATCTTCACTGTCATATTTTCCAGAGGAATCATTTGAAATAAAGATAATTTTTGAAAGTGGATGTCACAAAACAATATATACACCAAACCAAACAGGAGAACACAATTGATATTTACTTCACTGGAGTAGACAGTAGAACTGGATTCTCAGAATAATCAATCAGGCTTACTGTACTCAGAGACATCTGCCTGTCCTTGTAGTAAAGATTATACAGATGTTAATATGACTTCTAGACAGGAGAAAATTACAGAGCTGAAATCCCAGCAGAAGCAAATAAATATCCAAAGTCAGTCAAGGACCCTAAGTCTCTGGGGTGTCTTGACTGAAACAGGGATTTCATTTGGATAGCAAATGGGCCCCCAGAGTGTCAGTGCTGGGATGGCCTATTAAAAACATGCATTCAAAAACCAAATTAGATATTCATAAAAATGGTCTGTTTCATACAACAAAATGTAGGGAAGAAAAATATAACAAGAAGTCACCAGTATACTTCTCCTACCTACAACTGATCCTGTTTATTCCTTTTCCAGTATCTTTAACATCTAGTATGGGTGTCGGAAACCTACGTCTCCAGAGCCCCTTGCAGCTCTTTGAACCATCTCTTGTGGCTCCCTGATGACCTGCTCTCTGCTCTGAGAAGGCATGAGCTTCCCCTTAGAGCTGTGAGGCTGAAACACCCCTAGTGTTTTCTCTGCACTATCTGCGACCCATTTCCCGAATAAAACACCGGGAGCCATAAAACCTGGGTAGGCTTGTGAGAAACAGGTCCAAATGGCTCTTTGAGTGTTTAAGGTTGCAGACTCCTGATCTAGTACATGTGAAAAGAATTAGGTAATTTGGAGGATCAAAAATGAAACAGTGTGTTTATGGCCCACTATAATTCACTCTATTTTATACTCACATCTTTTATTTTTCCTACTGAAATTTAGAATTGTGTTTTTATTGTTAAAGTGGTGTCTGTATACAGGCATTTGAAGGTCTGATATAAGCATACATGTTTAAATAGAAAGATCATTTTTTTCTAATTACTAAGTCTAAGAATAAATTCCTAGTTAAAACTTCCTATTGAAATTTTTTATACATTTGCCAGGAGAGTTAGAATTAATGTTCATTCTACATTTTACTGGTTATGACAGAAATCTTGATTCAGTTAGATGGAGGGAAGAGATAATATTAGGGCATGGAGACTGTTAACAAGTTAAACTAGGAAGGGATGGTGAATGTTCCTGCTTTGACAAAATGTCATCATCAGATAGCAAACAGGATTGTTTTTTTTTACAATGGTTGAAAAGTCAGATAGGCTATTCAGATAGTCCATTCCTACAATAGAAGTCACAGTACAGGTATGTAACCAACTGGACATTGGAAGGTGAGACCTCTGGAATGCAGCCAGGACTTTGGTGGAAATAAAAAGCACAAAGAGAAGAATCTTCTAATGTATCTTTTTCCTCAACTTTTCCCAACAACATTCTTTTGCTTCCAATCTCTAATCATTTCTTATCTCAGAAGATGGGGGCTGGTTGATCTCCAACTCTTCTGATAACCTGCTTCTAAAGCAATCCTTGCTGCTTTGATCACTCTGTATTAACAATTGAACAGAAGCTTTAGGATAATTATGTCTTATGTTCTAAAGAATTGTATTTTGTTATATGTGATACATGAGTTAGAATTAGGAAAATTGGAGGGAAATCACAGAATTTACCATGTCTACCATATTCCCATGATCAACTAAACTGATCATTCTATTAAGAAGATCAAGTGGGTTTGATATGATTTGTTGATAAACCTATGTTGGTTTTTCCCCCAAGAAATGGGTTGTTTCATAAATGCTTGCAAACTGATGCTTAATGCTAACTTCCAAGACTTTTGCCTGATATCAACATCAAGCTTCTCTTTGGGTAGCGATTACATTTAGAAATTTAAAAGTAGGTTAAAATAATAGCTAGAAATCAGTTCCTGGAGATATGTTCATACATTCCTTATTTTTAAAATATAAGTGTGTGTGTGTGTGTAAATACATAGAGATATCTCTAGACATACACAAACACACAGTATGTTTTTGCCTTTCTATCTTTCCAAGAAATCTGCTCTGATTTTTGTTGTTTTCTTATTAAAGTGTTCTAATTATAGATTTACATTGGCTTGTTCTGTGATTTGAGCCAAATTGATTTTTAAAATTCTACTTCAGATTTATCAACTGTAGCAAGAGAAGCAGAGGGATCATTTACCAAGGAATTCAACTGCTGCTTTGTCCAACCGCAGCTAGAGCTTCCTTCCTCATTTGGTTCTGCCAGTTATGTAAATCTACAGTTGTGCCTAATAACCCAAGGTGCTTTTTCCTATATAATAGAAAACTTTCATTCTCACTTGTGTCACTGAAGCACTGCAATGGGATTTTAAAAGAGTGTATTTAATTCAGGAGTGAAGGTATGGAAAAGGTGAAGAAAAATGTTACTTGAACAGTATGATAAAAATAAAGAGATACAAGAATCAGCAGTACTATTACTGTAGCTTAATCAGATCAGAGGCTATTCAATTTTGATTGTTACCACATCCTTTCCAGAAGCCTATGGCAGGCCATGGTTGATGGTGGTGGGGATATCTTTTTATTTTATTCTTTCCACACAATTCCAAAAGAAAGTGACAGTCCCCAAGTCAGTCGATGAGCTTTCGTGGTAAAGGAGGAATTTGAAACTGGGTCTTTGTAAACCTAGTCTACTACCTTAGGTCACACTGGCTATAAAGCATCTTGCTCAGAGGTGGTATTCAAAAGGTTCTGACCAGTTCTGGATAACAGGTAGCAGAAATTTTGAATAGTCCAGAGAACCAGCAAATACCATCTATGACTGGCCCCACCCCCATCTATTCTCTGCCTCCCGAGTCCCAGCTGATTGGCTGGGTCTTCTTTTGTTGCCCTGGACAGGGGAACGGAGCGGTAAAGCAGGTTAGTCGGGTGGGGAGGGAATGGGATTTTGCAGTATCCTTCCCTTCCCCCAGGAGTGAGGAGGGAATGGAGATTTTATAGTAATCTTCCCCTGCCACATCCACCAAACCACTCCCACTAACCCACGCCCATAGAAACGGTAGTAAATTTTTTTGAATCCCAACACTGATCTTGCTTGTGATGTAAATCCAAACTGGTGGGAATTATCGATGTGATCAAAAAGCATCACAATCACCCTTCACATTCTTCAGAGACATTATTTATTTTATTTACAGTATTTCTAGACTGTCCAAGTTATGAGACAGCAGATGATGTACAATACTGCAAAAAGAAGCAAAAGGAGCAGTCTCGAGCCTTACAATATGGACAGTACACATAGCACAATAAATACCTACTTGCTTATTGGTGTTATGCTTATCAACACTGATATTTTAGAAATCATGGTTAATATTTATTCTTAAATATTAAAAATAAACTTTTATTTATTTTTTAGGTTTATTTATTTTTTTAAAATATTTATGTAGCCACCATCTTAGAAACAAACTCTTGGAAGGTGTCTAATTTTTTTAAAAAAATCAAAACATAATCAAAACATGTTAAAACTATAAAAAAACAAATAAATTAAAAACAAAAATTGGGTGCCAAGTCAAGCTTTCAATGTGCAGTGACCTCATCTTATTTCAATGCTTGGGGTAAAAGCTTTTATGGAAGGCTAGAAGGAGAGAGGTCTGTCAAATTTTAGGATGCAGAATATTCCATAGGGCAGGGGCCGTCCTGGAAAAAACATGTTTCCTAGGTCCTGTAAGGTAGCAGTATTTAAGGGAAGAGATTTTTAGTGTGCCTACTTTATCTGACCTGGTAGGATGGGCAGATGTCCTTAGGGAAAGGTGGTCCTACAGATAACCTGTCCCTGTGCCATGCAGGACTTTAAAGATAATGACCAGCACCTTGAATTGTACCTGGAAAGAAACTGGAAACCAGTGCAGCTGACATATTCAGATTTGACAAGAACAAACAAGTTTTGCAAGTGGTACCTCTTATAACCAGGTGCTGTGAAGTGTAGAGTTTTGTAAATTATTACTATGTACCATATAGACCAGAGTGCGGCAATCATAATTTATTTCACAAGTCCCAGCTCATCCATTTGACTATTCTAAGAGAAAAATCTAGTAATTAAAATAAATAAAATGCTAAGAAGGCAGTAATTAAGAAGGGGAAGAAAAAGAAGAATAGAAAGAAGTTTTATTTTAGTCGATATATAGAAGTGTTTAAATAAATATTTTCATTCACTCCCTTGAGTATCGTATTGTATTCAATAACATTCCCCTCCAAAAAAAAGAAGAAGAAGAAGGTTAAATTGTAAATTATGGACTTTCACCTTAGTCCATAAATTCCCTTAGTTTGCAACTATCATAAATGAGGTTAATTTGGGTTTAATACTATACTGCTAAAGACCTCTTGCTTTTAGCAACATTTCCAAAATTACAGAGTGTGAAATGTAATTTTTTCCCTTTCCTAACCCATTTTTGTGAGAGACCAGTTAAATAAAAAAAAAGTTCCTCAATTTCAAGCTTTTTACACAGAGTCTATTACCATATTTAGGAATAATTGCTCTCCACAGACGTGACTGAACATACAAATACCTGCAGCCTGGCAGAAAGTCTCATAGCTTGTATTTCAAGCAGAAAGAACCAGAAAAGCAATGCAGCAACCAAGAAAAGGACAAAAAAAAAAAGCAAAAAAAAAAGCAAGCTAAGACATGTAAAATGCTGCATTCTCACTATTTTAATAAAATAATGTTCTTAAATTTTATCACATTGTCAGGTGTTAATTTAAAAAATATATAGTATATCTGACTATTAAATTATACTTAATAAAGGTTAATTGGTATTATATTTGGTACCATAATAAAATTATGAGTCGCATAATGTAAGCAGTTCATAAATATGATAAATAAATAAAATGAATCAATTCACAGAAATTTGCCACTCCATTAATATATATGAGCATACTAAACCATGACATATTAGTGACCTATGCATATGCAGCTGCCTATGACTAGGCAGATAGTTTTCTAGGGTAATACTGATTTTAAATAAAATGTTAGATAGGATCTTAATAAGACATTTCTTTTAAAATGGCTCATGATTAATAAATATTTTACAAGGGTAAGATGTTCTAGATTAATTATATCTTAATGTTAGAGCCCCAAGGATGTTGGAAGTTTCATTTTCTTCTTCCAAGATGAAAGTGAAAATTCAATTGCTGAAATTCCAACTTTCTTCCTTTATCATCCTTTCTCTTTGTGTACAATGACTAAGCCAAAGAACAATGGAATAATAATGTGGCAAAAGAAAGCAAAAGTAGTACCAATAGTAATAGATGCCTTGAGTGCAATCCCAAAACAACTGGAGCACCACTTGAATATAATTAACATTGACAAATTCACCATCAGTCAATTGCAAAAAGGCAGCTTTACTCAGAACAGCTTACATTCTGTGACAATACTTCTAACACCATAAAACATCAACATCTGCCTACCCCGGGGCCTTGATAAGGACTTGATAAGTGGATAAAAATGCCAAATCCAGTCTAAACATCTTGATGGCTATGTGATAAGCCACAATAATCCAATGAGTGCTTTCCTAGAAGATTAGGATATACTAAGATGTACTAATGATTTGCAGTAAGTAGAACCATGCTGCAGACAATTTCCATAATAGTACTTTTTGTTCTACCCTGACAATTTTGTCTTGTTAATTCTATTGGAGGGGTTTTTTTATAACTCTCTAGCAACCCAGCTGTCCAGGTCATTATTCATTCATTACAGAATAAAGAACGAAATTCTAAGGCACAGACAAGGATAATTAAAAGAAAAAGCTGGCTTTTTGTAATTATATATATCTAATCAAATAGGTTACACAATTTGTCATTATATAAGCAGATAAAGTGAGTCATTCTCAGTAAAAGACTATGACAGTTCTAAGCTGGTTAATTCAAAGGTAGGCTCCAAAAACAGTGGGGAAACATGTTTTAGCTGTAAAACATTCCCGATAACTTTGAAGGGTTGGAACATCTGCCAAAAAAAAGAAATAATGCATTATTTTAAGGCGTGTGACTGGCATAATATATGTATGGCTTTCAATGTTGTAGAAAGTAGCCCAGTTGAAAAGTTTTTGTACTACCAACCTTAAATGATAAATGAATTTATCATTTAAATTCCAGAATCTCTACTATCAGTGAACAGTTTTATACTAAACTCATTGGCATTCGTTAATACTGAAGTACACATGATAAACAATACTGTCCTTAATAGATCATAGCAGAAGAAATGGATGTAACAAAGATTACTTTACCTTCAGAAGTTGTTGGAGCTTCATCACTAGATTGCCATTTGTCAGAAATGGTAATGCTTGGGTGGTGGGGGTTGAACTAGAAGACCTGTCCTACAAGATCCCTTCCAACTTTATTAATCTGTTAAATCTGTTACTATCGCCAACAGAATTGGTGCAATAGAGGAAGCATGAACTTCTCTTAGCCTTATTGTCATTCTTGTTCATAACATAGGCCATTTCTTGTGCAGTCCAATTAGCTTACCTCTAAACTCTGGTGCTATAAATGATCCACCTGCAGCTTATGAACTATTCATTTTAATTTTCATGTTATTTGCATTATAATGACCTTTGTTTTGTTTCTTGTCTTCTTTTTCTTTCTTTTTAAATACAAGAATAAATAAAGATTATACACGCTGATGGGTTAAGAAAAGAAATGTGCAAGCTTTATGGATGTTGCTCTTGTGAAAAACAACTGTATTTGCTTGTTTAATAACCTGATACTTAGTGTCATCATTTGGAAATGCTTTGCTGCCAGATAATCTGCCATTATTGAAAGAAATGTGAATTTTGTTTCATATCAAATTTCACAGAAAAATATCAGACTCCTTGTTGTGATTCTGAAGCTGAAGAATAAGTGCGTCATGCAGCAAGGCTGTGCTCCCAAATATAGAAGCAAGTCCTCAAGGTAATGAAAAAGATCAAATTTTGTGTTTTTGAATGGTCAAGTCAAATCCAGATCATAGCAAAGTTCATAGCAATGTTGTGCTAGAACCTAACTTAACAGTCCATGCTGAAAAATCCTTAAATGTACGAGGTTGAAGAGGTTTGCTATTGAGGAATGAGTCAAAAATCCCCTGCAGCTAAAAGTTGGTGCAATTGATTCCTGAATTGAAGTAGGTAATTGTGTGTGTTTGTGTGTGTGTATGTATGTGTGTGTGTGTGTGTTTTGCCATTGGTGCAGCACAGGTCGGATGTTTTCATTTATGAAATAGAAGAAACATGCAGCAAATTTACCTACTCTTTCTTCACTGAATGCCTTTATATATTATTAGAATTCCCTGAAGCTCTGCTAAGTATATACTAGTATGCAAATAAATAAATAAACCAGGAAATCCCAAAAGAAGTGTGTTTCACAGAAGCGTAAATCTTTTCCTAATTGTGCCATGGACATAGATGCTCTTTTTCTAGTGCGTTTCATAGGAAGTTTTGTCACGCACAATATATGCACATTACCATAATAACTGCGGTGGCCTAGAGCCATGATGGCACAGTGGTTAGAGTGCAGTGCTGCAGACTACTTCTGCTGACTGCCAGCTGCCTACAATTTAGCAGTTCAAATCTCACCAGGCTCAAGATTGACTCAGCCTTCCATCCTTCCGAGGTGGATAAAATGAGGACTCAGATTGTTGGGGGCAATAGGCTGATTCTGTAAACCACTTAGAGAGGGGTGAAAAAGCATTGTGAAATGGTATGTAAGTCTAAATGCTATTGTTATAACACCACCTGAAAAAAAAACTTGAGTTCTGTGTCTGCTCTATGAAATTTGGACAGAATGATACAGCTACAACACATCAAATCTATTAAATTGATTCTTCCTTTACCAGTTAAACATATTTCATTTACAATTTTCATTTGAATGTGAATATCAGTTTCCAGGAGGCAGCAGTCCTTTTTATTCTTCACAGAACTCAGAACTCCACAATTAAGACCCTCCAGATACATTCATCCTTGGAATTCTCTCCCCTGTATCGTTTGTTAATAAGGATGATTTCTCTGATCTGCATGAAGGTTTTCCTACAATTTCATGGTATCTCAGAAACTATATAATGCATGATGGGGAGGGGGTGTCAGACCAAACCATGAAATACATTTTTCTCAGGAGTCCTGCTGTCTTGTCCCCCCCCCCCCCCCCCCGCTTTTAGGAAAGGCCGTTCTTTTTGGTCAGATATTTTCAATTTGTGCTCCTTTGATTTTAATGGTCTGTATGGTTGTTAACTGCTTTGAAATCCCATGGGCTGCATGATGGGATACAAATCAGAATCACCCTGTGCCTCTTGTCTTGCCTCATTAAATCTTTCTTTGTGGCTTTGGCTTCAAGGAATCAATATAAGCAGCTACTGTTCTGACAATTATTGCAAAATAGTTATTTCAATTAGAAATGTGTGTTTGTGCGCATGTATTGTATTGTGTACACACACACACACACACACACACTTGTCAGAGCCTAATTGAGAAGTATAAGCAGCAATAATTAAGGTAGTTTACCTTGTATAGAAATGTAGGAAATTTATACCAAGTCAAAGCTGTGGACAATCTAACTCATTTTCACTATCTACAATGGTAATGGATTTCCAGGTTTTTAGGCAAAGTTCTTTTTCAGATCTATCTGAAATTGCAAGAGACTGAATCAGTGGCTTTCAGGATATAAGATGGGTTCTCTGTAACTTCAATTATAACTTTTAGTGAAAGGTAAATTATACTAATCTTCTACCCACTAGTACTCCCTGATCCAATGGTGACAAATTAAATGGAGTGACACTATAGCCTTTGCTGACTTCCATCTACTACCCAGATTATTTTAAAAATAAAATTAAAAAAATAGAAACAATTAAGACATCTCCTCTTCACATTCTGCTGCAAATACCCAGTAAGCTTAATGACACTTTTGTATGTAATAATGCTGATGGGACTATCATACATATTGAGATAAATTTTTACTCTTTTCCATTCTCAGGCATTCTTAGCTCAAATTCAAAACAATGCACTGATATTGGCAAACCACAACTAATAACCAAAGACGGAAGTTGAATGTCCCGAAAAGCAGCTTTTAGCCGTGCTCAAAATTGACATGCTAATGTGCCATGAGGGAGAGCTCCATCACCTTAGTTTGAAGCCACAATCACTTGTCCTGGGCTGTATAGCACAGTGTATCCAAGCAGCTACAGCAGCTACAGCAGTACATATTTCTCAGTTTTGCCCCATTCTGATCATTGTGTGATGAAGGCAATGTAAGCCTTGTTAAATTGTGGGCAAGAGATAATGTGGGAGGCTCTGAGTGCTTAGCTTCTTTATTGCATTGTTCAGAACAACACGCGACAGCTGCAGCAGCTCCTTTTATAGCGGAGTTGCTCCCGGCTACAACCAGTGATGACTCTTTAAATTCCCGCCATTGTGGACCAACCAATCAGAGGTGCATATGTAAATATCTAACACCCCTCCCCACCTGGTCTGGTTCATCCAATTCTGTCCCGCCTAATGCACATAATCATGTAGGTGGACCTGCACAGGTCCACACATGGGTGTGACCGGACCTGCACAGCTCAGTCATGGGCTGATCTTTGAGCTGTTCGGATGGACATATCACTTCTCTATGAGCCTCAGTGGCACAGTGGTTAGAGTGCAGTACTGCAAGCTACTCCTACTGCAATTTGACAGATCGAACCCCACCAGCTTCAAGGTTGACTCAGCCTTCCATCCTTCTGAGGTGGGTAAAATGAGGACGCAGATTGTTGGAGGCAATATGCTAACTCTGTAAACCGCTTTGAGAGGACTGGAAAGCACTATAAAGCGGTATATAAGTCTAAGTGCTATTGCTATTCTCTTGCTCTCTCCGTTGGAACCTCCTGGAGTTTTCTCATTATGGCAGCCATTTTACCTCCAGTAGATGCCACCCTTTCGATTTCTTCCCTGGCTTTATCTGCCTGTGTGTGTCTGGTAAGTGTCTGCTATTTTTGTTCGGTGTTTTTGGTGCTATTCTTAGTTGTTGAGGTCGTGTTTCATTAAGGCCTGTTCTGCGTTATTCCTTGTTTGGTAGGGTCTCCCCCTTCCTCCCTATTATTGTTGGATCTGCGTGAAGGGTCTCCCCTTCCTTTATGCTTGTAATGTATATATGTGTAGGATCTCCCCTTTCCTCTCTCTTTATGTCTGTGTGTCCCCTTGTCCCATGGGTTCTTAGTTGATTAATGTGTTTTCTCCAGCTTCTGCTATCAGTTGTGCTGACCCTGTAAGAACGGGGCCCTGTTACCTGGGCCATTGTCACTGCTACCCATAGTGGTTCCCCTGTTAGGTTTTTTGCGTAAACTGGGTCACCCGTTTGGAACCTCCGGCATTTGCTGGACGAATCTAGTGGTCTGTCTGGATTGTATTTGGGGTGTAATCTGTCTAGGGGTGATCTCACCTTTCTTCCCATGAATAATTTGGCAGGGCTTTTATTTGTTGTTGTGCTGGGTGTTATGTGCTGTATACTTAATAACTTATCTATTTTCGCTTGCATATCCCCTGGCCCTAGCTTCTGGAGGGTTTATTTTGTGTACCGGTCCATGCATTCTACTTGTCCATTCATCGACGGATATCCGGGTGCCGATAGGGCATGCCTGATACCATTCTGTGCTAGGAACCCCTCAAACTGTATGGCAGTGAACTGAGACCCATTGTTGGATGCTATTATGTCTGGAAGGCCGTGTGTGGCAAATAGTTTCCTTAGGTTCTTTATGATTGCTTCTGTTGTTGTGGACTGCATGATGCTGACTTCCAACCATTTGGAATATGTGTCCATTATGATAAAAAATGTGTATCCCTTTACTGGCCCCACAAAATTGATATGAACTCTTGACCATGGTCCCCTTGGTGTTTCCCACTCATAGGTGGGTGCCATGGGAGGTGCTGGCCGATTTGCCTGGCAAACCTATTCCTCTATTTCTTTATTCATCCCTGGCTACCACACATAGCTCCTTGCTAGGGATTTCATTTTAATTATCCCCGTATGGCCTGCATGCAACATTTCCATTATATCATCCCTTAAACGTTCGGGAATTATTACCCAGTACCCCCACAAGATGCACCCTTTCAGTATTGATACTTCTGTTTGTCTGTTCCTGAATGGTTTAGTTTCATTGGCTTTTTCCTTTTTGGGCCACCCTCTCCCTATCTAGTTCAAAACATGTGCCAGAGTTCTGTCTTTAGCTGTTGCTCTCACGATATTGGTTGCTGTTACTGGTGTTCGTTGAAATGTCTCTATCAGGAGTGTGGTTTGCTGCTGATGCTGGATCCTTGTCCTGGATGGGTAGGGGGCATCAACTCAGTGCATCGGCATGGTCAATGTCACTTTCTGGCCTGTGAATTAATTTGTAGTCATAGGCAGCCAGGAATTCTATCCAACATCATTCTGGGGGACAAGATGTTCGGTGTGGCTCTGTCCCCCGCGATGATGCCGACTGTCCATCATATTCTGATGTGTCTTCGCCAATACCAAAAGCATCAGAATACTCTTTCAATCCTGCTTTTTCACAATACGCCTTTTACTTCCATAGTGCCTCACATGGAAATGAGAATAATACATTGTTTGCATTTTTTCCATCTTTGTATAGACACATTACAGTATATATCTTTTCCAACACTTCATGGCTGCTCTACCAAGTTCTAGTCTGCAGTTTATTTCTTGATTGTTTGTTACTTTACTGTTGATCCTAAAAGTCAAAAGCTATTTACCACCTGATATTTTCACTGTCAATTCTAAAAGCTGCACAAACACCATCTCGAACTTAACCACATTTTGAGGTGAAGTGCACATTTGCATTTTCCAAAGCATTTCTAGTCATTGTTCCCTGCATCATACAGAGGGCATATCATTTTTCTGCAGAAAGTTGCAGAGATTTGTTTATCTACTGTGGCAAGAATGATTGGAAATGCATATGGAATATTTAAACATCCCTAATGTCAAAAGGCTTCTGTGATGGTCCTTGCCTTTGTTAAAATAGGAGTGAATAACATAGCATAAATTTCCAAAGTTGAAATGATGTCACATTACATTGCCTCTGGGTTATGCTGTGGCCACTTCTGTGTTCGGGCAGCTAGAAGCATCAATTATGGAGTTACATTTAGGTAGCGATAACTCCCCCATTCTTGATTTTCAGCTCCAGATTATTAACAGAAAGAAATGGGACTGCCTGGACCAAGAGTCTTCAAACTTGGCAAGTTTAAGACTTGTGGATTTCAATTCCCAGAATTCCTGAGCTAACATGCCTGGAAGAGGAATTCTGGGAGTTGAAGTCCACAAGTCTTAAGTTGCCAAGTTTGAAGACTCCTGGCCTGGATCAATGATAAGCACTATGACATCTTTTGCTTGTACTTGGCCTGCACCAAGGTCTGTCTTATTGAGAATGACAATCCATAGATCAGTGGGGTGCTTCAGAGTTGATCTCTCAATAGTGCTTCAGGGCCAGAGGAACACAAACAGAACATCTGTCAGCAATATCTTAAAACTGCTGCACAACCCTTTCAATTGGTGGTATCACAGCATGCTATATACTTTCCCCCGGCTTGCTGTCTAACTAGAAAAGGATTCATAAAGACAAACTCTGATTTAAAACAAAAGGGTTCAATTAATATGTATATGTGCAGCCTTTTAGAAGGAGTACAAACAGATGTTGGGAAGAATTAATCTTCCCAGATAAGCAAGAAAGCCTATTTTTGGTTTCGGGGTAATTTTGTTTAGTGAAAAGGAAAAAAAAATGTTCTGTTCGTTTTAAAAATGATAAAATGAAACAAAATAGAGAAGGAGGACTGCTTGTGTGTGCTTTCTAATTGAGTACCAGTCATTGCACTGTGTTAAAACTAAAACTAAAGCACACAGATATAACCACCCTCCTAAAATGACCTTAGGGAATGAGGGAATTTCCTGAAGCAAGCTACCAAATAGATGAAGTGAAACTCTGGTATCAGTAACAGTTCAGTCACAGTCAGTTTCATTCAGTTTTGGTCCTTTCTCTCCAGTAGCAGAAACTAAAATGGTTATTCAGAACCTAAGACACATTGTTAAATAACTGCTGCTTTCTCCAGTATCCATTTCTCAACTCAGCCAGCATAAGCCAATAGTAGCTGGAATGTTCTACTTTTACACTGGGGGAAAAGTTTGTGTAGGGGAGAGACATAAACCATAAAACAGGTTAGTCACAGGGCTCAGAACTTGATGGAAAGCTGTTTGAAACAACCAAAGAATCATTTGAAACTCAAAATATTTTTCAAATCTCATTATGGATGAACTGCACTATTACAGTTTCAAAATTGGTGTGTTGCTTCCATATTGTTATAAAGTTTATTAGAAAATTATATATCTTGGAGGTAGAAAGAGCATGTCAGGTGCAAGGAACTGATGCCAGTGCTCTGCAGAAATATATGGATACTAAGGAGGCATTAGCCGATATTCTGCTTATTTTATTTTGTTTTTCAGAGATCACACAAGACTGCCAAATATACACAGTAAGCCCACCTGTTAACATCACCACCAACAGGAACAGAAAATTGTACTATTTAGGCACAGTAAACTTTAATTATTTTCTACCTGCTGTAATCCATAGAAAATCACAATTAAAAGAGTTACAGTACTAATTTCAGAACAGCATGCAATTTACCCTCCTGCAATTTGAAAATAATTAAATAGAGAAAATCACTAGAGGAACATGAACCATTTCAAAATAAATATTAAGCTACGATTAAAATAAACCGTAAATCGAACAATTATGATATATTCTTGCATTATACAGGCCCCCAAACTGTGTGATCTCCTAACCATAAGAGCAATTTGTTGTATAAGATATCTCTCCTGCTGATCACACAGATGAATAACTTTCTTTTCAAATAGTTTTTATAATAGGAAGTCTACAACAAAATCTCTTCTGATATGGACATCTGTTTTATGACATTGTCAGTCTAAATATCAGTTTATGTAAGGACAAGTTTTCTTTATCAAGTATAAGGACATTATAATAAGAAATTAACAACATATTGAGGTCATTTCACCTTTATATTTTATACGTAGTACTGGTTACAGAATGGAGAAGACATAGGGAGGGGTGGTATTCTAATTTCTTAACAACTGGTTCTGTGGGTGTGGCCTGATTTGCGGATGTGGCTTGGTGGTCATGTGACTGGGTGGGCATGGCTTGCTGATTGGGCATGGCTTGGTGGTTATGTGACTGGGTGGCAAGTATGCTTGTATGTAAATATAATAAATATTTATGTAAATATTGATTTTTTTTATTTAAAAAAGAGCAACTTTTACCCCAAAGCAGGCAGGCAGATTGAGTTGCTCACAGAATCACAGATTAAGTTAGAGATCTATCTGCAATTGGCTATCTGAGTCTGTCACATAAAATTTGCTAGCAAAGCAAACTCACAAGATTAACTCACAACACACCATGTATGTAAACATTGAATTTTTTATTTGAAAAAAGAGCAACTTTTACCCCAAAACAGGCAGGCAGATTGAGTTGCTCACAGAATCAAAGATTAAGTTGGAGATCTATCTATCTGCAATTGGCTACTTGAGTCTGCACTGAAAAGCTTCAGTCCTAAGGAAGGTTCGGCTCTGCTTTTAGATTAGTTAGAAAACAAGAAATCCAAGGATTTCCTGCTTCTAGCTAATCTAAATCTCCTGGCAGAACAGAACAGCTAATGATCAGGGGGAAAAAAGGAAAAATAGCAACTTACCAAAAGTTGGATGGCTCGCATGCCAGGTAAGGAGTGAATGGGTGGGGAGGGGAGGGGAGGGGTCAGCTAGTGGAGGGATTTGCTGGTTCTCTGTGCAGAGTTTGCAAGAAATCATCAGCTATGCTGCCTGGACAGCTGACAAGTGCTGTGCTCTGGTGCTCAAACATTTAGAAATCCTCTTGTTTCCTGCTTTTTCAACCTCAGCTGTGTCTCACAAAGCATCTGAGGAGAGAAAAGCAGAGACTAAAGGACAGCCTAGAGCCCGGGCAGGTGGGTGGGCCAAACACCAAACCGGTTCGGTGTTAGTTGTTCTTTGCAGCTACAGATTCTATAGAATCAGGCCAAACCGGTAGAATCCTACCCCTGGACATAGGCAATGTTACAAGGGAAGGAAACTAGAAGATCTGATACCACCATTGTTCAACCTAATGTTTTTTTTCTATTTTCACAAAAAAAGTATACCATATACAGAATTTGCTTTAGATGGCAGATTTATTGATTAGACTCAATTGGTTTCCTCCTGGTGACTTTTTCCACCATAAGAAAAGGACTAGCTGGCAAAATTGTCTTAAAAGCACACATTTTAATCAGGCAAAAAATTTTCAGATCTACATGTATTCATGGGAAAACAGTTAAGATTTAAGCCATTCTTTTACAACCTGGTGCTTTCCAGATACACCTCACTACAATTCTTATGCCAACCAGAGTTAATTAGAGCATATATCAATGGAAAAGGTTGATTTGAGGCAATTATGGAATATATTCCTGAAATAATTCAAAACTCTGTTTAGTAATTTGCACTCCTAAATATTATATACCTGAGACTTTATTCTTGTTTTAAACTAAGGAAAGGTCACAATAAATGATGATAATGTTAAGCTGTAAAGATTAAGAAATGTTAAAAGTTTTGTAAACATTTTGCTAAGAGAGGAGGGAGGGAAGGAAGAAAAGAGGCAGGAGAGAAGAATAGAAGGGAAACAATATGTGTCTGAAAAAAGACATAGTAGTTAAGATGGTGGGAGTTGAAATTGAAAAGTCTAGATTCTGACATTATTTGTGAAGTGAATACTAAGTGCCATCTCATGGCCTACCTCAACAGAAAAGTTTAATGCTATGTGGAAGTTAGAAAAGTATAAATAAGAATACATAAGAAAATTCAGTAAGTTCAGTAAGTTACAGTGCATCTGCTAGCCCTTCACAGAATTAACAGAGTCACTTGCAAATTAATAGTGAGTATGTGGTGCATAGATGACTCCATCACCTTGGGACATGATTTGAGGCAAAAATATATTGCTTTCCTTCTGATCAGTACAAAGAGATAAACCCATAAAGTAATGAGACAATGATTTCTATCAAATCATTGTTTCTATTTAGCAAAAGTCCTTCACACTGATGAATTCTTTAGGGGTTAATATTAAGACATGAATAGCATGAAATGTTAAGGCTGCTTTGTTATAGTCAACTTGTCACCTGCCACAATACATCTTCTGACAAGTTGATTATGATTCTTTTCATTGTTTTCCTATCAGATGAAAATTGCACATGGAAGCTTTCATAATAATAGGTGTTCCAGGTCTCACTCTTTCACACGCTCATAGTGTTTACAACAATAATGGAATTTTCCTAAATCTTTACTTTTTGGAGTTTTAAAGTGATTTTTATTCTAGTAAAAGCCAGGTTTTTTTTGGATCTTCCAACATTTTTTTTTTATAAGAAAGGGATTCTTTAATCTTTTGTATTGTGTATAGCCCAGGACTGTCAAACGTGCGGCCCAGATGCGTCACACGCTAGCCACACCCATGCCTGGTTTAACAAGAGGGAAAAAACTTGCAATATATCATGTGACATCACCTTGACGATGCAAGTTTGACACCCCTGGTATAGCCTATGACCATGATGGCGAGCAAAGCCATTTGTGCTGGCATGTGAGCTACAGGCAAACTTACTTCACTGGGCATGCGCATGCCTCACAGCTGATTTTCAGCTGGTTTGAGTTCTTTTTCGGCCTCCCAAAGGCTTGAGAAAGGCTTCTGCAGGCTTTGCAGGCCAAAAACTAGCCCTGTTTCATCACTTCCTGTTTTTCCAAAAATACTGGAAGTGACAAAATGGGGCTAGTTTTTGGCCTGCAAAAGCCTTCCTCAAGTCTTTGGGAGGCCGAAAAAGGCCTCAAACCAGCCAAAAATCAGCTGTGAAGTGCAGTGCAGGTAAGGGGGTGGTGGGTGGGTGAGTGGGGATTATGCATGCATGGGTAGGGGTTGCGGGGGGTGATGCGCATTGCCTTCTGGGTGCTGGCACATGAGTGCGAGAGTACAAGTGCATGCACAATTTTTGGCACAGGAGCCCAAAAAGGTTAGCCACCACTGGCCTATGACCTATATGACATCACTTATTACCTGTTGACTATCTAATAGATGGATTTTATTAAAAGTGCTCATTACAAAAATGACTAGCATGTCTACATGGAAAAAATAAGAACCGAGATTTCTATTTTATTCCCAACTATTATCATGATGCTCACACATTGGCTTTAGAAAGCTCAGAGAAGTGAGATGGTAGGATGCAAATCAAGATTTTATGCCATTTTGCCTTTTTTATAGCAATTAATTTATGTTTTTTTCTGAACTGTCTCTCATCCATGTAGACAGCAAACTCTGAGGATAGCAAAATGATGAGCAATGTGCAATAAAGAAATCACACAAAGATTCCCCTAAACAGAATTATGACCCAGACACATGTAAGGCATTTGCATATTTATGTAATATAATTATATCAATAACAATCACACTAACTGGGTCAATAGTTGCTTTACCCGCTTTCTGCACTGCATTCCTAGTCCCTTCTCATTGATCAGGCAACATCAATAGGCTTGACTTGAGCTATATAGCCAGTCTTTGAGAACCTACCTTGAAGTAGGTTCTTTAAAGGGCAGCTTTATATTTCAGCAGCTCCTTTTCTCCTGTTCTTTTACTCAGAGGACTAAGAATGCAAAACAGGCAACTGGGATTAATTGTTCCCCCAACCAGGCTTTTAATTTTACTCTGTGCATGCCTAGGTCTGGTCTGAAGTAGGTGCAATCTCTTTGAGTTACTTCACCAAGTCAATTAACCAATTTTTGTTGATCCCATAGTGCATTAATTATACCATTGACCCAATTAGGCATGATGTGAGAACAGGTTAGAGAGATTTTTTTCTTTTTCTTTTAAAGACAAAAAGAGTGTTGTACTGAATCTAAATTAACTTTATTTAGAGATACAGTAAATTGATTTTTTTAAATATCAAATTGTGGTAGTTTCTTGCCTGAATACTGTATATTATTATTGTATATTTCTTCTCTCTCAATGCTATGTGAATAAAACATAGCTTAAACATGAATTAACATGGATTAAATAAATAGGGAACATAATCAATGTTTTTTTTTGGTGTGTGCAAGCGTGCGCACCTAGAATACTGTAGTTCCCCTAACTTGGTGCCCATCAGTTTGACCAACAAATAGCAATTCTGAACATTTTAATCCTAAAATATGTGGAGGGAGCCAGATTGAAGAAGATTGTTGCTCCGCTGATGGGAAAAAATGTTGTTTTAATTGATTTTGAAATTTCCTATCAATTGAGTAATTATTTATTAATTCTCCAGGTGAAAGTAAAATACTGCTCATTTATGTAATGTCAAATTTGGTGCATCCCAACAATATAATCTAGGTCTTTGGCCTTAACAGATTTCACATTTGTGTATGCAAGTAAATACTGTAGTTTCCCTCAGTGATCCTTACACTATACAAAACCATCCTTTATGCTTTCTACAAATGTATTTTACCCAACCAATCCAAATTTCAAGTAAATTCCACTAGTGATGTGTAAATTTGCCTAGAGACATTTTAGCTAACTCTATAAAAATTCTTTTAGCTTATTTTTTGAAAACCTTACTTACAGATCCCTACCTTAAGCAAACTTCTCTGTCCTTTTTTTTTAAAGATAGTAAATAATTTATGTTGCCTAATAAAAGCATTGCATAATTATAGATATTGGCATTTTTCTTTTCAATTTTTTTCCTTGCCAATTTCACATAACCAGAATAAGATTTGTTCCTTATTAGATGATATGTTGTGATCCAATTTTCCAAGAAATGGCAAATCTCAGCTTTTATTATATAATAGTTAGATATGACTTGCATTAGTGTGAGTTCTCAGGCCACTGAAGCAACATGTTTTTCCACATCAAGGAAAAGTATAGACACAATTGTCTTCAATAAACTTTTTGCTTCAGTTCCAGTAGTCAATTAGAGGCTTCCATCAGTTCCACTGTCTTCTGGTACCACAGGCTTCTGGTATCTGACCAGCAGGAATGGAAAAGGATGCCGCACACTGAATGGGACAACTCACCACAGCCAACTCAGCACAACCAACTAGCTGCGGCCAACCCACCATGGGACAACTCACCATGGGACAACTTGCTGCAAGACAATTCAACAATTCAATTTAAGTATTTAAAATAATTAAAAACTTATTTTTATGTTTGCCATTCACATTTCATTTTGTCCCTCCCTTTGCATCCTTTCTTTAATGATTCTATTCCATCTTTTCGTTGATATTAGTGTAACTTATTGTTGTCCCATGGCAAATTGGCCATGGCAAGTTGGCCATGCCAAATTTTCCTAGATCCTGCCGCACATAGCAGTAGCACTTAGACTTATATACCACTTGACAGTGCTTTACAGCCCTGTCTAAGCTGTTTAAAGAGTCAGCATATTGCCCCCAACAATCTGGGTCCTCATTTTACCGACCTCGGAAGGATGAAAGGCTGAGTCAACCTTGAGTCTGGTGAGATTCGAACTGCCAAGCTGCAATCAACTGGCAGTCATCAGAAGTAGCTGCAGTACTGCATTCTAACAACTGCGCCATTGCGGCTCTTAATAGATATGCCATTAATAGAGAGACTCCTGTTCTAATTGTTCTAACTGTTCTAATGTCTTATTCTAAGGTACTATAGTGAATACATGTGACCATTTATTATGCTTCGCTGTCTCTTTCATTGAAATCCATGCCCCCTTGATGCATAGTTGTACTGCACATGGCTGATTTCAGGCAAGCAGCTTTATAGCAGATTGCAGGGTAACCCTTTGATCTATGTTAATTCTAAACTTTTCATTTAGTAGACCTGACAGTGAAGCGGGAAAAAAATTGAAAGCACAACTTTTCAAGCCAGTCCACATCAAATTTCAGCTTGGATTTGACTCAAAATTTCTTTAAAATTTGCATTACAGTTTTATCACATCACTGTACTAGTTTAATAATACATTGTGTACTCTGGAGTTGTTTCTTCCACTTAATTCAAACAAATGATGGAACTGATTAATTTCAATCATCATAGTATCTGTTTATTAAATGAATGAAAAATTTCACTAATATTATTAAATGATGCCATATTCTGGATCGTTCTCTGTGTACATGCTTGCTCAGTTAGGCAATTATTGCATCCCTTAACTGTCCTCTGCCTTGTTTACTTTCTGACATTGAAAGTCAATTAGTTTCTGGCATGGTATGAAATGCCATAAAAGCAATAAATATTGCAGGTGGTAGTTTAGGTAGTATTGTGCACAGCATCAAATGCAGTAAACATAAAAATTTACCAGGCGCAAAATTTGCACAGAAGGTCTGAATGAAACTGACCAAATAATGTTACTGCTATTAGTCCCATTATTGCTGCATAAAACTACATCATTTGATATTCCAAAAGGGACAATAACCATCCATTCCCTCCATCACAATAATCAAAGGAAGATGTATTTTTATGATACTAAACAAGTTACTTTTCACAGTGGAGGCCTTGTTCTTTAAAAAAAAAAACACTGACAAATATTGGCACATTAATAATCATTTTTTTTTCCTTTTCCTTTTCATTCTCGTTTTTCATTTTTCACACAGCGATAAACTTCCAGTCTAATGTATTAAAAATAACATTCCTATATGATCGCTTGCTCTGAGGTCCTTAGTGAAAGGAAAAAAATCCAGTTGTGAACAAATAAAAGTGCTGAAGCAGGGACAAGCAGAAAAAGAACATGTACTGAATTATTCGAGGCATTTTGATGAGAAAATGGTGATCTAAAATGTGTAACTATTAACCTTTAATTCATAGCTAATTGATAGCAAATTAAACAATGTGTAATTTAAACATTATACAATAGTTCATTAAATGAGAAGGAAAACACGGTTCCTCCTGAAGCCTCTCTTCATACTTCTTTTTTTTTTAAAAAAAAATATGATTTAAATTTTAAAAACATGGATAAAAAGAAAATAAGAAAAAAAAGTAAAAAGGAAAGTATCAGACAAAAGCAAGATAAATGTGCGAAGAAAAATAGATAGGAAAAATAAAGAAAGGGGGAAAAAAGAATGTCTTCCAGCTTTCTTTGGTCCAGGTATAGATAAAAAACCACATCCAATTTTTACTGTAAAGTTAATAAGTCTACATTCATTCTGTAATCCCATATCATTCTAATCATGAAATCCCCAAATCAAAAATTCATTTCTGTCAGTTTCTCATCCAAATGAAATGGAACCCATTTCTGCTTCAAAATTTTTGTTAAAGATATAAGCTTTTCTTTTGCACAAAATCTTGTCAGAATCTCTTTTAAACCAATTATGGTAACATTGTCTATCTTAAATCTTGAACTGAAGTGACACTGCAATACTTGGTCCCTCATTCTCTTCTCAAAAAATGAACGTTGTATTGCAGCTTAATATGAGTTTATCCAGTATAAAGGTAAAGATTCCCTTTCCACATATTCCCTCCAGCTCTAGGGGGCGGTGCTCATTTCCATTACAAAGCCAAAGAGCCAGCGCTGTCTGAAGACGTCTCCATGGTCATGTGGCCGGCATGACTGAATACTGAAGGTGCATGGAACACTGTTCAGTGTTCAGTGATAGCATTCTATCACTGAACATTGTTCAGTGATAGAATGCTATCCAGTATACCTTGTCTAATTCCTGACCCATTTTATCTTTCTCCCATCTCAATAAACCAGCCAATACCTCAACAAGTGTCTTCCTTATGTCTGCATGAGGGCTCTCAGGAATAGCCTTAAAGCACAGACAAAATTATTTCTCCCAAAGCTCCAACATACCAAAATTGTCTAGCTCTCAATCTAAATCAAAATCTGTATTTATTTCTGATTTATTTTATTAAAAAGTCCATCCTATTACAAACTTGTTTGATTTCATCTGAAATCTCAACCAATTTTTCATCTAATCTTTCCTCCAAAGTTGTAAATTTTACTTCTAAACATTGTGCCAATTTTTCATCAAACATTATTTTGAACATGACTAGAGGGACAGGTCAACTCTAGAGCCTTTTCTCATACCTTTACGTGCAGCCATGGTTTAAAGCACACTTTTCTGGTAGAAGATATAACTAGAAGCAGTGATTCAAAAGGAAATCCTTTATTTTATAAATCTATCCAATCACTAGATAAAAAAATAGAAAAATATTCCCATAAAAATTTTCAGTCCTAAACTTCAAACTGTAATATTACAATACATATTTGTTAAAAAAATAACTTTCACTCATCAAAAATTACTTAAAAATAAAAATGTTTTTTTCATTTAAATATTTCGAGGCCTTTAAACTTATTTTTTTTGTGAGGCAAACAGAAATCAATAAAGTTTTTAGATGTTTCTAAATGTTATAATTATTAAAGAGAAGCACTTACAGTATCTATATCCTAAGAAAATATCTCTTTAACTGAAAAAGTATTTGTAATCCATAAAGTATGTTAGAAATGAGGAAAGTTGGTAATAATGTCCTCAAAATTAGCTGTATCACATCTGCAATCTATATGGATGATCTCACCTCCCTATCTCTCAATTTGTAAGCTGATTGGGGGAAATCTCTGTTTCTACAACCTACTTGTGATGAATGACAGTACAGAGAGAAAATGGATTGATTTTAAGCTTTCTCTTTGAACCCAGAAGAAGAAACAAGTGCCCCTAGATTGCTTGGGCCAAAACAAAGTGCAACACTTTTTGGAGATCATTAAACCATCATTTCCCCCACTAGAAGTGGGAACTCTTCATATTTCTATCTGTTGCACAGCATGTGGATTTCTCCCAATTTAATGGAATATATAAATATTTGATCTGCAAACTTTACAAGGCATCTGTATCCCTCTAAACTTCAATGGTCACAAATTCCTAATTAAAAAAAAATCATTTTCCTTTCTAGTAAAAAAAGGCTTATAAATAAAACATTTCCCAGAATGGTCAATAAATTTTAGTAAGGGAAACTTATATAAAGGAGAGTTCAAAGTGATAAATTGATTCAGATCTCAGATCTTTTTTGCATACCAGTAACTTTCAAGATATCTTGTTGTATTTGGGGGGAGGGAAACCTTATTTTAAAAGAAGCAGCTGTGTACCATTTTCCATAACCAGCTGGACTTCTTTTGGGGGGATGGCAGTTTCTGTTGCCTTACAAAGATACTTGCATATTTTTCTTTTGACAAACACAGAGTTAAATCTGAAAGCATATTAAAATTAAAAATAATTAACAATTCAATGCCTGTTCAAGGAGACCTCTTTTAGGCCTTTGAAAAAGCTGGCAAAGAAGTTAGTTACCCCAACTCAAAAGAGCAGATTTCAGAAGAAAGAAAAAAAAAAAACACAACCTCGGGCTACTGCAAATGGAGCTGTGGCAACATTAGGTCAATTTCCTCAAATGACCTCAATGAGCAGGAGAAATTATGTAAAAAAAGGCCGGATCTCAATTAACCTGGACCTGAGTGGCACATTGGACTAATAAAAAGTATTTTATATCTTGCTTAGAAGCAAATTGGCAGCCAGCACAGGTATGAGATCATCTCTTTTCATCCTTTAAGAGATCAACTTGGCTGTAAGTAATTGAAATGTTTGGTCTAGGCCCAAAGGCCATTCTATGAGTTTTCCCATGAAGACATAATTGGCGTAAGTTGAATGAAACCTGCTCCTGAAGTTTGGTATATTTTTGGAAATCTGGAAGACATCCACATCCATTAAAGCTCTCAAACTGCATGCTTGTTCTTCTGGAACAGTGTTACTATATCCAGAACGAAGAGTTTTTTTCAAAATTATAATTCATAGTGAACATCGCCATAGATGTAGTTTCGCAGTGATTTTATCTTATTTAGACCATTAATATTTCCACAGAAGCCCTCCATTACTTGAATGTGTTGTAAATAAGTAGACTTGAATGTCATCAATATAATAATAGCAGCAACAAATCTGATGATTCCCCCTATCCACCCACTCCAGTGTTTTAATAATGCTTTTGAAGAGCATTAAAGACAAAATGAAACTGTGAACAACCCCATATAATATGTCTCATCTTAAAGAATAGATAGTACCAACCAACACCATTAGGAATCTGCCTGTTTGGGCAATAAATAAATACAAACTTCTCATGAAAAAAATTATAATACTAAAGAAGGCATCTCTAATAAGTTCTAATTTTCCTGCCCATCAAGGTGGATAGCTAATCTTTCCATATTTCCATATTTGTCTCTGGTTAGCAGTTGGATAGAAGAACACTAGGAAATACCAGCCCTATACTTTAGACAAAAAATGAATGTAGAATAATAATCCCTAAAATAATCCCAGAAAAAGGAATGACATCCATATAAATGGAAAGAAAACCCACAAGATGTTTGTTCCATATTTATGCTAGAAGTTGTAATTATTGAAAAATATGGAGATAAACTCAAAAGAAGAAATACAAATGCATAAATGTCAGTTAAGTATTGAAAGAGATGAAGAAAGAAACTCAAGACCATGCACTGGCTTATTCCTCCAATTAATAAATCGGTTTTCAATTGTTTCTTTTCTTTTCTATATCCAGCCTTCCTCTTTGTTGTTTTTAAGAACTCTCCTTGATTGACTTCCTCCACAAGAATTCTTGGCTTTTCTTAATTGTAGTCATTCAATCCATGCTTTTCTTCCCTTACAGTTTGTTTCACCTGTAGTAGACCTCTATTCCTTCACCAATACAGCCAATCAATATCACATTTTGGGTGCTGCGTCGTCATTAGTTTTCTTGCTTTCCAATCCAAATTATCGAGTTCCAGCTGGGTCCAGTCAACTATCAATAAAGGAGAATATTTGTAGCTCAGGGTTGAAATGAGGGGTTTTTGAGCTTGCTTGTTTTCTTGCAGATGTTTCATTACCCAAACTACATAACATCATCAATGGTAGTAAGGAGTGCAGTATGCTGTCAGTTTATATTCTGGTGGTATGCCCTGCCAGTGTGGGTGGTCTTAGAGATTCTTTGGTTGGCTGTTTGGCAAGTTCTTGATTAAGGTATGACTTGCTTGACTGTTAGTTTAATGTTAACCAGTTAATCTATGCTGATCGGGGTGCTAATTGCTGGTGAAATGGTGCTTGAGTCATTAATGTCTATGTGTCTATTGATGGTTAATATGTCAGTGTTCCAGTGTTCTAGAAATTCCCAAGTGTTTTTAAACTTGACTGGATCTACGATTGTCACTGTTTCCCAATTGAAACTATGATTAAATCTGTCTATACATTGTGAAATTAAATAATTTTCATCATGTCTTCTGACTGCTAGTTGATATTCAAGAACTTAGTAACAACTAGTTCAATTGATATTCATAGTTTTTGCACTGTTCAAAATTGTTGTCATTGGGGCCATTAATGTATAAAAGTGATAGTTACCTTGTAAAATTCCATGTTTGATTCTTCTAGAAATGATTGACTAACCAATTCAGTTTTATGCTGCTGTATTGCTATTTTAGCTTTTATGTAATAATGATGAGTGAAATTCTTGAATGACACACTTGTTTTTGCACATGCAGTATAGGAACAGATTCTTTCTTAGGGCAACTGCTGCATTATATTTTGCAAAGCAAAGCTGGAAACAAATTTTCCTTCCTGTTAAACTTTAAAATCCAACTCTCTAGACTACTCATTTAATTCACTGTTCATATTCTAAACATATCTCATACTGTAGTTGAAATTGATTTTATTGCATCCTCTGCAAGGCTTGGTGTGCTGCTGAGCACAGTATTGAAAATTTACTTAAAAGGATATCAATTTTTAATTGTTCAGTGTATATGTCCTAGTAAAATACAACTTCAATTAAAGCCCTTTATGCAAGTTTTGTTGAGAAAACCTATTACCAATCCTGGCATCTGCTGGAATGCTATTGATCATCTGTACATTATGTCAAAATACTTTTAGAATATTTTATGAACGTGAATGGTTTTTGTGAATATTTCCACGTTGTAAAATGTGACCATGAGTTTCAGACCAATGCACATAAAAGTGGAAATACATTTTCTGCAAGGCCAGTATTTTTTTACACTTATGTAGATTTTTTTACTTTATAACTTACTATGATAACATATCATATTCTTTCTAAGGAATGTAGATGGCTAAAATCCTTTCTAAGAAATGGAGATAGCTAAAAATCTTCTCCTATACTAATATTATACTGGGAGAGGAGAGAATGAGTATGATACAGCTGTTACATCCAATGACTGCGAAGGCCAAAATGGAAGGGCATGCATAAAATAAATGTACAGTGAAAAATTTGACTACTACAAACACACATCCATGCAAATCAGAAACCAAACTGAAAAGATGATCCATATGAACCTGGAATAAGCCAGCAGTTCAGGTCAAGTTATAAACATGACCATTTTGCCACCACATCACCTGAAATAATAATACTGAGAGCAATGGATCTCTATGTTCCTCGGATACAAGGGAACTATGGTTCAAAATATATATACTGTAAGGATAACTGGTTGAATCTTCACGAACATGGAGCAAACTTGACATATACTAAGTAGCAGTACAAGTAATCTTTGATTTATGACTAGTCCATTATGGTGGTAAGTTGAAGACTATCTGCAGATTAGCTTGAAGGGTACATGGTATGTTCTCTACAAACTGGGAAACATACTGCTACCCTTCAAAATTTCCACAACTATGTGTCAGAATGGTCAAACAAATGGCAACTTCAAATCTCAATAAACAAATGCTCTATCGGCAAAAAAAGTCAGAAAATAAAATACAAGCTGAATAATCAAGACCTTGTTGATGACCCCAACTATGTCAAGGACCTTGGAGTACTCATCACTAATGATCTAAGTGCTAGAGCCCACTGTAACTACATAGCCAAAAAGGCATTAAGAGTTGTTAACCTAATCCTGCATAGCTTTTTCTCCGGTAATATCACCCTACTAACTAGAGCACACAAAACATTTGCTAGAGCAATACTTGAATACAGCTCATCAGTCTAGAATCCACATTACATAATGGATATTAATACAGTCAAGAAAGTCCAGTAATATTTCACAAGAAGAGTTCTCCACTCATCTACTCATAGCAGAATACCTTATGCCACCAGACTTGAAATTTTAGACTTAGACAACCTAGAACTATGCCACTTTCGGTCCAAACTAAGTATAGTACATAAAATTATCTACTGCAATGTCCTACCTGTCAATGAATACTTCAGTTTCAACCACAATACAAGAGGACAAAATAGATACAAAGTCAAGGTAAACCATACCAAACTTGATTGCAGGAAATACAACTTTAGCAATAGAGTGGTCAATGTCTGGAATACTCTACCTGACTCTGGTTTCTTCCCCAAACCCCAAAAACTTTAACCTTAGACTGTCTACTATTGACCTCACCCCTTTCCTAAGAGATCTATAGGGGGCATGCATAAGCGCACCAACGTGCCTACTACCCCTGTCCTATTGTTTCTTTTTTATTCATATCCATTTCATGTATTCATAACCATGCTTATACTTATACCTGTTATCTAATACTTGCTTGACAAATAAAATAAATAAATAAACTTGAATACTCATCAAAACATATTTCCACTTTCCTGCGCAAAAGAGTGGATCATAAACATGAAATAAAAAGAAGCTAAGTATGTAAGCAATACAGATTGACAAAGTATATTGTTCAATTTACACAATATTCTACCTCCATTCAAAAACACTAAGATAAACCTTGCAATATTTTTACAAGATCTAGGAAACCTAATAAAGCATCTAATTCTGTGCTTAAACAATCATATGTTTAAATTGAGGGTGGCATGGAAGAGATAGGACAAGAGTAGATAAATGAACATAGGCTGGGAATTAACAGGGTGAACTATCCTACATGGATTCCTTTCCTTGTAATGGCTGAGATGAAACCAGAAAGCAGTGTGCACCTGTACTGCTTCAACCATAACCACATATACGACACATACACATGTATCTATTTTATTTATTTTTGCTTGTTTATTTATTTATTTTTGTCAAACATGTCTGAGAAAACAAGTATAAGTATGAACATAACACATAAACATGTAAGTATAAACAGGTATAAGTATATACATAATAGATGAGTACAAATAAATGGGAACAGTAGGACAGGGATGGTAGGCACGCTGGTGCTCTTTAGAATAGAATAGAATGGAATAGAATAGAATAGAATAGAATAGAATAGAATATTTATTTATATACCGCTCCTCTCCTGAAGGACTCGGAGCGGTGTACAGCCATGCAATTAAAAACATTAAATATACAAAAATTAAAACTAAATTAAATACCCTAGCTGTAAAACAGTTAAAACCCCTACCATAAACCCTAAAATTAAAATAAAATTAAAATACCCAAATCTAAAATCAGCTCAAGCCGGCCTGGTCAAAAAGCCAGGTTTTCAAGGCATGCCTGAAGGTCCCCAGGTCCATGGCTGTACGTAACTCCAGAGGCAACCCATTCCAGAGGGCAGACACCCCCACAGAGAAGGCCCTATTCCTCGGGATCACCAGCCGGCACATAGATGCCGACGGGACCCGCAAGAGACCCTCCCTGTGGGAGCGCACCGAACGGTGAGAGGAAACTGGCAGAATGCAGTCTTATAAATATCCTGGTCCGATGCCATGAAGGGCTTTAAAAGTTAACACTAAAATCTTAAAGCGCACCCGGGAGAACATCGGCAACCAATGCAGCTCGAGGGGCGTCACATGAGAGAACCTTGATGCCCCCATAACCACCCGCGCGGCCGCATTCTGTACCATTCTGTATTATGCATGCACCCTTACAGACCTCTTAGGAATGGAGTGAGGTCCAGAGTAAGTTAAAGTTTTGGGGGTTTGAGGATATAACAATGGAGTCAGGAAGTGCATTCCAGGTCACTCTTGACCACTCCGTTGTATGTTGTCTAAGCATGCAAAACAGAGAAATGATTGGCTGCCTTTCTCACCCTTCTTTCAGCCCAGTTGCCTTTCTACTAACCTCTACAGTTGCAACAGGTTCTGGAGATATAACTCTACCTGGTCATTTCTGCTTCCTAATTTTGCTTCACTGTTCCACCACTGATCTTACCAGCTGACAGTTGTACCTAATGAATACATACAATCCTATTTAAAAACTCTTTAGGGTATGAATACCATAGGAATCACATTCACATTTTCTCTTGAGCTCAGTTTCTCATCTTTGCTTGATGGCTATCAAAATATTAACATATCTTGGACTGAAGTATGTTGCACTTCTATATCCTGGTGGAAGGTATCCACAAAGATGCTAATTTTTTAGAACTATGTCAGGCCTGAAACCCATCTGAAAGGGATCTAGACAATTTGGAACTGAAGTCTGAATGTTATCCAGAACTTTTTTCTTCAAAGTTTTTGGGCTAAAATAGTCTCTTTAAGAAGAGTGGGTAACACTGTTTTCCTGAAGACAGAAATCCCAACAGATACTCTAAAAAACTAACTCTCTCTCAAATCCAATTGTATTCACCCTATTTCACTGCCTGAAAGAGCCAGCCAACTCATAGTGTGACAGAGCTCATAACTACTAAGAATCCTTTCACAAAATCAGAATTCACATAATCAAAATAATGTCAGATAACCCTAGACATTGCTTTATATTTTCCTGTTAATCAAAAATCAATTATAAGTGATTTGGTCAGCAAAATACCTTGCAAAAATGTCAGAAGAGTATGATTTAGGATTATCCTGTCATCCCTCATCTATAAAGTATAAGCCATCATGAGCAGTGCTACTGGCTGAAATTCTGCCAATGCAAAAAGAACAGAGGATGATTGACATTTCATTGCTCTTATTGCCATGGTGAAGGCCCAAATGTGAACACATACTTGTACTAATTCCTTATCTTCTTTCACCTCCCATTACAGAACTTTTCAGTAAACCACAAAGCTCTCTCTGATATGTGGTTCAAGAGAGGTTATTTGAGTACAAGAAGGTCAAGCACATTTGTCTCCACATTCCAGAGATCAAAATGCACATAGAATTCATAGGAAAATATCATAGCCTCCTAACAATGACTGGATCTATCAAACAACTGGAATAGATCATCTTACTTGATCTGTCACCCTTGCAGAGTTAAGAAGTATCAATGAGCAATAAACTGACAAGAAAATAATTGGACCATAATAAAAGACTGATCACAATGTGCTTCCCCATCAGATCACAAGCTAATTGCTTGAGGTGAACTTTTGATTAAACAAGTGATTATCTCTATGCATTGGACTCATAGTTCTCATGGTGTCCATAAACTGGACAGCCACTACAAATTCTGTCCTTAGAGTATGGAGTCAAGAAGAATCCGTATTAGCAACATTAGCCCTGCAGTGAAATTGAAAAATTCAAGGAACACATCTACTGGACAGCAGTATGAATAGTCTTAGCTTTTCTCAACTATCCTGGATAGAAACACTTGAAGCAAGATGTCTGTGGAAAAGATTACAGGAACATCTTGAAGATGAAGTTGCTATAATTCCCAAAACCCATGTGGCAGGATCATTGATAGGGCTGTATCAGCAGTGGGATCCTACCTGTTCGACTATTGGTTTGGTGATTGTGCACACATGCACGGGCACCTAATGTGTGCATACCTAATACACATGCACACATGGTTCAGCTGAACCAGGTCAAACCAGTAGCATACCACCACTGGGCTGTATCCATCCTCCCCACTTCCCCATCCAATAAGGCATCCAGGTTCTTATCTACAACCAAAACTTAGTACAAGCAGATCTATTCATTAGCACAACCTGAAGCCAAAGAAACACTAATAATCAATTTAAACTAGTGAGTTAGGAAAAGGAATCTCTTATGATCCCTTTTCTTCAAAAACAGCT
The DNA here is from genome assembly GCA_023653725.1 of Bungarus multicinctus. Classification (NCBI taxonomy): domain Eukaryota; kingdom Metazoa; phylum Chordata; class Lepidosauria; order Squamata; family Elapidae; genus Bungarus; species Bungarus multicinctus. The sequence goes on from CM042834.1 coordinate 86,729,166, forward strand.
GGTCCAGGGCCTCTCATTAAATTTTTTCTGTTGGTTATTGGGATAATCTTTTACAGCTCCCATTACTACCTACAATATAGAATAGAACAGAATAACTTTATTGTTACTTTAAATGTACACTAATCAGCATACATTAAAATGAAATTTGATTGCATATACAGCTCTCAAAGGGTCACTACCTCCAATATATACTACATAAACATGACAAAAATATGCATATACCCATATGCTCACATGTATTCTATGACAGAGGAACAACACAGTCTAGTTCAGATGTATACATGTACACATTTCAAACCGTTCAGATTTTGATATGTCTTTTCAATTATCACTGTTAATCAGAATTTGGCCTAGCTGAGAGGTCTAATGACTTCCTTTGCCCACTAATATCACTCTTCCATCTCTTAGAAAAATTAGGGCAAGAAATTAAAATCTGCTTCTCCCACTCCCCACGACAATGCTTTCCTCTGCATTTTCATGTCCTTCCACAGTGTCAGCCTTATGAGATAAATCAGACAGGAAACATAATCAGACAGCTAATTGTATGTTATTGTAAGGTTTCATTAATAGAATTTGTCAAGTCTGAATGTTATTCTCTTCCCCTATACCCTTTACAGCCCAAAGGTAGGGATGGTGTTTTCTGAACTTCTTGCCCTGTCCATATCACTGCTACATATTAAGCTGCCTTTTACCTGATCGTTCCCTTGGTTCTGTCTCTTTGCCCTCCCAAGGCCATTCTCACATACCACAACACACAATTACTTTAATAAAATGTTGTTCTATGTGCTATTACATAGCTGCATGCCACCTTAACAATAAGAAGACCTCATCTCATTTGTAATGCATAAGGGAGTCTTACAGCCATGATCCTAGGAAGTTAGATTCTATTATTTTTGAAGCGACTTATACCTGATTATCTATCAGATATGGGGATGAGGTATACATTTCTTTGATTCCATTGTTATCTGACAGCTTGGTTTTAGAAGGTAATACAATTAAGGAACCTCTGGTATGTGGGATTTATATGTAGTTACATTCCATAATATTGCTGTCATCTTTCATGAGGACTACATCTTTAATGTAATGGTATCTACCTTGTGCAGATTATAGGTTTCAGACAAATGTTAAGCAGCATGGAAGATGATATTAATTTTTATGGAATGTCACTACATAGATCCCATAAAGGAAAGATTCTTTAATCCTTAAAGGATTAAAGGATATGTTGTGAGACATGTCAGGGAAAAGCTGTCAATCCTAAACATGATTTATCAACATAGCCATAACATGGGTTTATGGAAGAAATTGAATAAGTGATCAGAACTATTCTCTGCTGAGTAGCATTAGCATATTCAAGTACGTACTGTATATTTTTCCATTTCTTAAATTATTTCTTCACTCAATTGCCTGCTCAGTGGGACATTTTACCAAATCAGTTTGTGGCCTAGTATCATAATGAAAAATTGGCTGCTCAGTTAGGGATGAACTAAATTAAACAGAGAAAAATTAATGGGCTTGTCCTAGAATCCAGTAAAGCATTTGACATCATGAAACAGAGCTGCCAAAGCTGAGCAATGGGTCTTGTCCTGCAGCTTTTATTTCTATATATGCAAATCAACTGTCAAACAATCTAATTTTCTGTCTGTAGATATTTGGCATCCTTTGCCAGATGGCTGTTTTAAGATTGCATCAAGAGGGATGGTTGCCATGAGTTTTCATAATCACATGCTGTAGTATATTCAACTATAATCTGATAAGTTGTGAAATGTGTAGCTGCCTTTGGCAGAAAACCCTGCCATATGGGATGAATTTGCAGTGACATCTACAATGTCATTTTGTGAATGTATCAGAATCATAAGATCTGATACAGTGAAGTTCTTAGTGAATCACTCCTCTTTGAATTGGAGCCCCTTGATGATTGAGCATCTAGTCCTTACTTGTAAAAAATAAAAACAAAGCACCACATCTTCATTTGTTGGATATGTGAGCAGAGTACTGCCTAAAAGGTGATTTTTATATTCTAGGATGGATCTATCTGTACTAAAGCTATAAAGTTTGGCTCAATGAAATACATCAAATTTCTGCTTCTGAACTGCTTTTGAACTAATAAAGAGGCAAGATTGGACAGTATGACTCCATATAGTCTAAGGATTACTTATTTAAAAATGGCATTATAACTACTCATGAAAATATATTATTATGTTGATAATGTAATAACATCAATTGCATTGTATTGTTAGGATTTCTTATTTAAGTGCTCTTTATTTTATTTTTCTTCTTTTTTTCATTGATGATGATAATGATGATGATGATTTCCATTTATTATAACTGCCCATTCCCAAAAACTCTGGGTAGTTTCATTGGTAAATTAAAAGGTAGCTAAAACTTGGTGTTTTCATGACTTATTTGCATATCTGTAAACGCTTGACAGGACAGAAGGGAGAGTAGCCCAAATAAATTATTTATTCTAATTCTATACATTTTTTGTTTGATGATAATGTGCTGGATATAGAAAACAGTTTAGGACATTTCGCATAGTAGAAGGAGCATCAGATACAGAATTGGGAAAGGGTGAGGGTGTGTTTTAAAAAGCATCCGATCTGCTTTAATAAGACCAGAGACAATTCTGATGATAAAAAGCCGAATAATGAAAATTTGGACTAGCAGATATAATTGCTAACATAGGCAATTTCAGCAGCTGTTGAAGCTAGACTGCTGATCCATTTGTGTCTATCCAGAATAAGGTTAAGTTTGCAAATCCAAAATGGACTCAGCAGTTTACATTAATAAGGATTTTTGGATGTTAGACAAGACAAGCAAAAGATTTGCCAAAGGAATGACAGCATGATCTTGAGAAAAAGAATGCTGGAAAGCATTCAATATGTTGCAGGAATATTTGAAAGCTCAGAAAGATTTTCAACTAACACAACATATATACACACTTTAAACCCCAAAATACATTAAGTCAGAAGCTTGTCCACCCCAAAGATAAAAACCCAGATACAAACAGAGCAGTATGATATATGCAGTACAATGCAGTACAGAACTGTGGATAGAAGAAACAAAACAACCACTTATTTATTTATTTATTTATTTATTAATTACATTTATATACCGCCCTTCTCCCTAGGGACTCAGGGCGGTGAACAGCTCGTCTAAAAACCCCACAAATACAAAAGTTAAAAAGTAATTAAATATTTGAATCAGCTGCAGACTAAAATTAGGAAACCCCCCCCCTACCCTTAAAACCCAATTTAAAGTTAAAAATGGAGATCAAATTTAAAATCATTATCTCAGCCCAGGCCAGCCTGCTCAAAGAGCCAAGTCTTTAACGCGCGCCTGAAGGCCCTCAGGTCCGTGCCGGTACGAAGTTCCGGTGGCAGAGTATTCCAGAGGGCGGGGGCACCCACAGAGAAGGCCCTACCCCTTGGCGCCGCCAGACGACACATAGCGGCCGACGGCACCCGGAGCAGACCCTCCCTGTGGGAACGCACCGGCCTGTTGGAGAACGTTGGTAGAATGCGGTCCTGAAGGTAACCTGGTCCCATGCCATGGGTCGCCCTAAAGGTCAAAACTAGAACCTTAAAGCGAACCCGGAGAGCCATCGGCAACCAATGCAGCTCGCGCAGGAGAGGCGTCACATGGGCGCTACGCGACACCCCCATAATCACCCTCGCGGCTGCATTTTGCACCAACTGGAGTCTCCGGATGCTCCCCGCAGGGAGCCCCATGTAGAGGGCATTACAATAGTCCAGGCGAGAGGTGACAAGGGCCTGAGTGACCGTGCGCAAGGCGTCCCGATCCAGGAAGGGCCGCAACCGGTAGATCCGACGGATCTGATGAAACGCCCCCCTGGAGACGGCCGCGATGTGATGTTCAAGCGACAGCCGTACATCCAGGAGGACTCCCAGGTTGCGAGCCCTCTCTGTGGGGGGCAGAACCTCCCCCCCAATAGCCAGCGAAGGTGTCAGCTGGCTATATCGGGGCGCCGGAAACCACAGCCACTCGGTCTTGGATGGGTTGAGCCGAAGCCTGTTCCCGCCCATCCAGTCCCGCACGGCCTCCAGGCACCTAGACATAGTCCCCACAGCATCGTTGGGGTGGTCCGGAGTGGAGATGTACAGCTGGGTGTCATCTGCATACAGATGACACCTCACTCCAAGACCACGGATGATCTCGCCCAGCGGCTTCATATAAATGTTGAACAGGAGGGGAGAAAGGACCGACCCCTGAGGCACCCCACAAACCAGGGGCCTAGAGGTGGACCTCTCCCCCCCCGCCAACACGAATTGCGAACGGTCAGAGAGGAAGGAGGAGAACCATCGGAGGACGGTTCCACCAATCCCCAACCCCTCCAACCGTCGCAATAAGATACTATGGTCGATAGTATCAAAAGCCGCCGAGAGATCTAATAGGACCAGGACAGAGGAGAACCCTCTGTCACGAGCCCTCCAGAGATCATCAACCAACGCGACCAATGCCGTCTCAGTGCTATGTCCAGGCCTGAAGCCCGATTGGAACGGATCGAGGTAAGTTGCTTCCTCCAGGTACTGGGGGAGCTGACGTGCCACCACACTCTCAACAACCTTCGCCACGAAGGGAAGGTTGGAGACTGGACGATAGTTGTTTAAAATAGCTGGGTCCAGGGAAGGCTTCTTGAGGAGGGGGCGCACCACCGCCGCCTTCAGGGCGGTAGGGAGCAACCCCTCTCTCAAAGAAGCGTTGACAATCCCCTGGAGCCAGCCTCGTGTCGTCTCCCTGGCGGCCGAAACCAACCAGGAAGGACACGGGTCCAATAAACAGGTGGTGGCATTCAGACCCCCCAGCAACCTGTCCACACCCTCAGCGGTCACAGGATCGAACTCCCCCCAGATAACACTCTCAAGACCTGCCCCGGACACCTCCCCCGGGACCACCCAATTGGAGTCGAGCCCTTCCCGAATCTGAGCGATTTTATCATGCAGAAATCGGGAAAACTCCTCCGCTCTACCCTGCAAGAGGTCATCCCGCGCTCTCGGTTCAAGTAGAGAGCGGGTCACTCTAAACAGGGCGGCAGGCCGATTTTCTGCTGATGCAATAAGGGCGGAGAAATACGAAGATTTCGCCGCCCCTATCGCCACAAGGTAAGTCTTAATATGAGATCTCACCTGTGTTCGGTCAGACTCAGAACGGCTCGCCCTCCAAATGCCCTCAAGACGTCTTTTTCGGCACTTCATCTCCCGTAGCTCCTCCGTATACCACGGAGCCAAATGGGATCTGTGCCGAGTCAGAGGTCGCATAGGCACAACTCGCTCTAGGGCCCCGGCGGCCGACCCCTCCCAGGTGGCCACCAGGTCTCCAGGCGAGCTGAGAGCCAGAGATTCAGGAAATGGCCCAAGCTCCCTCTGGAACCGATCCGGATCCATTAGGCGCCTGGGGCGGAACCATCTAAGTGGCTCCGCCTCCCTGCGGTGGGGGGTAGCGGAACAGAAATCCAGCCTAAGGAGGGAATGATCTGTCCATGACAAGGGCGTAATAACTAAATCCCCCAAATTACAGTCATTCAACCACTGCCCAGAGACAAAAATCAGGTCCAGCATGTGACCTCCCATGTGAGTGGGGGCAAAAACTAACTGGGTCAGGTCCATGGCCGTCATGGAAGCCAAGAACTCCCGGACCAACCCCGAGGTTTCACCGAGCGATGGCAGGTTGAAATCCCCCATGACTAAGAGCCTTGGGGTCTCAACCGCCAGCCCGGCTATTACCTCTAGGAGTCCGGGTAGGGCCGATGAGACGTGGCAGGGAGCCAGGTACGTCAACAAAAGACCCATCTGAACCCCTTGCCCCCACTTCACAAAAAGAGATTCACAGCCAGCCGTCTGAGGGACAGTGGCCTCCCTAGGACAAAGGACTTCCTTTATAAGCACCGCCACCCCACCGCCCCTTCCCTGAGCCCTAGGCTGGTGAAATGCAAGGAAACCTGGTGGGCACATCTCAACCAGAGGGACACCTCCCTCTGGGCCCAACCAGGTTTCGGTGACACCTACCAGGTCCGCGGCCTCCTCCTGAGCCAACTCCCAGATCAGGGGAGCCTTATTAACCACGGACCTGGCATTGCACAACAGCAGCCGGGTATTCAGGGCCTGAGATTCCGGACAACCAGGACTGCAGGATGGGTAGGGAGGGTCGGAGCGCGCTACCGCTTGTAAACATCGGGAGCGCGATCCCCTAACCGGATATGGCCCTCCACCCCTAGCATACCTACCTCTCCCAGTTACCGTGCCGATAAAATTGGCCCCCGGCTGCCCACCCCCTGTCTGCCACCCCGACACGGGGACCCCCGAGGCCCCACAGGCGCGCTCGCCGGCCCGGCTGCCCCCAATTCCATGCGGGCTGTCTCCCCCGCCCGCCCTGGACTTTTCCCCCTTAAAAAATCCCATTAAAAATTTTTCAAGCCCGAATTTACCACGCCCTCCCCGGTTTCCCCGACCCCACCATCGCTCCGGATCCCAGGATCCCTCATTGCGGAAGGTCTTAGAGAGCTTCGAGGGCCACCTAAGGGAGAGGGGGGCATCCCTCAAGGCCCAAAGCTCTGTCCTCGGGTACTTCACAAATGCATGGCACAACATAGGAAAACAAACCCATCAGGACAAGTTTTAGCAGTCCATATGCATTTGAAAGACAAAGATCATTCTTTTGAAGACAACAAAGTCCACATTCTGGAAAGAGCGGATTGCTGGTTTTAAAGAGGGGTCAAAGAGACCATCTACATTAAGACTGAATAGCTGTCACTCACCAGAAGGGAAGGGATTCAACATCACCAGTCTTCTGTTTACAACACAGTATTTTCAGCAATTCCAAGAAGGATCCTCACCCATTTGCACTATTCAGGTCATCAACTCTCAAGAAGGAGTGTCAATGACCAGATGATTACAAGAAATAGAAATCCTTCCATTCTCCACCATTCAGTAAGAAGTAAAGTAATTTCTTGAATGAGAAGCAAAATGTCTTCAAGGAAAAACAAAGTCCAGTTGCTTTTAGAAAAAGTACCTTGGGGCCATGAGACTGTTGTAGAGGTAAGTGAGCAAGAGGACAGATAAAAGCAATGATTTAGCAGCCAGAAGATCATCAATCAAACACATGTAAACTCTTCAGTTTGAAAATGGTTGGTAAAATGCTAATTTCAGAAGCCCTTTCCTTATACTTAGATGGATAAAGAGAAGTAATTAGCAGAAAATGACATTTGCATACTAGGAATGCATGTATGTTACGTTTTGTCACAACATATTAAGGTGCATTTAAAATGTTATTCAGAAACAAAATGTTTAAAAAATGGATAAGGTGTAAAGTATTTTGCTATGCTGTACTTGGTTAGAGAGGAAGAACAACCTGCCCGCCTAAAGGAATACAAACCCCATTAGCAGTGCAGAAGCTGGAAGGTGAAAGTGCTTGTCTACAGTAATAAGGCTCAAACTGTTTCTTCTTGTCTTTATAAATTGAATTAAAAGAAGGAGAAAATACTTGGAAACAGTGAAGGCCTATTGGTTTCAATTGGATCCTTGAACCTCTATATGTGTACCAGTGGTGGGTTTCAAAATTTTTTACTACTGGTTCTGTGGGCGTGGCTTGGTGAGCGTGGCAGGGGAAGGATACTGCAAAATCTCCAGTCAGAGGTGGGATTTGCTGGTTCTCCAAACTACTCAAAATTTCCGCTACTGGTTCTCCAGAACTGGTCAGAACCTGCTGAATAACACCTCTGATGTGTATCCCATCATGGGATAGGGGAATATCTTTTAAAAAATCATAAGGCTGTCTTAGGGTTTTTATTACAATTGTTTAGTGTTTTCCACCTAAAAATCAAAAGTAAAAGATGTTACCAGTTCTTAATAGCTGTGGTCAGAGGTACCTACAAAATTGGGGCTCAAGAATTATGTGTAGCCTCAGGTTGCTCTATTGCCATATTTATAAAATAAATAAAACATCATGCTAGTAGTAGATTTTGTAATTTGTGTGGTTCAATGTTAGGTTCCATTCTGTATTTAATTTGCAAAGTAAAACACGATTTCTTGAAGCCAAAGTAAAAGTAGTAGCAAGAATGAAAGTATAAATGCTCTTAGACATTTATAACAGGAAATTGTTCTATTGTTGCCATGTTTTTCTTTTTTGCCCTTAAAGGGACAATTAAAACAGAAACACAAGTGATTAATATATGCTAGGAGATGGCCACTACCAATTCCTGGGGTTTTTGGAAAGAGAGATAATATGCCCATTTGCATTATGAGATTTTGCTTTTAATTATGATGATGTAATTATGGTGAGAGTACAGTCCTCAGTCAGTTTCAAGCCAAGCCATTCTCAATCAGTTTCAAGCCATCTATGTGAAAAAGTATGTATAGATTTAGAAGTGTTATGTTCAGTTCCCTTAACTAATTAAAGCAAAAAGTATTGATCTTCATTTTTCTGAATGATCAATAAGGAAACAGGTATTTCTGTGCTAGGGCAAGCCAGAAGTTTATTAACAGAGTGACACTTCTCTACAATTTTGATAGATGATAGCTCATTTATGGGTCCAGAAGGCTATTAATGGATAACCAGCTCCCACTGAAACCCTTCCAAAATGCAACAGACAGAGGTAAATTTCATGCTTATTATTATTATTATTTTAAAAAGAGAGAATGAATAATTGTGCTACTATTTTCTTTAATTAAGCTTTACTTTCTTTTAAAAAGGTTTTAATAAAATGATTATGTGTTCTTTTATCATTCTGAATCATTGATCATCTGATTCTTCATTGTTCTCACTAAAGAAAAAAGTAAAATATGTTAAAGAAAGCTGTGAAGTGTCATTTAACCTTCAACCTTAAAATTTGGTTTTATATTGAAAATAAATTTGAATTCTGTACTTTGTAGAACCAACTTTGTTTACTTGATTAGTAAAATAGTAATTATATCATGTTTTTGCCATATATATATGACACAAGAAATATATGGGAGTGATTATATATGCATTATGTTATTATATATGAGTCACAGTGGTGCACTGGTAAGAGGGCAGTATTGCTGGGTACTTCTGCTGATGGCCTGCTGACTGCAATTTGGTACTTCAAATCTCACCAGGCTCAAGGTTGACTCAACCTTTCATCCTTCTGAGGTGGGTAAAATGAAGATCCAGATTGTTGGGGGCAATATACTGATTCAATAAACCATGTAGAGAGGGCTGTAAAGCACTATAAAGCAATATATGTCTAAGTGCTATTGCTATTATTTATTTATTTTGCACCATAATTTAACATTAACGGTTCCTAAATAAATCATGAGAAATAAATCTAATGTTGATGACATGAGAGGTGACACACATCCCAAAAAAAGGAAAGGGAAGGGAAAAAACTCTCTAGTGCTTAAGTTACACAATTCAGCAGATTTCAACAAACCATAGACATGTATATATTGAACTCAATGGACTTGTGGTTTAAATAATGGGTAATTAAAGAATTCAGAGTTATGATTTCTTTAATTATCTGAGTTTTCCTTCTGCAACACAGAAATTCAGAGTTAAATGGTCTCAATACTTCTCAACGTTTAAAAAATATCATGAGTTGATTGTATAATATAATGAAGTACATTGATTATAGTTGAACCTTTATATTCAATAGGCCATCTTTTGTATTACTGAGGTAAGCATATGAGTTACCTCAAGGGAAAATTGGTAACCTGAATAAAATTATGTCCTTATGTTTTAAAATTGCCATGAATTCCTCAAGTAAGGAAAATGGGTAAATTTCTGTTTGAACTAAGTATGAGATGAAGAATTTCAGAAAAATGTCATGATTCTCAATTAAGGTTGCCAGTGATGTACATATAAAGTTACAGCATCTGATTTAAAATAGAGTCAGGTTGTAATCCCCACTTAGCCATAAAGCACTCTTGATTGTGATTGCCTTCTTTAATCATTATCAGCTTAGGTTAGAGTGGTAGCAGAGATTTGATATAATATCTTTTCTGTTGGATTCAATAAGCAAGGTTATAGATTGTTTAACGGTTGCTGTCTTCTTATATTGATCCAAAGATTTTACCCATACTTCTGTTAATGGATTCTTTTGAGAATTCAATAAGGGGGTGGATATGCTGTTTAACTTCCTTGGAGGAAAAAAAGAATAACAAGTAAGCATGTAGTAAGTAAATAAATATGCCATCAATCTTTATTTTAAACGTACACAGAGAGATGAAAAATCAGTTCAAAAGGACATACATTATCAATGGAGTCTGAAAAACTGGCAAACAAACACATTTCAGTTTGAATGTAAATGCTTTACAAAGTAGGATTTAGTGTATTTCCATATTTATACCTAGGATGTATTTCCAACTCTCATGTTCATTTTTACCTAGCAGAGTGGATTAGAGTCAGCCATAAAATATTTCTGTGATGATACATTTGGAGAGCAGTGTGCAATACATAACATTTGATGAGAAGGGAAGGATTTCCTGTTTGTAAGAAACTCAGATTGACTCATTTCAAAAGAAAATGGTTTGGTTTGAAGCACTTTTTTCTAGGATGTTTCGAGTAATCATATATAAAAAACAATATAATGTATATAGTACTTACATGATTGTGCCATATCTATGCATACTATCATTTTCATTACAACGTGTCTTAAGTTAATCGTGATCAATCTAATTCATGCTGATGTTAATAGAATTATTCTAAGCATGATTAAATCTACATTTAACCTATATTAGTTCTCTTTTCCCTGTGTATATCGATGTAATGAAGTAATTATCACAGAAAATTAGCAGTCATACAGAATAGAAAGTGGGGCAAGCTGAACTAATGAAAGAATATAGAAAGGGGAAAAGGAAATATGCACATCCTATGTCCTGTTAATAAAAGTATATATGCACCTATGCAAATTCATACAATTGCAAAATCGATTCCCAGGACAGCCCATTTGAGGCATAAAATTAATACAACAGTCGATTTGACAATTCATTTCAAAATAGCAATTTGACTGAATCAAATCTTTTAAATCAAATATGTGGAACAAACTTTGAACAGATTTGACAGATGCTTTAGGACTTCCATTTTCCCCTCCTCCATCAAAGCCCATCAAAGTTATCTCAGACTTTTTTGCATGTCAGTGATAATGGCATAAAAATGATGCATTAGTATGTTGTGTTTTCAGTTCAGCTTCGTGACTACTCTCACCTCTCTTGATGCTGAGAATGGAATAGGAATTTTTTTGTTGCTGCAGGCTATAGTAATGCAACCAGCTGCTTCAACACTGTTCTTCATTTTTTGATCTTACAAGTATTGGTAATGGAACAATAGCTACGACCATCTTTGTTCCCAGTTTTCTTTCTTATGCTAGTCTCAATAACAAGCTCTAGCCCAGCTGCTACACGAAACATAATCAGATGCATAACCAAAAAGGCTTATAAGAAGAGGGATAGTAATGATAAGTAAATGATTTATGTGTGGCAAAATAAGCTCCCTAGGAAATATCATAGTGTGCATTACAAAATGCAAGCCATATTTTTCCTTGTGATGAAGGTAATCCAGACCTAGTAGCATCTTGCTAATTGCTTTATGCTTCAAGAGTTCCTGGAATAGTACTAATGCCAGTCTGTATCCACTTTTTTCTATGAATACAAAATAGAAATAGAAAAAAATATTGAATAATACTCAAAGTTTGAATGGTTCCACTGGGAAATGAGGATATGTAAAAGAAACATGGAAAGCTCCAGTTTATTTTCTGTGCATTGCAATAATAAGAGAACAGCTGATGGACAAAACTCATGTTTCACTTTTTCTCTGTTCTTTTAAGGAAAGACAACCTGCAGCTTCTCTATTTCTTCTGCATACTTAAAAATAACCTGACCTCAGGGTAAGACCTGATAATTAAATAATTTAAAGGCAGTGTGAATGTAGGAGGATCAATTACTGTCCAACTGGTTATATTGACTAACTCTCTTGCTATAAACTTATGGCAAGGTTCTTGTTGCATATCTGATAAAAAATAAATGTGTTTTTAATATGTTGCCATCATTTATATGCTTTTAACATATGTTGGTAGAACATAGACATATAATTTTTGTGAAAACATATGGAAGTGGCTTGCCACTTCCTTCTAGGATGTTTCTTCAACTTTCCATCTATGTTATGCCATATGGATTTCCTGATTTCCATCCAACTATCTTCTGCTTACATTTAAGTCCAGTCTGGTTTGCAGGGGTTAAATTTCCATTTTAGGACATGGAACAAAGATAGATATAGTTTTGAAAAGTGGATTGACTGACAGATCTCATATGTGCTGACCACCTTAAAGGAAGAAAGGGATAGCACATCTGAAAAAACAACCAGAACTGGAAAGCCCTTCATGAATTGCCTCCCTTTGAATAGATTTGCCATAAAAATTCTGACAATTTTAGCCAACCAGAGAAAGAGAGAGAAGAAATGACACTATTTTGATTTTTCATTCCATTTTTAGCTGAAGCCATTTCAATGGAAGAACTGGACAGTCAGTTCTAAACTATTCTTTTTCTTTTGAGTGATTGCCTATCCCCAAAAGAAATTTCTTTTGGACCACCAGAAGTCAGATCTCTTTACTGGACTATAATTGAACACAATCAGAGGTGATATTCAGCAGGTTCTGACCAGTTCTGGACAACCGGTAGCGGAAATTTTGAGTAGTTCGGAGAACCGACAAATACCACCTCTGACTGGCCCCACCCCATCTATTCTCTGCCTGCCAAGTCCCAGATGATCGGCTGGGTCTTTTTTGGTTGCCCTGCACAGGAGAACGGAGCTGGAAAGCAGGTTAGTGGGGTGGGGAGGGAATGGGATTTTGTGGTAACCTTCCCCAGGAGTGGGGAGGGAATGAGGATTTTGCAATAATCTTCCCCCAGGAGTGGGGAGGGAATTGAGATTTTACAGTTCCTTCCCCTGCCATGTGATCCAAGTCCATACCCATAGTACAGTAGTAAAAAATTTTTTGAATCCCACCACTGAGCACAATGTGTCTCACCTGAATTGGACATACCAATACAGGGCCCCAGGAGGCAATTAGACATTCTGATACATTTCTTGACTTAATTCTTTCAATCTACTGCCTTATTAAATCTCAGAAAAACAGTTTTCTCTTAAGTAGCCCATGCTGAGTTGGATTTCATAGCCTGGAAAAACTAACCAGCTTTAGTTGATCAGGCCAGTTAAAATCAGAGAAAGAAATTATATCCTACTGATTTCTGAAATATGCAGTATGCCCAACTCCAGGAGAGCTGTACCTTGAGAAACTGAGATGAGTTCAATGTCAAACTGATACAGTCAAACAACATAGAGCAGAAACTCCCACAAGGTTTTTTTCACTTCCTCTCCATGAGGCTGTTTACCAGCAGTCCTCAAAATGTAGGACCAAAGCATTTCAGTTTTTCTTCAATTCTTTTTCCTTTTCCCATCTTCCTATTATCTGTGAATATTTTCTGGCCTCCCTGCCTGACTCATTTATTTGTTAAAAATATACTGTTTTGATCTCCCTTTCCTTTCCTTTCTCTCTTACATTAAGTTCCTGATTCCTCAAGAGTAAAATAGTTGGTTATCTGCCCTTTCTAATTTATCCAGGATTTTTAGAAAATACAATGGATCTGCTCTCTTTTAAAAATACTGGTCTGTACATGCTATTCCATCATGAGCTTGCAGAGACTGTTTATCTCTATTAGTTCAATATTGTTTAAATACTTTTCCATACATGCAGTTCTGTGATTGTTGCTTTCCATTTCCATTCCCCACCGACACATGAATAAGTGTCTCACTGTAATCCACCCATTTTCTCTGAAGCATATGTGGTTATCAATTTTGAAGTCCATATACATTCTAGCATATTTAAATAACCTTTATTTAAAGGATTGCACTTGCAGTCTGGTCCCTGCAAAAAAATATAATCCTCTGACAGCATGGCAATTTCAAAATCCACTGTGTTTCATGCATATTAGGTTCCTTTCTGTTACTGAAAGTAGGAAGTTGGCTTGCTGTTGCACTGTCTCCAATCTCCTGGTTTCTCCCCTCCCCAATCTGATTAAAATCTTTTAACTCTTTCTTCTTTTAAACTTTGCTGCTCTCTAGTGATCAAAAGAAATCTCCTTAATAATTTTAAGCTAAAGCCGTATACATTGAAATAAAATCTCAAACAGGGACCTGATCTTATTTCAGGACACTAATCTTTTAAGATGTTCCTGTCCTCTGGACATTCAATTTGAGTCTAAGGCAGTAGTGGTATTCTATCGGTTTGGCCCGATTCTGCAGAACTAGTAGCAGGAATGAGCACCAGGGACCAAACCATTTTTTTCCGCCGCTCTGCTGTTGGGCTCACCTGCCCGCCTGGGCTCCCATATTTACCTTTATCCTCTGAATTTGAAGCACAGCTGCTTTGCACGGCACAGCAGAGTGCTGCACATTAGCTGTTGAAGCGACCAGGAGAGTACAGGCTTGCAGAAGGAGAGTTGGAATACCTCTACGTCTGCACAAAGTGTGCATTTGGGGCGTGAGCGCATGCAAAGTATGTGCACACACAAAAAGCATGCCCACCAAGCCACACCCACCAAACAGGTGATAAAAATCTTTGAATCCCACCACTGGTCCAAGGTGGTTTAAGAAAAGCCTGGGCAAAATGAAACATTAGCAACAGTTTGCATGGACTGCTAGCTAACATATCCTCCCATTGGATGCTTCCTCTACTAGGACACGAGGCTGGTTCCAGGGTATTATAAATGCTTCCTTGAGAGAGGGGCTTTTACCCGCCGCCTTGAAGGAGGCGGTGGTGCGGCCCCTCCTCAAGAAACCGTCCCTGGACCCAGCATTATTATCAAATTATCGTCCTGTCTCCAACCTTCGCTTTGTTGCGAAGGTTGTAGAGAGTGTGGTGGCACGTCAGCTCCCGCAGCACCTGGACGAAGCGAGTTATCTTGACCCCCTCCAATCGGGTTTCAGGCCCGGGCACAGCACGGAGACGGCGCTGGTCGCGTTGGTGGATGATCTCTGGAGGGCTCGGGACAGAGGTTGCTCCTCTGTCCTGGTCCTGTTAGATCTCTCAGCGGCTTTTGATACTGTCGACCACAGTATCTTATTGCGGCGGTTGGTGGGGTTGGGGGTTGGAGGCACCGTGTTGCGGTGGTTCGCCTCCTTCCTCTCCAACCGTTCGCAATTTGTGTTGACAGGGGGGGCAGAGATCGACCCCGATGCCTCTGCTTTGTGGGGTGCCCCAGGGGTCGGTGCTCTCGCCCCTGCTGTTCAACATTTATGTGAAGCCGCTGGGTGAGATCATCCGTGGCTTTGGGGTGAGTTCCATCAGTACGCTGATGATACTCAGCTCTACATCTCCACCCCGGGCCACCCCAACGAAGCCGTCGAAGTGATGACCTGGTGCCTGGAGGTCGTGCGGAGTTGGATGGGTCGTGACAGGCTTCGTCTCAACCCGACCAAAACCGAGTGGATGTGGTTTCCTGCGCCCAGATACAGCCAGCTTGTTCCTTCGCTGGCCGTGGGGGGAGAGGTATTAACCCTGTGGAAAGGGCGCGCAATTTGGGTGTCCTCCTGGATGTGCGGCTGTCCATGGAAGAACATATTGCAGCCGTCGCCCGGGGGGCTTTTTATCAGATTTGTCTGATCTACCAGTTGCGGCCCTTTCTGGATCTGGGCGCACTTCGCACAGTCACTTCCGCCCTTGTTATCTCCCACTTGGATTACTGCAATGCTCTCTACATGGGGCTCCCCTTGAAGAGTCTCCGGAGGTTACAGTTGGTTCAGAATGCAGCCGCGCGTGTGATCGTGGGTGCCCCTCGGGGCACTCACGTAACACCACTTCTCCGCAGGCTGCACTGGCTCCCTGTGGCCTTCTGGATTCGATTCAAGGTAGTACTGATGGTATTTAAAGTGCTCCATGGCTCGGGACCTGGGTACTTACGGGACCAGCCTGCTGCCACCAACAACCTCCCGCCGCCCAGTACGCTCCCACAGGGTTGCCCTACTTGGGGTACCGCCGCCTGATCGCTGGCGGCTGGCGGCCCCGAGGGTGCGGGCTTTCTCTGTGGGAGCCCCCTCCCTGTGGAATGATCTCCCCCCGGAGATACGAGCCATGACAGACATCCTGACCTTCCGGCGCGCAATTAAGACTCTATTTTTTAAACAGGCCGGCCTGGCCCAGTAAGGGTTTGGGGGGTTTTAAATTTAATGAGGGTTTTAAATTTTTATCTATCCCGGATTTTAAATATTTAATTGTAGTTGGACGGGATGCAGCCAGATATATGTGTTTAATCTAGTTTTAAATCTATTTAACTTGTATCTATTTTATGTGTTGTTAGGCTGTACACCGCCCCGAGTCCCTTTTTGGGAGAGGGAGCAGTATAGAAATATGAAAAATAAATAAATAAATAAATAGTCTGCCCCTCCACCTTTCTCTACTCATAAAGCTGTTGCCATTAACATTATTTTCTGTGGAAGGGGCTACAGCACAGGTAGCCCTCAATTTACAGCCATTCATTTAGTGACTGTTCTAAGTTACAATGGAAGTGAAAAAAGTGACTTATAACCTTTAACACTTATGACTATTGCAGCATCTCTATGGTCATGTGATAATAATTCAGATGCTTGGCAACTAGTTAACATATATGATGGTTGCAGCAGTGATGGGATTGAATTTTTTTTACTACCGGTTCTGTGGGCATGGCTTGGTGGGCATTGCAGGGGAAGGATACTGTAAAAAGCACTTCCAGTCAGAAGTGCTATTTGTCGATTCTCCGAACTACTCAAAATTTCCTCTAGCGGTTCTCCAGAACTGGTCAGAACCTGCTGAATACCACCTCTGGGTTGCAATGTTATGTGATCATCTTTTGCGAAATTCTGACAAGCAAAGTCAATGGTGAAGCCAGTTTCATTTACAGACATGTTACCAACATAACAACTATAGAGATTCACTTAACTGTTGCAAGAAAAGTTGTAAAATGAGACAAGAACTCACTGAACTACAGGAATGTTGACCTCAATTGTGGTCATAAGTCATTTTTTTTCACTTGTACCTAGTAACTACAACAACCCATTTTTCCCACTATAGACTTAATTTATATTTCACTTATTGAGCTATGCTGAAATATCAGGATAGTTTTTATCCTTTTTATTACAATTTTTCTTTTCCTTATTATGTCATTCCCCTCTGGCTTTTGTTTTTTAAAAAGTAAGTCCAGAGGTTTACCATTTTATCAGTCACCTAAGGTAGAAAAATTTCACTTTCAGCTCTTTCACAGTGCAAATGAATCCTAGCATATCAGAGACAAAAGGTGGGTTAAAATTGTAGGTAGAAGTGGTATTAAACATAGTCAGTTGAGCATGAACTATTGATTAATGTAGCAAGTCAAAATACTAACAGCCAGCCTTTGACAGCAGTAGACAATCTTTAAAGTAAACTGACTGAAAATGAACAGAATCCTGTGGAGCAAATAAAATTCCATAAGCAACCTCTTGATCCTGTTGACAGGATCAGTTGATCCTGTCCATCTGATTGCTAAATACAGTTTACTTTTGTTTGTAGAGACACATGATGGACACTAAAGTCCTATACTCTCTTTATTCCCTTTTCTCCCTCGTAATAAATCTTCTATGATGCCCAAATCTTTAGAAACACAAATTAGGACCAGAGTTTTGTGAAGAACCTGTTCTGGACCAAATTTTGCCTGTACTTGATTTGAGGTTCCTTTATACCTAGAGTACAATCTTTAGGAAGCATTATTGGTACTAAAACAATTTTCTCTTGCAAAGCAAAATGTAGCTTCAGGGATGTGAATTTGATTTTCTTTCAACTTGCAACAATGAAGAAGGGATTAACTACCTTCTCCTGTAACATTACCCAAAACCAAACCAAAAATTTATTGCCAGTTACTTTGAAAAAGAGCAAGCAAAGACAAATGAAAAAATGCATTTAATGTAATGCATATTGTACATAGTTAAACAAAATATAAGTTGAGTTATTAATGTTGTTGGGACAGGTTGGACTACAGGAATGTTGAAGTAGGATTTACACTTCCCAAGGACAAGATATTGCCAAATCAAAAGACAAACAAGTGTCATTTCAATATTAATCAATACGTGTAATTTTGTTTTTATCAGCAGGAAATCTTGATGACACAAGACTTTTTCTCAGTTGTCTATCAGATAGTTATACAAGGAGGAAAAAGTATGCACAAGAGATGACTTCATACATACCATTTCCATTCCCTAACAACACCATCAGTATGTGAACCCTCCCTTGCGACTGTATCTATACCAACCGATCAGTGGTGGGATTAATTTTTTTTACCACTGGTTCTGTGGGTGTGACTTGATGGGCATGGCTTGGTGGGCATGGCAGGGAAGGATATTGCAAAATCCCATTCCCTCCCCACTCCACTCCACTAACCTGTTTCCAACTCCATTCTCCTATGCAGGGCAACAAAAGAAGACCCCGCCTATCAGCTGGGATTTGGGAGGCAGAGAATAGATGGGGGCAGGGCCAGTCAGAGGTGGCATTTGCCGGTTCTCCAAACTACTCAAAATTTCTGCTACCGGTTCTCCAGAACTGGTCAGAATCTGCTGAATACCACCTCTGCAACCGATGCCAATCAGGTATGATTAGCTTCTACTGCCATTATCCATCAGACAGAATGATTCTCCATGTTCACAGGCTATACATGTCAGACAAACATGCAACACCTAATGCATTTCTTTTGTTCACCTCTTACTATTTTTGAAATTTAAAGTTCTATTGGCAAATTGTCACAGTATTATGCCTCATATCAAGCCATCATGCTCCAGAATCGGTAGTGGTGTTTGTTAGTTGTCCTCTCACACTCTTTCACCCTTTTCTTATACTTCTGAAATAGGAAGGAAGACTAAAAATATTTCCATATCAATTTCTCCCCAGCCCAGAAACAGCCTTTCTTTCAGTGCTCTAAATCAAGTACAGATACAAATCCAATCAAGAAATGGAAAAGCTCCAGTGGCTTCTATTTGCTGCCTTATATCTTATCAGAAAGTACTTCCACTTCCAGAATCCTTAATACTTCCTAAGGTCCTTGATTTACACATTAGCTTTAGCAATGAAGTTACTTTGTTTCTTCTTTTGAAAGGAAATGATATGCAAATAAATAAATAATTTAATGAAGATTGCAGTCATTTATTTGCCTGCTGCATAATTATATTTTAATCTGATACTTATGTTTTGATATAAAAATGTAAATTCTTTAAAGTTGTTTTATGATTCAAACTTGATCCCAGCATTTAAGCTGTCACTCCAGCTTCTTTAATGCATCTCTTAGGAATGTGATATCATGAATTCTCAGACAGATTTGGAAGGTCAAAATAGATGGCTGCATTGCAGAGTTTTTCAATAGTCATCATGGCAAACCAGGAGAAGGACAAAACAATGATAGCATAAATTGGCATACTCACACCAACCTCACAATTTCAGACTTGAATCAGAATATCTCATTCAAATACTTAATTAACAGCATTTACATAAACCTGCTTGTTGTCATTTCCCTGTCTTAATAAATGGCCATGAGAATTTTTATATGAAGTCTGCTTTACCTATATAAAGCACTGGAAAATCCATAGAAAGCCAGCCATTGTTTTCTTACTGTCAATGAACACACAAAGAAAATCATTCAGTTTTGCTGTAAAAACAATATGAATTTAACAGAGAAAAATGTGATTCCAATACTAGTGAGAAATCTCCCCAAATATTATTTAACAGAACTGATTCCCAGCCAAATAGGAAGAGTGCCCTCTGCTGTTTTGCTCCCTTAGATTTTGCTCTTTAGGTGTCGCTATGAAATTGATAAGTTGCCTTTTACTTCACATAAGGCAATTATGTATCAATTTGCAATTCATACATATTTATAAATAAAAACAGGGTAACATTGGAATATGAACATTGTCACAGTTAAATTAAAAATATTAAATGTAGGGAATTGAAATGAAAGTGCAACAAAATCTAAACTTGCAGGGTTTTCTAGGATAGGCTCTAAAAAAAACCTTTAACTGAACAGGTATTTATTCATGGAATTAAGTTAATTAACATTCTTGCAATCAACCCTGACTGATTTAAATAAAATGAAAGGGAAATGACATCTTCAGGCAAGGTATTTTCATAACTAAACAATAACTTGCCTAGGCATAATTTAAGTTGTCATATTCAACTTCATTTGTTAAAAAGATAACAATTTGGCATGGATTACTTAGAAAAAGTTCTTCCTTCCCATGTTCCTATTTGTTTTTCCAACATTTGTTTGAAGCGTCAAAGTGCTTCTCAAATTCAGATAACTGAAGATAATGGCTGCCTGTATAGTAAATTCTAAAAACAATTGAAACAATCTGATCACTAGATTGAAACAGCTTAAAAAATTGTGGTCACCCCATTAAAATCTTTCAGCAGACCAAATACAACAGAAAATATGTGGAAAGGAAGAGGGGAAAAACATACTGTTTAAGGCTAAACAGATCTGAACTGCAAAAATATGGATGGTCAGTAAATGATATATAAGCGATATGGAAAACGTTAATTCTTTTCTAACATCTATTAATGTTAATTCTTTTCTGCCATCATCAGGATTCCTGCAGTTCAGACCTGATAACCCTAATATATACATATCAAAGGGTACCATATTGACATTGATACTGATTTATTGTTATTTTATTATACCTATAATAAGAACCGAAGGAACATTTTATTACATAGAATGGTGAATCATACTTTGATTAGATGTTAAATCTATTCTTGTACCTTGACATTATCTTTTTGGTTGAGCTTCCAACTAGCTCTCTGGTACTATTGATTAAATTACTTGTCTGGTTTGTATGGCCAGTCTTGTTGGATAAGGAGGGGAAGAATCAATCTGACTTATTTGTGTCCATTCCTGAAGTTTCCAAATACTTCATCATAGAAGATCCTCTTGGCAGTATTCAAGAATTGCATCAATTCACTTAGTAGGATACACTGAGTATTGAGAAGAAAAAGTATGCATACATAGCATTAACATATAATGCAATAGTATCATTGTTATTTACAAAATCTATAGATAGTCAAAAGCACCAAAGTCAGTGAAAACTCTCGGATACTCCCTAAGGTTCTAGGGCAGATAAAGACATTGTTCTATTATATGCATTATTCCAGGTTTACAACAACAATAAATAAATAAAAATAGGGAAAAAGGAAAAGAGAAATAAAACAAAAAACAAAAAATGTAATTTTGATTCATTTCCTTGCCTGAAATAATACAGGTATTCAATTTTCTTTCCTGAAGGAAAAAATGAGGGTTGACTATCTGAATCGTTGTAGTCAACAATGGTTGTGGGATGCATTTGCAGTAATCCTAAATGAAAATGGCAAAGGTTTGGAACAACAAAGACCCAAATTTCACCTGCTGGGAAAGGATGAGTTATCAATACAAAGAAATGAGCTTGTTTAGTAAAAGTGATAGTGGAAACAATTCTGTGCAAGAAAGATAGTCAAAAGAGTAACCCGATAGATGAAAGTAACAATCAGAAGCAAGATATTAAGATATTATTCTCTGCTGCTAGAATTTAAGCTTTGAAGGCCCTGCAGATGAGGGTTTGGACTGGGGTCTTCAAACTTGACAGTTTTAAGACTTGTGGACTTCAACTCCCAGAATTCCTCCTCCAGTCATGTTAGCTCAGGAATTCTGGGAGTTAAAGTCCACAAGTCTTAAACTTGCCAAGTTTGAAGACCCTTGGTTTAGAAGAAGAAAAAGAGACACTGTAAAACAGTCTATGAGATCCTTAAAGGACAAACAGATTGTAACTGTTGAGAAGTGAAAAGTGCCACAGTTCAGTACTATGGTAAATCAATTCCTACTACAAGGAACCACTGAGTCAGCAGCAGACAATTTCTTGCATGACTGTATGGAGGGACTTTATATGTGTATTCAAATGTCAAAGGTCAAAGAGACAGCCATTCAATTGATACCTGATGAAAATGGCAAATGTGGCTGATGTATCAAGATGTGTACGTTGATGAAAATGTGATTTAATGAAAGCTTAGAAAGAACATTGGTTCATAAAGTTCATAACATTCATTGTTTACATGCTAATGCTCAGAGCATTGACAAATAAACAAAATTAGCTTGAACACAGAAAGAAAAATATAACTAACTAAGTATAAATGAGACCTGTTATAACTATTCCTATGACTAAAATAGAATGTGTTCCAAAGGAAGTGAAGCAGTTGACATACCAAATGAGTGAACTTAATAATACATCTATGTATTATTAAAGTGAGTTGAGGACCAATTAAAAGAAATAAAGTGGCTGGCCTCTCCTTCAATGTAACCAGCTAATGAAAAGAGTGATGTTTTAATGGATGCTTTTGAAGGTTAGATGCTTTTGGGACTTCTAAGTTTAACTCTTTTTGCAATGACTCTGTGGTTTTTTCTCCCTCTTTTTCCTTCTTGTCTGATCATCTCATTCCCTCTCCTCTCCGTTCCTCTTTCCTTTGCTCTTCTCTTCCTCTTCCCTCTACCGTCCCCTTTTTCTTCGCATTCCCCTTTGCCCTCCTTCCTATCCCTCTCCTTACCTCTTATCACTTACTCTATTTTCATTCTATTTTTAGTTCTTTTTTGCTATTTATTGAGGAAAGAAGAAAATCTCTCATGTCCGTGAGTGCATGCATGCATGTGTATGTGTGTTTCTGTGTGGGAAAGTTACTTGTATACGTGAGAGACAATGGTTAGTCTATGACAATGGGAGTTACATAAAGCTTCCATCTAAAAGGGTAAGTGGATTGAGAGTGGACCCTATTATCACCAATGTCCCTTAAACTGGAATGCATGCCAACTGTAGAAACGTCATTATACCAATGATGCAAATCATGTCATTTGCATCATTCTGTACCATTTATCCTATTATGTAAACCAAGGCAAATGCAGCAGAATTTCTTATACTGCATATAAACATCTGCCAAATTGAAGTTTAACTTGTAATTCTATGTGCAAAGTTGGAATTAGTTTTCATTAAATTCACAGAGACTTTCATTCCAGCTTATTTTAACTCTAGCTAAATAAATAATGCTATTATGTCAATGGGCAAAGCATTTCATAATTTTGAATGAGCATAATTTGCATCTCACATAGTACCATGTGACTTTCTCAAGGCTTTATGGTGAATGTATAATTCGGCTCATGTTTGAATCCAAGCTTTACAAGTATCTATCACAGCTTCATATTTCTCACTAAGGGATTTGTTTTTCCCAATAATGCTGGAATAGATTGGCATTTTCAAATCAAGAATTTCTTCACATCTGAAGTGATTGAAGATACTTGAGGTTTTCTACCCCTGTGAAGGATTAAGCTTTAATTTGAAGACAATGAAATTGTGTGAAGAGTGCAAGCTAAGAACAGCAATTGTTCTGCGGCTTAAACAGTAAAATATTAAAGTTTAATTTGTCTGACCAGCCCATTGTGGAAGTATTTAATTACCAATACTTTTAATTTATCTAAAGTACTAACCTCTTGGAAGCCAAGAAGATCAGCCCATTGTGACAGCATTGCCGTTACAAGTGATTGAGAAAAAGGAATGACTCGAGGATGTGTTATACTTCTATTAATGTAAGTGACCTTGTGTTGTTTAAAGGAAGAGATATTTTAATTATTGGCCTGATATCTCTACTGGCTGGTGTTTTCACTACCTGAGAATGATTAACTAGGAGAAGAGTTACACTACTCTATTTCAGTGATAACAAAGATAATAGGATGATATGTGTATGGGGAGGGGAGAGTTAATGGTCTATCACACAGTCATTTTCTTCTCCAATATATTGAAGAATATCTTTGATATGTATCTGCTAAACATACAGATATAGGGAGGTAAAAATGTGTGCATCTCTGGCATTATTGTGAAATAGTTAAGTGGCTTCTTACATGTTTTAAGGAGCACAGTTACAGTATACATGACATCTAGTTAATATTTGATCTGGAACAGACCCAAACACATGCTTTTGGATATAGATGTTCCAAGATTGGAGAAATAGAACGCCATTGACAGAGCACATCAATGGTGATAGCTAAAGAAAGATGAAGCTCTGGAAAGGTGCAAGGAGGGAGAAGCAAGTGAGCCAGTTGAGTACTTTGCTCTTGGATTCATTAAGGCAGCCATGCAGATGAAGACAGGAGACAGGACCAACAATCTTGCTGTATTCAACCTGTTAGACTCCTCTATAATATCCAATAATTACAATAAGCCAGTGTTCAGATTTACTGATCGATGGCCTAAGTGTTGGCTGAATTCCAAGCCATAATGTATTTAGTCTATGTCTAGGTGAAAATACATTTTCCATATCATACAAACCTCTGGACTATATTGAATAGTAATACAATTGTGTAATGGTTTTCTTTAAGTTTTATGAGCACTTTTTAAAATTCAGAAATTTATTAGTTTTTGTAAGTAGTAATACTATCTAATCTGATTCAATTAAAAAAAGAACCCATCTACTTTCAGTCCGTATAATTTAGAGAAAGAATGTGGGGAAGGGCTTTTAGAGTGGCTTATTGACATAGTTTAAATTCAATTGTATACTTCTTTTAGCAGAAACAACTTAATTATATAGCTAACAGGATTCTTCCCATTCCTCTAAAAAATTTTCTTCCATCATGTTAAAAATGATGATTATTTTGGAATTGTTCTTGGCTCTTTGTCTTTGAGACTGTTTTGCATGTTCCAAATATGCTTAATAATATATATATATATTAACCAACCTGCAATACCAGTACTAATACTTTGAACTGAATAATTGTATTCTGCTTCAATTTAAACTTATAAACTATGTTCATTTTTCTGATTTTTCATTTCCTATCTTGTTTGTTCTTTTTGTACAATATAGCCTTGAAAGCTTCCTTTCTTGTAGTAATATATAGTCATTTTGACAGCTGAAGCAAAATAGTTTTAAAACTACAGGAATTCTTGTTTCTGTACAAGTCAGGCAGAAGTGGTGCTTATGCTTGTTCCAATTATTCTGATTGCTAAAAAGAGTGATACTGGAACAAATGTCACTACAACAGTTCATTTAGTGACCATTCAAAGTTACAACTGCACTGAAAAAAGTGATTTATGACCATTTTCATACTTACGACCACTGCAGCATTCCCATGTGTTTTAATCACATTTATGTGATTAAAACCCAGACACTTGGCAACTGATCCCTATCTGTGACTCTTGCAAGGTCCCAGAGTCATGTGATCAGATTTTGCAATCTTCTGTCAAGCAAGGTCAATGGGGATGCCAGATTCACTTTACAACTAACTTAACAACTGAAGTGATTCACTTGACAACTGTGGCAAGGAAGGTTATAAAATGGGACAAAACTCATTTAACAATACCTCACTTAGCAACAGAAGTTTTGGGCTCAGTTGTGGTTGTAAATCAAAGACTACCTGTATTAACAAAGCAATGAGGCACTAAATATGGCTTGAATCCAAAGGAAGAAGTGTGTAAACATCTCAGAGAGACACCTCCATAATTCACAGAACGATAAGAAATGGAGGTAGTAAAGCATAATCAGACTTGCAAGATTCTGCTTTCTTCCTTCTGCAGTTTGGCAAGCAATTTCCTCTGGATAAAAGTAATGGAAAGAGAAAAGCAGTTGCCACAGCCATAAATTCATTTAATTCTTTGAAGTTATTTTCCCAAAGTAAAGAATGCTGTAAATATGCAAATAGCGCAGTACCGTAGAACAGTGGCAAATGGAGAGCTTCAAGTATTTTCAACAAATGCCTACAGAAAAAATATATTTAGTCTTATCATCAGAACTGTTGTTAACATTAGAGGGCAGCAAATACACATGCGATCCTTTTGGAAGCCTTATTAGAAAAAAAAAATCTTTTCACTTATTGCAGGAAAATGAAAGTCACAAACTCCAATCAAAATGCTTTTCAAAGTTATCTTTTTAATGCTGCAAATTGAAAATTGAAATGCATAAAATATTGGCTGCTTAAAATTCATAAAATAGTGATTCTGTCAATGCAATTATAATCAGGTTTGTGAAAATAAAAACTAGTATGCATTGCCCCTCTTTCTTTCAAGAGTTTTCTCCAGCTTAACTGAATACTTTGGCTAGTCCTATTCATTTTTATATACCTTGTCTAGTACCACTAGTAAATATCTATTACCTTATTTCTTATAGGTAATTTCCACACTATTTCTTAAAAAGATAAGATGAGAAGAGAAGGGACCAGAGGATAGCTAATTAAATACTGCTACAGTGATTAAAAAAAAAAAAGAGGATTATCAAATGTCCAGTTGTCCATGTGAATGACTGCTGAGAATGATTGGGCCCTGTGCAGAAAAATATAGTGCTCTTTCCCTCCGTCCCTCCCCCTTTTTCCTTCCCCCCGCTCTCTTCCCTCCATCCTTCCCTCCCTCCCCCTCTATCTTTGAACATTGGGCTTCCCAAGTCTTGGAAATAAATAACACCATTTTGGCTGCATAATCAATCAATTACCCTTAACACTGGAATCAGAGACAATCATGCAAAAAAGATTGGTTTCATTTAATTACAGATGTCGTCAATTTTACTACTGTATTTTATTGACCAACTAGCTTAGTGATCTATTGAGCAATTTTATGTGTAGCTTCTAAGCATATCAAGGCTTCTGGATTGCTCCTGGATAGCTTGAAATAGGCTGAAGATGTTCTGCTTTATTTTTTCATTTATTTTTTCCTTATATATTTTAAATCCTGAAGTGTTGAAATTAGCACCAGGCAATATTAAATACTGGTTTTATCTAAGGTGATAAAACTGAGTAACAGGAGTAAAATTGAGTAAAAACAGGACAAAATTATATGGAAATCAGAAGAGGATTTATGTGTTAGCTTTGTCTCTAAAATGTTTTTAAAAATATCCTCTGATTTTCTAATACAGGCAATTTGCATAGGGTATATAATATTGCAGGAAAGAATAATTAATTCCTACATGCTGATGCAAATAAAATTGCTGTTGGGAACCTAGTCATTGTGCAGATGTTCCTATATGCCATTTGGAGGTGCTGGAAGTCCTTGTTTTGTTTCTCCTTTTAAAATTGTTCAGCTAGCTAGCACTGTTGCTTTGCATTAATTTCAGATAACTTAATACCAACTTGAGCAATAGCATATATGTATTTATTTATGTATGTGTGTGTTACAATACATTACATCACATTACATTATTTCTAGACATGTGCTAGTTCTGACATATGACCAAAACTGCCTTCTAGATTCCAATATTTTGTTAAGCTATAATGAGGTTGATTTTTGTTGTGTTTTGTGAAACCAGTTGTTATGGTTTGAAGTTTATTGTTTATGGCTTAGATTACTATGAAAAGTTTGTGGTTTTATATAAAGAAACTATGGTTAAGTAATCAATAACCTTATGTGATATACAAACTTAAAATAAAAATAAAATATTTAAAAACTCTTACCCATAATGCTAATAAAGTATTTAAATACACCAAAATTGCAAAATCGAAGAAAGAGAGGTTATTTGCTTTAAAAGAAGTATTTGTAAATCAAAGGAAATTGAACTTCTAACTTTACAGGTATCTGTGAAGTGATATTTTCAGGTATATCTATTAGAATCTGAGGCAATTTATATGGTTAAGAAATAAAATTTGATACTTCACTGACAAACTGAAAGCAAATTACTCACTAGGCACAAATAGTTACCCAACCAAGAATTTTTGAAGAATTCAGCTATGAAACTATTAATTATATAATAAAATTATTTTATTTTTATAATAAAATTTGCATAGGAGATTAGAAAGAAGCTGGTGTAATCCCATTTTATTTAAAAAAAGAGAGAGCCAATAAATTATCATTTAAATATTTTAATGATTTTTATAGATACAAAAACTGATATTTTGTAAACTGGTACAAAACATCATCAACGATAAATAGAGAGAAATTAGATCAAAACAATAATAAACTGATCAAACATTGTAGATGCAATAAGATTAAGTCCTTGCCTATACCTCCTGAACAGCAGTTATCAGTCATGATAGAGACATAAGCAGTTTCTGGACTTCCATATTTTCCTTAGGTGTAACTTCCATAATTCTCTACTATTTGCCAAAATGAATAAGGACCTGGGATTCAGCAACATGAATTCAGCAATTGTTGAAATGCAAACAGACTGCCTATTCTTAGTTTAAAAGGCAACATCTTTGTAAGGAAAGTTTAAATAACAGAAAGCAAAGAGTAAGAATAAACACAAAATATATTTGCCAATTTGAACATTGAGACTCTGGCTGGTGTACAATGGGCATGGAACTTAAAATAATTTATTTTTTTAAAAATCCAAAATCTAAAGCATTAATAGGTGACCTGGAATTCAGTCATACAATTCTCTAGTTGGAGACTCTATTTATCTTGGCCTTAAAACCTTAGGACAAAGCCAAAATTTTGCTGTTTTTTTCATATCATGGGGGATGGGAACAGAGAACATTCCAATGGGCATAAATCACAATAGAGAAGTTACAGAAAGCAAAGAATAAGTCCTTGGTGGACCATGTGTGGATGTCCTTAGGGAAAGAGAAGTTGCCCAGGAAACAATCAGGCAAGAGAGGCAGATGTCTCCAGCAGTTTAACTGGGGGGGAGGGGGGGAAGGGAGAGGATTTAGGAATGATCCGTCCTAATGAATCAAGCAGTTAAAAATAGTGGGAAGGTTGTGCTTTGAGACTTGCATTCTGTTTGTGTACTCTTACAATAAAGTAGAATTGGTTCATCTGCTTGTGTGACTTGCCCAGTTTACTCAGGACTGACAGATGGCAAGTGTTGTACATTATTGGAGAATGAGGGATGAATAGCTATTGTTTGGGAAATATAATACTACAGATAATCTGGTCCTGGGATATCAGGGTTTCATGGGTGTTAACAGTACCCTTAATTGCATCGAGAAACTGAAAAAACTCAATGAAGTTCATGATATAATGGTGTTGCCATGAGGTGGCCATACATGTACAGCTGCATTCTGGACCAATTGTGCCTTCCAGTTGATCTTCAAAGGTAAATCATGTAGAGTGTGTTGCAGGAGGCCTGTCAGGTGGTGACTAAGAGATAAGAGTATGATTGAGCTTCACAATCTGCTAATACAAGGGTCTCCAGCCTTTCCAGCTTTGTGGACCAGTGGGGGGGGGAGGGGATTGTTCTATGCAAGCAGCAGAAGCACACGCTTATGCGTGCAGCTCTATTTATACAAGTGGCACAGGTTTTGCCTGCTGTTTGTACAAATGGAGCTGCATGTGCTTTCTGCTGCTTGAATGGCCCAGTTCTGAATAGGCTATAGCCCTGTATTGGGATGTATCCCAGGGATTGGGGACCCCTGCACTAATGGGCACAGCTGGTGGACAAGAAAAAATATAAAAAGACGCTCCTAACCTCAGCTGCCATTTATTCTTTAAGCAGGAGCTGTGAGTCCAGGAGGACTCCCAGACTGACTACTAGGTCTGAGCAGGAGAATTGGGGTTATGGAGAGTACAACTGCATTCGGAACTAAAGTTGGAAATGTTCTGTCCTGGGGATCCAAAGCCCAAAGCTATTTGGTTTATATTTCACCTTACCCACAATTAAACATTTTCGCTAGTAGCACAGGTAGTTCTCGAGTTATGACTATTTGTTTAGCGGTCATTCAAAATTATGACAGCACTGAACTAAGGGGATTTATGACCACACTCAAGGTTGCAGCCATCAGTCCCATGACTGCAATTTGGTGCTTTGCAACTGGTTAGCAGTTACAAGGGCTGCAGCATCTTGTGGTCACATGATTGCCATCTGTGACTTTTCCTAGGCGCAAAGTCAATGGGGAAGCCAGCAGGAGGATGTAAATTGCTCCTGCAAATCATTCCTGCTTTTACCATTTTTTTTCCTCCCAAGGAGCGTCCAGACAGCATAGAAATATCATACTCTATAATGACACTAGTCTGCATTTAGCAATGTGCACCTGCATTCCATAATACCCATGCATAGCACCTCTCCATCCATCTGCACTCTGTAGTGTCTGCTGGGGCAGCTATTCACCCAACCTTACTTCATAGGCCTGCCAGCCTACTTGCCAAGGATACAGTTTCAATGCCTTTTCCCACATTGAGGTCACATGAGTTCCTTTTAAACAGTCCGCATGTTTTTTGTTTAACAAGGGCAACAGGGACTTCTGAGAATGGCCATTCCTAAGTGATGTGATCATGTGTTGTCACATTTTATGACTGCATTTTTTTTTATTATGGAAATTCTAGTCCCAATTGCTATCATAACCTAAGGACTATCTACAAATGCATTAATACAAATATTAATGTAATATATTAATATTAATATAAAAACTTCTTTCCAATATAGTGAAATAGTTATTGTTCCTGTAAGGCTCATGTCCTAACTGATGACAGATGAAGGATGTAGTCCAAAGCATGTGGTAGGCATCAAACTGGAGAATATCATTCTGTATATTCTCAAATAATTAGAAGAGACATTACACCCAGGCAAGAAAAAATGTTATTATTAAATAGAATACACCCCAAGCTAATTAAATTTCAATAGGAATGTGATTTTCCCATGAATGCTACATTGGTTTGAAAATACTCCCAAAGGAAAGCATCTTCACACACTGCCCTTAGAGAACATACACAATTATAACTCTGAAATAAGTTTTCTGAACTTACACCAAGGAAGCGTAATCCTAAAATAACCTTAACCCTGGTGCTAATACCAATTCTAACCCCAACATAAACCTTAGACTGACACTAACAAAAAACCTAACCCTAACTCTAATTTAATTTTTGTTGCCAATGGAATTTTAACATGAACTTTATTGTGCTCAATCAAAATGTATATACTATTTCACAATTCTTTACAGTCCTGTGCTGTAAAGCAGCAGCCCCCAACCTTTTGGGCACCAGAAACAGTTCTGTGTGTGGAGAGAGGTTTTTCCATGGACCAGCAGGTGTGTGGTTTTGCATGCTGCCTACATCCTATGAATTGCGTGGCCTAGTTTCTGGCATGCTGTGGCCTGTTGCCAGTCCAGGGAATAGGGATTGGGGGCCCCTGCTGTAAAGCCAAACAAAAAACTAACCTTTATGTCAGTTTCCAGCCCTGATGTCAAGGAAGCCTAACTCTAACTTTATCACATACATTTCATTTATTAATTCATACTTTTTCTCACTTATTCCTCTTACATTTCAAGTCACAATTTTCTATATGCTGTGGTTATTGTTAGATGGTCTACTGATATCACTCATCGTGGAATTGGACAATTTAAAGTTTCACATCATGTTTTCAGGAAAATAGCAATAGCATTTAGACTTATATACCACAGTGCTTTACAGCACTCTCTAAGCAGTTTACAGAGTCAGTTTGGGTCCACATTTTACCAGCGTCGGAAGAATGGAAAGCTCAAATTTGAGCTGGTGAGAATTGAACTGCCAAACTGAAATGATAAATTAGGTTTTATACATTTCGACTAAGAAATTAACTCATCGACCTTTTCACTACAGAGAACTATATGCAATTCATTACTTAAAATATATTTTTTAAAAATCATGTTTTAAAAAAAATCTGAATTATCTACTATCTATAAAAATCACCTTCCAAGAGTCTAAGAATCTAGTGCTCTATATACTGCATGTATATCTCAAAGAGAGAGAGATGGCTTGGTCATGTAGATAGAATGAATGGAAGTTTTAAAAGGAAGTTCATTATTGGTTCTGACAATAGGGAGAAATATTGGATGAAGTCCTGAAATACCCCTGAAATAACAGTTCTTCCTACTACAGATGGAGAAGAAACAGGTGCTCTAATCTTTCTCTTGTACTCATTTACATAGAAATAAGTCTCATTACATTTAGTCAAGGAGATCTCTAAGGGGACATAGAGAGATTTCCTGCTATGGAGAACGAGCTGCATCGTTTTAATTGCATGAAGTGGGATGATAATCCTGAACAAGAATAAGAAAATAGCAATCATAAAACCTATCTGCAAACGAGACAAGATTTAGCATGTATAGAAAAATGTTGCCAGGCCAATCTGAGTATGGGTTTCCTAAAAGAAAATAAAAGGGGACCTTGAGAATTGAGATATTTTTTAATGATCATTACAAAATTGATGTTTCAAGTAGAAAAAAGTAAATTGTCATCTAAAACCTTATGGTATTTATCTCTTTTTTTGCCTAGTACAATTTTTATTTAATTTACATTAAAATACAAACTCCAAAAAGGGAAAAAAACAATACAAAAACAAAGCAAAACTAAACAAGACATAGAAATAAAATGTGTATAAAGAAAAAATAGATTGTCCCCTAGTTCAGAGGTCGTCAACCTTTTGGACCTCAGGGACCACCAAACTCATACTTTTAAGACCCAAGGACCACTAATATGATTTTTTAAAAAGCTAATATATTTAATATAAAAAATTATATTAAATATAAATTTAATATTTATGCACACACACACATACACACATAAACACACACACACTTATTTAACTATAACAAAAACGTAAATGCTTAATGATAACAAAGTGGGACCTCCTTTCAGATCCCAGGTGGAGAATTGAGAGAGCTCAGATCTGCAGCCTCACCTGGAGGCAAGCAAGGAAAGATGTCCCTGGGGCACTTTAGTGCTGCTGCCAAACCCAGCCACAACAGTGATTATTTGGGGGAGGGGTGGGGAGAGTGAGAGAGAGAAAGAGAAAGAGAGAGTATCTCTCACATTACCAGAAAAGTGGGGAAAGGAGGTGAAACAAAGCTCACTCTTTCACTGAGACCTACAAAATGCCAACCTACCACATTCTAGGAGTTCTTCGAAATCACCAAACGCTTTCGCAGTTCTCACCTCTCCCAGCTCTTCAAGGCTTTGATGTCCTGGCTCTTCAAAGGACATTGAAGCCTTGGAGATACAGGCAAAGCCACCACAGCGGTAGCGCCCGAGTTGCCTTAGCATGCTTGGTTAGTTCAGAATTGCCCTATCCAGAAAAGGAGGTGCTGGAGGAGGAGGAGGCAGTAGTGGAGAATTTACACAATGTTTACAATGCTCAATAGTGTTCAGCATTCATTGACACTGATTGCAACACAGTGTATTAGCATAATTCTCAAATAATTGTTTTTAAAAAACCCTTTTTATTTCCTTTTTTACAATGTTGGATTTGTCATCCCATGAAGAAAATGGGATTTAAAATATAGAAAGAAGAGAAGGTAACTGTCTTTAAATTGCCAGTTGATAGCATGCCCCTCCATTTTCTTTATTTGGGTTTAAACAAACCAAACCAAAACACTTCTTTATTGTTAATTCAGGCAATGACTGTTGAGCTTGAATCCAACAGGGCAATACTCGTATCAATAAGTTGATGGTGTTTTTAAACCTATGAGTGATTTGAAAAATAGGAGCCAGCATTTATTTCTGCTTAGCAATTGAAAATCAGATGGGCTATCATCAGAAACAAAATGCATAGAGTAGGGCAGACAGCCAAAGTAAAAAGCTAGCAAGAAAGCTGAAAGGAGTGATTGGTACACCTGCATTTTACTCAGCTTTTGTTAGGAACATGAATATACTGCAGCTGGCCTTTCCCTATTGCTAAAGATAGAGAATAGGGAAATTGTTCATTGTATTTTAAGATGCCAATTAAGAGAAATAACCTGAATAACATGCATACACACAGACTCTTTAAGAGGCAAGTTTGATTTTTGTCTTCCTAGCTGCAGTTGAAAATTCTTCATGAAGTTCTAGGGGTTAGCATGGGATTAGGAATTAGGGATATTTCTTGAAAGACTTTGCAACAGAAAGGGGAACAAAATTAAGAAAAGGTATTTTCTGATCATTTGGATTGGTATTGCAGCAGCATTTAAGCATTTCTGCTTCTGCTGCCATGTTTTTACATCATACTGTCTCTTGTCACACACATACAACAGATAGATGCATATATAACATATCTATATCTATATTTAATCTATATCTGTCTGTCTATAGATTAGATATAGATATATAGACCCACACTAAACTTTTATAATGTCATATTTTTGGACTGTATTAGAATTATATTAAATTATAGTGAATTGATCTTGGAACATAACAAAGAATAATGTGGATGAGAATGATGCTTCCTAGCTAGAGCACACATAAGATAACTATGCTAAACCAATCACAAACCAGGGCTTAACAAAACAATCTTTTTTTAAAAAATGCTTGGTGGTACTTGTTATAGACAATTGGATCTAATTGAAAACAGGTTTGTAGACTAACAATTATTCATCCTTGACTCCTAAAAAGTAACATTTGTGAAGGCATGTTTAAATGCAATCTACTGATGAGTCATCTATATTATCTTTTCCTTTTCTTTGTGTGATGGAAGGGAGAGATAAATAAATTGGACACTTTTAAGTTACTCTTATAGATCCTTTGTTGGAAAGCCCATTTCCTTTATCAAGAACTGTAAATATTCTTCATGAAACTGAGCCTAGGGCAAAGAATAAGTCAGTGGAGACAGAAAATGAATGCACAAAATTCAGTTCAGAAATCAGACAAGTAGTTTCTGAGAAACAAGTGGGAAATAAAAGGATAATATTTTGAGTTTGAGAGTAATGAGAAATCCAGCAATAAAGATATAATGTTGTTGGAACATGGAAGTCACATTTGTACTTTGAATTATTCCTTTATTGCCATGGACTTGTGAATGGTTCAGAATATTTTTATTAGTATGTTGTAGCTAGAAAGCACCATCTTCATCCTCATAATTTATTATGTTGCAAGATCAATACAATATAATACAATTCAAGTACAGTCCAAAATATAATGGCATGGTAAGAGTTTAATATACATTGTACTTCTATTAACAAGTATGGATATGATGTAGCCTTATGGCTAAAGCATGAAACTTAGCAATTAAAAAGCCATTTCAGGATACCTGTCATTTAAAGAATTTTCTAGATAACATTGATTAGGGCAGACAGGCAATCTTTCCATTAGAGGGTGAATTAGTTGAGAGTGCAATTCCTCATAGAATTTACACCTTTAGAAACATGTTTTAGAATTTCAAGTTCACTGGAGGCAAAAGAGCATTCATTCCCTAATAGCTGCCATCCACAATTGGAGAAAAGAGGGCATTAAAATGTGCTTTGGCAATAGCCCATCAGTGATGGGTGTAAAATAATTTAAATAAATAATGTATAGGTTTCCTTGAGTTCTCGGAGAGAGGATAGAATTTGTTGCTATGTTATGTTGAAGTTCATGTCTTCTAGGCTTTGTTTAATAAGCTCCATGGCTTTATTGGAACTATTATTTAGAAGAGAGTCAAGCCATGTTCAGGTGAAACAGTTTGTTGTTTATTGCTATATACCCATGATGGTGAACTTATGCATGCATGCCAGAAGTGGCACGCAGAGCCACTTCTGCCAGCATGTGAGAGGTTGCCCAGAAGAGCCCTACTGCGTATATGTGCACGTGGCGCCCACCTAACAGCTGATTGTCGGGTACCTCATGTGTGTGCACGGGGTGTGGGTGTGTGCAGGAGATGCATGACACATGCAGAGAGTCACACACATGTGCAGGGGGCATGGGCCCCTCCATGCGCATTGCCTTCTGGGTGTTGGTGCGCATGCAATTTTTGGCATGGGAGCCCAAAAAGGTCAGCCACCACTGCTATATCCCATCTAGATCTAAAGTTACTGCATACTAAGAGAGACAGAAGCCAGATGAGAGACTGAAATATGTGATTAGTTGCCAAAATCTTTTTTTTTTAATGCTAACCAGCTCAGGCTGTATTTTCAGTATAGCATTGGAAGCACTTCTAGGTGGAGAGAATATGATTCTCAGAAAGTAGGATTGCATTCTTTCATATGGTTAGAATTTTATGCTGAGATTCATTACATATAGAGAAGCTGCGCTGCTGATTTTGCAACTAATAAGGTAACAGCTTCAGGTATACTCATAACACCGACCCTAGGCCTATCAAAATTTAGACAGGCCAACCTATTTTGAACTGTAGTAGTGTAGTAGTTAGAATGCTGTTGTGATGACCCAGGGTATGGCACAAAAGCAACACAGCCAGAGAACAGGTCCCCTTTATTGCTCCAACTTTTCCACCAAAAGTCCCCATGTTTACTACAAGTCCTGGAGCAAAGCTCTCACATGCACCTTCAGCAGCCTCTGGCTGCAAGCAGTCCAGTAAGCAAGGTTAGCCAAACAATAACCAGAACAAGAAGTTCAGTGAAGCAGGCAAACTGGGCAAGCCCCACAAGGCAGAGTACAATAATCTCCAGGAGTCAGCAAGTGCACACAAGGTTCCACAGATTCAATACCTGTTCCTGACAAATACCCCTCCCACCAGCACCTCCTTATATCTCAGTCCCCAGTGGTGCCTTGTGAAGGGGGGGCACTTTCCTCCCTTGTAGCTGGCTCAGTCTGGTTGTTCTTGCCTTCTTTCATCTCTTCGTGCTCTAGGATCAGGAGGGGATGGTCCTTGCTCTTTGCCTGAGCTCTGTCCCTCCTGCTCCTCCCTATCTGCAAGCCTTTCTAATCCTGAAAAGCCTTGCCTCGACTGACTCTGTCTTTCCCCAGTTTTCTCCAAGGCCAACCGAGCCGCCCTCTCGATCTCTGACAGCTCTTGATCCAGCTCATCTTCCCCCGCTGTTTCAGACTCTGACTGGGGCATGACACCAGTACTGCAGGTCTAACTCACTGCTCATTCCAGGAGTTCAATTCTGAGCTGCTGAGGTTGACCCAGCCTTCCATCCTTTTGAGGTCAGTAAAATGAGGACCTAGACTTTTGGGGGCAATATGCTGACTCTGCAAACAACTTAGAGAGTGCTCTAAGAGCTCTATGAAGTGGTATATAAGTCTAAGTGCTATTTCTATTTCTCTGAGATTAGTTGCAATGTTTCTATGCCGGGCTGTCCAAAGATTTGACTTTGTGCTGCTTTCAAGAAGTTTGAAAAAAAACAACACCAGCAATATTTAAAGCAACTAACCTGTTTCATTGGCTATCTAGAGTACATATTATCTGGATTTTTTAAGGTTATTGGAAAATATCATTTTTGTCTTCCTAAGGCATGGTTAGAAAGCAAAGATCACATTGTCTACTTCTAGACTAGTGATTTTTTTTATTTTTATGTCAGTGATTTTCTTTTTATTATAAAAAACCCCCTATCTTTAACTTTTGCTTAGGCTATTAATTTTTCATTTTCATTTCTTCATTTGAACTCTGTTCGAGCAGATTAGGCTACTCTGTTTTGCTGTTTGGGATATGATTGTTAGGAATATGGACATTAATGGTAGGTGACCAGTTTCCCAACATTACAACATCTCTCATCCTTGGCAACTTTAAGATTTGTACAGCTGGGAATTTTGGAAGTTGAAGTCCACACGTCTTGAAGTTGCCAAGGTTGAGAAAGCCTGGTTTAGCATTTCTCATAGCTCTTAACTAAGAAAATACATCCTGTTCTGGCTTTATACTGTGCATAGAACTTTCTGGACTGAGCAGTTTTTCTTTGAGGCTTCTGGGCTGCCACTGAGTTAGTCCATTGTCCATTTGCTTCAGTACTGATTCTTACAGCTTGGGATATTTTCCAGAATAGTTTTTATTTATTTATTAAATTTCTATACCGCCCCCACTCCCAAAAAAGGGACTAAGAATTAGTAGTGACCAATGAGTCAAGATGTAAAAAATGAATGTAAAATCTTTTTCTCTAGTATTAACTTGAAACAAAGTTCCTACTCTTTAAGTTTTAAATTTTGCAGGACATTTATGGCTTGTCTGTCCTTCTCAAAGGACTTACTGTACACTGATAAAATGCTTTAGAAACCTGTCTCATAGGACAAATAAACCTCTCTTTCTATTTACAATTTTTGAAGATATTGCTTCACTTTCTATAGGGATTGCACAGCTAAAAAAGCTAAAAGCTTTTGTCACATTTTGCTGCTGTATTCCTTTTTGTGGTTGTTGTTTTGCTTTTTTGTAGTTTGGCTACTTTTCTTGTAATTAATCCATATTAGCTATTAGTTGGCACAATGTAGCATCAGAAGTTCAAAATCTTATTTAAAACATAAAAAGTAAAGATTATTGGCAAAATTAGTTCATTAACACATGGAATTTCAAGTCATTAAAGACGACTATGTAGGAGAGTATTTCTTTTGTGTCCATGCAAATTGACTAGTTTGGCACGTTGGCCTAACTGGTGAGATTTGAACTGCCAAATTGCAGAGAGCCAGCAGTCAGCAGAAGTAGCTGTACTGAAGTAGCCTGTAGCACTGCACTTTGCCCCATTGTGGCTCATTCAGCTACCCAAGCTGAATAAGATTTAGCCAGATTTAGTTGTAATGTATGAATTATGAAAGTTTGCTTATCATTAATTGTACTCCAGTTGAGGAGTGGGGCTGAACTTTCTGGTCTCTTTTATTGTGGATAGGAAGATTAGGAAACCTTCAACATCATCGCTCCTTTTAACTCCCCCAGAACAACAACAAAAATAACAATTAAGCTATTTTCATGAGGCATTTTAGCTTTATGATCTTGGAATGGGGTGATTACAATCAAGAATTGAAGCCCACACGAAATCTTTCAGCTCTGAATTGTCTCTTCAATACTACATCTTCAAAGGACTGAATGAGGAAAGGGTTAAAGCCAAAAATAGGAGGCAACAATACAACTATTATCATTACTACCTATTGCTACTTCCTATGTTAGGTACATACAGGTCCATACATTTTTTTATATACAATGCACAGCAAGTTGACCTCATTGCATGAAATAGTACTAAGGGAGAAAGGAAATTTGTATTACAAACTGGTTTGAAATGCAGAGAATTGGAAGGCCCATTAAATAGAAGGCAGGGGAACTTAAGGTTTCTCTCCCCAAATTATTCCATATTTGCAAGAATATTTGTAAAAGTTTTCCCAATGGTTCATGAATGCTTAAAACAGGGCTAGGGCTTTGATCAAAGGTATTAACTGTCATCTTGGTTTTTTTTTTATTTTTACCCTACTTTGGGAACACCCTTGTTTCAGGAAGAGTCTTTCTCTAAATACAATTGGTATGCTCTGCCTCATTTCTGGAGATCACTTCAGTTGTATAGCCTACTCAACTTCTCCTATTTTGAAAACCAAAATTTCCCATTAGCACTGTAATGCATTTGTATGTGTTATGTGTGAAGTTTGGTATTATGGTAGACAAAGAAGGAATGCATGAGCAGATGTGGATCAATAGGAAGGTATATAAATTTATAATAAATATAAAACTGCATTTATGCGCGTTATACAGAAGTACTCTTTCTGTATTCCTAGGAATACTAGAAAATTAGATGTAAAGCTGCAGGTCACAAGAAGCAAAATGCTTGCAATTCAGCAGAGTGGAATTGATGTTTAATATCTCAAAATCTCTGCTGCCCTGAATATCAAGGAGGGAGCTATTTCTGAATGCAGCTTCCTCAAATGCCAACTGGGATCTATAATTCCCCAAGTGTTCAGTAGGGAATAATGCTGCCAAGTGACTGAAAATACTGCTTTGATTTACCCAACTGTTTAATTGAAACTCCTTAAAGCTTGTCCTTAAAGCTTGTGTATTGCGATTGTAATAATGATAATAACATGTCCTTTAAGACACTCCTGCAGAATTAGTTCCTCATGTGTCTGACTCACAAATGAGGAGAAATATGTATGTGTGTATGTATGTATGTATGTACACACATACACACACACACACACACACACACACACACACACACACGCAGAGCCTGTATTGGTTGGATTGAGATTAAAAGATCATATAAATTAGAGTCAATTAATCTCTGGAAAGTATCCACAGGCAAAAGGAAGCGCTGCCATTGTAGAGATTGGAATATATTACAGAAGTAATCAACTAAAAGCTTAGCTCCAGATTTGAGAAATTATATGGCAGGGTCAGAGAGATGAAATTGCATATTTATATCCAGCAGCAGGTTCAATATTATGCCCTTGTGGCCAATCCCATTTTGTTGCCCTGTGCAAGGTAATCCACCGATAAAGAGGAGCTCTTCCAGGTACTTCTGCAAAACTTTTTCAACTGCTTGGTTGGACCCTAAAATACAGTATCATTATTCAGGGAAAACTTTAGAAAATCACCAGAGTGCTAAATATGAATGCTCAATGAGCAAGTAACAATTAAGTGCTCTTATCACCTGGTGTACAAAAATCTGAATTAGTACATAAATACAGCTGAAATCGGCAGGACTGGGGCCAATTACTACATCCTTGTTATATTTGCAGCTATTATTAGGCTTCTGGATTTCAAGCTCTGTCCTAATAACTGGCAGTCACAATTGCTGTCTAGTTTCTGGAACTAGAGTTTGATTTGGGGGTTGGGGTTGCAGAACAGTAATTCAAACTTTAATGAAAAGAAGAACTGGATTCTCTGGCCACAATTTTTGCAAGCACTTGAGAAATGCATATTTGGCTATGGTCCAAGAGGAAATATTAGTATGCTATATGTGTTTCTGTTTTTGATTTTTATTGTTTCGCATATTTGTATTTCTGACTGAAGATTGTTTTTTTTTCCCCCAAGCAAGCCTACTAAAATCTATTCTCGGAGATGATGTTACCATGCACTAAAGGAAGCCTTCTGCTACTCTCAGCATTATTTCCTTCCTTGCTTCCTTCCTGCCTCTGTAGAGCAGTGGTTGCCAACCAGTGGGCCAGGGACCACTGGTGGTCCATGAGAAAATTTTGGTGGTCCACAGAAAAATGTCACCCCAAAAGCAATTAATCCAGACTGCACAGGAACACAAGGCTGCGCCACTCATATGGCCCATGGGAACACAAGGCTTGCATCGCTTGCATTGCGTACAACATTGAGTGAGGGAGGGGAGAAAGGGTGGAAGGGGGGAATTTGCCCCACACACCCCACACACCTGGTCTGGCTACTGGGCTGCTTCTTTCTTCTTCTGCTTTTAGCTGCACACAAGGAAGCAGCCAAAGTCTTTCTTTCTCTCCACCAAACTCTGCAAGAAATGAGTCTTTGGGACCCTGCAAGGCCTCCTGCTCCAAGAGGCTATGCTGGCAAAGACTCATTTCTGGCAGAGTTTGTGGGAGAGAAAGAAAGACTTCTGCTGCTTCTGCTGCTTTCTTTGAATGAAGCCAAAAGTCTCTCTCTCTCTCTCCCCTGAGAACAAAGCTGGAGATGGTATCCTGCAATCCCAAATAAAAAATGATCGATTGGTAGGAAAATGGGGTGGGGAAGACTTTTGGGGGGATTTTCCCAGGGTCTCTGGTCCGCGGGATTTCAAATGATGAGTTTGATGGTCCCTGATCTCTAAAAGGTTG
The DNA here is from genome assembly GCA_023653725.1 of Bungarus multicinctus. Taxonomy (NCBI): domain Eukaryota; kingdom Metazoa; phylum Chordata; class Lepidosauria; order Squamata; family Elapidae; genus Bungarus; species Bungarus multicinctus. The sequence continues at coordinate 86,770,470 of CM042834.1, forward strand.
GCGACCTCTGCTGTAGAGCACTGAAAGATCAGAAAAAGGACCGATGAGATGGAAGTATATTGGATGGAGGTAGACATACAATATGTCCTGCTCTAATGAAGAAAGGAAGGTGTTGGCAAAGGAATCAAGCTTCACTCTCCAAGCCTGCCCACGATGAAAGGATGAGATACCTCTAGCATCTAATTTGCTTTCCTGTCCAGCCTTAGACATCAAGGTGGTTTTTTTTTTAATAAACATATCAGAAAGAGAATTGCTAGAAGCAATATCACTCTATTGCATCAAAGGAAAACTCTGTAAAAGTTTTGCAAAGTATAAAATATGTCTTATAGCATATTGTTAAAGGAAAAGTTAGAAATGATGTGACATGCAATCCCATATATTTTTGTTCAAGGAAGAGGAAATAACTTTGATGCATCCTATCTTAGTCTTAGAGCTGTGGCTATCTGCCCACATTTTCCCCCCATTTCTTGAATTTCTTAGAACATGAGAGAGAAATAGAGCATTTCTACTGTCTCTAGTTGCCTAATTCTAATTCCCTTTGCTCAATCTTCTACAGCTGACACAACCTAAGTTTTATTTCTTCAATTCTCCAATGTTGGAACAAATAAGCTTTTGGTGAGGTGGCCAACATGGGCATCCGGTGCAAACTTCCAAACAAATGCATTGTCAGAGCATTTGCAGCATGACTACTATTGTGAGACAACCCTGGATCACAACACAGCACATCGAAGATTTGTCTTTTAACAGTGGTTTATATTCAACACTGCTATATATTGTACATAAATATACGTGGTAGGCAAATACCTGGCAAACAATCGGTCTTCATTTCTCTGCATGGAGAATGACAATGGAGACAGAACACAAGGAGAGAGAGATATACCCTCTCATAGCCGCCTTTATATAGACAACTTCTTAAAGTGGAAAACTCTGTAAGACCCATCCTCAGTCTTAAAGCGGCAATAACCATGCTGATTCATCCTCATTGCATCAGCCTTACAGCAGCCTTACAACAGCTGGTCAGCTATTAAATCAATACCTTAACATTTATGCTACATGACATTAATAGAAAACACACTGTGTTGTTTAGACTTTAGACCCATAAAATTGGTCTTGGAGAATTTTCTGTTCTATTATAGATTTAATGCTAGTGTAAAGCAATATAGTAAAACAATCATAAACCAAAAAAAAAAAGTTTTCTTCCAGAAAATATCAGGTCTTAGCCTAAAGCTAACCTCAGAAAATATTTTTTTAAAGCACTAAGCAAGGTCAGAGCTTGTTAGTACTCGGGTGTTCGACTATCTCATCACCATGGACCTTGAGGTTAAAGTACAGACCAGTTTAAAAAATAAATTCTCAAAAAAGGCAACGATAAATCATTTCCACAATCACCAAGAGACCAACACAGGCAGATCCTTGTAGCCAAATGTGTCAAGCACAGATGAAAGAAACTTTACTTTTAGAAGCAGTTGGTTTCCCTTTGCTTGCAAATGCCATAAAAAGTGTTTTGTTTCAGTAGGCTAATATTAAAAAGACAATTAAAGATGCATATATTGCTTTGATAACTGGGAAAATTTGCCAGTTATTGTCAGCCTGTGCATACTGAAGTGTCAATTCCCAGATATTTTGATGGGTAGAAAATTTTGGAATTCTAATCCCAATATATTAAAAAGGACTCCAGGTAATTTCTCCACTTTTTCAAAGTATTTCATTTATCTCACCAATTTTTTGGAAGATATGATTATTCTAAAGTACTTTTTTCATCAAATCTTATTCTTGTTTTGTTTTGTTTTTGTTTTTGTTTGTTTTGTTTTTTTTTAAATTTATATACCGCCCTTCTCCCAAGGGACTCAGGGCGGTGTACAGCCCATCTAAAACCCACAAATATACAAAAATTAAAAAACTATTAAATTAATTGGCTGATTACTGAGACTAAAAAGACCCCCCCCCCTTAAAACCCCAATTTAAAATTAAATATGGAGACCAAATTAAAACCATTATCTCAGCCCAGGCCGGCCTGCTCAAAGAGCCAGGTCTTCAACGCGCGCCTGAAGGCCCTCAGGTCCATGCCGGTACGGAGCTCCGGTGGCAGAGTATTCCAGAGGGTGGGGGCACCCACAGAGAAGGCTCTACCCCTCGGCGCCGCCAGATGACACATAGCGGCCGACAGCACCCGGAGCAGACCCTCTCTGTGGGAACGCACCGGCCTGTTGGAGATCACTGGCAGAATGCGGTCCTGGAGGTAACCTGGTCCCATGCCATGGGTCGCCCTAAAGGTCAAAACTAGAACCTTAAAGCGAACCCGGAGAGCCACCGGCAACCAATGCAGCTCGCGCAGGAGAGGCGTCACATGGGCGCTACGCGACGCCCCCATGATCACCCGCGCGGCTGCATTTTGCACCAGCTGGAGTCTCCGGATGCTCCCCGCGGGGAGCCCCATGTAGAGGGCATTACAATAGTCCAGGCGAGAGGTGACAAGGGCCTGAGTGACCGTGCGCAAGGCGTCCCGATCCAGGAAGGGCCGCAACCGGTAGATCCGACGGATCTGGTGAAACGCCCCCCTGGAGACGGCCGCAATGTGATGTTCAAGTGACAGCTGTACATCCAGGAGGACACCCAGGCTGCGAGCCCTCTCTGCGGGGGGCAAAACTTCCCCCCCGATAGCCAGCGAAGGTGTCAGCTGGCTATATCGGGGCGCCGGAAACCACAGCCACTCGGTCTTGGATGGGTTGAGCCGAAGCCTGTTCCCGCCCATCCAATCCCGCACGGCCTCCAAGCACTTGGACATAGCCCCCACAGCATCGTTGGGGTGGTCTGGAGTAGAGATGTACAACTGGGTGTCATCCGCATATAGATGACACCCTACTCCAAGACCACGGATGATCTCGCCCAGCGGCTTCATATAAATGTTGAACAAGAGGGGAGAGAGGACCGACCCCTGGGGCACCCCACAAAGCAGGGGCCTAGAGGTGGACCTCTCCCCCCCCCGCCAACACAAATTGCGAACGGTCGGAGAGGAAGGAGGAGAACCATCGAAGGATGGTTCCACCAATCCCCAACCCCCCCAACCGTCGCAACAAGATACTATGGTCGATAGTATCGAAAGCCGCCGAGAGGTCTAATAGGACCAGGACAGAGGAGAACCCTCTGTCACGAGCCCTCCAGAGATCATCGACCAACGCGACCAATGCCGTCTCAGTGCTATGTCCAGGCCTCAAGCCCGATTGGGACGGATCGAGGTAAGTAGCTTCCTCCAGGTACTGGGGAAGCTGATGCGCCACTACACTCTCAACAACCTTCTCCACGAAGGGAAGGTTGGAGACCGGACGATAGTTGTTTAAAATAGCTGGGTCCAGGGAACGCTTCTTGAGGAGGGGGCGCACCACTGCCACCTTCAGGGCGGCAGGGAGCACTCCCTCCCTCAAAGAAGTGTTGACAATCCCCTGGAGCCAGCCTCGTGTCGTCTCCCTGGCGGCCGAAACCAGCCAGGAAGGGCACGGGTCCAATAAACAGGTGGTGGCATTCAGCCCCCGCAGCAGCCTGTCCATACCCTCGGCGGTCACAGGATCGAACTCCTCCCAGATAACACTCACAAGACCTGCCCCGGACACCTCCCCCGGGACCACCCAATTGGAGTCGAGCCCCTCCCGAATCTGAGCGATTTTATCATGCAGAAATCGGGAAAACTCCTCTGCCCTACCCTGCAAGAGGTCATCCCGCGCTCTCGGTTCAAGTAGAGAGCGGGTCACTCTAAACAGGGTGGCAGGCCGGTTTTCTGCTGACTCAATAAGGGCGGAGAAATACGAAGACTTCGCCGCCCCTATCGCCACAAGGTAAGTCTTAATATGAGATCTCACCTGTGTTCGGTCAGACTCAGAACGGCTCGCCCTCCAAATGCCCTCTAGACGTCTTTTCCGGCACTTCATCTCCCGTAGCTCCTCCGTATACCACGGAGCCAAATGGGATCTGTGCCGGGTCAGAGGTCGCAGGGGCACAACTCGATCTAGAGCCCTGGCGGCTGACCCATCCCAGGTGGCCACCAGGTCTCCAGGCGAGCTGTGAGCCAGAGACTCAGGAAATGGCCCAAGCTCCCTCTGGAACCGCTCCGGGTCCATCAGGCGCCTGGGGCGGAACAATCTAAGTGGTTCCGCCTCCCTGCGGTGGGGGAACGGAAGTCCAACCTGAGGAGGGAATGATCTGTCCATGACAAGGGTGTGATAACTAACTCCCCAAAATTACAGTCATTCAACCACTGCCCAGAGACAAAAATCAGGTCCTGCATGTGTCCTCCAATGTGAGTGGGGGCGGAAACTAACTGGGTCAGGTCCATGGCCGTCATGGAAGCCAAGAACTCCCGAACTAACCCCGAGGTTTCACCGGACGATGGCAGGTTGAAATCCCCCATGACCAAAAGCCTGGGGGTCCCAACCGCCAGCCCGGCTATCACCTCGAGGAGTCCGGGCAGGGCCGATGAGACGTGGCAGGGAGCCAGGTACGCCATCAAAAGACCCATCTGAACCCCTTGCCCCCACTTCACAAATAGAGATTCACAGCCAGCCGTCTGAGGAACAGTGGCCTCCCTAGGATGAAGGGCTTCCTTTATAAGCACCGCCACCCCTCCACCCCTTCCCTGAACCCTAGGCTGGTGAAATGCAAGGAAACCTGGTGGGCACATCTCAACCAGAGGAACATCGCCCTCTGGGCCCAACCAGGTTTCGGTGACACCTACCAGATTCTTGTATTTAAATTTTCATATTGCGTGGGTCCTCATTCTTTATGATATAATTTAACTGTCAGATGTATACTTGTAATGTCTTGCCAGGGCTGAATCTGATTAGATACCTATTCAAGTGAGTCAAAGAGTTTGTTTTTTCCCTAGAGTTGTTGGATGGCTTTCTTGCTAGGTTGAACTACTCATATAGAGTTATTTTTATTTTTCTTAACACAAATACTATCACAATCCTATTTGTTAGGCCAAGAGCTTGTTCATATATATTATATTTTTCCTCGAGTAAATTTCTTTTTATGGGATATATTTGCCATATGTCATGCCTCAGGGATTTCTCCTTGTTATTATTCCAATATCTCCTACAGCAGACATACAGCCTCTTACAATCAAAAGCAATAATTGTCTCTTTGGATAGCAAGCCAAAAGTAAAGAAAAGTAATGTGTTTATGAGCAATAGGTAATGTAATGATGTACACAGCACCTTAGGCTAACATTTCCAGACTATCTGCATTAAAGTAATCAAAATTGGCATCCAAGCAAAATCAATGAAATAGTTTCCTGAAATAAATTATTTATTTTAAATAGAGGTTGTTAGTATTTAAAGCAGGGATAACTTAAAAATACATGTGCACACTTAGATAAGATATAAAAACATTCCTTTTTTAAAAAAAAGTGATTTCATTAAAAATTATATTACAAAATAAAAATAATCCAAACTAATAAAAAATAAAATAATGAAAAGAAAAAATAGAATGTGCAAAAAAGAAAAAAATAGAAAAATAGAAAAAAGAAAATATATAATAAAGAAAAAGAAGAAATATAGAAAGTAAAGTCTTGCCCCTCATTGCAACAAATATAAATAATTGTCGTAACTTACTTTCTCTCAAAATGCAACAAATGATCTCTCTTCTCATATCCCATCTCATCTATAAATAAAGCCTCATTCTGATTAGCAAAAGTCCATTAAAAGTTACCTCAGATAACACATCTTATTTTAACCTTGATCAAATAAACCAATGTTATATTCCTTTTATTTAAAAAATCTTTATCGTTAAACTTGTCAATTTTTTTTTTTCTAGTTCCTTTTAATGTCCAACTTTCAATGATTCACCCTATTATTTTTTTAAACAGAATTCCAAACAAAAGCATTTCCTCACAGGAAGAATTCTTATAATTAGTTACCAAATCTTTTTTCAAACCCATCTGGACCCCTAGGTCATTTGTAACTTTTCAAAGTTCTAGTCACCTTTTTGTTCTTTATTTTAAAAAAGTCAAATTTATATTTAAAAGTGTTTTCCTTAAGAATCAGAAAAAAATACCCGATTCTGTAAAGCTTGTTGAATAAAGGAAAATGAATAAAAATATAACTAGATTAACAATATACTTGTATCTGTAAGCTCTCCAGAGGTGGTATTCAGCAGGTTCTGTGTCAACTTTGTAAGCCATATTGAGATCTGATGCTTCCATGCTGCCACAATTGATCCTGGAAAAGTGGGAGGGGGGAATTTATTGGAATATATCTATTTAGACATAATAGCATTCTTTTTCTGATTCAAGGTCAGGTCGTGTTGTGCATAGTGAATGGAAGTCTTAAATTGGGATGGATAGTGATTGGGCCTTGTGAGGTGATGATGGGCGCAGGGGATGGATTCGTAGTTTTTACTTATTGTAAGGAAGCCCAGAACTTTCAGATTCGGGATTCCACAGTTGTGCCAGTTACTATCCAAATAAAAAGGAACCTTTGAGAAGATGCTTGTCTCGGAGTTATTGGGAGGAATGGAGTTTTGCTGGAATGCTGACATTCTGACCAGTTCTGGAGAGCTGGTAGTGGAAATTTTGAGTAGTTTGGAGAACCAGCAAATACCACCTCTGACTGGAGATTTTACAGCATCCTTCCCCTGCCACGCCCACAGAACTGGTAGTAAAAAAAAATGAATCCCACCAATGAAGCTCTCCCTTTAAAATTTGATGAATACAATTCAATTGTTCCGGATAATAAGGCAACTGATCTAGGTCAGATATGTAAACAGCAGATAAGTAGCAGTAGAAAAGAAAAGCTAGAGAAAATAGCCAAAAGACAATTATTCTCAACTCCATCTTCTTGTCAAAGTCTTCCCCGCAAAATGTGTGAAGGTGTTAATCTAACACTATTCTACTTTTATCATTGCCACAGGACAATGATAATGACAGCTTCCTTGAATTTCAGTTTGTATCTGATACTGGAATGGGTTCTGAAGCTCTTTCAACTCTACCTTTGTTGACATTTTCATTCTTATAGTAATGACTTTTAAAATGAATTGTTCTGACTGGAGGGTATTGTATGCATATGCTATTATGAAACTCTTTTATATTCATTGAATTTTAAAAGGAGAACTCACAGGTACAATAGTTAAACTATTTTTATTTTTATTATGACGTATCTTCTTCTGAACTGCTTTTCTGAAAAACAAAATACCCAAAGAACATTCTTCACTGCATTATGTTAATGATTACACTAATATATAACATTGTTCTCCATTTTTCATTATATTAGAATATAAACTAATTTGGGTGGATTGGAGAAAATTCTTATCCCAAAGATTATTCATCTGTTCTATTGCTTCTAAGAGAAGAAACTGCTTGTTGGCATCTGATTAGTTTATTTGGTTACCACAAGGAATATGTTAAGAATGAACATTTCTCCAAGATTATAGCTGAGCAAGGTAGAGCTCAACAAGAGATGAGGTTGATGGGGAAACCTCTGGCAACCAGATGTTAACTTATTTGTCTGCTTTGAATTTCCTCTTGATCTGGAAATCAATTAATAATTCAGATACACTGGATCTCAATTAATCTTAAACCAGTTCTGATCTGATTATAAGTAGATAGAACTACTTGAATGAATACTTAGGTAAACATATCTCTGCTACCTGAAACTATCATGAACCATCAAGTATTCATTAATTCAAAAAAAATATTTGTGTGCTTAAAGTTTGAAATGCTAGACTATAAATATGTGGAAGTTCTGACTTCAATGGACTGTTGTGGGCAATCAAATGATCAACCTTTGTTCAACCTTTGTTATGTCTGCAACAAAAATTCTAAAGTAGCTAAACCAGACTGGGTGTCTTCTAACAAGTCTAGTCAAACGCTGAGCAAAGTATTGAGTGTCTGGAAATATGTGATTTATTGCACATTCCTGGTGTGAAGTTTGTCAGTAGGGATTCTTCCAGTAACTCTAACAATTCATGACAGAGGAGAGAAGATGAATAAAGTGTTACCCTTTAGGTAATACTGGAATAAAAGCAAATAAAAAATGACTTTCATATTATTCTACCATGCTTTAGCTTAAAAGACCCTCAAATAATACTCTTTCTTTTTCTTTTCTTTCTTTTTCTTTAAAAAAAAAAAGACATTTATGGTCTTAAAAAAATGCCAAACAAAAGAAGCAGAGGTTTGGTGTAGGGGAACTCTGATACTGCATAGTTTTTTTTTTTATAATAAAGGTGATGGATCATGATGCTCAAATGATACCATCAGCTGTAGAAAAGATGATCCATTCACACAGTGCAAGAATGTCTACTACAGGGCAGCTGATAATCAGAAAGAAGAGTCCAATTTGATAAGCAATTGCAGTGAACAAACTCAATGTTTTTTTTTTATCAGCTTCCTCTCTTTCTCACATGATAGTTTATAGATGTTATGAACAATGATGGTTTAAGAATGTGTTTTTCACATCAATTAGCAATAGCACATAGACTTATATATTTATTTATTTATTAAATTTTTATACCGCCCCCTCTCCCAAAAATGGCTTCAATAGTGCTTTACAGCCCTCTCCAAGCAGTTTATAATGTTAGCATATTGCCCCCAACAATCTGGGCTCTCATTTTACTGACCTCAGAAAAATGGAAGGCTGAGTTAACCTTAGTTGTTCAGAATTGAACTTCTGGAGTGAGCAGTGAGTTAGCCTGCAGTACTGCATTCTAATCACTGCACCACCCTGGCTCTTAATTAGTTGGTTTATTTATTGGCTGATTAGAATTATATCCTGCCTATGCATTCAGAAGTTCAAAATAGCATGTATAGCACATCCTGTTACTATCTTAGCCCACATTAACAACCCTCTGAGGGTTGGCAATAACTAATATAGTATCACTCAGTGAGCTGGTACAATCCATGTTTTTGATTAAAAGGCTACATAAGTTGCCTATCACATTCAGCATGTGTGTGTATGTGTAAGCAGGAAAACTTTTTACAACAACATTTTGGGAGACAACAGGGAGTGTTTGATTTTTAGGATTAAGATAATACAACTATATATTTCTTAAGTCCTTTTTTGAAAGAACTTATATAATTTTAGCAATCTATGTTATTTAAAGTGGAGACTCTAGGCACATGTTAAATAACATATTGAATCCAAATTTATCTTACCAGGTGTCAAGGTCAGGGATATCTACTAGTCTGGATTTGATGTTAATATTTTTTGCCCACTGAAAGAAGTATTTTTCAAAAAAGTTGCTTGCATTCATACTAAGAGAAAACACAGTATAGATCTAACACACAGAGAGAGACATACAGACACAAATTGATGTAGTACAAATGTAGAAATCAACTGACAAAATTCAATCTACTACTTTGTGAGGGGAGAAAGAGCTGACAATTCATGTAAACATGCTGAAGTCAGTCATCAAATTTAAGCTTTCATTAGTAAGCCTTTCCTCTCCTTTCTACATCAAAATTACCACAGATTTTCCTCAGATCTATTTCTTCTCGAGTATCAGGTTTGAGATCAATCCACCGAGTTATTGTCTATCTTCTTTTTTTAATAAAAACAGGGGAAAATAGTTTTTCTGTCTTGCCTTTAACATAAAACCAAAGCCATAATTATTAGTACATGTAAGGGAAATCCTGTGCTCCAGGGAAGTGTGATCATATGCTGATGGATGTTGTGAACCTTTCTCTTACATCAGAAGAAAGTCATCCATGAATTGAAGACTCCCCAGGGCCATTATGTAATGTTCTGCCCATTGGCGGCTCTGGGTGGGGAGACTGAAAACAAAGAATCTGAGGAAAACATTTGAGGAAAGCATTTAATGAGGGATGTCTTGATGTTTAAAGGTAAAGATGAAGGTTCCTCTTAAACATACCTGCTAGCCATTTCTGGCTATAGGGGGTGGGTGCTCATTTCCATTACAAAGCTGAAGAGCCAGTGCTGTCCAAAAACGTCTCCGTAGTCATATGGCCAGCCTGACTAAACACTGATGTTTAAGGACATCTTAATGCTTAAGAACCACTGTGATGACCCAGAGTGGGATAAACACAGTCACAAAAAACAGGTGAAGCCCCTTTTATTCCTTCACTTTGCTTCCAAACTCCAAATATCCTTGATGGAGACAAAAAACCTCCCACACAAACAGTCACAAGAAGGAGGAAATGCTATTTAAATGATAAAGAGTAAAAAACAATACAAACCAGGCAAGATAAGGGCTTGAAGATGTCCACAGATATCAGAACACACACTGTGAAGGACACCAAACTCAGAGAGGAACAATAAACTAGAGATATTTCCATGCTTTGTTTCCAGCACTCGCCCTTACTCATGTCCGTCCTGTTATCAAGTTGTCACAGCTGCAGCCCATGAAGAGGATCAAGGCCTTCTCCTCCCCAGTAAACCATTTCTCTCCCTTATCCTCTCTTCCCTGCATGCCCTAGGATGGAGAGGGGATGGGCCTGGGTCCTCCTCTGACTGCCCAGCTGGCCTCTGCCCTTCCACAACCTCCTCCACAACCTCTGGAGCCACACTTCCCTGTTGGCTGTTCCTCTTCTCCCTCAGAGTCAGTCTCCACCAGGGGCATGACAACCACTTATTGCTTGGAACAGGTCCGGACATACAGTTAAACTATGTTAAACTTGGACCTGGGATACTTATATGCCTTCTCCTTGGTGTCAGTAACATCTGAATGGTAGGTAGACAATAGATCTGTACCCATACAGTTGCCATTACACCAGGTTAAAAAAAGATGGTTTGTCCATCCCAAGTCTCAGAATTGCTCATGTCAGTTGCAGAGTGGCACTTCCTTGCCTAGAAGATAACAACAACTAGAAATTTTCTCCCCACAATCAATTTCAAATTTGGCTCAATCAAATATGTCTGCCTACTTCCTTCTCTGTTTTATATGTTGCTGTAGTAGTGTCTTAGAAATTAGAGATTCTGGGGAATACATTTTTAAAAATATATATTTTTATTGTTTACAGCTATAAAAACAAAACACAGCACAGCTGTTTTGGCATTACTTTGCCATACTTACCAAAAGTATAGTCAAACCCATTAACATTTCTATTATTGGTAGAATATTTACATTTTTTCTCTTTACATGGGGCTCCCCTTGAAGAGTCTCCGGAGGCTGCAGTTGGTTCAGAATGCGGCCGCGTGGGTGATCGTGGGAGCCCCTCGGAGCTCCCATGTAACACCGCTTTTCCGTAGGCTGCACTGGCTTCCTGTGGCCTTCCGGATTCGATTCAAGGTGGTACTGACTGTATTTAAAGTGCTCCATGGCTCGGGACCTGGGTACTTACAGGACCGCCTGCTGCCATCAACAGCCTCCCACCGCCCAGTACGCTCTCACAGGGTTGCCCTCCTTGGGGTGCCGCCGCCTGATCATTGCCGGCTGGCTGTTCCTCTTCTCCCTCAGAGTCAGTCTCCACCAGGGGCATGACAACCACTTATTGCTTGGAACAGGGTGCGGGCTTTCTCTGTCGGGGCCCCCTCCCTGTGGAATGATCTGCCTCCGGAGATACGGGCCATTACTGACATCCAGACCTTCCGGCGCGCAGTTAAGACCTTATTTTTCCAGCAGGCCGGCCTGGCCCAGTAAATGGTTTATGGGTTTTAATTTAATTTGGTTTTAAATTTTTAAATTTTAACTTTTAATTTAATCCCGGAATTTTAAATTTTGTATTTTATAATTGAAGGGATTCGGCCGGATTCTTGTATTTAATTTGTTTTTAAATTGTATATATTCTATTTTTTAGTAGGCTGTACACCGCCCCGAGTCCCTTTTGGGAGAGGGGGCGGTATAGAAATTTAATTAAATAAATAAATAAATTTTGTTTCCAATCCTCCTAGCTGTTTTTGTTCAGACCTTCCTCTCTTTTTTGCAGCCACAGATAAAACTGTTCCAAATATCGTAATATTCTGAATCCCCCTTATTTTTCATTTTTAAAGTTAGTCTATCAGATTCTGCACACACCATTATTTTCCTTATTATCTCTTCTTTCAGTGGTATATTTTGATTTTTCCAATACTATGCATAAACCATTCCTGCCATGGTTAAGATGTGTATTACTAAATATGTTGTACCTTTACTGTGGCCTTCTATCATTATTCCCAATAGGAATAATTCTGGCTCCAATTGAATGTGTTCTCCCACCATTTGTTCTACGCATGCCTGAATCAATCTCCAATATTGTCTTGCATGGTTACATATCCACCACATGTGGTAAAATGTATATGGTAGATCCTTGCACTTCCAGCATTTTGGTGATAAGTTTTTGTACATTTTAGCAAGCCTTGCTGGGGGAAGTTGCCATCTTTAGAATATCTTAATAAAACGTCCCTTATAGGCCATTGCTATAATCCTATTGTTAGTCCAGAGTTTCTGCCATTTTGACAGTTTGATATTGTAACCAAAGTTTTTTGCCCAGGCCACCATTGTCTCCTTGACATGCTCTTCCTGTAATTTATATTCTAATAAGTATCTGTACAATACCTTAATCAGTTTTTCATTGGTCCCTATCAGCAATTTGTCTAGAATTGTTGGTCCTGTACTGATGCCCCATATTTTCCTATCCTATGTGTATCTCATCTGAATTTGTAGGTAGGACCACCACTCTAAATTTATCCCCTGTGCAGTCAGTTCTATTCTACTTTTCAGTTCTCCTTGCCTGTTCAGTATATCTCTATATGTGACAATTTTCTTCGTATTTATCAAATTAGGATGGATTAGTGCTTTTATTGGGGAAAGCCAAATGGGATTTTCCATATAATTTAGGTGTTTAATTTTGTTCCATACTGTTAATAATGCCTATCTTAGATAGTGTCTCTGGAAATATTTGTGCGGTGTATCTTTTCCGTACCACAGTAAAGCATGCCAACCCGTTAGCAGTCATTTTATATATGTACATTTTTCTTATGCTACTTGGGTCTTTAGAATATCTGTTGCTCAGCAGCATTATAAAGACAATAATAGATTTATGCCTTCCTTTTTGACCATCAGCATTCTTTAAAAGGCTTACAAAATGTAGAGGCAAAGAAAAATAAACCGAAGCCACTTATCATTTATGCTTTCATACAGTTAGAACAGTTGAGGTATAAGCAGGGCTAGAAATTTCTTTAGATAATTTAGAGATGGATGGATTTTCTAAAGTCAGTTGTAAATTGAGTTATAGGGAACTTACATATTGCTATTGCAAAAAGTCCTTTGATACTTTTTAAAAACTGAATAAATATTTTCATGCAAATATAATAAAACTCATATTTTTCTGTTTAATAACTATAACTATCTACAAAGCAATACATTTTTTATATTTTCTCTGTAAAACTTTCATCATAAACTTCTACATGAAAAAGAAAGAAGTTAATGATTTTCTCAGACCTTTCTGTACAGGTGGTTTAGAAGTAGAAAATACTTATCCCTTGATATTTGTTCAAGCACTTTTTCAGCTTTGTATTGAGACATTTATGGTTACAAATTTCTTTTTTTTTTTCTTTCACTTTTTTTCTGGGATATAGGTGATAGTTCAGCAGCAAATTCCTTTAATGTGATTTAAGAACATCCAATTGGAAACCTAGACAATTGTTTTTAAGTTTCTTGTTTTGGTTTTAGTTTTATGACAATGTTATGGATTTTGGTTGTTTCTTATCAAAAAAATCAAACTTTTCTTTCTTTTTGATTTAATGGAAGTTTTGTTCTATGAATGTACTTATTGCATGTGGGTGGGTGCATTTCTGTTGATTCATATATTATTTGAAATTTATTTCTTTTACTTTGAATTTAAACTGCTATGGCCACCCAACCATACATACCTCTGGATGAATAATATAGGTTTTAGTCCATTATGATATTCAATACGACATCTCCATGTTTAGAAGTAATATATTAATAAGATTGGTCAATCTGAAACCTGAAGGTGTTTTTAGTTGGTTTTCTTTTAAGTAATCCTCCTCCCCAATATCCTTTCATAAGAGAAGGATTCAAAGGTGCTTTTCAAATGGTAACTGGACTTTCTTGGTTTTTTCCTTGAAGAAGTTTCGCTTCTTATCCAAGAAGCTTCTTCAGTTCTTGCCTTTTAAAAAACATCTTTGAGACAACCATGAGACAATATTTTGGTAATTTATTGATTTTTTTAAAATTAAATTGAATGTCCCATACATTTTTCTATATATGTTAACTTTCCCATGGAAATTTAGAAAAAAAAATATGCTGAATTTCTGGAAGATTTCTTGAATTCTTTGAAATTTAAGAGAAGAATAATTCTAAGGAAATCTTTATTTATGGATGTCAACATATCATTTTAAAAAATATGGTTAAAATCTCACTGAGTTGATGAGACAGGACAAATGCTTTAAAATGAGTATTACTTCAAATTTGCTATATTCACTTAACAGATATTCCTATGCTAGTAACTTTATTTTGAACAGATAAATAAGTCATTAAAAATATCCTATGGAAAATGCTTGTAAATAAATTCTTTCCAGATCAGACAATGTGATCGTCTGGATTTGTTTTCACATTTTGTCTCTCATAGGTGAGGTATACCTATGATGACAATTACAGGCCTCTCTCGTCTTTTTCAGTGGGAGAACTTGCACAATTGGTGGCTGATTAAATACTTTTTGCCCCACTATATATATATAGTGGGGCAAAATATGTGTGTGTGTGTGTGTGTGTGTGTGTGTGTGTGTAAGGTTTTTAGCTGATAAATAATTAAATAAGGGAGACTAGGATAGATCTATTTCGAGCTAGTTAGCTCTCTTCAGCTAGCCATACCCTTACTGGGATTTGAACCAGGGAAGTATGTGAGGCAGTTGTAATTGCCACTAGACCACTGGCTCTATCCTGTTCAGCTGAGGCAGGGGAATAAGTATATACTTTGTGTTACAACACCCTGTCAAGCCCCAATTAAGGGAGAAAGCATACTGCTTTCTTTTCTGTTGTAACACAAAGTATATACTTATTCCCCTGCCTCAGCTGAACAGGATAGAGCCAGTGGTCTAGTGGCAATTACAACTGCCTCACATGTAATACTTCCCTGGTTCAAATCCCAGTAAGGGTATGGCTAGCTGAAGAGAGCTAACTAGCTCGAAATAGATCTATACTAGTCTCCCTTATTTAATTATTTATCAGCTAAAAACCTTACACACATGTAAAACAAAAGACAATGAAACTAATAGCTTTCTGTCGGTATGGTCTCTGGTGATGAGCCGAAAGACAGAAAAGAAAGCAGTATGCTTTCTCCCTTAATTGGGGCTTGACAGGGTGTTGTAACACAAAGTATATATATATATATTTTCTGAGGTTTTTGCGGGTATTTGTATGTGGATCTTTGGTAATTCGGGTTTTCTCCCTCATAAAATTGGAAGTATCTAGGTGAGGTTTCGATGAAGTCTCATTCATCATCTTCAGGCTTGTGTCTTCAGCTTTGTGCTTCTTGGAGTAATGTGAGCTTGAAGCTGTTTCTTCATGCACCTCTACGGGGAGGAAACCCACCATCTGACCAGGACTTATGAAAAACGTGAAATCCAAAGAGCTTCAATTTTATGTGACCTCTCATTCTTATGCAACTGCAGAGATCAAAATTTAATCCCCAGAAGCTTCCAATTGAATTTCCATACCAACACAGTAGCCACCAAATGCATCCTAAAAAGAACAGAATTGGCCCTAATTAGAAATGAACTTCACACAAAAAGATTCCTCCTAGACCAAATCAACAAAGATCTCCTCACATTTCACCTCAGACTCAGCAACAAGATTCACCCCGCACTTTGGGACAAATCCAAACAACTCGCTGTCTGGAGAGCCGAAACACAGACCACCCTCAAGACAGACACACACACCAACAAACTCAGAAAACTACAACAATGTCAGAAACAAACTCCTCCCCCCTCACAGCCACACATGAAACAAACAGTGCACAACATCTCAGACAAGATCCTCAGCGAAGCCGAAACCAATGTCCTTTCGAAAAGATTCAACTTTGCTGTCGCTCCCAAACACATCCCCACAGAAACCATCATATGTGGAGTTGAAACCAGCCTGACAAAAACCAACCCGGATGATGCTAACAGAATCAGACTTGAAATCACCAACATCCTCTGCACTAGCAAACCACCCAAAAGCAACTTATCCAAAGAAGAACAAACTGCACTACTTAACCTGAAAGAAGACACCAGCATAATAATCCTACCAGCAGACAAGGGCAACGCAACAGTGGTTATGAACACATTTGACTACCAAACCAAGTTAACCAACCTACTCCAAGACCCCACATACAAACCCCTTAACACAGACTCCACCACCTACCTAGAAAAAACCACCAGATCCAAAATAAAAGCCTCCCTTATCAGCAAAGAAATCCAGCAAAGAATCATACCCAGAGAGAAATCATCCAGATGTCCTAAGCTTTATGGTCTCCCCAAGATACACAAAGAAGGAACCCCACTTAGACCAATAGTCAACTCTATAGGCTCACCTCTACAAAACCTAGCCAAATTTCTCGCCAAACAACTACAGCCCTATGCAGAATCCATCAACTCATATGTAAGAAACTCATTCCAGTTCATCAAGATCATAAAGAAACAAAACTTACAACCCAGCGACCTACTAGTGAGCTTCGATGTCATATCCCTCTTCACCCAAGTGCCTATAAAAGAAGCCTTGACAGCCATCCAAAACAAATACAACCCTCTCAAGCACATCCTTGATCTGACCAACCACTGTCTATCCAATGCATACTTCACCTACAACGGACAAAAATACAAATAAATAGAAGGAGCACCCATGGGATCACCCCTCTCACCTGTCATCGCAAACCTCTATATGGAACATTTTGAAACACAAGCTCTAGAAAAATATGATCACAAACCCAAACTCTGGCTCAGATACGTAGATGACACCTTCATAATCTGGCCACACGGGAAAGAAAAACTGAACAACTTCCTCACAAACCTCAACAGCATACACCCCAAAATACAATTTACAATGGAAACAGAAGCTAACAATCAATTTCCCTTCCTAGATGTCTTAGTATACAAAAAATCCAATGGCTCCCTAGGACATACCATCTACCAAAAGATAACACATACAAACTGCTATCTACAAGCACTCTCACACCACCACCCAGCACAGATCAATTCCGTAGCCAAGACAATCATCTCCAGAGCAAAATGCTTAGCCGACGAACAACACCTAAAAACCGAACTACACACTCTCACTAACGTGCTAACAGCCAATGGATTCCAAAGAAAGAAGATTATTTACCTAATCCAAAAAGAAACCCCAACCAAAATCCAAGACAGAGAACAAGAGAACGGCAAAGCCCTCCTCCCATATATAAAAGCCACTAGAGACAAAATTAGCAAGATCCTCCAAAAACACAACATTGAAACAGCATTCTGCACAAACAGAAAAATATCCACCATCCTAAGAAACCCTAAAGACAAAATTGAGTTAGAAAACCAAAGAGTATATGAAATCCCTTGCACTTCCTGCCCCACCACGTACATTGGACAAACTAACCGAAGAATAAGTGCACGCATTGAAGAACACAAGAACTCAATCAAAAAAGAAGAACCGACCTCTTCCCTGGTCCAACACCTCAAAACCACAGGACATGAGATTGACTTTAAAAATACCAAAACTATCGCCAAAACCGAACACTTCAACAACAGAATAATCAGAGAAGCCATAGAGATAGAAAAACGCCCACACAGCATGAATAAATGAGATGATACCTCCCGCCTACCAACCATTTGGAAACCCGCCCTCATTAACAAACGAGTACCTAACATGAAGAATGACACCAGACCCACAGCCACGAAGGCCACTCAAGATGCTACCACCACACTTCCATGTAGAAAGCAGACTCACACCCACACAGAAGATGAAACATGACCACGGACCAGAAGCCGTACCACAGCTGCATCACTACCTGCTTCAACCCCCCCCAACCCATACATGAAGGGAACTGACGCCCATCATGAAAATGTGGCACGACCACGAACGCGAAGCCAAACAGCAGGATCACAGCTCACCATCTCAAATCCCCCAGCAACTAACACTAACCTGAGCACAACTAAGCCCCCACCTGAACAGAACACCCCACCAGCCAATCAGAACACAGCCAAGCCCCCACCCAATCTAGCCACCCCCACTGACAGTTAAAACGAAGAAACAGCTGCAAGCTCACATTACTCCGAGAAGCACAAAGCCGAAGACACAAGCCTGAAAATGATGAATGAGACTTCATTGAAACGTCGCCTAGATACCTCCAATTTTACGCGGGAGAAAACCCGAATTACCAAATATATATATATATATATATATATATATATATATATAGTATGTATATATATATATAGTATGTATATATATATAGTATGTATATATATATATACTCAGTATATATATATGTATATTCAGTATATATATATATTGTATATACTGGACTTATTTGAACTTATTGGCTGAGGGCATTGGAGAGCTATACTTCTGGAACAATTGGAAAGCAGTGGGTCATGGAAAATAGATGTAACTTGACATTTCTCAGATAAAACTAAAAGAGCAGAAAAGAATCCATAGTTTCCAGCACTTTCTGATTATATATTGCATGGTCGCATATAAAAGACTCAGCAATAAATAGCTAGGTATGCACACACAAATGTATTTTTCTGTCAGGCATAAAAATGCAATCATAATAATTTTTTAGAAATGTTATTTACAATCCTTTCTTGAGAGCTCAAATAAGCTGCCTAGACCTATGCTAGTTTACATAGTATAAGGCTGGCTGAAACTTAAGTAGTTGCATGTATCACTGGAAAAAAATACACAGAATATGCATATTTATTAATCTTACCTTCAATAATTATGCAAACTTCCATGGTAATGAAAAGATATCAGAAATGTACAAATCAAATCTTATTCACCCTGGATCTTTCTGACTCATATTTGCAATCTTATTTGAAAAGAATTTATTTATTTTTTGTTTTTAAGCACAGATGTCTGAATCACATGCCTTTTTTGGAGGTATCTGTCTTGAATTGATAATTTTAATTGTCTTGCCAATTCAGTTCAGAAACCTAATTCAAATTAAACATCTAACCATATTGCTATTGTCATGAATTTTATTGTCTCTTTTGAGTGGTGTGAAAATTTGGTTTACTTCTCTATGTCTGTTGACCACTGATTTTTTTTTGGTATGCCTGTGGTGGAATGTAGAGACAGTGCAAGAAACAGCAAAATCTAGGTAGTTTGGTTGGGAGGAAGAGAGGCAATAGGTTCTCTAGAATTTCTCAGAGTATATCTTTAATGACACAAGTACTTTGTTTAGTTTAGCAAGATTCATTTTTATAGTTGAGGAACTATAAAGAAAACTGCTCAGAAGAAACTCTGTGTGTCTTTCTTGGTCTTTAAACCTGACGATGAAAGCTTCCAGGAATTCCCTAGCATTTTTTAATTTAGCTTGGCCAAGATGCTTACTCAAAGTAAGTCTACATTCATTATGTTAACTATATGTTGCATAGGAAAATTGTTAAATTAAGTAAATTTTAAATAAATTCTTTTACATTATAGAGTCCCATCTCTTGTTACTTTCTGCAAGGCTGTTAAGATACTTTGATCCCATTGCCTTTAACCCAATCTCTTTGCCAATGTTCATTTTAGTATGTAAAATTATTTTATTTTTATTTTATTCTTATTATTTATGGTTATTTTTTCTTGTTGTACACTGTTCAGAATGTCATAATTGAGTTGGTTTTAAAATAATGTTTAAATAAATAATAAAAATCCTGTATCAGTGTAAGATGGGAAAACATCATGGCTGAGTAGTCATGCATGAATTTTAAATTGATTTTGTTACGAAAAAAGGCTTTGGAAATATTAGCTAATCTAATTTCATTTATTCATTTTCCTTATTAATTGGAGTTGAAATACAAATGAAATAAAAAATATGTACCCCATTTCTGAACATTAAACATAATGATAATTTTCTATGAACTTATAACATATTCATTTTCCAAATTAACATGAAACTTGAAAAACAGTGATTCCTCCTTATATACATGTTTCAGGATCTGTAGTCCAATTCTATGTTCTTTAAAAAAGTTGCATATAAAATACATTGGAGAAAAACATTTAACATTTAATTCTCTCTCTCCTATAGATAAATTGTATTATGATAAATATATTTTTGTTTTGATTGATTTATTTCTTTTTTAAAAAAACATAATTTGTTTTAAATTTAAGATGTGACCAGAGTTGTGATTAGGAAAGTACTGTTAATAAAATACTAAAGTTGGAAAAATATCAAATGGTACGTCACTTGTGGTTAGTAGCATATGCTATCCAATGAGTCCCTGATGAAAAATAATTTCTTATCATCTGTGCAACTGTGAAATGAAAGTGAGAAGTCTAACTATAACCTGTAATACATTTTAAGAGTAAACAGCGGCTAGGATTGTATTTGCTAAAAATTGGAAAAATGAGAAAATACTAACGCAGGAGGAAATTATTAAGAAAATCATGGACTGTGCTGAAATGAGTAGATTGACATTTGAAATCAGAGAACAAGAAGATAAACAATTTTATAAGATTTGGGATTTATTTTATCAATAGTTAGACAATAAAATATGGTAATGAAATATGTAGAATTTTAGAAATATATAAAGACGTATTATTATAATATAACTATGGGATAGATCTGGGATGATAATATGAAGTGTCATAAAATAAATCAATTAAAATATGGATTATTTTGCATAACATGAATAAATAACAGTACAGTCAAAAGATAGATTGATAAGGATATTAATGTATTTAGGAATATTTGATAGATAATATGAGAATATATACAAGTAATTGTAAGTGAAGTGGATGCACAAAAAAAAATTGTAAACTAACCGACATACTGTATGTAAGTAAGTGAAAGATGGCTTGATGTTTTTATGTTGTGTCTGTGTATGTTTGTTTAAAAAATAATAAAATTTGTTTAAAAAAAAGAGTAAAGATTTTTAAGGGGTGGGTTTTTAAAAAAATAAAATAAAATTACTTTTAGATTCATTTCCAAATAAAAAATAATGTTACTTTAGTATTTGTCATTATACTGGTTTGTAGCTGCCTTTGTTGTTCTGGTCCATAACACTTCTCAAAGGAACAATAAGTGCTAGAAAGATTCCCAACATTTAGGAAGGTGCATATTATATAAGTTTATATAAAATTAGTATAAAATTACAATAGATCAGTTTCTTGCTAGGAAAAAAGACCATGATATAAGGACTAGCAGTGTTCTGATATCTCAGTTGTTGCCACAAAGAAGAAACAGCCAAGCTATTCTCCAAAGCACCTGAATGCAGGACAAGAAGCAATGGATGGAAATTAATCAAGGAGAGAAGAAATCTAGAACTAAGGAGAAATTTCCTGACAGTTAGAACAATTGATCAATGGAACAATTTTCCTCCAGAAGTTGTGAATGTTCCAACATTGGAAGATTTAAAAAAGAGATTGGACAACCATTTGTCTGAAAAGGTATATGCTTTCTTGCCTAAGCAGAGGGTTGGAACAGAAGACCTCCAAGGTCCCTTCCAATTCTGTTATTCTATTCTATTTAGTAATAATTAAAATTTGAATAGCAATAGCACTTAGACTTATATACCGCTTCACAATGCTTTACAGCCCTCTCTAAGTGGTTTACCGAGTCAGCATATTGCCCCCAACAACTTGGGTCCTCATTTTACCTACCTCGGAAGGATGGAGGACTGAGTCAACCTTGAGCTTGGCGGGATTTGAACTGCAAAACTGCAGGCAGCCGGCAGGCAGCAGAAGTAGCCTGCAGTACTGCACTCAAACCAATGTGCCACCATGGTTCATATTTTTGAATAAATCTTTGAATAAATGCTGCAATAAACTACTAGATCAATGTTTCTCAACTTCAGAAACTTTAAGATGCATGGACTTCAACTTCTAGAATTCCCCAGCCAGGATGCTGAAGTCAACAAATTGAGGTCCACACATCTGAAAGTTGCTGAGATTGAGAAATATCAGTCTAAATTAAGGGTTCCACTGTGTGAAGTTGAGTTGGAAACCTGTCCCTTCCAAAATAAACCAGAACCTCCATTTCTGAAATCACTTTTTGTAGCAGTTATAGCAAAAAAGGATGAACACTATTAGAATCCCTAGGCATTGTTGTTGTTTGTTTGTTTGTTTTACAGAAAGTAAAAAATGGATGGAATAACTCAATTTATCCTATACTTGGGCTACTTTATTCTTTACGTTTTTCTAGAGAACAACAAAAATGTTTTATTTCAAGAACCAATAGTTTGCTCCAGGGAAATCTATGCACCTTTGAATCCAATGTTCTCTGTTATAAAAGGGTACAATGGTCTTGGGCAATTACCTGGAAACCTGGAGTTATCAGTACATTGCTGTCTGGCCAGTACTGTTATCATTTGCTACTTATAAGAAATAATCTGTGATTTAGATCCTTTGGATTCCAGGGTGATATCACTGGATGTCATAAATCCTGAATCATAGCAAGGAACTCAATTTATACCAAAGTAAGGAACTGAAGATAACTTATTTTGAGGATCTTTCCTCTATTTTACTATATAGGATGCTATTAATCCCTCAGTGAGATAATTGCTATCTACTTATTTGCAAACCATCCTGTCTCTAGAGATGGAACTTTCTAGCCAACTTCAGATTATTCCTCTCTTCCCCAGAACCACAACGATTTGACACTTTTCTGAAAATAAACTCAGAAAACAAAGCAGTATGTTGGACAGTGAACTACTATCAAACCACTCTGACTATGGCCAAATCAGAGTGATTTGGAAAAGGAAGAAAATAATATTTGAGGATTCCTAGAATGCTCTATATAGGAATATGAAATATTTTGAAGAAATTACTTTCCAACTCTTCCAGGGAGCAAAGGAAGATGCAATCCCAATTTTTGCAGCCAAAAAGGAAGTGAACGTTCACTTCAATAACATCTTCCTCAGGCTTCTGAGTCCAATTCAGAGTACTGTTTGGGAAAATAAAAAAATCTCCATGGTTTCAAGGTATCTTAGGGACTGTCATCTATGCCCAGCACCCTTCCTATTAGCCTTCTGGAAGGAAAGAGGGAGGGAAGAAGGGAGGGAGAGAGAGAGGAAGGAAGGAAGGAATTCATGGAGATCAATGAGCTTATTCTAAAATAAATGTATATGAAACTACATCTTATCTGGATTTATAATACTGTAGTTAAATATGATCATGTATTTCCATTCTGTCAGGCATTCTGAAGTTTGTCTGATGATGCATGTTGGCAAAACATAAGCCCCTCCCTTTTAAGAAGCAAGGTATATAGAATTGGCAGTGTTTTTTTATTATTTCTCTTTATGCTTTTATCTTTAAACTTTGTCCCCATATGAAACTTTACAAAACTATTACGTTAAGCACAAAATTACATTTTATACCTAATATGTTCCAATTTCTTGCCCAACAAAGCCATTACAGATCTACTTTCCCATATAACAAAATTTCCACTGCTTTTTAAAATCACAATATGCTGCAATAAGAGTAGAAAAGTCTGATTAATACTCACAATGGAGGAATGTTTGGTGAAGACAATGGGACATGAAGAGATGGCTAAATTAAAGTTGTTACTTAGAGAGACAACACCAGCTACATTTATGGCTGACTGGAAACCCCTCATAGACTTTTTTTGCGGGGGGCATAAAATGGAATAAAAATACACTTACGATTTTTAGTTTTGATGATAGGGGGAAAAAAAACCCTGGATAATAGAAAAGAATGAGCTTTACTTTTGTAACCATAGAGTAAGAGATAATTTTGTACTTGTATTTATATTTGGTGCAAAGGAAATCGGGTGATTCTTTTATTGTTCTTTCTTTCTGTATCTTTTACTTTCTTTTTTCTCATTTCTTTTTTTCTTTTTATTAGTTTGTGTTAGTTTTTATAGTCATTATAAAATTTTTGATTATTTATTAAATTCATTATTTATTATACAAACTTATTTTTTTAAAAAATCACTATTTCCTGTCTTCCACTATTTTTAACTCATACAATAAATTTCTGATGGCAGAGGTAACCAAATAGAATTGTCTTCTGTTTCTTCTTCTGAATAGAGGGCTATCTAGGAACATTTATTTTTGGGGTCACTTCAGATAACAATTTAACTATACTTCAAATATAATCTCTTTGTTGCTGACCTGCGAGCCTTCCGATGTGCACTAAAGACCCACCTTTTCTAACAGGCCGGTCTGGCCTAACGTTATAAGAAGGGTCTTAAATTTTTTATTCAATTTTAAAATTTTTATGGGGTTTTATCGGCTCAGCCATCTATTTAATACCTTTTAAATTTATTTTAACTTTTCTAATTGTATGTTTTATTATGGCTGTTCACCACCCCGAGTCCCTTTTTGGGAGAGGGGGGCTGTATATAAATTAAAAAAAACAAACAAACAAATAAATAAATAAATTTGTTCTTTGAAAGATACATATGCTCAGTGGTGGGATTCAAATTGTTTTACTACCAGTTCAGTGGGCGTGGCTTGGTGGGCGTGCTTTGCCTAATAGCTTTCCCCATATCAGCTGAGACCTACAGCGCCAATCAGCTGAGAGAATAAAGAAAAGTGCAGGGCGGGTGTGTGGGCCGATTTTTCTCAGCTGATCGTTGGCTTTTTTTTTACTATCGGTTTGGCCAAACCAGTCCGAACTGGTAGCATACCACCACTGCTAATGATACTGTGGAAGTTTCTTTTTTACAAAAATTAATGCTAACTGAAACTTTTTACAAATCAGATCTTGAACCAAGTTGTTCAACTTTTCAAAATATGTCCCTGAGTTTTTTTGGTAAATTATTCTATTAATAGAATCAAGTTCATTTAGGGACCAACAACTGTAAATTTCTTGAATTTGCATGACCAAAATTAGTTTAGGAAATTATATTACCAATATTCAGCAGTGTTTCCTCATGAGATTTCTCCAGTCTGCATCAGGGAAAAATGACAACAATATGAAAGGTGTAAAATTTGGCATGTTTCATTATAGCCATTTTCATCTCATCTGGAAGCCATATGAATTTAGTTATGGTCTTCTGATGACAATAAACCTGCATATTAAACCTGCATATAATTGTTCCAGTAACTGTAATTTGCATTTATACTGCCGTGATATCTTTAACAAGGTATTGTTTGTATTAACTGAAAGAAGCAGAGAAAAATAGGGGGGAAAAGTTCGAACTAAAGCTCAGTGATTGGATTACTTTCAAACAGTATCTGAATGAATTACAGTTGAGATAAGGTATTTTTTTGCGTAGAATCAGTGCAAGCTTGGCCATTTACTAGAGAATTTAGAGGCTGTTCTGCTGTCATTTTTGTGGTGAAACCCACCTAAGTAAACTAATCCAAATTAAATCCTATGAAGTATCTACCATTCCTACATTTTTTATTCATTTCAAACAAAAAAAAAGTTGCTGTATTCATTTTGATGCTTCCCTATTATACCTTGTGGGTAAAATCTTTTTTAACAAATCTAATCTCAGTCTTGAAAATGCTCAAGTCATTTTACTCTCACATCTTAATCACAAAAACTTGAATTAAATTGTATGTTCTTTGAAACTTGTCTCCCTGAGTTAAATTGAATTAGGCTCAATTTTTCACAAGACTAATAGGACCACTTATACATAGCCAAAAACATAAATGATTTTCCAAATCAAGGAATGAATAAATTAAGGACAGAAAGGATGCTTTTCAAAGAGAGAAATAACATCAGGGAAATGCAAGAAACAAGAAAAGCAGCATATAAAATTCCACAGCAACACATAAAATAAATCCTGACTATGTAGAAATCTTTCACATGCAATATGCTCAATAATTTGATAAATAAATAAATATATATTTAAAAACATCTGTTATCCACCTATTGAAAGAAGAGGAGGCTACCTCTGACCCATACGCTTAATCTGGTCCACTAAATTCACCCAGTTTATATATTTATATTTACAATATAAATAGTTACAGTCCATTAGAGGGATTGAAATATTTTTACTACCGGTTCTGTGGGCATAGCTTGGTGGGTGTGGCTTGGCTTGGTGAGTGTGGCTTGATGGGCGTGGCAGAGGAAGAATACTGAAAAAACTCCATTCCCTCCCCACTCCAGGGGGAAGATTATGCAAAATCCTCCCTCCCCACCCCAATAACCTGATTTCCAGCTCTGTTCTCCTGTGCAGGGCAACAAAAGAAGACCCAGCTGATCAGCTGGGACTCAAAAGGCAGAGAAGATATTGGGGTGGGCCAGTCAGAGGTGGTATTCCAAACTACTCAAAATTTCTGCTACCGGTTTTCCAGAATTGGTCAGAACCTGCTGAATACCACCTCTGTTACAGACCCCTCACATCCTGGACATAAACTGTTTCAACTCCTTCCCTCAAAACAATGCTATAGAGCACTGCACACCAGAACAACTAGACACAAGAACAGTTTTTTCTCGAAAGCCATCACTCTGCTAAACAAATAATTCCCTCAACACTGTTTAACTATTACAAAATCTGCACTACTATTACTGCTAATCTTCTCATCACTCCTTATCACCCATCCCCTCCCACTTGTGATTGTAGGACTGTAACTTTGTCCCTTGTATCCTTACGATTTATATTGACTGTTTTCTAGTATGATTTGATTGTTGATTGTACCCTATGACTATTATTAAGTGTTGTACATTATGATTCTTGATTCTTAACGAATGTATCTTTTCTTTATATACACCAAGATAAATTCCTTGTGTGTCCAATCACACTTGGCCAATAAAGTATTCTATTCTATACAACTTCATGTGAGATTGTTAACTTTTCCTAAAGGTTTTATAACTACTTCTGATTCTCCCACCTTCTTGTGTTTCTCATTGAGAGTAATGATAGAGTGTGGACAAAGGCAGTAGGAGCTGTATCTTCTCACAACTTATTCTTCAGAGAAATTGATGTTTTCATGATCTGTGTCTGAACTGGGGCTACTAGCTAATTTGTATCTATTTTCTTCTTACTGGGGAGCTGAATGCCTCTTCAGATATTAGCTTCCACATCTCTTTCCAGCCTTTCCTATTCTACCATGGCCACAAGGTCAGGCCCTTCACAAGATGTTCTGTCCATTATGACAATGCAAATGTACATCACCTTAGTCAGGCTTGGATCAACCTTTGACTTCAGAGGCCTAATGTGTTACAACTGTGTATAACTATGCTGTTTATCAACTTTACTATTCTTTACCAATGAGGGAAAAGCAAGCCCAAGGGTTGTGGGAAACTGGGGCGGGGACAAGATAGGAGGGAGATAGCCAGAGGACACTACAGTTCCCTCAAAACGACGCTATAGAGCACTGCACACCAGAACAATTTGACACAAGAACAGTTTTTCCCCAAAAGCCATCACTCTGCTAAACAAACAATTCCCTCAACACTGTTCAACTATTACAAAGTCTGCACTACTATTACTGCTAATCTTCTCATCACTCCTTATCACCCATCCCCTCCCACTGTAACTTTGTCCCTTGTATCCTTACAATTTATATTGACTGTTTCCTAGTATGATTTGATTGTTGATTGTACCCTATGACTATCATTAAGTGTTGTATGTTATGATCCTTGATTCTTAATGAATGTATCTTTTCTATATGTATACTGAGAGTATTTACACCAAGACAAATTCCTTGTCTGTCCAATCACACTTGGCCAATAAAGTATTCTATTCTATTCTATTCTATTCTATTCTATTCTATTCTATTCTATTCTATTCTATTCTATTCTATTCTATTCTATTCTATTCTATTCTATTCTGCAGTTAGTCATAACAGTGAATATAGCAACTGTAACTTTGAAACCGGGTCATAAGTAGTGTTATTTTTTTAGGGTGGGGGTGTCTGTTGTAACTTTGAACAGTAACTGACTGGCCATAGCATTACTACTCACAATTGCTATACAATATCCTGAATTAATGCTATATAGCTGCAACAAAGGAAAAGTATCATATAACTTGTAATAGACCATATTTTTGACTGCCCTTTGACTACACTTTTTTTTAGCAATAAGCATTTATTTGTCTGGATTGTGGGTGAAATCCAAAATAGATATTTGAATTTCTGCCTAACTCTTTCTATTAGGTGCTTTGGTTACTTCCACAATGATGTTATTTTTAATACTTTATTTTTTAATATTTTTAATACCAGGCAGTTTGGACACTTTCATTCAAATAGTTGGAAACTTCACATTTTTTTCCCTTCCAAGCATATTGCTACTGTCTGTCACTGATGTCCTTGGAAAGGTACCAGGAAATAGAGCAGCAGCTGCTAATGGATCCTACTGATATTTATATGCACAACATGTGCTTTGACAGCAGTGATCAATTCACGTGGGAAAGGCTTTACTCCAAAGCTCATGACCCACAAACTGCATTCAGCTGAAATATTTCAACTACTTTCTTTATTGTAAGACTAGACAGCCTAGAGCTCAACAACAACAAAAAAAGGTTTTCACCAATGGGATTTTGATGATAAGATTTTTTTTTAGGCATACAGTTTTGAAAAGTTTTTTTTTTTTTTAAAAAAAAGCTGATAAAAGCTTTGGATTGGTAAATTGCAACTCCATGCACTAGTAAAAAAAACCCAACATTTTAGGTTTGTTACTGGAGAATTTGATCATATAAATGGCAAGATTATGTGCATTGACATTTTTCAGTTTTTAAGAATGCTGCAAAAATAAGCAGAGTGCTTGCATGTCAGGAGCTGTGGTGATAATTCAGTGTTGCTGTGAAAGCACCACAAGGATACTGTGGAGTTTTGAAGTGTTTTAAAATGTTTTAAACTGGGGGCCCTCAGAGAACCTGCTGCTTAATAGTATGAACAAGCTGTTAAGGCACAATAAGTGATGTCAAGGAACAACAATTTTAAACATCTTGAGAAAAATGGTTATCCATTTGCACGTCTGCAAAGTTTTTACATACTTTGTAGTTTGTGCAACTAGATGCCATTAATAGTGCTGTGGTGTACTTTGGGTATGAAATTGAAAAGGGGCTTGGTAGTGGGTATGAGCACATTGTATCGGCATCTTTTCTTGGGGTTATATCAGAGGTGGTATTCAGCAGGTTCTGACCAGTTCTGGAGGACTGGTAGCAGAAATTTTGAGTAGTTTGGAGAACCGGCAAATACCACCTCTGACTGGCCCCACTCCCATCTACCTTCCGAGTCCCAGCGAATCGGCTGGGTTTTCATTTGTTGCCCTGCACAGGAGAACGGAGCTGGAAAGCAGGTTAGCGGGGTGGGGAGAGGAATGGGATTTTGCAGTATCCTTCCCCTGCCATGCCCACCAAGCCATGCCCACAGAACTGGTAGTAAAAAAAAACTGAATCCCACCACTGGCTTATATGGTAGCCATATACCAGCCCAGAAAAATACATGTACAAATTAAGATACATTGTATCCACACCCACCCTAAACTACCTTGTCACATGCTTTTTGTACTTTTTGATCATATTTCAGGTTTTACTTGTTTTCCAGCAAAAAAATTAAATTTGGTTGTTTAACCAAATTGATCATATAAATGGCAAGATTATGCACATTGACATTTCTCAGTTTTTAAGAATGCTGCAAAAATAAGCAGAGTGCTTGCATGTCAGGAGCTGTGGTGATAATTCAGTGTTGCTGTGAAAGCACCACAAGGATACTGTGGAGTTTTGAAGTATTTTAAAATGGTTTAAACTGGGGGCCCTCAGAGAACCTAGTTGTTTAACCAAATCGGTTAAACAATTGGAAGACAAGCTACGATTTGCATAACAGGAATTTAGAGACCAAATGCAAGTGTGAGGCCCAACTTCCCTATCTCTTTATCAAATGGATATTTAAAAAAATGCTTTAAAAGGTAGGAAGGTCCTTAAGAGTTGGCACTGAATGAGAGGACGGAAACATCACACTGAATCATTCATTTTTTGCATACTTTGCAAGAGTCATGGTGGCGCAGTGGTTAGAATGCAGTATTGTATGCTAATTCTGCAATGCAGTATTGTAGGCTAATTCTGCCAGCAATTCGATCCTGACCAACTTATCCTTCCATCTTTTTGAGGCCAGTAAAATCAAGACCCAGATTGTTGAGGGCAATATGCTGACTCAGTAAACTGCTTAGAGGGTGCTGTAAAGGTAAAGCACTATGAAGCTGTATATAAGTTTAAGTGCTATTGCTGCTGCTATTTTCTAATATATAGAGACACTAGGATGCCATATAGAGTCTAGCCATATGTAATCCATTTGCATTCTCAATGCTTTTGGCAACACAATCAGCACACAATAATTTTGGTTGTTTCATCAATCTCAATATTTCTCATGAATAATGGAACTGTTCATATTAATCTCCTCTCCCTTTTATATTCATTCCTTTTAATCAAGCTTTCAATAGCAAATACATGATAAAACAATGAGCATGCTGAACTAGGAAGCAATTATGGCACTTAAGAAAACCAAGACATTTTTGGGGATGGTTAAATTCAAGAAAATGGGAAATGAGACACAGCAGGCTTCTCAGGGTAGGTTAGCATCACGTCCATAGCTGTTGAAAATCATTTTATGCTATTCAACCAGAGATTGGTTTTGTCGGCTGGCAGTATCTGGCTGAAAATAAAAGAACAAAATTGGCCTTTTGAGATGCAAGACCAGCACTGACCTTCAAAACTATAGTGGAAGAAATCTCTGACAGAAAATAATATTTTAATGAATGTGAAATTTTTTTAAAAAAACACCTCATTTTTCACATTTTTATTTTGTACTATCATATTGATTTTTAATAATCCTTGCAGCCTAAAGTCACTTACATGAGGTCACAGAAATCCAAGCAAACAAATAAAATGTTTGAAACAGTTGAACAGTTTGGAATTTGGATTTAAAAAATGGAATCAAATAAAATGGGAATATGCTGGCTCTTGTTTGCAATTACTCAGTAGTTTTATAAATTATCCCAAGAATTCTGTTATTAAAGTTCATGAGTTCTAATAACTTGTGTGTGTGTGTGTGTGTGTGTGTGTGTGTATAAAGAACTTATTAAATAATAAATGGTATATTGTATAATACTTGATTAAGTATTAACCATTAGTTGTAAGACATACCATACTAATCCATTAACAGCAATGAATCATTGTGCCCAATTTTCTTCAATTAATTTGTTCCAGGACTATCAAACTGAATTGGAGGCCAAGAGAGCACATCTGGTTCTCTATACTCATTCTCAGTAAATTGAGTTGAGAATGGATGACTCATAAGTTGTACAAAAGTTAAATTGACCTCCCTCATTTCTAATCTAATTATTTACTGCTACATCTCAAACTCCTTTTAATTTCTTTTTTATCTGGCCAATAACTGTTAATTTTAAATGTGCTTAAAGTTTGAGCAGAAGAAATGGTATTATACCAATAAATAAGAAATCATGGTTTGCATGAATGCTTGAACTTATAAAAAGAATTGTTTGAAATAAATTACATAGACAGATAACCAGATAAATAATGTTTCTTTCCATGTTCTCCTGTGTGCAGGGCAACAAAAGAAGACCATGAGACTACCAGTTTTTTAAAAAATGCAACCAGACCTTCCAACTTCTCCGGGAAAAAAGATCTCACAAAGTTAGAAGGTCTTATTGAACTTTTTTTTTATTGGTAGTCACATGGTCTTCTTTTATTTCCCTGCATGTCAGAGAACAGAGCTGGAAAGCAGGTTAGTGTTTGCTGCAGGATTTTGCAGGAGGCCCTCTAGGCCAACAACAGGTGCAGGGGGGCTGTGCATGGGTCCCTTATGCCCCATTTTTGCTAGTAGAGGCACCATGGGCTGGCCTTTGATATTTCCAGACCAATCCCGCAGGCCAGATCTAAGCACCCCAGGGGCTGGATCCAGCCTGAAGGCCTTGAGTTTGACACCCCAGATCCAGGACAATCCTACCAATTTAAAGATGAATTATTTGAGAAAAAAGCCTAATCTTTGTTTCAAGCAAATATGATAATCGATAATATAAGAAAGGAATAATACCCTTTCTTGAAATAATAAATTCATTGAAATAGAAATGTATTAACTTGAACCCAGAGCATTCTTTCTTTCTTTCTTTCTTTCTTTCTTTCTTTCTTTCTTTCTTTCTTTCTTTCTTTCTTTCTTTCTTTCTTTCTTTCTTTCTTTCTTTCTTTCTTTCTTTCTTTCTTTCTTTCTTTCTTTCTTTCTTTCTTTCTTTCTTTCTTTCTTTCCAAACAAATGTTCTGTGATCACTGCTGTAAAAGCTTATCAACAAGGATAGAATTTCAAATAAATTTTCTTATTTCATTATGCTGTCATATCAACAGCAGAATGGATATTACACAGGCATGACAAATTCAAATATTCATCTTTTAAGTGTAAAGTGACTTACGCAGCTTATTAAAGAAGCTAGTGACAGTCAAATTTAATACAGCCACTTTTTCCAGAGATCACTGAAATAAAGTAGATTTCTTTCCTTGTTAATTTCAAGGAGGCTGGTAATAATATGTTGCAAAAGAATATGTAGTGAACAGGGATAGGAGATCTATGTTATAAAATGCTGCTACTTGTTCACATCACATTAATTCATTCATTTGATTTACCACCTGTATCAACTATTTATGGTGTGCCTCAAAATAAATTAAAATAAAGATAATGAACCAATATAAATATTTTTTAAAAAAACTAATTGTATTTAAAACAATGTTAAAAACAGCACAATCCAAAATAATGGAAAACATAAAGAAGAGAGAAAGTAGAAAAATGACTATTAGCAGATCTATTTCCAATCCTATACTAACTGAATATTACAATTTTAATTTTATTATTTATGCTTTAAAACAGAGGTCACCAAACTTTTGGACCTCAGGGACCACCGAATTCATAATTTTAAATCCCGCAGAACACTAACATGAATTTTGACTGCTGGTGGCTTGCTGGCGTTTTTCCAGGGTCTCTGTAGAAAGCAGCAGAGGCCCTGGGAAAATCCCAAAAAAAGTCTGCAGGAAAATTCCCCGCCCCGTTTTCCTACCGATTGATCATTCTTTATTTGGGATTGCAGGATACTATCTCCAGCTCCGTTCTCAGGGAGAGAGAGAGAGACAGACAGGCAGAGACTTTTGGCTTCATGCAAGGAAAGTAGCAGAAGCAGCTACTTTCTCTCCCCCAAACTCTACCAAAACTGAATTTTTGTGAGACTTGTCATGCCAGCACAGCCTCTTGGAGCAA
The DNA here is from genome assembly GCA_023653725.1 of Bungarus multicinctus. Lineage (NCBI taxonomy): Eukaryota > Metazoa > Chordata > Lepidosauria > Squamata > Elapidae > Bungarus > Bungarus multicinctus. The sequence continues at coordinate 86,803,706 of CM042834.1, forward strand.
GGGTGCCTTTCAGGATCCCAAAGACTCATTTCTGGCAGAGTTTGGGGGAGAGAAAGAAAGACTTTTATTTCTTTCCTTAATGCAAACAAAAGCAGAAGAAAGAAGTGGAAGAAGAGCCCGGTGGCCAGGCCAGGCCAGGCTAGGCATTTGGGGCGAGTGGGGCAAGTTCCTCCCCTCTGCCCTTTCCCCTGTCCCCTCACTACCTCGTGTTGTTCACAATGCAAGTGATGCAAACCTTGAGTTCCCATGGGCCACGTGGGTGGTGCAGCCTTGTGTTCCCGCACAGCCTGGATTAATTGCTTTGGAGGGTGCTTTGAGGGTGACATTTCTCTGCAGACCACCCAAAATTTCTAGCAGACCACCAGTGGTCCCTGGCCCACTGGTTGGAGACCACTGCTTTAAAATATATGTATAAAATTAAATGCAAAGATATGTTCAAATTTTCTTGCAATTTAAATATATTAAACTCAACAATTAAATACAATGTCTTAGCAACATCTTCTCACTCTTGCAAAATTTCTACTTATAAGGAATGTTCTCCAATAAAGAACAAATTACACCAAAGCACTTTAAAAGGGAATGCTATTTAGTGTTTATTTTAACCAGCCCATAGAAATAAATACAGAAATACTGAATAGGAAAAAGTCAGAAAAGTCTTTTATGAAAACATATTTAAAAAAAACAAATCCAAACCCCAACAAGAGAAGACAAGATATTCCAAATACATGGTGGCATTATTATCATTTAAAGAAGGATTATTTGTTTATTCACTCACTTTATTAGCATTTTCAATTCTGGAAGTGAATCAATGATCATGATAATTTATAAAACTTGCATGCCACCCACTCTTAATAACTCTGGCCAAATCACAACAATCATTTTTTTTAAAAAAAGATTAAAAATGGCAAATGCAATGAAGTGAGAGGTCTGACTCTCCCTCAACAAAAACCTGGATGAAAAGCCAGGTCTTCTAAACAACATTTCTAAACAACAACAGCCACAACAGAGTGGGAGTCATCTAACTCTGTGAGGTAGCGGAGAACCTCATTCCAGAGGGCAGGTATTGCTACAGAGAAGATGCACTTTTCTGAACTTTATAGATGACATGGTCTAATTGAAGGAACTCAGAGCACGCCAATCCCATAAGATCAAATTGGTCAGGCAGATGTTATGGGAGATAGGAAGCATCTTCTCAAGGAACCAGGCCCTATACCACAATAATAATATATATGATAATAAGGAGAAGATGGAACACATCATTTTATGTATTTCAATAGATACATTTTTTATCTTAAACAAAATTATGAAACAAAACTTCTGGTTTTATTACAAATGGAATAGTCAAAACATGAGCATGCTCACTAAATCTTTGAATGCCATGTTCACAAAAATTCTGCCATGAGAATAGCTACATTGGCTGGGGTTGGAAACTCATTAGTAGAGTCTTCAAGCTACAATCAAACCTGAAAAATGTTTATGGCATATCCTGATGCGTATTTGCCTGGAAATAATTCACATTCACCTTGTTTTGTATAGCCCGATTTACTACATGCTCTAAAAGTCTATATAATTTATTCGCCACTTTACATTAGAGACTTTAGGTGGATGCCTTATAAAACTAGAACCAGAACTAACTAAAATAACCACAGTAACACAATAAAACATTATGTATATTAATCAACATTTGTTAGGATAGAGCTGTTAAATTAAACCAAAATTCATACAAGTCATCTGGCTTGGATGGTTTCAGAAAGACTCAGCCAATAAGAAACTTCCTTATAAAATGATATTTTTCACATTAAACCATGTACATAGAAGTTGATGTACTATTGTTAGAATTTAGAATCTACTCATGTATGCTGCAGTTGTCTTAAACACAATTTGCAAGTAAATAAAGATCCATTCTTCATATCAAAGTGAATCCACTTGCCATTTCTGGGATTGTCCTTTAGATTGTTTTTAAATTGCTTCTTTCTCAATAGGGAATCATTTTCTATATCTGGCCAGTTTCAACCAAGATCAATCCAAAGGTAAGGTAGTTTACATGGGACTCATTTGAGAAATGTTCACTGGACAGTTTTTAAATCAATTTGCTTAATAGCATTTAACTCATTTGGAATTGTCGATGCCACATGCCAGCTGATACAAGCAGAACACAGATCAGGCAACCTCACTAGAAGATTCAATTACCTTTCATTGCTATAACAGCACACCAGATAATTTTTCACTATGGACTTTTTTTAGCAGTGTTATGTTCAGTTGGCTGCTCCCTAATTTAGTTTATTAAAGAAAATCAGACAGACAGGATGCTGTGTTAATGGCCCAGGATAACCCTTTCAATGCAGCTATTGACCCCCATTTACTGCTGTCTCAACCTCTTCGTGGTCATTTGGGCCTCCTTTTGATTGCAAAGCCCTGGACCTACATTCCTGGATTTGATCTAAATTATACCCTGGCCTCTCTAATTACCAAAAATAACCACTGTAGTATTTCAAGCTATGGGCTGCTGTACTTTTTCCTCAAACATATCATGCTTTCTTTGGTAACAATAGTGATGAACAAGAGACAAAGGGTAGAAGAAACTCCTGCGCCACAAGGAGCCTGCATATTATGAACATATGCTGCAGCTTCCAGATGTGTTGGAAGAATTATAGCACAGCAGCAGCCAGATTTGTTGAAAAAAGCTCAATCCCAACCTCCTTGCACTCTAGATACTATTGTGCATGTTAGCCGCAGTCATCAAGCTTTAGTAATAATCTCTCAATATCTGCAAAGTAGTAGTAGAAGGAGAAGCAATTATATTTGGTGTATTTTTATAACACATGCAAATGAAAAAATAATATAATATATAGCTGTCCAGAGTTTGATATAAGATGCATGGCTATATAAATGTTTTTAAATAAATAGAACTATTAAAATAATATATCAACATAGTTGAATATTAACAACAAAACAATAGACCAATCAATATGGGATATTTCCTAATATTAGCACAATAAAAAACCATTGAGGGTGGTTCCAGCTTCAGAAAGGTTCTTTGAAAAGAAGTGTTTTAAAATCTTAAATTTCTAGGAACCAGATTACAAATTAAATTTGAGAATAAATTGATTCTGGAAAGTGAGACTGATGGGAAAAAGCCTTAACCTATGTTATGGCTATTTAAACACAAGGATAAATAACCAACTAATCAACTTTGATTGCACCATTGAACTGAGTGCATAGAAATGTGAATTATAATCAAATGATTATTTAAATAATTGCAGAATAATCACATGTTCCAAAATGCATAGACCAGAAGGGCAGCACCAGGGACTGAAATGAATGATACACCTTTCTGTACTCTTTATCAGCGTCTCATCTGAATTCCAAGTTCATTCACTGTCCTATTATGGTTTTAAAAGTTGTCAATTGTAACGGACATAGTAGTTTGCCTATATGAAGGAAGGCTGAAAACTGAAACAGTTCAATTCAGATTCAGCTGAAACTCATTCTGGAGTTGAGCAGATGTTCATGTCTCATCTTTTACTAAATAAGTGTTAAAATTTAGGGAACCTGATTGTTTCTCCCATTTTCGAAATCTAATCAGCCATTCCTTAGTATTGCTCTATTAGCTGTTTTCCCCAAGGCACAATTTCCACTGATTATTATTTTCTCCAATTGAATGACATTATCTAGTTAATACGTTACAGCTTTTCAGAATATTTCACAGATTGTGGAGGTGGATATTTCATACAGAATTTATAATGAATAATGTATGGCAAACATTTCCTCTTGTACATGTGAATGTATAAATTTAATGACTAAATTTAGCATCCAAAATTCTATTGTAAAGTCTGGGGGACCATCTTGTTATTTTAAAAATGTTAAGAAGATTGTTGTTCCTGAAAAAATAAATCTATTACTTTCTTGTTTGTCTTTCCATTCTTCCCTTTTAAAATGTTAAGCTTTCTCATTTAAAACAGTTTTCAGTGTTTGCATGTCAGAAGGTATGTATTGTATTACCTCTTCTAATTTACAAAATTTAAAAAAATGCTGGCACGAGTAACGAAATCTTATGCAGTAGGAGAAAGGGGAAACTTTACTTACTGTATCATCAATGTATATTTACTGCGCATGACTAGGATGCAATGATATTTACTGCGCATGACTAGGATGTCGCCTGTTTGAATGGAGACGTCCCGGAGGGGCTTCGTTCACCCTGGGCAGAGGGCGTCGGGGGGTGAGTTTTTCCCCCCTGGTCTTCTGCCAGCTGGTAGGGATGGATCCTGCCGTCACCTTGAGTCCATCCTGGAATGTGTCGGAGCCGTGATAGCCGAGCTGTGGGTCTGCGACGCGGAGCTTACAGGATTACAGCTGCGACATTTGAATTTCAGTCGAGAAGACCAGCTGAGGTTTGTTTTGCTGCGATCCCCTCTTGCTCTCGCTTTCGGTTGGTGGACGAGGCTGCTGTCGCTTGCTGCCTTGCCTCGTTGCTCTCTTTACCTGGCAGCGTTTTACCTGGCAGCGTTTGACACCGCTGTTTTCTGTGTGTGAGCTTCTGGAAACTCGTTCTGCTAGGTTTGTGCTGCCACCATGCCGAGCCCATCCTAGGATGTGCGGGGGGGCGAGGCAGCTGAGCGGCTTGCAGGCAAGGCAAGAAGCGATGGCGGCAATTGGGGATGCCATGTCCTCCGCTGGGACTCAACCGAGGCCATAGGTGACGGACTGTATCACCGTTGTTGCTGCAGCATCACCAGGGTTATTTTTTGCGACCGCTGCCTGAGCCGCCATTATGTGGGCAGCAGATGTGGCAATTATCAGCAATCTGCTGCCTGAGGAGAACTGCCACTGTTGAGTCCTTGTTACCAACGTTAGGACCATTATCATCAATTCCAGGACTATTGTCATCCTCGGTGGAATAACATCTCCCACCAGCCTGCAAATGCCCCTATTTGACTATCCCTACCAGGAGAAAGGTGCCAGAGGAGGAGGCTTTTAGACTGTCATCGTGGTGAGAGGACGATGGCAGTTGTATATCATCATTTTCCCCACTGTTGTGAGAGGACAGGGGGTTGAACTTTAACCTCCACCTTGAGGTCCGTGTGATTTGGTCCCTCACCATCGTGAGAGGATGGTGGGCCTTTTATCATCGGGACTCCCCAGTGACTGTGAGAGGGTCATAGGGATAGAGGATCTCTTCTTTTGCAGGACAACATATTCTGGCCCTTTCTTTGTTATCAGGCCTTACTGCCCGGAGATGATGAAAGGATGAAGTTTACTTATTCGGCAGCCGAACTGTGGGCCCTGAGGAATGTCCCCCTTTCTTAGGTCTGGCCCTCAAACTTTTCTCTGTCATACCTCGGGAATGGTTCTTGGGTACCAGAGAGGAGACATGGCGCAGCTGGAGGTTTTAACTATATGGATTTTAAGGGTTCTTTTAAATTATTTAAATTCTTGACAAAATTTTTAATGGGGTTAGGGAAAGGGAATTTATTATTGGGTTAGGGAGGGGGACCGGACTGGGTTTGGGGGACAACCCATCTGGGAATAAGGCCGGACCGGGGCATGCCTTGGGACCGGGGACAGTCAATCCGAAGATGGGGGCTTCTTCTGGGGAGGGGGATGAAAGGGCTATCCTTATGATCGGTGGGAGAGGCAGGTATGGTGTTGACAGGGGGTCTTATCAAGTTATGGGAGCCCGCCCCCGCTGTTTACAAGCAGTAGTGTGCTCCAGCCCCCAGGTCACATCTCGCCCCCTGAGTTGCTTGAATGATCAGGCCCCGGGCCTTCGGCTGATGCTATGCAATGCCAGGTCCGTAGTGAATAAAGCCTGATGCTATGCAATGCCAGGTCCGTAGTGAATAAAGCCCCCCTTGTTCATGATCTTGTCACGGAGCGGGGTGTGGACCTGGCTGGCATTACCGACACCTGGCTGGGATAGGAGGGGGGTGTCCCTCTAGTAGAAATCTGTCCAGCCGGGTTTTGGGTTTTTCATCGGCCGAGGGCCCAGGGGAGGGGTGGGGGGGGTTGCGGTAATTATTGGGGAGGATCTGGATCCTAGGGAATCCACTGTTCCTCAGACGACCAGATGTGAGTCCCTTTTTGTTAAGTGTGGTTCCGGGGTTGAGATGGGCCTATTGATCACATACCTGGCTCCCTGCTATGTGACATCAGCCCTGCCTGAGCTCCTCGAGGTCATAGCCGAGGTCTGGCGGTTGAGACCCCCAGGATGATGGTCATGGGGGATCTCAACCAGCCTTCGGCCGGTGGAGCCTCGGGGATTGCTCAGGAGTCCATGACAGCCTTGGGCCTGACCCAATTAATTAAGGAACCCACGCATACTGGGGGTCACATCCTGGATCTGGTTTTTGTCTCTGGACAGTGGCAGGATAATCTGGGTGTTGGGGACGTTTTTGTTGAACCCTTGTCATGGTCAGATCATTCGCTCCTTAGGCTGGACTTCCAGGCTGCTCCTCCACATCGCAGGGAGGCAGACCAAATACATTGGTACCACCCCAGGCGCCTGATGGATCCAGATAGGTTCCTGATGGAGCTTGGGCCATATCCCGACATTCGAACTCACGACTCGGTGAGGAACCTGGTCGCCACCTGGGAAAGGGTGGCGGCTGGGGCCCGGGACCAGGTCGTGCCCTTGCGGCCTCTGACCTGGCGCCGCTCTCACTCGGCCCCCTGGTTTTCCGAGGAGCTGAGGGAGATGAAGCGCCGGAAAAGACGCCTGGAGAGTATTTGGAGGACTACTCGCTCTAGACCCGACCAAACACTTTTACGGTCTTATATCAAGACCTATTTAGTGGTGATAAGGGTGGCAAAGCGTTTTTACTTTGCCACCCTTATTGCGTCCGCAGGAAACCGCCCGGCCGTCCTGTTTAGAGTGACGGGGGTGGAAGGGGGGTGCGGGAGGACCCCTTGCAGGGACAGGCTGAGGATTTTTCAAAGTTCCTGGTGGATAAAATCGCTCGGATCCAGGATGGGTTGGACTCTGAATGGCCGGCTCTTGGTGGGGGATCGGGGGCGGAACTTGAAACAGTCATTTGGGAGGAGTTTGATCCTGTGACCCCCGAAGACGTGGACAGGTTGCTGCGGGGACTGAATGCAACCACATGTTTATTGGACCCGTGTCCCTCCTGGCTGGTGTTGGCCACTCAGGAGGTGACACGAGGTTGGTTTCAGGGTATTATTAACACTTCCTTGAGTGAGGGATATCTACCCCCCACCTTGAAAGAGGCGGTGGTGAGATCCCTCCTCAAGAAACCATCCCTGGACCCAACTCTGTTATCTAATTATCGTTCCATCTCCAACCTTCGTTTTATGGCGAAGGTTGTTGAGAGTGTGGTGGCACAACAATTTCCCCAGCACCTGGATGAAGCTATCTATTTAGATCCACGCCAATCGGGCTTCAGGCCCGGGCACAGCACAGAGACGGCATTGGTCGCATTGGTGGATGATCTCTGGAGGGCCCGTGACAGAGGTTATTCCTCTGTCCTGGTCCTCTTAGATCTCTCGGCGGCTTTCGATACTGTCGACCACAGTATCTTATTGCAGCGGCTGGAGGGGTTGGGGGTGGGAGGCACTGTTATGCGGTGGTTCTCCTCCTTCGTCTCTGACCGCTCGCAATTTGTGTTGGCAGGGGGGCAGAGATCGGCCCCGAGGCCCCTGGTTTGCGGGGTGCCTCAGGGGTCAGTGCTCTCGCCCCTTCTGTTCAACATTTATATGAAGCTGCTAGGTGAGATCATCCGTGGCTTTGGGATAGAGTTCCATCAGTACACTGATGATACTCAGCTGTACATTTCTACCCCAGGCCACCCCAATGAAGCCGTTGAAGTGATGACCCGGTGTCTGGAGGCCGTGCGGTGTTGGATGGGACGAAACAGGCTTCAGCCCAACCCATCTAAGACTGAGTGGCTGTGCTTCCTGGCACCCCGGTACAGCCAGCTGGTTCCATCGCTGGCTGGGGAGGGGGGAAATTCTTGCCCCCACAGAGAAGGCCCGCAATCTGGGTGTCCTCCTGGATGTGCGACTGTCACTGGAAGACCATGTGGCGGCCGTCGCCAGGGGGGCTTTTGGTCAGGTCTGTCGGATCTACCAGTTGCGGCCTTTTCTGGATCAGGATGCGCTTCACACAGTCACCTCTGCCCTGGTGACCTCCCGCCTAGATTATGCCAATGCTCTCTACATGGGGCTGCCTTTGAAGAGCATCTGGAGGCTCCAGTTGGTGCAGAATGCAGCCGCGAGGGTGGTAATGGGAGCTCCTCGGGGCTCCCATGTTATGCCACTTCTGTGCGCGCTGCATTGGCTCCCAGTGGCCCTCCGGGTGCGCTTCAAAGTCTTGGTTACTATCTTTAAAGCACTCCATGGCTCGGACCGGGATACTTGCGAGACCGCCTCCTGCCATCATCGGCCTCCCACCGACCTGTACGCTCCCATAGAGTCGGTCTCCTCGGGGTGCCGCCGGCTGGATAGCTGGCGACCCCGAGGATGCGGGCCTTCTCATTGGGAGCACCCCCTCTCTCGAATGAATTACCCCCAGAGGTAAGGGCCGTCCCTGATCTCATGGCCTTCTGTCGGTTACTTAAAACTCACCTATTTTGGCAAGCCAGACTGGCCTAGGGGTTTTTAAATTTTAACCTGGTTTTAATTTCTTTTAACTTTTGTTTATATTTTTAATTAGAGCCATGCTATATTTAATTCTTTTAATTTTTAATATTGTCATGTTGTATTGTGTTCTGTATATGTATTTTTATCTTGGCTGTTCACCGCCCCGAGTCCCTTTTGGGAGAGGGGGCGGTATATAAGTCTAATAAATAAATAAATAAATAAATAAATAAATAAATAAATAAATAAATAAATAAATAAATGTAAGCCTTTTCTGCCATTTTATGTGCTATTTTATTTTCCCCCAGTTGTGATAGAATCTGCAAGGCCAGTGAAGGAGAATTTGGGCAACATACAGCTTTCCCAGAGAGAGGCCTGGATTTAGAAACTGCAGAGTACTGAGTTGGATGGGGGAGAGGAGAAGACGTTCAGGGGAATCACACCCTGGTGTTGTGGTCCCGACTCCCGAGCCTGTGCTGTTAGGGGAAGAGGACCTGGAAGATGAGGGGAAGGAACTGGCAATGCCTTCCTCCCCAGGACCTTCCTCCCTGCCAATGCCTTCCTCCCTGGTAATGCCTCAGGTTCCATCAGACAACTGAGAGGAACAGCCTGAGATGAATCAGGAGGAAGGCATGTCGGAGCAGCCCCTGACAGGGAGTGAAGAGGAGGAGTCTTGGCTCGACCCCAGGCAACGTCGTAGGGAGAAATGTGAGCAGCAACGTAGGAGGCGTGGGAGGGTCAGAGAGTAAGCTGAGTCACTGAGCCACATCCCACAGGGGATAAAAGTGGGTGTGCTTTCTCTTTAAACTTTGTACAGGACAAAGTTTAACTTACTTTAGACTTTATTTGTGACTATATTGGAAGAACGATTGTTTTGTGGGCTGCCTTGTGCTTTGTGAAGTAAAAGACCCATTTCCCTCTGTGTGAGTAAGACTTTGATTTACAATTGCTGCCAGCTCAGACTTGGCAGGCAGGACGTAGTGGGATGCCTAGAATGTTATCAGTTACAGAGGATTTGCTCTGTGAAGTTCGAGCCAGCTTGCCTGTCTGTGTTTGTGTGTGCGTATAATCCCTTACCTTTTGGGGGAAAGGGAAGGGGAGACAGAACACCCTAGTATCTCTCAGGATATATCTAGTAGGTTAGAAAGTTGTAGCTTTAGTTTGGCAAGATTCTGTCTACTAGGTGTAAGCAGATAAGGAATAAAACTCAATTAGATTGTGTTGTGCTGTCTCTAGATTTGGGCCTGATACCCAACTTAAAATTTAAAATAGGCTTCTTAACTATGTAAGGAAAATGTTATTTCCTTCATTAAACTCAGTGATTTGCTAAAATAAAAAATTAAACAGCCAAAGATGTCAAGCTAAATCATCATCTGTCAAACCTCTGTAAACATAGCAGTAACTGGAATTTAATTAAGTCCCAAAGAAAGCATCAATAATTGCATCAATCTTTTCATGTTCTAAGTACGTGAGCAGCATCTTTTGTGTTGTTATTGTTTAAAAAAAATAAAGAATTGCAGCTTTTTAAAAAAAGATAGTAGCAATACATATTTGGCTAAGAGGTTTAAGGCAGTTATTTAAAAATAGATGTTTTTTTTACTGGTGATTTTCTTCCAGTATAAAAATGTAATAAATTATGGACTTGCAAATTAATTGTCTAATCTTGGGAGGACCTGTATCAGCTGTTACAGTTTCAATATTTTAATGGTTGAAAAAACACAAAAGAAAATATTTGGCATATCCCATTTTTCCATTTAAACTGTTGCAAACCCTGCACACATGCCAGCCTGATCCTAAAATAAATTGACAAAAACCTGTCTGGACTGAGACATTTTAGCAATAGTTTGCATGGCTTTTCCTTGCTGTATGCAAGTTCCCCTGATGCTGTGCTTTTCCATCTTTCTATTCCCCAAAGATATGGCCATTTTCTTGCTGTATGCAATCTGTTTGTCTGTCTCTGTCTCTCTGTTTCTGTCTCTGTTTCTCTCTCCATAGTTAAATTTATCAGGTTAATGCATTAAAAAATAGACACATGCAAGCACAACAAGTAGCTTTTTTTAGAAAAGAACAACTCTCCCCTTTTTTCCAGCATGAACTTCAATGTCTGTATACCTTCCTTTACCAGACATAAAGATAGCATAGTAATTAAGAATTTTCCCTATCACAGAGAAGGCTGCTGTTGTTAAACCCAGCAGAAACCTTAACAGAATGTCTTTTTTCTTCTTCTTTTTTTTTGGAACAAATAGATTGAGTTTACCATCTTTTCAGTCACCTAAATTAGAATAGTTTTGCATAATCCATATGTTATTGAATAGAATAGTTTTAACATAATCCATATGTTATTGCATTTCAAACCGGCAACTTTCTTTATGCTAAGCAAAGATCTTAGACATTCTAATATTTCTTTAGTGCTTATAAAAGAAGATACAGAACCTATTACAGTGGAGTCATCTGAAACCTTGGTTCAATTGAAGGGACTATCCTTCTTACATTAGCCAATAAAGTATTAAGGTTAGTCTGCAGCAACTAAACTGAAGCAGCCTGACCCAATCAGACAAGAAACTCGAGGCAACATAGGGTAGAAAAGTATACTTTGGAAATGGTAGAATAAAATACACTTGGATGTTGCCTTAGGGTGAGTGGCATGATACCTTAACCATTAGACCAAACTGGCTTTGTTTCTTTACTGATTTAATAGTAGAAGAATTTAAGAAAATGACAGCCTACTCTTAAATTATGTTGCTGAAATGAAGAACACTTGAGGTTGTATAAAAAAAAGGGAACCTGATTCTGTACTAAAATGAATAAGTTCAACATATTCTACAATTTATGCATTTGCCATTAGTATCTGACTTCAATTGGTGGGATCATGTAAATTTTTAGTGAACCAGCAATTTATGTTACTGTGAAGCTGAAACAAAGTCAACCTCTGCCTTTTTGATCACCTTTGACCAGGAAATACCCAGCTGATAATTGGCAGAGCAACTAAGTTGGATTTTTTTTTACCAATAACTAAGGTCTATTGGTTGATACACCTTGGTCATATTTAATGCAAGCCCAAATTCAGTTAAGGAAAGGCTAACATGTCTGTAGGTGAGGCTAATACGGAGGCAGCTGGTCAAAAAAGGAAAAAAGGAAATTCCTTTTGAGAAAAGATAAAAACAGAGACTCATTTTGAAGATCTATAGCAGAATACAGGAAATAGCAGCTCTGCTTTTGATATGAATTTATCCACTAGCTTGTCCTTTGTTCGCTTGATTTTACACACACACAAACACACACACACACACACCCCTATCCAGAAGATTGCATGGCAGGTTACAATCCATTAGAAATAAATAAAAACACTTTCAAATATTTTCAAAGACAATAAAGATGTTTTTCTCAGTATAAGCTTACCTTCAGGAATGTTATTTCAAATGTGTTTGTTTTGTTTTCTAAAACTATTCTGTGATTTTGTTGAAAACTAATTTAAGTTGTAAAATATTCTTTTAATCTTTTACTGTTATACTTCATTAATACAACATTCAAAAATTTGTTTAAACATTTTCATTATCCATTTCCATCAATTTACCCTATTTTAAAAATATCTCATTAAATAGTGTGAATTTGAATAATGTATCCAACACAATGGTATGTGAGAAAGACCTTGGGAGACAAAGGGAAAAGACACAACAAGAGGGATAATTTCAGAAGAGGAAGATAAGCCCTCAAAAAGACTGTTTCATGGCAGGCTGTCAGAAGGGACTCTACCTACTTTCTCCCTAATAAATGTACTTTCAGACTTAAGGTTACATTTATTAATGTAACCTTACAGTAAAATAGAATTAGCTCATTTGAATGTGCTTCCTATCTGGTCAATCACATAAGGCTAATGTAATATGTCATTTTGTGGGATCAGTGATTATCAGCACTAATCAAGACTTACCTGTATTGAGAGCTACAGGGCTTGTTGATTTGTTTTTGGACAATTGATTAAGTGGTACATGACAAACTACTCCTAAAACTAAGGTCTTATGGTATCTCTGGATACCTGCATAACTGAATAGAAGCATTCCTGTCAAACAGACAACATATGGTCAAAATTGGGAGTGTCCTATCAAATCCTGTACCTGTCAACAGTGGTGTCCCCCAAGGCAGTGTTCTAGGACCAACTCTTCATACTCTATATTAATGACCTCTGCAATTATATTAAGAGCAACTGCATTCTTTTCGCTGATGATGTAAAGCTATTCAACACCACTGACAATGCTGCTACCCTTCAAAAAGTCCTTGACTATGTGTCAGAATGGTAAAACAAATGGCAACTTCAGTTCTCAACAAGTAAGTGCTCTGTCTTGCATATTGGCAAAAAAATAATAATCAAAAAATCAAATACAAGCTGAATAGTCAAGACCTTGTTGATGACACAAACTTTGTCAAGGATCTTGGAGTACTCATCTCAAATGATCTAAGTGCTGGAGCCCACTGTAACTACATAGCAAAAAAGGCATTAAGAGTTGTTAACTCTTAAAAACTGCATAGTTTTTTCTCTGGTAATATCACTCTACTAACTAGAGCATATAAAACATTTGCTAGACTAATACTTGAATACAGCTCATCAGTCTGGAACCCGCATTACATATCTGATATTAATACAATTGAGAAAGTCCAGAAATATTTTATGAGAAGAGTCCTCCACTCCTCTACTCATAGCAGAATACCTTATGCCACCAGGCTTGAAATTTTAGACCTAGACAACCTAGAACTACATCGTCTTCGGTTCGATCTAAGTACATAAAATTATATATTGCAATGTCCTACCTATCAATGAATATTTCAGCTTCAACCAAAGCAATACAAGAGTACAAAATAAATACAAACTAAAGATAAATTGCACCAAACTTGATTGCAGGAAATATGACTTCAGTAACAGAGTAGTCAATGTCTGGAATACTCTACCTGACTCTGTGGTTTCTTCCCCAAACCCCAAAATCTTCAACATTAGACTATCTACTATTGACCTCACCCCTTTCCTAAGAGGTCTGTAGGGGCATGCATAAGCGCATCAAAACGTGCCTACCGTCCCTGTCCTATTATTTCTTTTTTTCTTATTTGTATCCATTTCATGTATTTATAAACATGTTTATACTTATACCTGTTATCTAATAATTGTTTGACTAAATAAATAAATAAATAAACAAATAAATAAATATTTTTTTAAAAAATGAAGCAATGTTCTAAACTGGTGTTGCAATATTCTTGCATAGATAGTTGTTCTCAGATTCTTGAGCAAGAGATCCATTTCACTTCTCAGAAAAATGCAATGGTTAGAATGAATTTTCACTGATTGTAAATGCCTCCGGGTATTAAAATACATAAATATCTTTCTTCTCAGTTTAATTATTTTAACACTCCCTCTTTCATCATAACTGCTCATTATTTTGATTCATTTAAACTCCTCTGTTTAAGATTATGAAAGCAGGGTAAAAAAAAAAGATCTGTAGGGAAAAAGTATGCTAAATAAAAAGGAAACATTTTGATTTGCACTCCCCTTTGTTATGAAAACAATAACAATTAACAGATTATTTTCAAGGGAAATAAACTGTGTAAAAGTATTGCATGAATTATACAGAATTTCTCACATTACATATGTCAGCCAAATTAATCAGAGTGTGGGACTCCTAAAAATGTATGCAAAAAGATAAATCTGCTAATTATTATATATTATTGTACAATTATATACTAGAAATTTTTGCTGATATTGCTGCTCATTCCATCTATCTTTTTTCTTTTTACTCTTCTTCTGCATCTCCATTTGGCTTTCTAGGGCTTCTTTAATAATCTTTAGCACACTTTCAAACAGAAATCACAAGAGAGAAATAGAGGCTATATTTATTTTTTATATTTTAATCTACATTGATTTAAGAGCACAGTAAGTGCAATTCAAAAAGCATATGGCTGAATAAGTTACATGATGTAATATAGTGAATATTGGATTTGTCCTGAGAATTTGATTCAAATTGAATCTCTACTTCATCAGAGTTCATCTTAGCCAACCTAATGTATAATAATAGTTGTTATAATTACAAGGTGAATACAAAACATAGAGTCAGTAATTACAAATCAATTTAATAAATTTAGCTCAGAACTTTTTAACATTAAAACCATTTGTTTTGAACTAGCAAGATTGGTAGGAAAGCTACGGCAAATCTAGACAACATACTAAAAAGCAGAGACATCATCCTGCCAGCAAAAGTGTGTTAGTCGAAGCTATGGTTTTCCCAGTTGCAATGTATGGCTGTGAAAGTTGGACCATAAGGAAAGCTGAGTGCCAAAGAATTGAGGCCTATGAACTATGATGCTGGAGAAGACTCCTGTAAGTCTCTTGAACTGCAAGGTGATCAAACCGGTCAGTCCTAGAGGAGATCAACCCTGACTGCTCTTTAGAAGGCCAGATCCTGAATATGAAACTCAAAGACTTGGCCACCTAATGAGAAGGAAGGACTCACTGGAGAAGACCCTAATGCTGGGAACATTTGAGGGCAAAAGAAGAAAGGGATGACCGAGAATGAGGTGGCTGGATGGAGTCAATGAAGCAGTTGGTGTGAGCTGAAATAGACTCCGGAGGATGGTAGAGGACAGGAAGGCCTGGGGGAACATTGTCGATGGGGTTGCGATGGGTCAGACACCAGTTTGCCACTAACAACAACAAATAAGAGACAGGCGAATTTGGACATTGTGATATTGTCTAGTCCAGGTTTAATTCCTTAAAATGGTTTTGTTACGGATTTCTTGCAAACATTTGTTATTGATTTGTTTTATGATTTTTAATGTTTTTAACTTTCTCATTTCTTTTTATTTGTTTTTTTCCTTTGTAATTTGTTCTGCATTTCTAAAATATATAATAGTAATAGTTGAAAGGAATGGAAATGTATTACTTTTGTTCTTATTGGTACCTACTTGTAAAGCATTTGTATTATTATTTGTTCTGCTGATATCATTAATTGTATTGGTTTAAAATGCAATGAAAATTCATCTCTTAAGAAAATGCATCTCTTTTATAGACAATTAGGTTTTTTTGGACCTCATCTTAGTGAAAGAAACATCATTTCAGTGCCTTTTTTATTACTACTTATCAATACATTGCTTCATTGAATAGATTAAAATTATTTATCTACATGAACCAGACTAAACTATGATAATATTGCAGTTCTTTTTCTGAATTTTATATTCTTCTCACTATCTTTCTTTAAAAAAAAACCCTACAACAACTTTGAAAACAAACTGTTTCAGCCTCTATTTGTTTCATCTTCAAGTACCTTTTTATATTTTTAGGCAGGTATACTTAGAGCTGAATCACAATTTTCTTAGATACTTATGCTTCACTTATTTATAATGCTCTCTTGCTAAGCAGGCATGTGTGATACAAAGAGCAATTCACATTTGAAACTACTCCAAGTGACTTCAGAGAACATTTTTTAAAAAACCCTGATGTAATTATCTTTGCATACCTGATTAGTTCAAGGCATCCCTGTGAAATATACATTGTAAAGGCCATTTACTGAAAGAAAAAGAATCTGGGAATTCAGTTTTATAGCAGAAAATTCTGCAGATCATTCTTTACACATTTTAACATAACCAATGTAACTTTAGCAAGTGAGAGAACATTAAACAGGAATGATAGACCACTAGACTCTCAGAAGTCCTACTCATTTTTGCCCATCAATCAATTGGGCAGTAGAAGACAATAGAAAGTCTTTAGGTTTCTCCTTTCTGGCAGTCCTAACAGAGTGGAGTTGCCCTTTCTACAGGGCCATTCAGAACAGTCTTGATCTATTGGCAGCCAAACAGGATTACTGTGACAAAAAGACTTCAGTCCTCATCCATGTAGTATTCACAGTTATGAATTCTATTTCAAGGCTTAGGGTAATAGGAAAGGCATTTTGTCTCTCTGTTTTTAAGTCCCTTCTCAGGTCCATCATGATATTTCCACTTTGTCAGTCAGCAAGTGAGTTGAGAGAAACACTCTACTGTTGTATTGAAAATAAATTGTCAGATGCAAGAAACCAGGAGCCTGGATAGTGTTCAAAAGTACTGCTAAACTGACTTGCTAAAAGAATGCAAATGATCAGCTGGCTGCAAGTGGTATAAATCCTTCCATTCCCTACCATCCAATCAGAGCTGAAGAAGCTTCTTGGATGAGAAGCAAAATGTCTTCAAAGAAAAATCCAGAAAGTCCAGTTTCTTCTTGAAAAAGGTTTTATTACTGTTGGACTACCTGTACCTGTGGCCTTGAAGTCAAAAACCATATTTATATAATAGCCTTCTCCAGCCTGAGAACCACTGGTTTCCACCACACTATCCTCAACTCTTATGAGAATTAATACAACTGATTATAAAGCCTGTCAGGCTCATCTATTCTAAAAGACTGCTTTTGTGTTAATCTGACTCTAATTTAACTGGGGTTTAAATAGAGCCTAGAGATGAATAGACAGTTGTTTCAGACTGTGGAGTAGATTGTAGTTATATGATTTATCTTTGTGAAATAAAATGAAATGAAGCATATTTCTGTGTTTTAGCAATGAAAATGAAGAATATTGATTTTATTAAATAAATACATCTGCTCTGAGTAGATCTAATAAAGCTGCAAGACATGGTTTAATGGTCAGGACTTAATATTTTTTGGACACCCAAGAAAGAGTAATAGTTGACCTGGTTATTAATAGAAATGGTGGGTTTAAAAATTAAAACTGCTGACCCTTGAATTACAATCATAATGAAGCTTACCTAAAAAGGAAGTTTCACTGAGTGCCTCTGAAGCAATCCTCACTTACCACCATTACGTTGAGCAAATTAAGTTTAAGTTTGCTGCTTTTCTGTTTTGCCTTAAGACTATTTTTGATAGACTGAGTGGTTAGAGAGAAGAAAGAGAGAGCTTTCCCTTTTATAATCGCTACTGGTCAATAAACTCCTGTCAACTTCAAAGCATTGTTTTCTTCCTCTCCTTCATCCCGCCCATCCCCCAAAACATTACATCTTCTTATTTATTTGGGGGAAATAATAGGATCAGTAATACTTAACCAGGATATTAACTGATATTTTCCATATTTGTTGTTTAATTAGTATTTAACCCTTAAGTACAATCAAAAATTATCTGCAATCATTGCAAACAAACCTCTTCTGGATTGCAGTAGGGTAAATCCTTAATTCGTTACAAGGCTTATCAGACATTTTGAGAAGAATGCAGATTTCACCCTTTGTGTTGTGGTGCAAAGTAGCATCAGGAATACAATCCTTCCCTTGCTGAGGAAGTCCCATTGCTATAATTAGGTGGGTAGGAAGGCAGTCAGTCAGGAAGTTTCTGTTCACAGCTTTTGTAAAAGTAACTGAACAGCAAGCAACTGGACTATATCAATAGTTATGCTAGAATTATATCATACTGATTCGCAGCTACTTCTTCTAATCTCTTTGCATTGCCTGGTGGTTATTGTGTAGTCCCAGAAGAAACACTGCCTATAACTATTTTTTCACAGAATCCCATCTTTAATCTTTCAAGGGCGGTAAGCTTTCCCACTACCATCCTTATATCCTTCTGTTCTGCAAATGTTTATCATGAAGTTTGAATTATTGCTGCTGGAGTCAAGGAAATTTTTCTACTGAGCAAGAGAATTGTTTGTCTTAGGCTCACACTTCATCTGCTAGTAGAAAGAGAAGATTCTGTTAAGTAGAATATAATATATGCATGGATAAATAAAAACAAATCAACATTATTTTAAAAAAGAATCACACAAAAGGACACTGGATATTGATGATAATGTGGGATGAGGAGGAATGAGTCTTCCCCATAAAGACTTTTAGGATAATGATTGTTCTCTAGGCTCTGCCTTCAGGAAGATTTCCAGCAGAACAATTGGTGATAATGCATAATGTAGAGGCTTCAGTTAAACAAACATCTGAGCTGGCCTTCACCTGCCCTTCTCCCTCTCTCTTCAGGAATCATTCTCAATCAAAGAATAGAGTGATCTATTCTCATCCTGTTCCTGTTCCAGAATAGCACTGAGCTTAAATGATTCCCAGGGAACTTTAATAGAAAACAGTCTCCTCAGATGGAGAATATTTTTGTTAATATATAGCCAGAAGGCATTAGAATAATCAATTGAAAAATACTGGCTTAAATCAACCCTGTTGTTATCATAGTTGATTTCATAGCATTTGTTTGAGGAACATCTCGTGCTAATTAGCTGATCGATGTTGATGTTATATTAAAATATTGAGATACAAACTAACAAAGCTTATTTAAAAAAACAACAATAGCCCAGGCGGCTCGGATTGCTGTGGGCAGTGGCGGCTTTGCCGCGGCTCCATGCCTCATTCCCAGCTGCGGCTCCAGCGACCCAGGGGCAGCGGGCAAGCCACTGGATGGCCGCCTGGGTTGCCCAGGTTGCTTGGGTTGCCACAGGCGGCGGCGGCCTCAGCGCGGCCGTTGCCGCGGCTGCCCTGCAGCTGGAGGACTTGCTGTGGCTCCATGCCTTGTTTTCAACTGTGGCTCTGGCAACTCGGAAGGCCTTGTTTTGGCTGCCGCAGCTGCCGTGGGTGGCGGCGGCCCTGCCACGAGGGGCGGCGGCCTTGGCGAGGGCCTGATCTTGTCTCCTGCCGCGAGTGATGCCGTGGCTGTCATGGATGGCGGTGGCCCTGTCGGGGAAGGTGGCGTCCTCGTAATATATGGGGATGGACCCTCCGGTGCAGTGACCCCGCCAATGATGGTGGCAGCAGAGATAGCATCCATGCTGACTGGGAGACGTTTGCAGCCTCGGAGGCGATACGGATGGCAGAGCGGGTAGCACGCCAAGGGCGCCGATGGCGACTACAACAGCTTGGCCTGATGGTGCTGGCAGCTCCGGCGGAGATGGCCTTGATGACTGGGATGGCGGCCCTGGTGGCGTCGACGGCGATGGTGGCTTCACGGCTTCGAAGACGACGGTGTCGGTGGTGGCCTAGTCAGGTGCTGGTTTCCGGCTCGAGGATGGCGGCGCTTGGCCCAGCGGTGATGGTGGTTCTGGCACGGTTGGCTAGGCAGCCTGAGAGACCAATCAAATACTCATCGTCGGACTTGCGGGCCCTCAGGAGTGTTCCCCTCTCCCTGAAGTGGCCCTCCGGTTTATCAACGGCTTATCTCAAGATGGTTCCAGGGATTCCCATGAGGTGGCACGGCCATAAGAAGAGCAGCTGTAGGGGGGAGGGGGTTTAAATTGTTCCAGTTTTTATTTAAAGTTTTATTGGGGTTAGGGAGGATGACCAGGACGGGGATGGAGGATAACCCGCCTGAGTCGGGGGCCAGACCGGGGGTTGAGCACGACCGGAGAGTCTTGGGGTGAAGTGGGCTCAGGTCGAGGATGGGGGGTTGTTCCGGGGGGGGGGAGAGTTGAGCGGGAGAGGCAGATTTGGCGGGTACAGGGGGCCATATTATGTTTGGGGTGCGTGTCCTTGCTATTTGCGCACAGTGGCGTGCTCTGACCCCCTAGTTACTTCCCGTTCCCCAGGCTGTCCGAGTCATCGGGCCCTGGGCCTTCAATTGATGTTATGCAATGCCAGGTCCGTGGTAAATAAAGCCCCCTTCATTTATGATTTGATCTGGGAGGGGGGAGCAGACCTGGCGGGTATTACCGAAACCTGGTTGGGCCAAGAGGGGGGTGTCCCTCTGGTGGAGATGTGCCCACCCGGGTTTCAGGTTTTTCATTGACCAAGGGCTCAGGGGAGGGGTGGGGGGGTTGTGCTGGTTATTGAGGAAGATCTGTGTCCTAGGGAATCCACTGTTCCTCAGACGACTGGATGTGAATCCCTCTTTGTGAAGTGTGGTTCCGGGGTTCAGATGGGCCTGTTGATCACATACCTGGCTCCCTGCTACGTGACACTGGCCCTGCCTGAGCTCCTTGAGGTGATAGCCAGCTTGGCGGTTGAGACCCCCAGGTCATGGGGGATTTCAATCTACCCTTTGCCAGCGGGGCCTCGGGGGCTGCTCAGGAGTTCATGGCTTCCATGACAGCCTTGGGCCTGACCTAATTAATTCGTGATCGGGGGGGTCACATCTTGGATTTGGATTTTGTCTCTGGTCAGTGGCAGAGTGATCTAGGTTTAGGGGATGTTTTGATAGAGCCCCTGTCATGGTCGGATCATTCGCTCCTTAGGCTGGACTTCTGTGTCACACCCCATCATCTCAGGGATGCAGGACCTATTAAATGGTTCCGCCCCAGGCGCCTGATGGACCCGGATAGGTTCCTGATGGAGCTTGGGCCATTTCCCGAGACTCGCACACACGACTTGGCTGAGGACTTGGTGACCGCCTGGGATAGGGTGGCGACCGAGGCCCTTGACCGGGTCATTCCCTTGCAGCCTCTGACCCGGTGCCGATTCCATTTGGGTCCTTGGTTTTCTGAGGAGCTGAGGGAGATGAAGCGCCGGAAAAGACGCCTAGAGAGTGGTTGGAGGGCCAGCCATTCTGCACCTGACCGAACACTATTGCGGTCCTATATTAGGACCTAGTTAGTGGCGATAAGGGCGGCAAAGCAATTGTACTTTTTCGCCCTTATTACATCCACAGAAAATCGTCCGGCCGCCCTTTTTAGAATGACCCGCTCCCTTTTGGATGAGGGAGCACGGGAGGACCCCTTGCAAGGACGGGCCGAGGATTATTCTATTTTTCTGCAGGACAAAATCGCTCAGATCCGGGATGGTTTGGACTCTGACTGGGCAGCTCTGGGTGGGAGGGCGGGGGCGGTTTTCGGTGAGGTCATTTGGGCGGTGTTCGATCCTGTGACCTTGGAGGACATGGACAAGATACTTGGTGGGCTTAATGCCACCACATGCTTACTGGATCCATGTTCCTCCTGGTTGGTTTTGGCCACCCGGGAGGTTACGCGAGGTTGGTTCCAGGGCATTATCAACGCTTCCTTGAGTGAGGGGTTCCTGCTGATAAATAGCTAGCTGACGAGAGCTAAGTAGCTCAAAATAAATCTATACTAGTCTCCCTTGTTTAATTATTTATCAGCTCAAAAACCTAATACACGTATAAACAAAAGACAACGAAACAAATAGCTTTCTGTCTGGATGGTCTCTGGTGATGAGCCGAAAGACAGAAAAGGACAGCAGTATGCTTCCTCCCTTGATTGGGGCTTACCAGGGTGTTATAACAAGTACATATACTCATTCCCCTGTATTGCTGATCTGGATGAGAACCAGTGGCCTAATGGCAATTACAACTGCCTCACATGTAATACTTCCCTGGTTCGAATCCCAGTAAGGGTATGGCTAGCTGATGAGAGCTAAGTAGCTCGAAATAGATCTATCCTAGTCTCCCTTGTTTAATTATTTATCAGCTCAAAAACCTAACATACTTATGTGTGTGTGTGTGTGTGTGTGTGTGTGTGTGTGTGTGTATGTGTGTGTATCTTTGGTTCTTCGGGTTTTCTCCCGCGTAGAATTGGAAGTATCTAGGCGACGTTTTGATGAAGTCTCATTCATCATCTTCAGGCTTGTGTCTTCAGCCTTGTGCTTCTCGGAGTAATGTGAGCTTGCAGCTGCTTCTTCCTTTTAACTGCTAGTGGGGGTGTGACTTGATTGGGTGGGGGCTTGGCTGTGTTCTGATTGGGTGAGGGTGTGTTCTCATTGGTTGGGGGTTTGGCTGTGTTCTGATTGGTTGGGGGGTTGGCTGTGTTCTGATTGGCTGGAGTGTGTTCTGTTCAGGTGGGGGTTTGGTTGTACTCAGGTTAGTCTTAGTTGCTGGGGGATTTGAGCTGGTGAGCTGTGATCCTGTTGTTTGGCTACGAAGGGAGGGAGGGAGGGAAAGAGAGAGAGAAATGTTCCTCTTGATTCATTCTGTCTGATAGAATGCTTCTATTTAAATGCTTCAGAGCATTCTAAATCATCCAAATTCATTCAAATTTTCTATGATAAATATCCCTATCAAAAAGCTAAATAATGGGGCAAACTGTTTTAGCATCTACATTCCACTAAAGTCAGCTGCTGACTGTTTGAAGTGGCTGTGCAAATAGAAAGAGATGCATTGCAAAGCTTATTGTGATAATAAAAGCATGGCTCCTCAAATTCTTAGAGCTGGTGTATTCTCAGCAAGGGTCATGTAGCAGTCTTGAAACCTTCTCTTGATGTATTTGTGTGCTTAGTGTGAATTGTTGTATGCACTATCATGTGCATTTTTGCAATATTGATAATTCCTAACATGTACATATTTTCCCCTAGTTTCCCAGATAAAAATAAGTATATAAGCCTGAGACAAAAATTTAAAAGCTTTAGTTTACTTAAAGTTACACTAAATTATCATTACATGTAACCATTTTGAATATGATTATTCTTTACATAATGAAGTAATATCTAAGAATGTGCCAGTAACTTCTTTTATTGTGATGTAGATTCTGATGACATTTTCAGCAAGAATCCAGTGGAAGGAATATTAGTAATACATTTCAGACTTAGATTGAGAAGGGATATTTATTTATTTATTTATTTATTTATTTGTCAATTGCTTACAAGATAATAGGTATAAGTAAAACATAGTTATGAATATATGGATACATATAAGAAAATGGAAATTTGGCCATGGGAGAGATTTGAGTATTACCACCACTTAATATATGATGAACTCCCTACATGCTTTTCTGTATTTTCTTTTCTTATGTATTTCGTTATTGTAAGTCAGTGCATTTTTATAGAAAAGCATATTATATATGTTATAATGTTATATAGTTATATGTCACTTTAAACTTGCAATTAAGTGTTTAACCTTTTTATCTGTGTCTTCTCTCTGATGGTTTTTAGTGCAGTTGCAGAGCATAAATATTTAAGGTGAATATCATCTGCATAAACTAAGAGTCCAGATAATATGTTTAACAGTTCAACCTTTGGGAAGATTTTAGATATGGGAACGCAGAAGTATATAAAAAGAACTCAACTCAAAATGCACTGACAATGTCTCCTCAAATAGTAATAAAATGTTTGAAATCAAATTGCCAAGCTCTGAGCTCAAACCAACAGCCTAAGTACCAACCTGAGCTACTAATATTCAAACACATTTCATATAAAAAGGTGGCATGACATGACATAAGATAATCATATAACATTTACCTTAACAACTCCAAATATACACTGAAACCTACTTTAAATGTTGTCTGAGTGTGGAAGATGGAAGTTGAAGTCCTGGCAGGTTAATTATTCTGTTAATGATCCTAACCAAATTTTGAGTGGCATCCAAGTAATTGAAGATGAATCCGTAGAACGCTGACTTGATGCCATTGCTAGATAAGGTACCATAGAATAAAATTGTGTTTCATTATATTCAAGTTGTGATTCCTTACATTTTTGTTTCTGAACTGATATTTAAATAACTAGCTAATGGAGAAATTATGCTTCAATTACGCATCACTGACATTACTATCACAGCCATGGTCCCCTATCACCCTTAGTATTTTGGGGGTTGTAAACAAACTTACCCAGAAAATAGGTAAAGTTAAATATCTCTATATAACCTTGATTTCTTTGACTCAGTGTGGTTTACATGAAATAAATTCATGTCAGCTTGGAAGCCATTTTTCTTTAAGACTTCTGGGCTGCCACATTCAGTGCCTGGGAATTTGGGAGCGGGATTTCAAGGAGTGGCAGAAGATTAGCGACAACATTTCTTTCTCAGAAAGTCAAGGACATATTACCCTTCACCCATGTTACCATGCTACCCTGATGGACAATTGGGTACAGGAGTTGGATTTTGGGTTTTCTTTGGGCTGGGGAAAAGTTGGAACTCGGAAATTTGGATTTTCTCCAGACATGTCAATATGAGATCTCTAATAAAATGGATCTTTAGGAAGATGATATTGTCAGAATCTTTTTCTTTGGAGATTGTTACTTGGAATGCTGACATAAATATTAAACAATTAAAAATTACACACAAAACCTGGGACAACTGGATGCATAAGTAGCCCATAGGAAAAGTAAATTTTTATAATTTTGGAATGGGGTGGTCACACAGCTAGAAAATGGAAACAGATACCTTGTTTCATTGTGTTCTTCATTTAGATATGAATTGTTTTTCTATTCATTAAGTATGAACAGATTAGGTAGGTCAGGTTTTGAAATTGCTCACCAAAACTAAATTTCCAGAAGTATGTCTAAAAATCAGATTATAAATATATATGTAAGAGAAATAGGGCTATAACTGGTTCCTACTCTCAATTTTCTCAATTTTATATACATATAAAATGTATGGCCCATTTTACATATATATTATGAGTTTTGCTAGATTGAACATAAAAGTCCTCATAAATGTTTGTGGAGATTCTAAGTCATCCAGGTCATGGTTGTCCGCAAGGAGTATAAATCTTTCCATTCCCTACCATCTAGTCAGAGCTGAAGAAGCTTCTTGGATGAGAAGTGAAATGTCTTCAAAGAAAAATCAGAAAGTCCAGTTGCCTCTTGACAAACCACCTTTGGGAAAGTCCTCATAAGTTTCCAATTCTGTTCATTTCAATACAAGTAGTTCCTTTGCATAAACCAGACCTTAATTTATCAATGTTCCTAATCACGTAGATCTCTATACTTTCAAATAATGAAATTTTCTTGTTGCTTGATCTGAGATTTGCTTATTTAAGCACACTTGGAGTTCAATTATTAAAGCTCATTTACTATAATCCATGGTTATACCAAATACTTGAGATTATTAAAATGTTCTTTGGAGATAACTTCATAAAATGGGCAAGATCAATTTATACTTCACAAGCAGCAGAAATAATTATTAAGAGGGATCTAACAAAGCCTTGTTAGATCCAAAAAGGAACAAGACAAAGAGGCCCATAATCTCCTCACCTGTTTATATTAGTCCTAGAAATATTGAATAAATATATAAAACAAAATGACAAGATTGTGGGAGTAAAGATTTAAAATAAACTTCTAAGTTAAGGGCATTGGCAGATGACTTGGTGTTGATTTAGGGAAATCCTTTAAATGGAATTGAAAACTTCCAGAAATTTCCAGAAAAAAAGCTTCTCAGCTCAGTCAAACCTTCCACTTTAGAACAGCTGTTAGAGAGATGAATTTTAACTCATTCAAAAGATGAGCCACCTGGAACACTCAAATACATATAATGAATCCTGAGAGGGCTGCCATTGTTTAAATAAATCACATTCTCAATCATCAGTCATTGCTGCAGAACAGAAAGAAACCATGCTGTGACTCAAGCTCGTTTTATCTTAAATAAGGTTTAGGACAGAGAAACAACATTTCAGGCTGGCAGCAGTTGCATAATAAAAGATTTCCAAAGGCAATGTCCATGGAATGTGTGGTAGATTTTTATCTTACCTTGTTATAACCAATCTGTTTTTCTACCTAACTCAAAGCAGAATGGACCACTGTGACATTTAGCTCTAACTATGGAAATGAGACCTACAAAATCTTTTTGCCAGCAGAAAACGAGAGAAAAAGACTTGTTCAGAATGCAGGATCTTAGCATGTGCATATTTTAAAATAGTGTGCTAAAATGGTCTTATTTTGTCTTGTATGCCACTCCATCCCTGAATAGTCTCTGCAGTTTCTCCAAATAAATTAAACAGAAAATTAGTAATATAATATAGCGTAAACAATACAAAGAACCTCAGCTACAAAATCTTTGGGTATCCTTAAATGCTTCTCTGAAGAAACATGATTTGATAGGTCTTTGAAAATATAGTAAGGACGGTCCTAACATCTGAGATAAGATCTCCAGAACTGAGGATCCATTACTTAGAATACTCAAGCACAGGAACCTGGTAAATTGCATTTGACAGATTGTCATTTATGATAGATTTCACAAATGGGCAGATTCAAGTTAAGGAAGGTGGTCTGAAGATATCCAAAGGCTAAGACATGTAGGCCTGTGAAAATGATAATCAGCACCTTGAATTGTTACCCAAAAATGACAAGCAGTCAGAGAGCATCTGTCAACTCAGTTGCACCTGTTCAGCTGCCACATCTCTGAGCATATGTGAGCAATTTTATCCTCTAGGATTCTGTATCTTCTGGTCTAGTTTTCTCTAATAGATATTGTCACCTGAAATTATTTGGCCAGGTAAAATAAGAATGAAGAAAGAAGCATGTTTTACCACTTACCATTACTGAATGCAAGCTCTCACCTATGTTTGGGCACACTCTCTTTTTGTTTTAATGCCAGCTATCCTAATTATCAAAGAAATGTTTGAAACTCTCATTGATTACTTTATACATCACATATATGCTGAATTACAGCTCTTGGATGTACTGCTGATTTGCTTCACTGGCAGTTGACGATGGTGATGATAATTTCCACCATAATAACCATCGACAAAATAAACCAAGGCCAACACATTTGTTAGTTCATGGAAGTTCTCAATCAATCTTCTTCCAATATTTAGTGATAATAACATGAAAGCCTCAGAGTTTTCCCTTTCATTAATATTCCAAAATGATTCAATGCCTTGGCAGAAAAATATACGAGCACATGTTCTGAGCAAGTAGTCATACCACTGATATGCAGAGTTTTTAACAGCATACAAAAAAACAAATGCTTGTCATGTATGGTTCATAAGTTAATATTTGGCATGATTGCTCTTTGGGCAAGACAAAATTTAACTAATAAAAAGGCAAAAACACTAATGAATGGGTGTCAAACTTGATCCTGTTGCGGGCTGGATCGTGATATACCACAACATTTTTTTGCCTTTGCTGGGGTGGACATGGTCTGCATCCAGCTCACAGGCAACCAGTTTGACAGACCTGCACTATTGGAGGGGAGAGGAGGGGCAAATAGGGAAATAATGCATACCATACATACTTGTAGATAACTCAATCTCTGGATAAACCAACCCTTAAAATTTTCACGTGTTTTAATTCTCACAATTGGCTTATCTACAGGTGACACATTTTTTCATCAGATTTTAGTTTTAAAAAATTGAGGGTCAGCTTATCTGTAGATGAGCTTGTGCACAAATATATAAGGTGTGGCCAGGGTACTGGATGTCAAGAAAGTAAAGATGGTGGCCATGACTATTCATTCAAAGCCCTGTTCCTGCTATAGTAATTTATTAACATTTCCTTTATTTTGTTATAAATAATATATTACCATAAGTATGGAATTTGTAGATTATGATGAACATTTATTATGCAAATCTATGTATGTCTACTCAAAAGTAATTTTATTCAATGAAGCACGTTGATTACAACTGGAATGGATTTTTCCAGAAATACTTCTTCACCATATTTTTGACCAAATTTATGTTCAATTCAGACCAATGTCAAAAGTACACCTGCTCTAAGTTGTTTTTTGGTTAAACTTATTTTATTAAATTTTAAAACATTTTTATTGAAGCAGGAATATATGTATTGCATTGCCGTATTCAATACTGCTGTGCTCAGATTAATTTCAAAAGATAAGGATCATAACTTCAGCTGGCATAAAATTGTGTCAGCAGGCCACTTTCTCTCTTAGCTGAAAATCTGATACCAAGGGGAATGGAACAAATATTATCCTCCTTTCAAGTTAATTGTTTTGTATCTTTCATTCGTTGTTGGATGAAACATGACATTTACTTGCCTCCTTTCAATCACTATTAATCTTCATTATCAGAGGAAAGCAAAACGTTTGCAATCTGGCAAAAGGTGAAATGTGTTCAGTGCTCTTTTGTCTTAAGAAAATAATATGAAAAAAGAAAAAGCACAGTGAAAGCTTTTAATAAAATTTGGACTACGTGTGAAAGAAAGAGATAAGAATTCTTCCATTTTCATAATATCCCCATAACTGGATGACTCTAAAAAAAAACAAAAGTAAATCATCACATATAAAACTTTTCTTTTCATTCAAATAAAAATGTGCTTGTTCAGGCTACGAGTATATCAAGAAGAATTTATTTTGAATTTGCTTGGAATTGCATATAATGAGATTGGTTTGATATTCCCCATTATGTATTCATAATGTATCCATGAACAAATTCATGAATTTATTATAAAACCTTGATTTTGGGTTTTACTGATTTGATCAGGGATGTCAAACTGGCCAGATGCGTCATGTGCCGGCCCCCCTAAAGGGGGAAAACCTCACCAAATGTCACATGATGGCAATATGATGCCACAGGTTTGACACTCATGGATTAGATAAATCTGTTGTTATAGAAATGTCTAGTTTATACTATTTTGTAAAAGTAAAAAGTTGAGGTTTGATGTTACTATCTTATTCTACTGTAGCAAGTTGGAAGTCAATGCCTTTTCTTTCTTTTTTTCCCTTCTTTTCTATACTTTTCTCTTCCCCTTCTCCTTCCCTATTTTCCCTATTATTTGCTTTTGTATTTTATATTCTAAACTAATATAAAGGATATATAAGACATATTCATGAAGTTATCATGGATAATTTTTGGGCAAATGGAAGTGGCAGATGAAGGCTGTGAAGTCATGCAAAGTCAAGCACTCTTAGAAGCAGCTGCACCCAAACTTTTCTGTACAATTTTTGGGTTGAAACAGCTGAATCATAATTAATTAATCTAATCACCCATTGAAACTATGTATAGATTGGCTTTCAAATACACGTTCCATAGAGAGTTAGGTTTTAGTACATGCTTCAGATGTTAACACTGGTACTTTATAAGTTAACAATAGACCTGAAACCTAGATAACAAACAAACATGAGTTATTTTGAACATGTTACTTTGAAATCTTCGCTTTGGTCTCACCAATTTTCTTGACTTAACAAATGTGTAGTAATTATTCGGATTCTTCTTTTTCACTGAAAATGGTCTCACAAATCGAATTTTTACTTCAGACTTAAAATGTTATGAATTTGTTTTGTCTTCTGGTCAGTTTGCTGAAGTTTATCTTCTACAATTTCAAAGTATTGTGACTGGACCAAAAAAAGGGGTTTCCAAAGAAGACTTTTATCTTCTTGAAAAAAAAAAGAAAATTAATTAACATTATCAAGACTTTAATAATTAAAACAATTAATGACTGAATCTGGATACAACATTATCATTTAAACACAAAACTTCCCCACTGATCACTTTTTAATCCTTGCTGTTTCCCCCCCACCCCCCAATTAGGAAAATGTTCAAAAATTCTTAACATTCTGTATAATCTCTCCCTATCTATTTTATTTTCTGTATGGATTGTTCATTCATCTTGCTTTGTTTCTTTGTATTACCATTTATCCTTTAGTCTGGTGCTGTTTTCTATTCCTTATATGACATCTCATTTTTACACCTTAATCCCTTTTCTCACTCTTTCTGCCTTGTGTGCACCTCATTAATAAATAGTCCATGCATGTGCCTTCCCTACAATTCAACTTCCTCTCATTCTCTTTAAAACCATTAATTATTTTCCTTTGGCTGCTTATTATTCATAGCAATTCCATGCCAGAACAATGAAAACAGATTCTCTTACTCAGGGCTGCTTTGAATCTGGAACAAAAGGATTCCCAAGATTAAAAACACAACTTTATATCAACATGTTGCATTCCAGCTGTGACTGGACCAAAAAAGGAGGGGAGAGAACTTTTATCTCACAGAATATGAGCTTTTAATTCACATTTGGTATTTTTTTTTTTTGCAAACACTGTTTAGAAGAGGACAACTGAAATGCCATCAAAAAAAAATCTACCTGTTCCTTCCTTTCTTATCAGCTGAAACTAATTAATATTCTGAAATTCTCTCATTCAGTAGGAAATTGCTTAGCTGTTTTTCACTTGTAATGTTGAATAGGTGTTCTTTAGAAGCTCTTCATTTTCATCGCCATTGTTACTTGACCCTGGATACATTCTATAGGGATGAGGATTTGAATTTTGCTTGGATAGAGACTCTAAATTATACAAATTAACAAAAAACATTTTGCCATATTAATGATGCACAGTTTTTGAACAAATTATTTCAATCTGGAATACAAATTTCTGGAATACAAAGTCTTTTCTTTCTTTTGAGGATTTTATTGTCTCATAACTTCATCTAATTAAGTTTGGCATAAAAATTTTGTGGTGCCTGTTTTATAACATATATTTATTTTAATTATAACAGGCAAGAAACTTTGTATTAATATAAATTGGAATGATTTTCAATGATCTGATTTTTAGTGATCTTTAATTTAATGATACACATAATAGATTAATAGCCCATTCTTGTGTATGAAAAGAAATACATTGCAACTATGATTATTTGAATTGTTTACATTGTAGTCATCAGGTAACATTTATAAAAGTTAGTTTGGATCAAATTGTATCTAGTTTCTAATACCAAATAAAAGTAAAATGATGATTTCACCACTGGAATATGAAATGTGCCCTTCCCACTGAAAATTGTCATCTATCCATGTGTTTCTATTTCATTAAAACTTTTCAGAAGATGGAGAATCTGAATATTATTTCCTTCTCAGTCTGTATTATAAACTATTTGTACTTTATGTTCCACAGCCATAGTAACACTTTTATTTACCCTAATTTACTACAAATTAGTTCTGTATACTTGGATGTTACATTGGTTAGGGACTAAAATAAAGGCTACTCTAATTCAGAGTGTAATCTATTTTCCCCCTGTATGTGCATGATTTTCTATTACAACATTGTGTTTTTTCTCTCTCTTACTGTTAACTACCTTGGGCATCAAGAGGAAGGTATCAATTGAGTAAAAAAATGAAGTAAATGAGTGGTTGCTTCAGCATCTGATCTACCTTGTGTGTGATGCTCTTTCGGCAGGTACAATCACCCTTCTCTGGGCTCCAAATTTAACAGTTAACACCTGTAAGGTCTTGAATTACCTTTCAAGTCATAACTGGGTTGTGAGCTAGACTAGATAGTGAAAGGAAAATGAAATTCTTAAGAAGGCAATGACAAATCATTTCTGCGATGCTGCCAAGAAAATTACAGAGATTTTTCAAAAATTCAATAAAAGTCAAGCTCAGTTTTAAAAACAGTTCAGCTTTATGTTCTCTTACTGATTGGAACTGGACGGAAGAGCTAACAAGGTATGGTATGGGACAGCTTTGGATGGCTGACAGATTTATTTGAATATTATCTCTGAATAGTTTGGTACTGTAAGAATTGCTGTCTTCATGTTTTTTAAAGGAGTCCTTCTGAATTTATGTTTGGCCCTTCCTCACCAGAGATGTCATAGTTAGTGATACTGGAGCCAAGTCACAATTGCCTAAGGATTACCGTTTTCAAATTTGAATAATACTACTTTAATCTAAACTTGATTGTTCTTAATTTAGAACCACCTCTTATCATTTATCATACTTTATGTCATTTGCTTAATTGCTTAAATTTGATTATTTTCTTTGACATAAATCAAAGAGATAATAAGACGTCACTTAATAAAGCACAGTAATCAAGCTGGCACAGTAAGGATGGATTAACAATGTAAAGTCTTTGCCTATTCAAAAAGCCACAAGATGTTTTTCAAGATGCCCAGAGCATCTTGAAAAGAACTTTCTGAGTTGGTCCTTTTTGTAAACCTACTATAATAGTTATCTGAGTTTCCCTTTCTCAAATAACATATAATGTTTCTTAGTAACTATATGTTGCTAATCTCTCATGTTAAGCTATTAGGGACCAATTGTAACAAGATTTGATGATGACTTCTTAAGGTCATATGAAACATTGAAATAATTTGTAAATTGTGCTTCAATGCTTATAAGATTCAGCCTTAAAGTAAACAATCAAGAATAGGTCCTTGTTTTGACTAGGTTAGGTATTTTCATTACTTAATAAATAAAGAAGGATAACTTCAGGTTATCATAGGGCAATTGTCTCTGTGTTCATTCTTAACATAGTATGATTTACAGTTTATTCTGAAAATCATCATAATGAAATGCTTTTATGAATTACTGGTTCAAAGAAAAGCTTGGGTTGATTCCCAGATCCTCAGGAGATAGTTCAGTGAGATTTCACCAGTTCCACCTTTTTGGAGCACTTAAATTTTTCTGTTATGATTCTTCTAGTCTATATAATATGTACTCATTTGTCAATTCACATATTACATATTTTTAGCTTATGCATTTTGACTATGGTGCTGGTTTTCTATAGATAAAGTTTCATGTTCAAACTATTTTACATAATACACAAAAATGTGTAAATTGCAAGCTGGTACCACCCCCTCCCCCCGGTTAATGTAGAGCATCCAAATGTGTTTCGGGAAACATTATTTTGTCAAGCAAGAAACCTGCTAATGCAACATGCACTCTCCAGCTGGAACTGAGCATATAATTCGGCCAAAGAGAATTGACCAGCTCTTATGATAGGAAGCCTGTTTGCACAAAGGAAAATGGGTATTGCTGGTTAGGTGATCCAGAATAGTAATTCTTGAAACTCAGAAGAAGAAGGTATTTTCTGATTATAACCAATGTCAAAAATACAGGTAGGTTTCAATTTACAAGAGTTCATTCAGTGACCATTCAAAGTTACCATTTTTCACACTTATGCCCATTGCAGCATCCCCATGGTCATGTGATTTATATTTGGATGCCTAACAACTGACTCACTTTTCTGATGGTTGCAATGTCTCAGAATCTTATGATCCCCTTTTGTGACCTTCTGACAAGCAAAATCAATGGGGAAACCAGATTCACAAGATTCATTGTGTTACTAATGTAAGAATGCAGTGATTCCCTTAACAAATGTGGCAAAAAAAGTTGTAAAATGGGGCAGATTTCTCACTTAGCAACATAAATTTTGGCCTCAATTATGGTCGTAAGTTGAGGACTATCTATAATAAGGAATTTCTTGAATGTGCAAGCCATCAAATCAGTGTTTCCCAATCTTGCCAACTTTAAGATGTGGGAATTTGAACACTCAGAATTCAGGGAATTGAAGTCCACATATCTTAAAGTTGGCATGGTTTGTAAACATTGCATTAAGCAGTGAAACCGTCTGCCTTCTGTAGCTGTGAGGGATCCATCCAGGACATTTTCAAGCAAAGGGAGATTAACCATTTGACTGGGATGGCATAAGGATTTCGGCTCTGGGAAAGATCTCCAAAATCCATTCCAATTCTCTCGCTTAGCCAAGTGTTTCTTATGTTCCTTGACAGAAATCAATTGGCAACTTTGAAATAAGTGGAGTTCAACTCTAAGATTTCTCCCTGTCAGTTTGTCAATCCATCATATAGTTTTTCAATTAATGGGAAAGAAGAACAAAAGGTACATTGCCTGTTGTTGGGAAATTTAGTTTCTAATCAGCTAACTCTCTGTCAATCCCTATCTCCAGATCAGAGCAAACACTCTACTAAGCAAGCACAGTGAATATGCACTCACATTACTAAGTTCACATATAAAAATATAGCTTGATGTTTATTTATTAGATATAAAAACAAGGAAAAAGTCATGAGGTACTTAATAATAAAAATCTACATTCTCATACTATATATCAGAAGAATTTTCCAGAGGCACCAGAAACAATATTGTGACTAATTAGAGCAAGGCTTTCAAACTCACAGCGCATGGGCCAGATGTGTCACGTGCTGGCCATGACCATGCCCAGTTTAGCGAACGGGGGGTGAACCATGATACATCACGTGATGATGCGAGTTTGACACCTCCAAATTAGAGGCTCAAAGAAAGGGGCTCTTGGTCATTAAGTCTTTTATGTACATAATAGCAGCACAATAGAGATGGAAAGCAGGAAATAAGTGCCTGTTCTGTTTTGAACCATAAAGAGAACAAAGTGATGGATAGAAATGATGTACCCAAGAACCATAATGGATAAGTGATAAGCATACTTCACAGCCTGAAATGTCCATTCAAACAATATGCCACAGCACAAAAGATGTACACCAGCATTTTGATACGAAGCTGCCCACCATTTTGCTTGCTTCAGAATGAAGGTTGCCAAAAGGAAAAGGTAAATATCTCCTTTGATGATCCAGTGTTTCAATGTAGAAACCATTCTTTTGTAAACCAAGGACTGCTGTTGCTATTAATGCTGGAAAAAATAATTGATTGACACATGAAACAAACCGTACTGAAAGGTTTCTGTGCTTTATAGCATTGATAATCAAACTAGAGAAAGGGCAGGGAGAGGCTTTCTGGGGATGTAATTATAGAGAAAATGAAATTAGGCTTTGTCTAAAGTTGGAAATACTCAGATGATTTGGCAATGTTGTCCTGACTTATTGATAGCAAGTTTAATCAAAACTGTTTAATTTGATCAGTTTCACTTCTAAATTTATCCCTAGGTTAGTGCCAGTATTCTAATAATTTTAAATAGTATATTTCAAAAACATATGCAGCTGTAATGCATTTTTATAATCGGTAAAGAGACCCAGAGAAAGACAAGCTGTTAATTTAATTGAAGTGTCAAAGTACTGTGTGCCCCGTGGAGTCCGTGAAGGATTTTTCACACCAAGCTCTTCTTCAGAAAGTATTCCTGCTGGGTGAAATATGCTGACAGGCCCTCATCAAGAGAATAGCTTCAACAGGACAGTTAAGTTTAATGTGGTGGTTAAGGCATCAGCCGAGAAACCAAGCGTTCTAGTCCCACTCAAGGTGCCAAAAACCAAGGTGCTGAATAACTTTGAGTTAGTCACTACCTCAGCCCTAAGAAGAAATCAAGGGCAAAATGTGCAGTCTCTACAAGAAATTTGCAGGGACTAATAAAATTAAAAGAGAAGTGGTGATACGCTGCATATTTGGGGAAACTT
Organism: Bungarus multicinctus; assembly: GCA_023653725.1. NCBI lineage: Eukaryota > Metazoa > Chordata > Lepidosauria > Squamata > Elapidae > Bungarus > Bungarus multicinctus. Next base: position 86,838,955 of record CM042834.1, read on the forward strand.
TTGTAATTTTGTTTTTATTTTATTTTAAAATATGAATATTGTCTGTGGAACTCTGTGGAACATGATTAAACTATTCATACATTATCAGTGTAGTTTTGCCTGCATTAATTATTTTTTCTCTGCAGAATTTGATTTTTGGTAGATAATCTATTCTTACAAAAGAACAAGGAATGTAAGCCAAAGAATTATATTAAAAGTTTCAGGGTTTTAGTCAATTAACTAAAGACCCTTTAGTTTATAGACAGACACTTGACATGATTTATTTATATTAAGGTAAGAGTAGAGATATATTAATTCCAATGCTTCTCCCAGCATGATTGTAAAATCATATAGTATAGACTCAGTAAAACATTGGGAGTTTATTTAAAACAACAGCTTTTTGCTTCATATTTCACATTATTAAACTAGGAAGCATTAATAATTTAATAGTCACTTTACTAATTTAATAGGCTTTTTGTATTTCATGGTTCAGCTATCATGCAGTGGTATAGTGCTAATAATTAAGCTTTGGTTGCTGCAGTATGGGTTGTTAAAAGATATACAGTAATTTAGTGGGGATTAAAAATTGGGGAAGAGAGCTCTTCACAGTATCAAGGTAAAAATGAAGGTGTAGGATGTAGAAGTTTAAAAAAGGCTGTGGTTCAGGAGAAAATTGCATTTTTGTAACTCAGCTATGATGATAGAAATATCACGGGGGGCTCATATTTCCTCCTGTTACTGTCAATGATAAATCCCTGCTAATAAATGACTATGAATAAGAAGAGTTAATTAACAGATGGTTGCTCAACTGATCCAATGAAATTAGCTTTGTAATCCTTAGAGATGGAGGTATGTGTCATTAAAAAGAAACCTCTCCAAGTTTTAAAAGCTCTAATTGTTTGCATATTACTTATGAGGAAATCTGGGGGATTGTAGTAAATTTCTTTGTAAATAAACAACAACTTCCATATTCATCTATATAAGTGTTCCTAGCATTAAGAGGATAATGCAGTGGTGGGATTCAAATTTTTTTACTACCAGTTCTGTGGGCGTGTCTTGGTGAGCATGGTAGGGGAAAGATACTGTAAAATCTCCAGTCAGAGGTAGTATTTGCCAGTTCTCCAAACTACTCAAAATTTCTGCTACTGTTTCTCCAGAACTGGTCAGAATCTGCTGAATACTACCTCTGGGATAATGGTATACTTGCTTGGCATGTAGAAATCAAAAGACAAGGAGGGAGGGAGGGAGGGAGGGAAAGAAGGAAGGAAGGAAGGAAGGAAGGAAGGAAGGAAGGAAGGAAGGAAGGAAGGAAGGAAGGAAGGAAGGAAGGAAGGAAGGAAGGAAGGAAGGAAGAATTTTCATGGAAGTGATTCAAATTTAATATTTAAGAGCAAAATGAATGCCATTTGATTTTCTCCCAAGTCTCATCCTATCTAATAGTGGAGAAAAGAGAATTTTAATAGGTTTTCTTCAATCAGAATAAAATAAATCTGAATTCTCCTATCTGTCCTTTTGCAGCAGTCCGGCAAGATATCTGGGGCAAAAGTAATTTTACCCATAGCTCAAGGTATAGATAATCTCAAGCAAGCTGGTTATGTACAACTATACACAATGCCATGGATTTTTGCATTTGCATTTGGTCAATGCTCAAGTGTGTTGCTTTTAGGAAGCAAACCTAATAACTCAAAGTCCTTCTCCCCCATCCCATTCCTCCTTTCTAGGAAAGCTTGACTTGATTATCTGAAAATAGCCAATTTAGTAGAACTGTGCAAAGGTTGGTACGAGTTTTCCCAGGTGCAAGAGCAGCTGAGCTGACAAATGAGGAAAGGTCATTACAATTTGTCAAATGTATGGCACTTTGCCCAGGACTTGCTTTTGTTTCATTCCCATCTTTTTCTAAATTAAGGCAGTTAATTTCATGGATAGAGAAGAAGAGGATCTATGAAGAATTCCTGTTGTTGTGGACCATTTGATTTTGTGCTCTAATGTTGCATTTACTAGAACTGCCTTTTCCTATTTTTACTATGATTGTCAAATAAAAAGCAGATATTTGTCATCAGCACAACTGTAACACTTTTTTTTCAAAGTTTTGTGCTTTAAAAAAAATAGTTATGAAAAGTCTTCCCAGCTGAGTGGTATAAAATATTTGTTTTATTTGCAATGCATATAAAATGCTGAAAATGCTTATGCACATGATATTCAGATACATAACTGGTAACTCTTGAATACCAAACATTCCTTTAAATTTCATTTATGTTGAGTGTGTTTTTGAGTGCAGACATTTCTGTGAAGCTGAAAGGGTCGGGATGAAGAAAGACCTAGTCAAGTTACCTGACACTAATGATTCTGGATGATGAAAATCCATACATTGTACAGAATCATTGGAGAAATGAGAGTCAGTGTAAAAAAAAAAACTCCTGAAATTTAGGAAAAGGCAATCAATGTCACTGATGGACTTTGAATATTATATCACTTTCACATTTCACATCTTTCTGCTTATTGGAAATTTAGAATATAACAAGAATGAAAACTAACCAGCAATTTTAGATGAAGGATTTTTGTCATATTCTTCAAGAAACTGTGATCTTAAAATAAGTGCTATTGCTATCGCTAAAAATAATAGCATAAAAAAATTCATTTCTATCAGAGAAAAAGTTTATGTGGCTCTCCAACATCTGTTCCTAAAAGAGGCCAGGAAATCCATGAACATGACAAGAAGATATGTACCAGATCTTTCCCTTTTCTACTCCTAGCAGGTTCTATTAGTAAGTAGTAACAGGACTGTTCGGCAAGTAACTGCTGACTTGTCAACAAGGCTCAATAGGGAATGCTACCAGCCATCTGTAATCAGTTTACAGAGTCTACTGCCCCCAACAATTTGGGTTCTCATTTTACCCACCAAGGATGGAAGGCTGAGTCAACCTTGAGCTGCCAAATTTGAACTGCCAAATTGCAGTCAGTTGGCAGTCAGCAGAAGTAGCCTGCAATACTGCATTCTAACCACTGCACCACCATGGCTTTACTTAGATTGATAGAGCTATTAGCAATTAATTGATTAATGGTCTGAAGAAACTCACATTTCATGAAATTAACTACTACTGATATACACTATCATGATTTGTGTGCTGGTGCTTGGTGGTACATCTTTTTTGCACAATTGCCTTTGATTGCACTTAGTTTGTTGACAAATCACAGGGTTAATTAGGGTTTGTAGAATGAAACTTGACTTGTCACAAGTCTCACAACAGTAATATGAAGAGATATTCTGTGACATGACAGGGTTTCCTAAATGTGTTGAATATTGAGATCCATATACCTTCCATTTTATTTATTTGACAGTCGTTAAACAATCTATAGCAAAGGTACAGACATTTTCAGGCTACTTGCATTGACATACCTTAATGTGACTTGATGAGCTGCAACCTCAACTTCTTTATCATTTAATCTTTATATACTTTTGGCTATTTATTGTTGAGCACTGAGTTGTTAGATGAGGCTGACATAATAAAAATATAGAAAATATTAAATATTAAAGTAGGTCTCTTTTAAAGTTAATATGCAATATGAAGACTACAGTACTAGCCGACAACATTTATTCACAAAATTTGGAGAAGTTTATGTAAATTTTACAGTTTGGGGAGAATTCTTCAAAAGGTTGCTAGTAAAAGAAATGATAATAAATAATGTTTTATCATTATATTTAAATCTGAAACATTCATTCATATTTAGAATCTTTTTTTGGTTCTAAAAATTTAATGATTCAGAAATATTTAACTAAGCAATACAAAGAAAAAAATCAACAAAAAAGCAGATTTGGGTCATATTTATACTGAAGAATAAACTATAAATAAACTTTGGGATGGAACATTACATTTGTATTATTAAACTCACAGAAAATTCAATGGTTAGGGCTTAAATCATATCTAACCTTAAATGTTTTATTAGGATGTTTTTATTTAAGAATAAAAACACTGAGACCATGAAGAAAAGATGAACAACTTAGTAATATTAATAAACATATAATAAGACATTGGATATATGACATTCTTTCTCAGGGACAATTATTTCAACACCATTACAGTGATTTCCTTTACAGTATGAAAACTGAAGCTTTTGTTGTCTCTTTCTCTTGCTTTGGATGTTGTACTCCATTATGAAAAAGTATGAAACCACAGTGCACTATTGTGCACATAAAGCCCAATGCTGTGGTGGCACAGATGTTCGAATGCAGTATTGCAAGTTAATTCCGTTGACTGCCAGGACTCCAGCCCTGACCGGCTCAAGGTTGGCTCAGCCTTCCATCCTTCCAAGGTTGGAAGAAAGAGGATCTAGATCAGTGGGTTCCCAAACTTTTTCAGTCCACTGCCCCCTTGGTGCTACAAACTTATCCTCAGTGCTCCCCACCCAGGGTTGGGATTCAAATTTCTGTGGGCATGGCCTAATTTGAGGCTGTGGCTTGCTGGTCATGTGACTGGGTGGGTGTGGCTTGCTGGTCACATTACCAGGTAGGTGTGGTTTGGTGGTCATGTGACTGGGTAGGTATGGCCAGGTGACTGGCAAACTAAATATAAGTGGTCCTCACTTAATGGCTGGTTGTTTAGCAAGTGTTCTAATTTATGACTGGCCTCCTCAGAGCAATTTGACCTGTTTTTGGAGTTTTGACAGTCATGCATACACATACACAGGCACACTTCCTTCCAACCCTGCTGGAGCAGGTCATTGGATTAAAATTGGCAAAGCATCTCTGATTAGATTCTGGTAATGAATAGAATCTAATCAGAGATGCTTTGCCATTCTTGTTGATTTTTATTTGTATTTCTTTATTTTATGTTGCTGAATTGCATTGACATGTGTGTCCCTTCTTATGCACAACCCAGAAATTTTTGTGATTCTTTGCAGCAAAAATTACTGACCTCTGGCTTTGCTCTACTTTTCAAATGTGCTGCCACTGCCACGTTCTAGGTGCCGGCCCTGCAGGTCCACCCCATTGACCCTGTTGCATCGGAGGGACTTGCCAAAACAAGTCCAAGCGGAGAAGTGCACCAAGTCAATGGGGTGAGCCTGAGAAAGGGAGAGAGAGACAGAGAAAAGAAAGAGAGAGAGAAAGAGAGAAGGAAGAAAAGAAAGAGAAAAGGGAAAGAAAAAAGGGGGTAGACAAAGAAAGGGGGAGATGGAAGGAAGGGACAGAAAGAAAAAGAAATAAAGAAGGAGAGAGGGAGGGAGGAGAGAGATAATGAGATAACTATTCTAGTCCAATCACCTGCTCCAGCAGGGTTAGAAGGGAATGTGTGTGTGTGTGTTCTCCTTGTAATTTACCAGTACATTTTGGTTTTGCCTTCTTCAGATTTGGGAAAAGTAATTTTTTAGTGTGGAGATCTGGTCCAATGGATCCTGTTTAAAGCCTCAACAAAATGTGAGAGCTTCCTGATAGTCTTAACCATGTTTCGTCCACAAAACCTTTAATAGAAGCCAAAGATGTTTCAATGTGGAAAAGGACCTAAGTCTAAACTAGGCCTCATTTCAATCTGATGTATCAGGTCTCTCTCTCTCTCTCTCTCCCCCTCTCTCTCCCTCCCTCCCTCCCTCCCCTCCATCCCTCCGTCCCTCCTGGACTGGCTTTGCTCTATTTTCCCAATGTGCCTGCGTGGCCGGCACTTTGCGCATGGATGGGTGGATGGATGGATGGATGGATGGATGGATAGATAGACAGGTAGGTAGGTAGGTAGGTAGATAGATAGATAGATAGATAGGTAGGTAGGTAGGTAGGTAGGTAGGTAGTTAAATAGGTAGGTAGGCAGACAGGCAGGCAGGCAAGCAGGCAGGAAGACAGAACTTTTGGATGGATGGATGGATAGGTAGGTAGGTAGGTAGGCAGAAAGAAAGGCAGACAGACAGACAGACCTTTTGGATGGTTGGATGGATGGACGAACGGACAGACAAACTGTGACAGCGGCGGCACTTTGGGAAAGTGGTGGTGGCAGCTTTTCCCAATGTGCTGCCGCATTCGATGCGCTGCCCCCCTGCCACCTCTTAACCCCAAGGGGGCTGGCAGAGGGGTGCTAAGAGGCAGCAGGGAGCAGAGGCCCTGGAACAGCTACCGCGGAAACCCCGGAGTTCCGAGGGGTTATGAAGAGGTCTTGGTACCCCCAGCGAGGCACGACGGTGTGGCAGGCTCGGGCGGCCTCGCTCGGGCCACGGCAATTTCGGGGGGCCCCGACCAGTGCGGGAGTGGCCCCGCTGTGGACATGGCGGGCCTGGACTGGTTTCGGGGCCACCCCTATGGCTGCGGGGACAATACGGAGACTGGGGGTTGGATGGTGTTGTGACCGTTCCCCTCCCCTCCTTGGGGCCCCCACCTGTGGCAGGGGTGGTGGGCCCGGGGAGGGGGGAGTGACCTTGCCTATGACCCCTTTTCCCCCGGGGGCCCCACCAGTGGCAGGGGTGGGGCGGCCGGGGGGAGGGGGTTACCCCAGTCTGCCAGGACTTCTCCAACACAAAGACTTTGGATGCTACAAGACTGTCGGGGCGGGGTGGCCGGGGCCACGGATGTACTCCATGGCGGAGCTTTGGGCCTTGAGGGATGTCCCCCTCTCCCTTAAGTGGCCCTCTAAACTCTCAAAGACATTCCACTATGAGGGATCCTGGGATCCGGAGCAATGGTGGGGCCGTGGAAGCTGGAGGAATGGGAGGAAGCGCGGGAAACCCGGGATTGGTAATTTTTTAATGGGATTTTTTAATGGGTTAAAAGGATCCAGGGTGGGCAGGGGAAGCAGCCCACATGGAGTTGGGGGCAGCCGGGCCGGCCCGCGCGCCTGGGGGGCCTCGGGGTTTTCCGTGTCGGGGTGGCAGACTGGGGGTGGGCTGCCGGGGGCAAATTTTATTAGCACGGTGACTGGGAGAGGCAGGTATGCTGGGGGTAGAGGGCCATATCCAGTAAGGGGATCGCGCTCCCGATGTTTGCAAGCGGTAGCGCGCTCCGACCCTCCATACCCATCCTGCAGCCCTGGTTGTCTGGATTCTCAGGCCCTGAATACCCGGCTGCTGTTGTGCAATGCCAGGTCCGTGGTTAATAAGGCTCCCCTGATCCATGATTTGGCTCAGGAGGAGGCCGCGGACCTGGTAGGTGTTACCGAAACCTGGTTGGGCCCAGAGGGCGGTGTCCCTCTGGTCGAGATGTGCCCACCAGGTTTCCTTGCATTTCACCAGCCTAGGGCTCAGGGAAGGGATGGAGGGGTGGCGGTGCTTATAAAGGAGGCCCTTTATCCTAGGGAGGCCACTGTCCCTCAGACGGCTGGCTGTGAATCTCTATTTGTGAAGTGGGGGCAAGGGGTTCAGATGGGTCTTTTGATGGCGTACCTGGCTCCCTGCCATGTCTCATCGGCCCTGCCCGGACTCCTCGAGGTGATAGCCGGGCTGGCGGTTGAGACCCCTAGGCTTTTGGTCATGGGGGATTTCAACCTGCCATCATCCGATGAAACCTCGGGGTTGGTTCGGGAGTTCTTGGCTTCCATGACAGCCATGGACCTGACCCAGTTAGTTTCTGCCCCCACTCACATTGGAGGACACATGCTGGACCTGATTTTTGTCTCTGGGCAGTGGTTGAATGACTGTATTTTCGGGGATTTAGTCATCACACCCTTGTCCTGGACAGATCATTCCCTCCTCAGGTTGGACTTCCGTTCCGCCACCCCCCACCGCAGGGAGGCGGAGCCACTTAGATTGTTCCGCCCCAGGCGCCTGATGGACCCGGAACGGTTCCAGAAGGAGCTTGGGCCATTTCCTGAGTCTCTGGCTCACAGCTCGCCTGGAGACCTGGTGGCCACCTGGGATGGGTTGGCCGCCGGGGCTCTAGATCGAGTTGTGCCCCTGCGACCTCTGACCCGGCACAGATCCCGCTTGGCTCCGTGGTATACGGAGGAGCTGCGGGAGATGAAGTGCCGGAAAAGATGTCTAGAGGGCATTTGGAGGGCGAGCCGTTCTGAGTCTGACCGAACACAGGTGAGATCTCATATTAAGACTTACCTTGTGGCGATAGGGGCGGCGAAATCTTCGTATGTCTCCGCCCTTATTGCGTCAGCAGAAAATCGCCCTGCCGCCCTGTTTAGAGTGACCCGCTCTCTTCTTGAACCGAGAGCGCGGGATGACCTCTTGCAGGGTAGGGCAGAGGAGTTTTCCCGATTTCTGCATGATAAAATCGCTCAGATTCGGGAGGGGCTCGACTCCAATTGGGTGGTCCCGGGGGAGGTGTCCGGGGCAGGTCTTGTGAGTGTTATCTGGGGGGAGTTCGATCCTGTGACCGCCGAGGGTGTGGACAGGTTGCTGGGGGGTCTGAATGCCACCACCTGTTTATTGGACCCGTGCCCTTCCTGGCTGGTTTCGGCTGCCAGGGAGACGACACGAGGCTGGCTCCAGGGGATTGTCAACGCTTCTTTGAGAGAGGGGGTGCTCCCGGCCGCCCTGAAGGCGGCAGTGGTGCGCCCCCTCCTCAAGAAGCCTTCCCTGGACCCAGCTATTTTAAACAACTATCGTCCGGTCTCCAACCTTCCCTTTGTGGCGAAGGTTGTTGAGAGTGTGGTGGCACGTCAGCTCCCCCGGTACCTGGAGGAAGCTACTTACCTCGATCCGTCCCAATCGGGCTTGAGGCCTGGACATAGCACTGAGACGGCATTGGTCGCGTTGGTCGATGATCTCTGGAGGGCTCGTGACAGAGGGTTCTCCTCTGTCCTGGTCCTATTAGACCTCTCGGCGGCTTTCGATACTATCGACCATAGTATCTTGTTGCGACGGTTGGAGGGGTTGGGGATGGGTGGAACCGTCCTTCGATGGTTCTCCTCCTTCCTCTCCGACCGTTCGCAATTTGTGTTGGTGGGGGGGGAGAGATCCACCTCTAGGCCCCTGCTTTGTGGAGTGCCTCAGGGGTCGGTCCTCTCTCCCCTCTTGTTCAACATTTATATGAAGCCGCTGGGCGAGATCATCCGTGGTCTTGGAGTAAGGTGTCATCTATATGCAGATGACACCCAGTTATACATCTCTACTCCAGACCACCCCAACGATGCTGTGGGGGCTATGTCCAGGTGCTTGGAGGCCGTGCGGGATTGGATGGGCGGGAACAGGCTTCGGCTCAACCCATCCAAGACCGAGTGGCTGTGGTTTCCGGCGCCCCGATATAGCCAGCTGACACCTTTGCTGGCTATCGGGGGGGAAGTTTTGCCCCCCGCAGAGAGGGCTCGCAACCTGGGTGTCCTCCTGGGTGTACGGCTGTCACTTGAACATCACATCGCGGCCGTCTCCAGGGGGGCATTTCATCAGATCCGTCGGATCTACTGGTTGCGGCCCTTCCTGGATCAGGACGCCTTGCGCACGGTCACTCAGGCCCTTGTCACCTCTCGCCTGGACTATTGTAATGCCCTCTACATGGGGCTCCCCGCGGGGAGCATCCGGAGACTCCAGCTGGTGCAAAATGCAGCCGCGCGGATGATTATGGGGGCGTCGCGTAGCGCCCATGTGACGCCACTTTTGCGCGAGCTGCATTGGTTGCCGGTGGCTCTCCGGGTTCGCTTTAAGGTTCTAGTTTTGACCTTTAGGGCGACCCATGGCATGGGACCAGGTTATCTTCAGGACCGCATTCTGCTGGTGATCTCCAACAGGCCAGTGCGTTCCCACAGAGAGGGTCTGCTCTGGGTGCCGTCGGCCGCTATGTGTCGTCTGGCGGTGCCGAGGGGTAGGGCCTTCTCTGTGGGTGCTCCCGCCCTCTGGAATACTCTGCCACCGGAGCTTCGTACTGACACGGACCTGAGGGCCTTCAGGCGCGCGTTGAAGACCTGGCTCTTTGAGCAGGCCGGCCTGGGCTGAGATAATGGTTTTAATTTTGGTCTCCATGGTATTTAAATTTTAAATTGGGGTTTTAAGGTGGGGGGGTGGGACCTGTTTAGTTTTATTTATCAGCCAAATTGGTTTAATACTTTTTTAATTTTTGTATATTTGTGGGTTTTTAGATAGGCTGTACACCGCCCTGAGTCCCCTGGGAGAAGGGCGGTATATAAATTTGATTAATAATAATAATAATAATAATTTGAGGTGCCAGCTCCGGAGCGGTGCAACAGTTAATGGGTGAGCCCGCAGATCGGGCGTCTCGAATGCAGTGGTGGCACGTTACATTACATGCTGCCGTATTCGATGCGCCGCCCCCTGGCCAACTCGAATGCCCTCCAGCCGCCTATTAGCACTCCTCTGCTGGCCCCCTTGGTGGTAAGAGGCAGCAGGGGGGGCGTTCGAGGTGCTGGCTCTGCAAGCTTACCCATTGACTGTTACACTGCTCCGGAGCCAGCACCTCAAATACCTCCCTGCCACCTCTTAGTGCCCCTCTGCCGGGCCCTTGGGGATGCTAAGAAGTGGCAGGAGGGCGGCGCGTTGAATGCGGTGGTATGTAACGTGCCACCGCTGCCACATTTGAGGTGCCGTCTCCGGTGCAGTGCAACAGCCGGCACCTCAAACGCCTCCCTGCCACCTCGTAGTGCCCTTCTTCTGGCCCCCTTGGGGATGCTAAGAGGCAGCAGGGGGGCATTCGAGGCACTGGCTCCGGAGCAGTGCAACAATCAATGGGTGAGCCTGCAGGGCCAGTGCCTCGAATGCCCCCCTGCCGTCTCTTAGCATCCCCAAGGGGGCTGACAGAGGGGCGCTAAGAGGCGGCAGGGGGCATTCGAGATGGATGCGGAGCAGTGCAACAGTCAATAGGTGAGCCTGCGGGGCTGCACCTTGAATGCCTCTTAGCGTCCCCCTGCTGGCCCCCTTGCCTCTTAGCGCCCCCCTAAGCCATCCCACCGCCCCCCAGGGGACGGTACCACCCACTTTGGAAACCACTGATCTAGATTGTTGGGGGCAATATGTTGACTTAAATCACTTAGAGAAGGCTGTAAAGCATTATGAAATGATATATAAATCTAACTGTTCTTGCTATTACTATTTACTCAAAGCTAAGACCATGGGTTGCATCCAAGCATAATCTGGAAACACAATGGGTTCTGTCAGCAGCATGATTTGCTTCTTGCCCTGCCTCCTGCTACTTGTGAATCTCTGCCCCTAGGGAACAGAAAGGGCCAATGGGAACTATAAGAGACAAATGGGCATAGCTCGGTTGCAGAAGTAGAATTGCTACACAACTTTTAATTATACATAGCTTAAAATTGGTTTTATAATGTGTTGTGCTCTGGAAATTTGATTAGTTTGTTTCAAATGATTTCACAGAGGTTGATTGAGGTGGAGAGTCAGATTTCATGGTCATTTAGTTCTTATTAAAATTGTTGCTAAGGCAGGCCATATTTAAATTCAGATGCAGTTGAACTTTTGAAAGATTTGTATTGAAAAAGATTGTTGATAACAGAGCTTTGATTTACTGATATATTGACAGGACTATAAAAAGATAGATCATTCAATATATGTATTAAAGGAGGTAATGAGAACCTCTTAGCAACAACAGCTGTAGTGCATTTCCCTTATGTATTATTCTACTATGCTCTGAAATATATATGACATCAGATAAATTATTTTTTCAATGAATCCTAGCCCGTTTATTGGAGTAACACAGGTATTGTAACAAGCATCTCTACAGTCTTTGCAATAGTTGTGGAGTCCTAAGGGGCTTCATGTTATAGAGTATAATTCAAACAAAAGAGCTTCATAAGATGCAATAACATATTTTTGGGAAATATCAAAACCAGTCTACACATCTTATTTAATGTGCATATTGAGAAGGACTGCTTTTTACAAAGTTTATGGTGGCAAAATTCCCTAGAAAAAAAATGGCAGACTGACGATGTCGCCATGAAAATGAAAGCAATAACTATGGTGAAGAATGAACTGATGAGTAAACCAGATCTTCTGAGCATCTCCAGTGAAGAAGGGGATGGAAGATCAACCAATGAGCTCCAGATGGCTGCTCCTTGTTAGGATACCCCAAGACAGCAGTCTTCTGAAAGTTTGCTCTGGTGAGTTTCGAATTGCCAAATAGCAGTCAGCAGAAGTAGCCTTCAGTACTGCATTCTAACCACTCTTATTAAAATATACAGGTCTGAAAACATGATGTTTTGTGTATCTGACTATAAATAAGGAATGGAATATGGAATGTAGAGATAATTGCTTGTAACTTTAAAGGGAGTGAAGAATCATTAGATTTATTTATACTTGTGATGAAAGTTGAAAGTTTTTATTATGTTCTTACTTTTTCTTCTCTCTTTTCCTTTTGCCTGCATTTTACTCTTTTTTTTACTTTTCTTTTTTAAAGTTTTGCCTGTATTAGATTTTACTAATGTAATGAAAATTCTTAATTAAAAATATATGTTTTTTTTAAAGTTTGTAGGGCCTTTTATTTTTGAAACCACTCAAATGATTCCCTTGAAGAACTTCTACATTATTTTTTCCCTATTATTACAACTACTTTCAGAACTATGATGTATTCACCAGCGAGGTGACATTCCTCCACAAATCATAAATAAAGGGCTTCCACATCTGCTAAAAAATGTTAATATTTAAATGGAATGGGTGAAAAGGAAATTAAGAACACCCCAAAGGGAAAAAAAGCATAAAATCAAAGTACTGTGAAGTGCCCTCTACAAATATTATTAATGTCTGAAACAACTGTTCTTGGTATTTAAGAGTTGCCTTTTGTAATTACTTTGCTTTTTGAAGTTCAGAACATATGAACTTAGGAGCAGAATGTACTTTTTAATACTCTATAGTCACAGCATAAATAGTGAGAAGTGTTGACTTATGTACAATTGAATTTATATTTAAATAGTGACTTTTAAGTGTAGTATTTTAAGATTATGTCAAGGTACATTTGCCCTTTAAACATAATACAACCTTACCAAACCTTACTCTTCTCTGTGAACTATATGGCTATCATTTGATGTCTATAATGAATGAGTCATCTGTGTATCAAGATTCCAATTGCTAAATTAGCAATCCACAATTTGATCCCTTCCAGACGTTCCAGGATAGCGTAACTGAATTCTGGGATTCTGACCTGAAGCCCCAGCCAGGCTGGGAATAAGTATGGTTAAAACTGTCTGTTGGGCAGCAGATGCTGGGTAGATTACAATGGAATATATGAAATACGAACTGAATTCTACAAAGTAATGTTGATGCTGTATAAACCCACAGTCATTATTTTCCATGCTTAACCCCATGTACCTTCATATTAAGTTCATATTGGCTTTATCCTATTTGATCACTAAATTATTAAAACTGGTAAGATTGTAGTAATTAAGGTTTGGATTGGGAACAGGATGGCAGCAATGCCTACAATATTGTATCTTAAGATTCACTTAGTTGAGCTCTGCATACAATGTTGTGATCCATCTAAAAATGAGTGGGAACTGCACTGCCATGACACTGCTGTCATCAGTTTGACCCTCCACACTCTCATAAACACTGCTGAAAGGAGATATAAATGTAAGTATACCACTAAGGAGATATAAATGTAGTATACTACTATAGAACCTACAGAGGATTTCTGTGGACTTATCTTTCCAGTGGCTGGAATTTGTCTTTGTCAGTGGAATAGTCCTCAGGTGCATAAGCTTTCATTGCTTATCTATCATTATAAAAAACATTGAATTACCTTACCGTAAATAACTTCTTGCTGCTCTTTCATGATGCCTGTTTCCTGTCTCCCTGATGGTAACTTGATCTCAGCCTGTCCATCCCCAAATCTAAAGGCTTCTATAGCTGCCTTACCTTTCTGTGGGAATCCATGCCCTAGAACTCACACCACTGGAAGGAAATAAATGGTTTATTTTTCAAATCAGCAAGCTGATATGCAAATCCTATGATGACTCCGTGAAAAATGAATAATACCAGGATATTTTTTCCATTGGATAAAATATTTTAGCTTGATTTGAATTACCAAAATTTATGTTATGCTTTTATTTAATTTTTGAACCTTTTGTGGAAATTGTTTTCCCTCATAATGTATGTCTTGAAAAGCTATAAATTTAGGGTTTAGCATGCACAATAAATAAGCAAACCTGGTATAAGAGACCAAAATGATAGTTATTCAGGTCTATTAAAACAGCACAGCATGATCACCTTAGGAAATGCATTGTGGTAATAAGGCTGTTCAATAGACTTCCCATCAAGAAAGAGGTACTTAATAATCACATTCACACTGTGAACTCCACAAATGGATATTCCAAATGAATGCCTTTCAAGCTTTCAATAATGCTGGTTTGCCTAACTCTTGATAAACCATTTTTTCTTTTAAATAAAAGAACAATGAACATCAAAAATTGATGCTTTTTCAGAATCAAGAAAATCAGTAAAATCTGAAGATTACCTATAATATATACTTGCATAAACGTGAATGTCCGAGGCTACTTGGTCACATAAACAACTTTTTATTGTCTTAGTCAAACAATAAGAATACACAATAATGATTTTATTATTTCTGGGATCCTCAGTAATAACATGAACAAAATACAATAATAAAATATACAGGAAAATGCAGAGATTTCACAAATTAGGATTTTATTATAACAATTTGGGCAAGATTCAGGGGTGGGATTCTACTAGTTTGAACCTATTTGTTAGTACCTGTTGTAAACTTTCTAAGCAGTTTGGAGAATTGGTTGTTGGAAGAAATCTCCTTTTAGTTTTTTCCCACTTTACAGGGCTAATCCTGTAAGGAAGGCAGGAAACATTCTGGTGTTGTTTCTAGCCTAATCTTTATTGCCCTGTTTACAGAAACTGCCTCTCCATTTCTCTGTTAACCTTTAGTACATTATTGGCAGTACACCAAGACTTCCTGTCACGGGAGCTTCTATGGAGGTTCTTTTTCCCTTTGCTGGTACTTTGCTAGGGCTTGCTGCTTGTCTTTCTTAAAGGGGAAGGATTGTTTTAAGCTTTTTACACTGCTATTGGGAGGAAACACTCCTCTGTTATAGTTCCTCCAGCTGGGATGCAACAATCAGCACTTTGAAGAAATAATTGAATAACAAAGCAGAGCTTCCAGAAAGAAGCTTTTAATGACAAAGAACCAAGATGAATGACATTCAACAAGGCTTCTTGGCTAGCTAGAAAGATTGACATTCAAACATGAGTTTACATACCCTTTCTGAGTTTTGGTCTAAAACTGGTTTTTGGTAAAGTTTAATTCTGTGCTTGGTGGTATTTAATCCTGTGTTTATTGATGGGATAATTTTCCCTATTCAGCTTTGTTTTAAGGGAAAAAGGTTAATCTTTGCTCCTGAAAAGAAACTGGGTTGAGCAATCTAGCTAGTTCCTGTGTCTATTTTTTCTGGTAACAAGCAACAGCTACTGTTGTGATTTAATTATTGGTATTATGTTTGAATTTTTTCCTGCGTCATGGTTTCTTTTTCTATCTGGGGGGGGGGGTCTTCCTTCACTGCTTTAGTGATTCCTGGTACTGTCCATTTGGGGTGTGCTTCCAAGAGGCAGGATGCAAGCTTGGCACTGATTATATTTGGGGGGGACCAGTGATCTTTCCTTAAATCTGGATGATTTCCTTAGGATATATTGTGAGGTGAGTGAGATCAGCTGGTATCTAAGTGGTACAAATGGATCTAGGGATTGCTTCTCCTGGGTGTGAGTTTAAATGACCTCTCTGCTAAAGGGTTGCACTTTATGAGCAAGAGTTGGCTGCTGATAGTTATCATTGCATTTTAACTATTTTAATTTCTCAAGGTGCTCCGGCATCCTGCCTGATTTGTAACTCTGGCTTGCAGGTCTTTTTAATCTAATGATTGGTATTTAGGGCAGCTTTTTGCAAGCAAAGAAGCTTTTTGTATTTTTGTACAAGTAATCCTTGACTTACAACAGTTCATTTAGCAACCATTCAATGTTACTGAAAAAATGACTTATGACCGTTTTTTACACAACGATTGCAGCATCCTCATGGTCATGAGAGGCCAGGCAAGGAGAAGCACCCCTTGACGTGAGTGACATCAAGTTGGCCACACCCATCCAGTCACATGACCATCCCAGCCATACCTACCCAGATGGTCATTAGAACTGAGAACCAGTTGTTAAATTATTTGAATCCCACCTCTGACAAGATTCATACTTGGATTCATTTGACTACCATATAAAAATGGAGAGAGAAAAAGTTCTAATGGAAAAAAATTGAGTCTGGATTATTACAGATTCTGAGACATTTGAAAGTTTAGGAAAACTGGGAGAAGGTCCCAGGGCATTTCAATAATATTGTCCGTTTACAGATCTCATTTAGCATATTAATCTAGGTTTTATATATATATATTTGCAAAAGAATCAGTTTTGAGATTAGGGCTGATTTCTATTCTGCTTTTTCAATTTAATTTTGAATGTTGTTCTATTAATGATTAGATGAAAATGCAACATGTTGGAGACTGCGTTATCTGCTTGCATCCATATCTCTCTGTCTCTGTCTCTGTCTCTGTATGTCTCTATCTATTTATCTATCTCCCCTTCGCCTCTCCCTCCCTCCCTCTCTCTCTCCTGGAAGAAGAAAATGAGAAATAATGTTTTTACTGTTACTAAGTAAAGCAAGATGGACATGTCCATGAAATCTCCAGGAAATGCATTCGACCTTTATGATTTTTTTCAGTTTTTCAGTAAATCTTGAATGTATTTTTTCAGTGTGCTCACCTCTACAAAGATTTTCCAGGATATACTGTTACAAGCAATGATGGTGAATAATAATTAAACATAGTGACACACTTTATTGAAGGCTATTATTGGCCTATGAGGCACCATTGTACAAAAAGATTTTTGCCATTAGAGTATCAGATAGCTATGAGATAGCTTTAGCTTACCAGTTCTTCATTTCCCCTTTTCTTCTAAAATGTATGCATAGACACACAAAATAGTAACTGAATGGACTTCTTACATCAAACTGTCATCATCCAATGTAGTACTCAGATACTTTCACTTCCATTGTTTAGCATCCTCCATGACATGACACCTTTGTTGCAATGCACAACTTACATACCCCAGCTTATGGCACTATCTTTTAGTAGGTCTGTGCAAAGAGTGAATTTGCTTAGTTTTGATTTGATATCTTTCCTCATTCTGTGCCACTATTTGTTCTCTTAGTCCTATCTATAATTCAAGTTTAGTACAGATTTAGGTGATTGCCACTGTTATCTGTATTGTTGTTACTATATTAATCAATTAATTTCATTTATGTCCACTTTTAGTTTCATTAATAACTTAGGTTTATGCATTTTTATTGTTGTGTTTTCTGGCCTATAATAAAAGTTTTGATTTGAAGTTTCAAGCAAATCTCTTAAAAATGATGTTACAGAGTTATGTGACTCCCTTCTTTACAGTACAGACCTGTCTTCTTGCTTCTTGCACCTCCTTTGCCATTACTAATAGCCACATGCGATTAAGGAAATGACTCATATCATTATTATATCTCAACAAGAGATACTACCTGCACGACAGAAAGCAATTCGACAAAGTGGTTAGTATCTCTTTTGTAGTACGAGGCACCATGGAGAGATCATGAAACAATCATTTTGAATTCTGAGTAATTGAAAATACACAGCTATCAAAGCAGATGCTTAGGATTAGTTATGCAATTTCTGAAGAATATTTTACCCAATTCTGTACACTTAAAAGCTCTCTAAACTTCGCATTTTTACAAATTTGAGTTTTCTCTTCCTTGCTGAGGCCTGTTCCTATGGTGAGTGGGTCAGCAGCTTAAGTCTTTTAGAGGGACCTCAGTGAGCATAATGCATAATAATTAGGTTATAAAAACAAGATGGGATTCCCCCCCCACCTTTTAAAAAAAATAACTTTGGATGGTTTGTCTTTTGTTCTAACTTTTGAATTATGTTGGGCAGAATGTATGGCACTAAAGGTTTGGGAGAGGTACACAATGACTGTTGGGTTGCTAATTTTCAGGGGTAAGTTAGAGAGGACTCTTGGGGTCAAGTTATGGAATTGCTTAAAATTGCTATAGCATACAATTTCTGGCTTGTATGCTGCTATAGCATACAATTTCTGGCTTGTATGCTGCTATAGCATACAATTTCTGGTGGGTACATAATCCATCATTCTTTTTTAAAAAGTTAGTCAGAAACTCCAGGATTGTTGCTGAATTTTATCAGTAAAAAATATTCAAACTGTGATATCCTGTCAATTTTCAGCATGGAGCAAAAATATTTCAATGTATATATACCATCAGATTTGTATAAAATGTCTAAAGATGTCCTACAGCTAAAACTAAATTTCAGAAAATTCCAATCTTAACATTTATATGATGACATAGGGTCATTATTCTGTCTTCTGCAGTTACTGGCTGGGTTAGAAATGCCAAAAAGCCTTAAGGCACAAACCACAATTTCTGTTTCCAATGGTTTTCCCCTTGTGTTAACCAGGGTGACGATTTAATCCAGTGAGCACATACTTTGACTACTAAGAAAGACTTCCAATATTCTGTATTTCTCTAGGGCAAACAAGCAGCAGCTGGCTTTTATGCATTTTCAATGTACTTGTGATTCTGAAATACATTCAGGATCATGATAGAACTTTTAAAATCTGATGGTTGAAATTCAGTGAAATAATATTAATCTAAAATTCTTGGATGTTTAGGTTTCCTATTTCTAGTATACAAAGTAAGCTTTTAAAAATTAATAATTTAATTTAAAAAGTTAATGGCAAAATATCCATCTATCCATTCATCTATCCATCTACCCATCTCTTGCATTTTCATTTTTTTGTTTCTTTTAATTGAGGATAATAAGTTCCTGATTGACTGTTCTTAGATATTATAGCATTTGTTATAGCATTACTAAAAAAATGGTGATGGAAAATGGTGATTGCACAGAATCTAAAAAGACAAACAAACCAATATTAATATTCAAAGTTGATACATGCTTACCTGTGTAAGCTTTGCATATAATGTATTTACTCTTTCACTTTAGAATTCTTTCTTTTTGCAGATTAAAAAAAAATGCTAGGAGCTTATATGATGACTTTTAAAATTATTTCTTCCCCAAATTTATGTTCATTATCCAAACTTTTGAATGGAAAATAACAGGTGTTTGGTGTTGCTCCTCTATCACATTGACCTGAGTCTGTTTGCATGGATTGTACTATGCACATCATTTCACTCCCATTCAAATGTGTATCAGGCTGGCAGATAGGCTTATTGACAAGATGATACTCTGTATAAAACATAAATTGTATATCAGATAGTACATTTGACAGAGGATATATATTAAAAATGTAATAAAAACTAGGATTTTATTTTTGTTGGCCATTTGTTGGTTCAATTTGTGATCCTAGGCAGATGACATTTCAGAATTTGATCAGCACAAATATTTTTTCTGAGTCAGGGTTCCAAGTAACACACCCAATGCAATCAAAACTCCGAGGCCGTACTATCATATATGGTGGACTTGTAGGAAAGCTCAGGATTTCTGGCACAAAATTCAGAGTTGGTTAGAGGAAATGGGTGAAATCAAACTTGAATATAAATCAGAACTCTTTCTATTGGGAATTAACGTAGAGAGGTATAACAAAGAAATGATGTACCTAATAATACATGTGATTACAGCTGCAAAACTAGTCTATGCTCAAAACTGGAAATTTAAGGAAATCCCAGATGAAGCGGAGATAATAAAAAAGATATGGACACGCACAGAAATGGATAAACTAACGTTGGAATTAAAAAACAAAGACAAGATTGAATATTATAAAGTATTGGATAAATTTTACCACTGGTTGGGAAAAAGGAAGGATTTAAAATCCAAACTAAAATGAGATAAGGATGTTAACATAATAAATTAGGAATATAGAGAATTGTTGATATAAATGTATATACTATGTAAATATGTATTATATATCATCTGAAATAGTTATGTATGACAATTAGGTATGTCAGGATGATTACACCACGTTCACTGTTTTTAATTTTTTTTTTGTTTAATAAAAATAAAAAAAACATTTTGCTCCTCAAAATCCAGATTTATTAGGCATGTCATATTGGCACATCTGGCAAAAACCCGAATCTGAAGATCCCAAGATTTTCTCCATCCAAATTAAAAATTAAAGTTCTTCCCCCCCATCAATATGTTCATCACATGGTTCAACCAGGTCACAGTCCTTGGTAAGAATGTCCTTGATTCCCAGGAGAAAGAATTTTATTTTGGCTACAGATTCCCAGCTATCTTTATTGCCTCCTCCCATTCCACAGCTCCAACCAGCCTTTCTGTGGCAGCCCTGAAGATGCTCCAAAATGGCTTCAGGGTTGACAGTTTGATTGTAAACTGTTCTGTATTGGATACTTTGTATTTGAAATACTCACCGTTCATTGGTCGTTGAGTCGGCGGGAGATCCTTCTCCTGTCATTGGCTGGTGAGGCGCGGGGAGCCTTTAAAAGAGAGGCTGCCGCGACTCTCCAGCGTGTCCGTTCTGAAATAAACAAGAGAAGAGCTGAAATCACTAAGAGTGCAAGCCTCGTTATTTCCGCCGCCAAAACACTGGCGACGAAGGTGGGATCAAGACAGCACTTTTAAGCGAGTGCGATAGCGGCGGAGATCAAGCGGCACCATGTCTGGAAACAACACCCCGCCTGAACAATTCAACCCGGCAAAGGAAGAGTGGCAGTTGTATGTAGACCGTTTCCTCATGTTCCTGGAGAGCAGCGATCTGAGCGGCGTATCGGAACATCGGAAGAGAGCGGTCTTCCTGACCCACTGTGGCCAGGCTGTTTTCCGCATGGCGAAAGCGCTAGCATCCCTGATCGATGTTAAGACGTTAACCTGGCCCGAGCTGGAAAAGATCCTGCGAGCACACTACGCTCCTACAGTTTCCTGCCTAATTAAGCGCCACGAGTTTTATCTCCGAAATCAGAAAGAAGATGAATCTATCGCTGATTTCGTGGCAGTCCTAAGAGATATTGGGGGTGAGTGCGAATTCTCGGACTTCGACGAAGCCCTAAGAGACCGAATCGTGTTAGGGCTAAAAGATCCAGTACTACAGAGCCGATTGTTAAATCGGCCCAAAATAACAGTAAAAGAAGCTATGGAAGAAGCCACCGCGCCGAAGCCACCCAGAAATCAGCAGCAAAAATGAAAAAGATCAACAAAGCTGCAAATTACAACACCAGAGAATCACCCAAACCAGAGGGGGATCGAGAGAAGACCACAACACACCATGAAGATCTAGAAACTGAGACCAGTAGTGAGGAAGACGATGTATGCCACCTGAAGACAGGTAGAGGAAAAAAAGAGCGGGCGAACAGAAGGTTCGATTTTGAATGTAACCGCTGTGGAGGAAATCACCCCAGGTCAGAGTGCCGTTTCATCGACGCGATTTGCAGAAAATGCGAGAAGAAAGGGCACATCGCAAAGGTATGCAGATCCAGATCAAGCTACAGCCCGAGGCGAAAAGGAAGCCTTCCCCCAAGAGAAAGAGAGAGAGAGAAAGAGAGAAAGACAAGCAGCCGTTGGAGCCAAGAGGGAAGAGAAAGGAGATACAAAGAATCAAGGTACAGGAAAGAAGAAACACACCAAACAGTTATAATTGGACACTCAAATACAAAAAATGTAAGGAAGGTCCACGTCCAAGTAAGGATTGAGGAACAAGACTGTGAAATGGAAGTGGACTCGGGATCATTTCTCTCTATGGTCTCGTGGGACACGATCAGAAACTTAATTCCAGACATCCAACGAAGTGAACTTGAAAGACAAAACTTGACCCTAAAAGACTACCAAGGCAATAAAATTCCTGTCGTAGGCGTTGGACACTTCCAGGTCACCTACAAAAATCACACCGAAATTCTACCACTAACAATTGTGGACCAGAACAGACCCAGCCTGTTAGGATTGGAATGGTTCGAACCGCTTGGAATCGGGATGACCGGAATCAACCACATCTCAGATGCAGACTGGGAAGCAGATCTTATTCAAGAATTCCAGGACCTGTTCAGCAGCGAATTAGGCAAGTACCGGGGTAACCCGATATCTTTTAACCTAGACCCTAAGGTAGCCCCAATTAGACTAAAGGCAAGGCGTGTTCCCTTCGCTTTAAAACCAAAAATAGAGGAACAACTAGACAAATTAATTAAGCAAGGAGTCCTAGAACCAGTTGACCACGCTAAATGGGAGACCCCCATAGTCACCCCTATTAAAGCGGATGGGTCGATTCGTATCTGCGGGGACTATAAGGCAACCCTTAACCATGCATTACAACAGAGTGCATACCCCGTTCCGGTCGTCCAACATTTGTTACATTCCATCAAAGGCAGAAAAATATTCGCTAAACTCGATTTGGCCCAGCCATATCAACAACTGCCTGTAGATGCAAAAACAGCAGAAGCCCAAACAATTGTCACACACCGGGGCGCTTTTAAATGTAACCGCCTCCAATTTGGTGTTAGTGTGGCACCAGGCATTTTCCAATGCTTAATGGAACGCCTCCTCCAGGGAATACCGGGAGTCATCCCATACTTTGACGATGTCCTAATCGCAGCTAAAGACAAAGTGCAACTGCGAGACCGTCTAAGAAAAGTTCTCACCAAATTCGCTGAATCAGGCCTCAAAGTTAAAAAAGACAAATGCACATTAATCACAGAGAAAATCGAATTCCTGGGATACCTAATCGATGGCGATGGCATTCACCCGACAGAAGGAAAAATCCGTGCAGTCAAAGACGCCCCTACTCCGACTAACAAGGGAGAACTACAAGCCTTCCTAGGGTTAATAAACTTTTATCATGTTTTTCTACCGCAGAAAGCCATGGTTGCGGAACCTTTACATAGACTCCTGGACAAAGACACAGTTTGGAAGTGGGGCAGTCGGGAGGAAACAGCTTTTAACAAAATAAAAGACCTCATTACTTCAACAAAGGTACTAATACAATATAATGAGACTTTACCGTTGATATTGACTTGCGATGCATCGCCTTTTGGGGTCGGAGCTGTTCTAAGCCACCTTTTACCTGATGGCAGAGAGGCTCCGATTGCATTTTATTCAAAAACATTGTCTAAAAGCCAACGAAATTACAGTCAACTAGACAAGGAAGCACTAGCCATCATATCAGGTATTAAACGTTTCCATGAATACCTCTATGGCCGCCTGTTTTCTGTAATTACCGATCATAAACCACTAGTAGGAATTCTGGCTGGGAACAAAGCAACGCCTAACATATTATCACCCAGAATGATGAGATGGTCAGAATTCCTCGCTGCATACAACTATACTTTGTCTTACCGCCCCGGTCCGTCTATCATACACGCAGATGCATTAAGTCGTTGCCCATTGCCGGACAGTGATCCTGATCCGAACCCCACCACATCTGTGCTACTGATTGAAGCCCTAACCGACCTTCCGATGACGGCAGCAGACATCGCTCACGAAACCGCTAATGACCACCTACTGCACAAAGTGAGTGGGTGGATTACCAAGGGATGGCCAGATGATAACTTGCAGGACTCTTATAGACCCTTTAAACAGAGACAAACGGAACTTTCCGTACTTAAAGGTTGTGTACTTTGGGGAGACCGAGTGGTTATTCCACCAAGACTGCGGGATCCGATTTTGAACCTTTTGCATGAAGGACACCCAGGGGTGGTTAAAATGAAAGGTTTGGCCAGAAGCTATGTCTGGTGCCCTGGGCTGGACAAGGACGTTGTTGATTGGATTGCGGGTTGCCAGCCATGCCAGACATCCCGTCCCTCACCCCCGAAAGCACCAGTCACTGAGTGGGATCTACCCAGGGGCCCATGGTCAAGGGTTCACATAGATTTCGCGGGTCCGACTAAAGGTTATACATTTTTAATTCTAGTAGATGCTTACTCGAACTGGTTAGAAGTAAGCCTCATGCAATCAACCTCTTCCGAAGCTGTCATCCGACAACTCAGAAAATGGTTTGCCACACATGGGTTACCAGATGTCCTAGTCTCAGACAACGGCCCTCAATTCACAGCTACCGAATTTGAGGGCTATTTAGCCAGTTTGGGCATACGGCATGCCCTAACCGCGCCGGCACACCCGGCTGCGAATGGACGAGCCGAACGCATGGTTCGGTTCACCAAAGAGACACTCTATAAGTTAGGCCAGGGCCCTATACAAGCACGCATCAATAAATTATTATTTATACAACATACTATACTCAGCAGCACTACTAACAAAACCCCAGCCGAACTACTCATGGGGAGGAAATTACGCTCCCCTTTAGATAGACTTCACCCCACATACTCCACTGACAAACCACTAGACTCTTCCAGCAAACTCCGAACATTTCAAATTGGAGACTTAGTTTACGCAAAAAATTTGGTGGGACATCCCCTATGGGTGCCAGCCACCATCACCCAACTCACAGGCCCACGATCATACCGGCTTACCACTTCTGACAACAGAAGCTGGAAGTGACACATCAATCAACTTAGATCCCGCACCCTTACCAGACCTCACGACCTCCCTGGGGGGGGAAGGAGATCAACCACCAAATAACCAAGAAACGGCATACCCACACCCAAACAACAATCATAATACAACAGACCCACAAACAAACAACGACAACCTAACCTCCACACATACACCCTCAACACTAACTCCGGTCGAGTTTCGCAGCTACGCACCTGAGCCAGGGGAAATTCCAGATGAAACACCAGACACGGCCGACGATAATCCAAGCCAGGAAGGGAGCGGCCTAGCCATCTCAACCAGTCAAGCTAGGCCCGCTAGGAGTGACTCGGCCGACTCGACCTTCCAGAAGTTTCCCAGGCCAGGGACAGGAGGACCAACAGGTCCACCTGCACCGACCATCAGCGACGTTGTGAATGAGCCGCGCAGGTCCAGTCGGACCCACAGGAGCCCCGCCTATCTACGTGATTACGTGACATAGGCGGAGCCCCTGATTGGTCGGACTGGACCAAGAAGGGAGGGGTGTTCTGTATTGGATACTTTGTATTTGAAATACTCACCATTCATTGGTCGTTGAGTCGGCGGGAGATCCTTCTCCTGTCATTGGCTGGTGAGGCGCAGGGAGCCTTTAAAAGAGAGGCTGCCGCGACTCTCCAGCGTGTCCGTTCTGAAATAAACAAGAGAAGAGCTGAAATCACTAAGAGTGCAAGCCTTGTTATTTCCGCCGCCAAAACATAAACAGTACAGTAAATGGTACATTAAATATTGTGTCATGAATTTATCACCTGAAGAAACAATCCCTTCTAATTGGGTTACAAATGTTCCTTTAATTCTCTTTATGCCAAGAGCATCAAATACCAAGGAAAGTATACTTCTGATATATTTGCACATGAATACTTCATGTCTAGTACTTGATGGCATTTTTGCTATTTTCTATGTACCAGGAACAAACACAGTAAGGTTAATGTTTATTCTTTGCTAAGCATGTCATCTTTCAATAAGGACAAAAGGCAACTTTTCAGGAAACTTAAGATTTTAAAAATGGCAACAACAAGTTCTGGTTCTAATAAAGCAAAACCAAATTAAATTAAATTCAAATTCTGGATAGTATCTTGAAGAATTCTCTGTATAATTCCTCCTGGAATATATTGATATACAGAGCATCTCTGAAATTGAGAACTTTTCCCTTTTCTGTGTGAAAAGCTTTGTTTTTACCATCTCCAAACTCTGGTGACTCTGCAGGTGCAGGCTAGAATGTCACATTCAAGCCAGGAGATGCAGAATGACCTCAGGTAGTAATAAGGGCTTCTGATGAAATCTTAATCCTTTGACCTTGGTGGTGAATCTGGCATTGGTTATGGCTGTAGAGTGCCTTTAGTCATCTAATTTTTAATGTTCACCATGAGGTGGGGCAATCTCTATTTTGTACTGTTTCTTTTAAAACAGGTTTTCAAAGAAAACAGAAGTAGAGATGCAGTTGTTACTAGCAAGAAATAATGGGATAAATTCTTAAAGAAACTATGACATTAGGTTTTTCAATTTGTAGCATAAATTTTCAGATTCATGGAATGAACTGTGACAACTGTAACAGGGTTTCATTATTCTAGAAAACAAAAATACAAGTAAAAAGTAATGGTATAAAATCTTAGCTGTTCAAAACAAACAGATAAAGCATTTCTTATAAATATCTGCGGTACACATTACTTTTTGGAACATTAAATAGCATTTATAAGATAAAATGGTAAACAATGATCTTTCATTAGATAATACATATTGTGCTATTCTAGGCTGAATCTAAATAATGAGAACAGAACATAAAAAATGGCTTCTGAATCAGATAAAATTGTTACAGTTCTATCTTCTGCAACAGCATTTAGATATGTAGGCTTACAAAGCAATAGAAAAGTAGTGATAAGGAAAACCTGAGGACTAAGAATTTGAAATTTTAAGTGCAAGCTGGCCTGATTCCAACTAAAGCCTATGTTAATAAGGCTACAATTTATCACCCAACTTGGTAATGAATTAACTTTATATTGGATTTAATTATTCAAAAACATATAAAAACACTTTTAAAAACAGCATACTGTAAAATGAAATTTAGACATAATTAAACTAAGCAGAGGTATGCTTTTCAAAGCTGTGTTTAAAAAGCATATTTTGCTTTTTGAAAACCTGTTCAAAATAAATATTCAGAAACAGAAAAGATGAAGGATTTACATATAGAAAATATATGCATTGGTTATAAGTGGCTGATTTTTCAATTTCTGTTTGTAGTGATTTTTCCTGACTTCTGGATTTCTTGAAGAGTCAAATCACAGTGAAGGCCAGTACTAGAATATTTTTTCTATATGTTAAAATATCAAACATACGAACATGTCAGTTGAATATAGTACTTTGTCTTTCTCTCTAGGGCTAATTTTTCTATAGAATTAAGATTATTCCTAAATTAATAGATTAAAAACTATACTCTCACCAGAGAAGTTTTTGCTCAAAATTCTATCAGTTCTATACATAAAACATAGTCTGCATTAGACAGTCATTAGTTGTGACTTGGGGTTAAACTGTTTTCTTGGAGCTCAACATCTTCAGAATAAATAGTTTTCAGAAATATTCAGTATATCCCCAGGGGATTTGGGAAGAGATCACAATGTGTTTTGTTGATGTTCCTTGTCAACGTACTATTCCAACCTTGAAGCAAAACAGTTTTCTTTATTACAGCATCCCATGCTTAGCTGAGCTAATGAAATCTGACAGTGTTATATGACGCCTGAGTGCATGAGTTTTAGCAACATCCCCCTTTATCTGTTTGTAGCTGTTTTTAATCCCACTTTTCCATTTAAAAACATTAAACACATTTCATAAAATGTATAAAATAAAAGAACTAAAATGTCACCGCAATGCACCATTATTGAAAGACAATCCAATTAATCTAAATGTATTAGAAAGTTCCCTGTAATAATTATGTCACTGAAAGTGACATAAGTGAAAGAGGTGGAATTAAACAGCTCTTCCTTGGGAAAATCCTCCATTATGTTGACACTGTATCAGAATGTTCTTTGAGAGCAGAGATCTAATTCTCAGTGGTAAAAGATTGTTTAGGTTAGTGCAGAGTTTATGGTTTTGAACACTATAAGACTGTATTTATAATAGAATTGCATACAAATAATGAGCATGTGATTGCTACAATATACAAATTTTTATTGAAATGTGAAACAGAAAACAATGTATGATAAAGTAGGTCAAAACTTTTGGTTATAATAAACAGATCGAACAATGGGAAAATATAGGGTTGAAAGGACTGAAATTTACACTACATTTTTTATACTTTTTATTTTTTTATTTATTTTTCATATACTCTTTTTTTTTTTTGCACTTTTAATGTCTTTGATATTTTTTTCTTTTTTTTTCCTTACTTTTTTAATAAACAGACAGACAGACAGTCAGTCACAACACAATAAACCCATATCCAGTGGGCCATTTTTTTGGAAATATTTCTTTACCAAAACAGAGAAATAGAGTGACCAAAGGCAAAAAAAGAAGTGAAAGCAGGAGCATATTAATGCTATGGAAATCACAGGTATTGAATTTTGGATGCATTCTGTAAGTTAGTACCGGTACCTTAGTTTCAAAATTATCACTCTATGTGATGTAATGTTTCACCCACTTAAATGGTAGAAATACAAGGCTTTTAGTGATGTACTAGACAACTTGTTCCCTGCTGGGACATCATTTCATATATATTTTCTTACTTAAACAGAGAAACAGAATGACCACAGATGGGCAAAAAAGCAGTGCAAGCAGGAATGACTTCGAATTTCTTGCCAGTTTCCCCAATGAGTTTGTCAGGGAAACTGGCAAGACCATCAGAACTCTTCTTCCTTCCTTCCTTCCTTCCTTCCTTCCTTCCTTCCTTCCTTCCTTCCTTCCTTCCTTCCTTCCTTCCTTCCTTCCTTCCTTTCTCCCTCCCTCCCTCCCTCCCTCCCTCCCTCCCTCCCTCCTTGAATTCTTGCTGGTTTCCCCATTTATTTTGGTTGTGGGAAGCTTGCAGAAAGAAAGTTAGTGGGGAAGTCAACAGGAAGTTAGAAGTCCAAGACCAGCATGCAGTTAATTGGATGCTGCCAGGTGGGGGAGATACACTGGTTGGCTGATCAGGGATGGTAAGTGGGAGTGTGTAAGAGGTACCACAAGATTTGCAAAAGATGTGCAAGTGTGCCAGAGTTGCCACATAGTTCAGGGAGGGTGCATGGGTGGATGGCACAGATCAGAGGAGCTCACTGGGGGAGGTGGGGGAGAAAGAGTAGCTTGGACCAGAAGAGGAAGAAAAACATTGAAAATGTTCATTCATATATTCTAATATTCATACTAGAGTAAATGCTTTCCAGATTTGTTTTAATCATTCTGTTGACTTCCCTTTCCCTTCTTCTGCAACATGATTTATTTATTTATGCTTTATGCCTTGCTCCAATCATTTCTGACAATGAGCAATTTACAGATCTTCAGAATATAATAAATTTAAAATACAAAGGGATGCAATATAACTGTCAAGATTCCCTGTGCTGATCAGGAACCATAACTCATATACAATACATGATCAAGCAAGAAAGAGAAGAATAATTTATCAGATTCACAAACAAACAAATGCTAAGAGATTCAGGTCCTGTCTCTTTATGGGGAAAAGCTTTTCCAGAGAAGGAGACAGTGACTGAAAAGGGATCCCTTGGGACTCCCAGGTGTCATTCCATAAAATAGGGATCCTTCTCTTTCAGATCTTAACAGATCATTGAGAACTAATCAAATCCTAAGCAGATAATGAATACAGTTTAGTTAGTAAAAACGTAAGATGTTGCATTAAAATAGGATGAGATTAGTAGCCACCTATCCCAAGGTTGTATGCACTTATTGGCAAGGTTACGAACAAAAATCTTATCCAATAGTAAGGATGGAGCTACCTGGGTTTTCTTGGTGACTGTGGCATTCTTCTTTAGAAAAAGAGATTTCTATAATACAGAACCATTATTGCAGGGTTAAGAATTAAATTGAAGATAAAGGGATACAATAAATTATTGGATATGTTTGAATAAAAATTAAGAAGGGCAGACATTTAAATCTGACAAATCCAAATAATTTGCCAGTGATAGTATCTCAGGTACAAAAGAAACTTGGAATATGCACAATGAGATATTAGAAAGGCAGATTGCTTCATATCTGTTTCCAAATCAGGTTTTGATTTCACTCTCCCCAGGTGTGCACTAGCTTGACCCCACATCTGCAGAAAAAGCCACATACGTTATTGGCAGAAATTACAACACCTGGAGGATATAAATATATACAAAAGAATGCAGATGATCACCTGTCTCTTCGATGAGTTCTCTGCAAAAGAATAGATCCTATTTATTGTACCTCCCAACCAAATAATGCATTGCTACAAATTTCAAATTACAGGAAGCCTGTAGTTTGTTTGATGAGTCAGTCCTGTGTTCAAACTGCTTGGAGAAGTTTCATGTGCATGTTTCAATTTAAGTTCATGAAATATGCAATGGGAATCATGGAGAGAAAAGGGGAAGTGTCATGTTCACTGAGATATTAATAATAAAGGTGTTCCAAGGGTAAGGAAGAAAACACAGATAAAAGGAATAGGTCACAACACTGATTAGAATGGATGATATCTGTTAGATTCATATTTTCAAGGTGATCAGCAGGGTTATATTTGCTACTGTCAGTGCTGTCAGCTGCAAAGGTTCTTCAAAGACTTAAATAAAAACCTTGGCTGGAAAGCCACCACTTTTTTCATGCAAACTTAGGCTCCAAAGAGATTCAGTAACTTCTCACGGTGCTACATTACAACTGATCTTTTCTATTTCTGCTATTTTTGCTGCTGTGAAATCATTTTGTGGAGTAAATGAAAACATGTACCATGTTTATCTACTCTAAGTCTTTCTTACACTTGTGATAACTTCAGAATTCTAACCCTGTTACATTTCTGTTCTATTTTTCCCCTTTGCTTGAAGTTTATGAGAGAGACTTGTAGCCCATCTCATGCTTTAACATGAAGCAAAGCACAAATATATTAGGTTGGTAGTTAGAGAATAAATCTTTTCTATGAATACCACTGACTTGATACTTTAAGCATTTAAAATAAATACTTTAGGATTTTAATAAAATGATGTAATAGTACTGGAATAATAGCCATTAATGAAATTTACTAATCACTTTCATGAAGTTATTTTACTGCAGGAGAGTGTGATATATTTATTTACTCTCTTGCAAACATATATGCTTATCATTAAGACTATTGTATTTATTTATCAATCTCATTCAGAGTGTCTCTGAAACTGTATTCCTGACATAACTAATCCTGTTGAAATTAATGGAACAAGTTAATCTAATTCATATATTCATATAATCTTTGAATATTGTCTCACAATAAAAAGTAAAGGTTAAAATATAGCTTATAATTACAATTCATATTTCACAAACGTGTAACTTATCAATTTAATTCTTTATTAATTAGAGAACAGGTGGAAAAATAATGGAAGTTATGAAACTTTCCTCTCTTTCACATTCATTTGCCATTATCCTGAAAAGTTGGGCAAAATATATCTTGTTTTTTTCTTTTGTTTGTATCAAAGCATCTGCACTAGGGAAAGGAGAACAACTGATGAAATAGATGTTGGAATTTTGTTACACAAACTCTGTCCCTTACATATCTTCACATGATGTCAGCATGTACTAATGGTCAGAGCTTGCTTTGTGAGATCAGAACACACATTTCAACATTTTGGTGTTATTTACAGGAAGAGATGCCTATTACGGTATGGGTCACATTGCTATGTGTTTAGCATTTCCTGATAAATCATGGCATAACCAGTCTTGGCTGATTTGGAAATTTAATTTCCAATTTAAATGTGGGTCACTGTGAATACTTGTAAGGGAACTCTGTGGATAATCCAGATATTTTGGAGATGACAGGCTGACAGATGATGTAGATATAATATAGATATATAGATATATATTAGATGATGATAATGAAGGATGATAGATGATAGGTGATAAATGGCATTAGCTAATGACATATTCCATAAGTGGATCTTTGTTTTCCTTTCTGAATACTTGCCTTTCATCTGAATTTCTAGCTCTTTCTTTGCTGATATTATGGCTTAACTGATATACTGATTGAATATTTTTATTCAAAAAAACAATCAAACCACAACAGTAACAACAAGTCTTTCAGCCTATATTTAACAGTTCAATGTATTATTATGCTCTGGCCAGTATCTGGGGTTAATGATTGTGGCTCCAAACCCAGCCATTTCCTCTAATGAAACCAATAACCATCAACAGAATATATGCTAAGTATTGTTGAACTGATTTCTTGCTTTCTTGTGGGAGACACTTCTGCTTACCCTTGCATGTACAATTACTTCTGACTTTCAATTGATTGGGGTTCATTACCATCTCTCATTTTTCTTCCTTGTTTCTTTGCAAACCTCTTTAAAGGACTATATTTCTCTGAAAAAATAAATGAATCTATATTGATTGCTTGGCTTTGGTTTCTTTCCTTATACAGATTAGACAAATTGGATAGGACCAACTATTATTGTTTTTTTTCTCCTGAAGAAAAAGGGAAATTGTCAGTTTAGAAACAGATTGTGGTCTGGAAATTCTCTCTGTATTTTTGAGGCTCACTACCATAGTGACAGTTCATTTAAAGCTGATCAGTGGGTTTTTTTTTTCTTTTCTTTTCCAATAAGCCATTTTATTTTAATCCCAGATAAAAAACCCTCTTTTGACAAAATGGATTATTTCTATAACCCAAAATACTTTCAAGCATCGGGATGCAGCTAAGAGTTTATCTAGATGTCAGAACATTTATTTTTCCTTTGGATCTGTAAAGAGAGAGATGGCACCTGGAAGCCCAAGACTTTGTTACTTCACATTCTTATTTATGCATTTAGCGCAAACACACCATAGAAGAGAAAGCTTGTTTATTACAGTGTCCCACTAGTACAAAATTAGAACCCCCCCCCCCCAAACAGGGGGGAGGGAAAGAGAGAAAGGGAAATTAATCACCTAAGAAAGAGATGTAATGGGAATGGTAAGAGAATATTTAGAAACTCACAGAGTAGGAGAACCTCAATGCTGGTGAAGTATGGAAAACCCTAGAGACAGTGGTGGGATTCAACTGGTGTTACTACCAGTTCGGTGATTGTGTTTTGCACACTGAGCGCATGCATAATACAACTAAAGCTGTGCCACCCAGACAGCTGATAAGTGCTGCGCGCGAGTGCGTAGCGTTTGAAAAGACTCTGTGCCGCGCAAAGCAGCTGCAGTTGAAAAAGCAGGAAATAAAGGTCAAGGTGAGCCAAACAGCAGCAAACACAGAACCAGTTCGGTGTCTGCTGTTTTCAAAGCTACCGGTTCTATAGAGCTGGGCAGAACCGGTAGCATCCCACCCCTGCTACAGAGGCTGAAATGAGAAATTCAAAGGAGAAGAAATCAGAGATACAAAGCAAGGTAGTCTTTAACTTACATCCATACTATTCAAAGTTCACTATTCACAGTGCTGATAAAAGTTCAGTCCTTGCACTTATGGACCAATCGTCACACAACTAATTCTTTCACCTGCAACTATCTTGTCACATATGGCTCCATCATATAATTGCCATTTGCTACCTTCCCCTCTGGCTTCCAAAAAGCAGTCAGTGAGGAAAGCTGAATTTGCTTATTCACGTAATGATCACACAATTCAAAGCAAAAAAAAAATCATAAAATTGGGCGCAACTCACTTAATGACCATCTCACTTAGCAACAGATATCCTACTCCCAATTGTGGTAAAGTCAATACTGCAATTCCAGATAGAAAAATAATTTGAAACAATATTGATGACAAGTGGCATCACCTTATCAATAAATACTTTAGAGGAAAGTTTTGGGTGGATAATTATAGTAACTCAAACTGAACCTTCCTTGATATGGCCCAAGGGCTAATCAATAAAGACTTACTTATTTACAGAAGCTTACTGTTAGGAAAATACTAATTCAGAAACATAAAACGGAATTATCAGAAGACAACTTGGCTACAATCTGTGTTAATATCTGCATTTTTTACAACTGTGGGTTACAGGATAAAGCATGATGGGTATCAAACACCTGAAGCTCTTAATTTTGGGTGAAACAAGTCATTTGAAAAAAAATACATCTGAGTAAATCAGCACTGATTTGATTTGAATTGGAGATTTAAAACTTAAAGAAAGCAAGATGTGTTTGAAGTTTACAGTTCAAGAGCAACCTTGATTCAATGCAAGTTGCTTTAAGATTTGATTATGAGGGGGAGAGGGGACTTTGATGTGAGAATTTCAAAATGTTCAAAGTTGTTTTTTGCAGAATGGGGTGGGATAGTAGATTTTTTAGAGCACATTAACCTTTCCATCCATGATTCAATTCGGTATTATCAAGGGTTCCCTGACACAACAGGAAAATTGAAACAGCTGGTTGATAAGGAACTTTCATCTCTGGCTTTAACCAGATGCTTATGGCAAAACATGTCCTCTCTGGGGCAAGACTCAAAGTAATGAGCACTTGCTTGCTATTATGGGATGGTGATAAGATTGGACATTTCTAGAAAGAGACAGATAGAGTTGTAACTTGCCAGCAGTACTCTGTACTGGCTAGGTTAGTTAACAGTACAGCAGAAAGTAGAGAAACTAGTGTCACAAAGTTAGCAAGCACAGAAAAAAAGGATGGCATGGAGAAAATTGCATTCTTAACTCTAGCCACCCCATGTTCCTTTTTAAAATAGTAGCAAGCTAGGCCTACATTATACATGTTAGCTTTAAAATACTTGTAGAATTTAAAAGATCACCCTTGCAGATTGTTAAGAACCAGCTACCTCAGTTCAGTGGTGAGATTCAAAAATTTTTATTACTGGTTCTGTGGGTCTGGCTTGGTGGGCATGGCATGGCTTGGTGGCAGGGGAAAGTGGCAGGGGAAAGATACTGTAAAAACTCCATTCCCAACCACTCTAGGGGGAAGGTTACCACCGGTTCTCCAAACTATTCAAAATTTCCGCTACTAGTTCTCCAGAACTGGTGAAAACCTGTTGAATACCACCTCTGCCTCAGTTGTATTGGAACAACTATTATAGAAGTGAAACATTTCATTAACAAAAGAGCAAGCAAAATGAAGGTTGGTATTCAATTAAAGAAGATGAAAAAAATGAATGAAGAAATAAATAATGTCAAACCTCCCACCCTGAAGGAACTCCAGTAGGCAGACAGTTTAATGAGGCATTACTCTTATGTCTGAGCCCATTGCATCATGCAAGTCTGCCTTCCCTGTATGTAGAAGTTGCAGTGCTTATATTGCCTGAACTCCAAAAGCAATAGAAAAGCTATCAGATCTGTGAAGTTCTCCGAAAGTCTATGCTATAACTTCTTTCATGAGCATTCCTGGTTTGATTTATGAATTGGTTTCAGTGGGGAGCTT
Source organism: Bungarus multicinctus (assembly GCA_023653725.1). NCBI lineage: Eukaryota > Metazoa > Chordata > Lepidosauria > Squamata > Elapidae > Bungarus > Bungarus multicinctus. Next base: position 86,873,793 of record CM042834.1, read on the forward strand.
CGGTTGAGAGTTTGCTGAATGGAAACTATATGTTGAAACTGCATAGACCTGTAAGTAATGTTATCTTTTAAAAAAATTATCTTCAGACAGATTTTTTTTTCCTTAGTACAAAGAACAAAACAAATCAATAAATGGTTAAACAACACTTAGTAACAGCTGAAACTTAGCATTAATTAAAAAGGTATTTGAATAAGCATCTTTAACCTCATCCTTTCTTCTAAAACATTTGGCTATTTCAGATTATTCTATAGTGGTAAGCACCAAAAGCAAATAACCCATTTACCCAATCAGTTTTGTGATAGGAATGTTTGTAACTGAGGCATTGAGTGCATATGGCAAATTTGGAGAGCATAGGAATTGAAAGGAAATGACACAAAGGAAGAAGATATAAAAGTGCTAAGAAGTAGAATTGGTCATTTGTTGTCATTTATGTTAATTAGATAATAGATCCAGTTGTAGGATTCAATTTTTTTTTACTACTGGTTCTGTGGGTGTGGCTTGATGGGTGTGGCAGGGGAAGGATACTGTAAAATCTCCAGTCAGAGGTGGTATTTGCTGGTTCTCTGAACTACTCAAAATTTCTGCTACTGGTTCTCCAGAACTGGTCAGAACCTGTTGAATATCACCTCTGAACAGATCCCATATGTAACCATGTAGGTAGTTGTATCATACAACTACCCATGTTGAATATCACCTCTGAACAGATCCCATATGTAACCATGTAGGTAGTTGTATCATATCTATTTAATAGCTGATAGTAGGCAACTATGCTGAGTAGAGGTTTGCACAAACTTTTCAGATCATTATTTCCAACAATCAATACTGGGTACTATTCTTTCTTTTTTGGCCTTTTAGTACTTCGTTAAATGTAACGTGCATTATATTGTTATCAGAAATGTACATAACCAAGATCTCACATTGGACATCTCTATTCATGGAATTTGGAACTCCAATTTCACTTCTCATCTACTCCGCCCCCCCCCACCCCCAACAATCCTGATTGACTGCACTGCTTTGACACTGCCATGGAAGTATCCTCATCCATCATTGTTTGATTGATGCCTCTGTTTTCCAAAACTGAAAACCTTATTGCATTAGGGTAGCATGTAAGCAGTGGTATCCATCAAGTCATCCTCTACAGGATGAAAGCAGGAACATACCTAGTAATGCAAGCACTGCCTTTCTCATATGCCCATGGTCAAGATATGTGTTCAGAAGTGGCAGAGCCTGCATCATGACATTGCAATGCTGCTTTAATCATCCCCCCCCATGCACACACTGTCTATGGACACCTCTGGACATAAAAGTTGCTTGATTTTGTAACAGCGTGTCCTGTGTGCTTCATATAGTAAAACTTCTGAAAATTTATACAAACCATAGTTTTCATTTGTCATCTCTCTTCATTCACCATGGATCACTGGTGGGATTCAAAAAGTTTTACCATCGGTTTGGTGGGTGTGGCTTGGTGGGCGCACTTTATACGTATGTGCACACAAAGTGCAATTTGCACTTTGCACAATCACAGAGGCATTTGCGCAGGAGCAGAGGCATTCCAACTCACCTCCTGCAAGCCTGCACTCTCCTGGTCACTTCAGCAGCTGCCATGCGGCACTCTTCTGTGCTGCGCAAAGCAGCTGTGCTTCAAAGTCAGAGGATAAAGGTGAGTATAGGAGCCCAGGCGGGCAGGCAAGCCCAACAGCAGAGTGGCAGAGAGAAGTGGTTTGGTCTCCACTGCTCATCAGCACTACCAGCTCAGAAAAACTGGGCCAGACCGGTACAATATCACCAACTGCCATGGATATTCTAGAAAGTACCCAGTTCATTGGTTTCTTAGATCTAGGAAAAGAACTCTGGCAATTCTTGCTGTAAAGCAGGGTTCCCTGACCCCTGGGCTGCAACCCACTATCAGCCCTTGAGCAGGGTTGGAATTCAAAAATTTTAACAACCGGTTCTGTGAGCATGGCTTAGATAGTTGGTGTGGCTTGGTGGTCATGTTATTGGCTGGGTGTGGCCAACTCAATATCATTCACATCGAGGCATGCATTTCCTCGCCTCTCGTGACTGTGGGGATGCTGCAACAGTCGTAAGTGTTAAAAATGGCCATAAGTCACTTTTTTCAATGGTCACTCCATACAAGCAAAGTACCAGCAAATGAGGGGAAAAAAACTCCAGGGACGTTCCTGAGACAGGAAGTTTAGTCCTGCCAAGAATGGGTTAACAGAGAGGCAGTTTCTGTAAGCAACACCAGAATGTTTCCTTCCTGCCTTCCTTACAGGATTAGGCCAGTAATTTCTTCTAACTACCGGTTCTCCGAACTGCTTAGAATGTTAACAACCAGTTCTAGCGAATAGGTGCGAACTGGTAGAAACCCACTATCAGGCCTTGAGTCATTTGGAACCAGGCTGCAAAAGTAGCAGGTGAGTGTATGCACATCCCCGCTCATGTGAGTGGTAAGAGAGTGCTTGCCTATCTCTTATGCAAATAGAGCTACTTGTGCATGCATGCTTGCCCACCACTCACATGGAATTATCTCCTATCTCCCACCCCCCACCCCCACCAATCCACAAAAGTTGATTGGAGAACTCTGCCATGAAAGAAAACATTTTCATGCCTAGGGCAGAACCATACCTCCATTAGAATCCCTATTGCAAATTGTTTGCACTCCTTCTTTGTCAGTTGCAGTATATGAAACTATACATATAAAGTTGCAAAAAAAAAAAGATAAGGAATAAAATTACATTAAATTGCTACATTCTAGAAGAAAACTTGCAACATTCCACCATGATTTTGGACTGTGCAAAATACGGTCGTTCTGCATAAATCCCTCTACACATTTTGCCAACTCTTTATTAACCTGTTATTTTGTTACATCTTATTTCCCAACAGGACTCTCTTGGGTGCATTTTGCACTATCATTATCATCCCTAGAAATTAATTAAAATTAATACCTTCTTTGAGTCTATCCTGAAGGGAAGAATAATAATTCTTTGAAACATTTGTTGTACAACATTTTCTCTGCATTTTTACTCATTAATAGATGAGGCAATGAAAGAAAAAACAGAGAGATGAAATTGCTTCCGAATCTTTCCTTCCTGGAGTTTTGAAATCCAGTGAATAATGATACATATTCAAAATGGAATATTAGACAGTGGATTTTGTTCTAAGATATTTTCTGAAAAATGCTTGCATGTCCGTTCTAACAAGGGCTTTCAAAACCATTAGAACATGTAAGAAACTTAATAAATAATTTTTATCTCATATTGGCAGAATTTAAGTTGATCTAATTTTAATTCAGTGTCAATGTGTATAAAATTAGATCTACCTGCTTTTGGGGGTTCTTTTTTTTTTGTTTGTTTGTTTTTGTCTTCCTTGTTTTTGATCGATTGACTGTGATGCACAGTCTTCGGGCCAAAAGGAAAAAAAAAGTTCTGCTTTCATGAATTATACAGAACACAGCTTCATTATGCAATAAATCTGGGCTGTCAAAAAAGGTACTTGAAAGTTGGTTATTTGCCGTCATTGCATAGTGGGGCTTCAAGGATCATTTGGGAGAAGGGCTTCAGACAGGGGTGGGATTCAAATTTTTTAACAACTGGTTCTGTGGACATGGTTTAGTTGGTGGGCATGGCTTGGTGGTCATGTGACTGGGTGGATGTGGCTTGGTGGCTCATGTTATTGGCTGGGTGTGGCCAGCTCAATATCACTCACATCAAGGCACACATCTCTTCGCCTGGCTTCTCATGACTGTGAGGCTGCTGCAACAGTCGTAACCGTGAAAAATGGTCATAAGTCACTTTTTTCAGAGCAATTGTAACTTTGAATGGTCACTCCACACAAGGAAAGTACCAGCAAAGGAGGGAAAAAACCTCCAGAGAAGTTCCTGAGACAGGAAGTCTAGTCCTGCCAAGAATGTCATATGGGTTAACAGAGAGGAAGTTTCTGTAAGCAACATCAGAATGTTTCCTTCCTGCCTTCCTTACAGGATTAGGCCAGTAATTTCTTCTAACAACCGGTTCTCTGAACTGCTTAGAATGTTAACAACTGGTTCTAGTGAATAGGTGCGAACTGGGAGAATCCCACCCCTGGCTTCAGACCAAGGGTGGAATTCTACCGGTATAACAACCAGTTCAGTAATTGCGCACACGCTCTATTTGTTAAAAAGGCAAACCCATACTTACTTTCAACTGCAGCCTTTGTGAAGAAAACAGCTGAGGCGCGGCAAACCACTCTGTCACATGAAGTGGATGGGCAGGCCCCAAAATCTCTAAGAATTTAATTGCAACAGGGCAAGCTAGGAAATACATTTGTAGACCTTTGAAGAGTTTGTTGTGCAAATAAAGACAGAGCATTTATACATCTGTAAATAAATAAAATCCCTTAGCCATGTATTTAGTAAAAAAATATATGCAAAATTAACATGACTAAATTTTTCAACAGCAAATTCTCTGTCATCAAGTTGAGTGATGGATAATTTTTCAACATAAAATTGGTAATATAGTAATGATATTAAGTTTGGTCAATTTACAAAGTCCTCTCTCCAAACCTGGAAATTGGTCAGGTCTTATTGCCTTTTCTGTATCTTTTTACTAGTTTGAAAACTGAAGAAATAGTTACCAAGTGTTGTATTAAAAGATTTGCAGGAGCACACTTGGAGAAATCATATTCCAAACCTTTTGCCCTAATGCCTTTTTTTCTGTTTTATGGATAGTAAAAATGATGTGTTTGGGAGCCTAATGAACTGTTCTTCTGCACTCTGCTCCCTAATTTGCTTTGCAGACACATCACCTATTTGTGGCTCCAACTGCTTCTGTCATAGTTAATGTAATCACAGAAGGAAATTAGTATTACAGCAAGCAAGCTTACTGTTGCTTCCTTTGAACCTATTTTCTTAATAGCTTTATGCTCCTGTTGAAAAAAATGTGGGTTTGTTCTGTCTTTTTCTTATTTTGCAGTAAGCAAGATCATACCCATCATTTTAACATATCATGCCAATTACACAGGAACTTCACTTTTGGTATGCATTTCAATTTTTATATGCTACACTACTCACTATAGGAAGGGTGGGGTTTTTTTTAAGTAAAAGATAATTCTGTCCATTGTTTAGCTCAAGGGTCTTCAAACTTGGCAAGTTTAAGACTTGTGGACTTCAACTCCCAGAATTCCTGACTGGAGGTGAATTCTGGGAGTTGAAGTCCACAAGACTTAAACTTGCCAAGTTTGAAGACCCCTGGTTTGCTAGTCAAAGGGCGCACACTCTTTTTCTGAGTTTGCCTGTCATGCCTCATTGTGAATCTACCTCAGTAACCTACCTGCATACCACTGCTACAACCAATATCAGAGATTTTTTTAAAATATATTCCAATGTAATAAGCTTTGCTCTCAATTTGAAAAGTGCACATCATTTTCCTGGATGCTAGTCTTCCCCTTAAGCAGTATTCAAGATATTGTGCTGTATAATAGTATGTGGAAATGCCCTTAGGAGATAGGAGGAACAACTGCAATGGAGCAATTGTGCCATTGATTCCATAGAAAAAATGGGGATATCCCAGAAGGGACTGTATAGGCGAGGGAGGAAAGATCTGCTTTCAAATGTTCAAGATGTAACCTTACAATAAAGCTAAGGTTAGTAGTCCTGCTTCTTGTCTAGACTACCATGTAAAGCTGATATGCAATCTCATGAGATGGAAAATACAGAGCCTTGCTCATAAAAGCTAGTTCTCATCTAATAAAGACAATAACAATTACCAGAACGATGTGCAAATGTTATTTTAGTTTTCCTTTATATAGTTTCCTTAACTGATAGGAATGTATCTGCTAAACTCCTAGACTTGGGTACAGTGATGGGATCCAAAAATTTTTACTACTGGTTCTGTGGGTGTGGCTTGGTGGGCGTGGTGTGGCTTGGTGGGTGTGGCATGGCTTGGTGGGTGTGGCTTTAGGGGCATGGCAGGGGAAGGATACTGCAAAATCTCCATTCCCTCACTGCTGGTTCTTCGAACTACTCAAAATTTCTGCTACCAGTTCTCCAGAACTGGTCAGAACCTGCTGAATACCACCTCTGCTTGGGTACCAACCAAAGCCAATCTTCCAATGGCCATCTCAGTGGCAAACCAACCACTGTTGCATACATTATTTCTCTCCTTTTGACTGAAACACAAACAACCTAAATATTATAGCTTTCATGGCTTCATCAGTTTTCAGTCTATAACATTCAGCAATAGCTTGGAGATGAACTTGGTTGCTAGCCAGTACCAATCAGCTGGAGTATAACTGCTAAGTTGATTAACCATAGCATATGCACCACTGTAGAACAGTTCAAAAAATCACCCTGAAGGCAGCAGAAATATAACATCTGCCTGTAGACATGAAAATTGCCTGGATATAACCATGAAGTTACCAGAACCTTTATGTTTTAGTTAGTTTTCACATCAGAATGGAATCATTTCTTACTCAGCCCATGGAATCTTGTATGTATTATACTTTGCACCAGCTTTGGTTTTTAATGAGGTATTTTAAATCCTTCAAATAAATCAGTAGATATGTATAAGAAAAGAAAGGAGTAGGAAAGTCAGAGGTGGGCAGAGATAGAAGATTCTATTTCACAAAAAATTGTGAGTTATGTCCGCCTCTCCTTTAGTGGAGATGTGATTTCAGATGAGGGCTTAATGAATAAGAGGCCAGACTTTTCCTAGTATCCTGAGAGATTATCTCGGTCATCCAGAATTTGTGTTTCACACCACACTCTATAGTTCATAGCTGCTAGTTCATAACTTGCAGATACTGTGATATAAACTTTTTGAACAGCAAACCTTGTGATTCTCTGAGTTATCATCTTGTTCCAGAAATGGACTAATCTACCCTTTCACTGGACTCAGACTGTATGCTATAAAAAGAACAATTGCATAAAGACAGTAAGATGTGAAATCATGAAAACTTAAATATAAATTTTTTTTTATGATAATACATGCATGAGAATAACACTGTAAGATCATGGATCATTATCAGAAATCAAAATCCACATAAAAGCAATGGGAATTCATTGCTACAATGACATCCCAGTGATAGAAGTGAATTCTACTAGTACACTCTTAAAAACGATTAGATAATTTCTAACTGCAAGATGGGTGGAATATAAATTTAATAATACAAAATTCATGTATCATGCATAAATCTTAATGGCATAGTGGTTAAAGTCCAATATTGCAGTTCAATCCTGATGAGTCTTAAGGTTGACTCAACCTTCTATTCTTCCGAGGTTGATAAAATGAGGACCCAGACTATTGGGTGCAATATGCTGATATTGTCATCCATTCAGAGAGTGCTGTAAAGCACTCTGGAGTGATACACAAGTCTAAATGCTATTGCTATAAACCATCATATGCAATAAGACACTTTCATATTTGTAATTTCTCTAATTCTGTGTCTATGCAATAAGACGTTGCATAGTTTAGCCAGAGAAGAGTCGGTTACAATCTTATGTACAACTTATTTCTATTTTTTAAAAAATAAAAATATGAGTAATGACTTAAATGTCTACCTATTATACAGTAGTAAAAATAGGGCAGTTCTTGAGATTCATCTCCAAAAGGAGTTTCAGAGTGTACAAATACCTGTTTGCATCTCTTTAAAGCAGTGAGCTGGGAAATCACTTCTCTGCTTAAGATTTGCATAACATATTCTATATTTGCACTCTCCTATGCTCTTAGGCCTCCTTTTGGAATGAGTTAGGGTGGCACAACCCTATGATGCACTTATTTCAGTTTCAACTTCCAACAATTAATAGTGAATGACCTAAAACTACTTTGCTCCTAGTAAATTTCCTGTAATCTTGGAGTATTATTTATTTAGCATATGATGAGAACATAACAAAGAGAACTAAGCAGGGGTGGGATTCAGTTTTTTTTAATAACTGGTTCTCTGGGCATGGCTTAGTTGGTGGGTGTGGCTTGGTAGTCATGTGACTGAGTGGGCATGGCCAACTCAACATCACTCATGTCAGGGGGCGCTTCTCCTCGCCTGGCCTCTCATGAGAGTGGGGATGCTACAATGGTCATAAGTGTGAAAAATGGTCATGTCACTTTTTTCAGGGTTATTGTAACTTTGAATGAACTCACTAAATGAACTGTTATAAGTCAAGGATTACCTGTACAAAAATATAAAAAGCTTCATTTCTTCCAAAAAACTGCCCTAAATACCAATCATTAGATTAAAAAGACCTGCAAGCCAGAGTTACCAATCAGGCAGGGTGCCAGAGCACCTTGAGAAATGAAAATAGTTAAAATGCAGTGATAACTATCAAGCAGCCATCTCTTGCTCATAAAGTGAAACCCTTTAGCAGAGAGGTCATTTAAGCTCTCCAGAAAAAGCATACCCAGGAAAACCAATCCTTAGATCCATTTGCACCACTTAAAAATACCAGCTGGTCTCACTCACCTCATAAGATATTCTAAAGAAAACATCCAGATTTAAGGAAAGGTCACATGCCCCCCAGAAAGGCAGTAAAAAAATCAGTGCTGAGCTTGCACCCTGCCTCTTGAAAGTATACCCCAAAAGGACAGTGCCAGATAGTACTAAAGCAGTGAGGAAGACCCTCTCCCCAGATAGAAAAAGAAACCATAAGGCAAGAAAAAATTCAAACACAATACAAATAATCAAATCACAACAGTAGCTGTTGCTTGTTGAAGCTGAATAGGGAAAATTATCCCATCAATAAATACAGGATTAAATGTCACCAAGCACAGAATTAACCTTCACCAAAAACCAGTTTTAGACCAAAACTCAGAAAGGGTATGTAAACTCATGTTTGAATGATAATCTTTCTAGCTAGCCAAGAAGACTTGCTGAATTGTCACTGATCTTGGTTCCCTGTCACGAAAAGCTTTGCTTCATTATTCAGTTATTTCTTCAAAGTGCTGATTGTCCAGGGAAGTATTTCCTCCCAAAAGCAGTGTAAAAATCTTAAAACAACCCTTCCCCTTTAAGAAAGCCAAGCTCATCAGCTTCGGAGACAGCAGGGGTGGGATTCTACCAGTTCGCACCTATTTGCTAGGACCAGTTGTTAATATTCTAAGCAGTTTGGAGAACTGGTTGTTAGAAGAAATTAGTGGCCTAATCCTGTAAGGAAGGCAGGAAGGAAACATTCTGGTGTTGTTTACAGAAACTGCCTCTCTGTTAATCCTTTTTACATTCTTGGCAGGACTAGACTTCCTGTCTCAGGAACCTCTCTGGAGGTTTTTTCCCTCCTTTGCTGGTACTTTCCTTGTGTGGAGTGACCATTCAAAGTTACAATGGCGTTGAAAAAAGTGACTTATGACCATTTTTCACACTTACGACTGTTGCAGCATCCCCACAGTCATGAGAGGCCAGGCGAGGAGATGCATGCCTCAATGTGAGTGATATTGAGTTGGCCTCACCCAGCCAATAACATGACCAACCAAGCCATGTCCACCCAGTCACATGACTGCCAAGCCATACCCACCACCTAAGCCATGCCCACAGAACCGGTTGTTAAAAAATTTGAATCCCACCTCTGGGAGACAGTAAGTCTAGGCTGTCTGCCAAGATTGTAATAAGGGTGGAAAAAAAGAAAAGGACATTGCTTCTCCTGTTCTCCAAACTGCTTAGAAAGTTAACAAGAGGTTCTATAGAACTGGATAGAACCAGTAGAATCCCACCCCTGGAACTAAGCATATACACAATCCATGTAATTATATACAAAGCTTCTACAGGGATATGGTAGTAGTCTCATAGATGGATATCAAGTTCGATTATCCAGGCAATAGCCTTTGGCATTGCTTCATGCAGATCTTCTAAGGAACCAGAGAACACAAGTCTTGCACAATATGTTTCCAGTGCCACATCTCATTCTGTTCCGTTTGTATCTTGCATTTGAAAAATGAAACTGTCATATGCCACCCTAAGTAGCATTGTTTGAGATTGCATATTTTGGAGCAATTCTATGCCATCCCCACCTCTGGTGTGTTCAGGTCTTTACTCTGGACAAAGAACTAGCAAAACCTTTCTCAGAATAGTCTTGGCCTTGATTTCAGTAAGCTATAACACCCAGAGGTGGTATTCCAAAGGTTCTGACCAGTTCTGGAGAATCGGTAGTGGAAATTTTGAGTACTTCGGAGAACTGGCAAATATCACTTCTGACTGGAGATTTTACAGTATCCTTCCCCTGCCACGCCCACCAAGACACTCCCACAGAACTGGTAGTAAAAAAAATTGAATCCCACCACTGATAACAGCTTGTCATGATTGTGCATATGATGTTTGTAACAATCAACTGAGCTAATTTTTTTTATTGTTTAATCATTGAGGCATGTGGACAATTGTTTACATTTTATTCCATATGCACAGATTTTGCACAGGTTTTGTACATATGGTAATAAGCAGCATGTTGAGAAGTCTCCTATTCCCTCGGCTCTTCATCAACATGCATAGCATTGCAATTTTTACAGTCTAGTTATGTTAATAGTTACATGGAAGTAAGCCCCACTTATTCCTCAGAAAGAGAGGCTTCATATTGCCGGTTTGGTTGAACATCCTTCCTGGGTCAAAGTCCTAATTATTTTTCTACTGTGCACAGTTGTGATAGCATCAGCTCCTTTTCCAGAGAGAAGGATTCAAAAAGTTTTTCATCCATCTCCATTTATAAACAGGAAGGGTTTTGTTGATTTTTTTCCAAAAGGTATAGGCTTGAGATAGCCTGGTCCTATTTTCTAAGGAGATGGTGAAAGATTCCTGCTAATCTACTGATGTTGTAATAGCTTAGCCTCTTTGAATAATTAGGTTTCTGATTATTAGTAGGTAAAGTAAACAGATAGATATAGATGCTCTAAACAATCGTGTTCTGCTTTTCCTCTCTGGTCCAATTTGATCTGTCTTTGGTCCTATTTGTAAAGTGAATGAACCATTGCCTTATTCTCCTTTGCTGTGGAAAACACAGGGTGGGTGAGCTACTCCTTGTATATAAGTCCATATGTGACACTGATGATGTGACCTACCCTGGTCATGAAATGTCTGCAGGCAGAGAAACAAGCTCAGAGAACAAGAAGAATGTCACACGTGACAGAAGCTCTTTGAATGCCCTTGGCATCATCACATTTCTCACTCAAAGTTGCAGGGATTACACTGGAGAAAAAGTGCTTTATATGTTACTTTGGTCTGTTAGAGGAAAATGGAATATAACTAAAAATCAAAATAAATCAGGAAGAAGAAAAATATCAGTATTTTTAAAACACATTGATTTTGAAATAGAGTATTATACATAGACATTTGCAAAGTAGAGCTACCAATAGAGGAAAAAATCAAACCAGTGTTACAAATGCTATTTTACTCTCAGCATCATAGTTAATTAAATTTAGACTAGATCAATTAATTTTACTTTCACTGAATTACTATTTTTTCTCTAGTATGAGGTTCATTTTTGGAAATATCAAAATCACATTTCCAATATGAAAACAAGGCACCTATTTGTCATTAGTGTAAATAGTAAGACATCGAGTTGTTCTCTTCATATGGGAGAAAATTGTGTTCTGAAATACATCTGGCCCAACTGGATGGCACTCAATTGAACAGATGTACTTCTTGTGTTTGTTCTTTAAATAGCACTTTTGATTTGGTTTGGGTGTCAGGAATTCTTTTACCTTCTATTTTGACTGGAAAAAATAATGAGTCATGAGGCAGCTGATGTCAGCAGGTTTTCCTTGCGTGTTGAATAACGGGAGAAAGCTAAATGCCAGGATACCATTTCTACTTTAAAACACACTCAATGCCAAATTTAATGAGTTTTGAAGCAGTTAAATACCAAGGTATGATTGTATGGAAAATGAAATGAAATAATTAATACTAATTAGTTAAGTCTAAAGCTATAGACTTTACATTTAACATAGCTCATCTCTATAAAATATAAAAATAATCTCAATGTTTTAGATCCATCCTCTATTAGTTAGTTCAGTATATAAGTCACAGTAATATCAGAGAAAGAGAAGAAAGAGAAATAAATCCATAGGGGAAAACAGAGTTAGCCTGGAAGCCATTGCAAAACATCGGCTTAATCCAGAAAGACAGGAGAGGATGGTGAAGAAACTCAATATTGGCTTGCTTTGACTTTTCTTGAGGTAAGAGACAGAGAGAGAAATCCAGTTCTTCTGCTGTCTGTTTCCTGACCTAACATATCTTGAAGGGCTAATGTCATAATGAGGCAATGCATTATTACCAATATGATCTGATGAAAAAGAAAGAAACAGTGAATTCCCTCATAGAACATTCAAATAAATTATATCCTATGATACAATTATATACTGGTATTCAAAGCACGCTACATCATGAGGTTGCCCAGATAATAATTTAACTACTGGTTTGCCACAGAGATGGGACAGTTTTGTCCTGCATAGGCTAGGAGATATTTCCTTTAATCCATAAAGGAAACACACATAAATATCTTTAAATTTATTAATATATGGATTTATATAATATCTATTGTAGCATCTCCTGGCAAATTGTTCTTGTTCCTTCCTACAGCCAAAATATCTGGCTTTGCTGTTTGTTGTGGAACAAATTTATTGTGGAACAAATAGGATTCTCAGGGTTTTAGGGCATTTATTTATTTATTACACTTTTTCTCCCTTTGCAATTTGTATCACCTCTCAGCTGTTGATGGAAAATATAAGCCACAAGGTCAGGTGAAAGATAATACACCTACAAATAAATCCGCATACAAATAGCAGCACATGAATATTTGAATTGGCTGTGCACATTTATTTTTATTTGCACAGGTGATATAGTCTGTCATAAACTTCTCTAAATTGATGCATCTACCTTAGAGGGGGTAATCGCCATGACATGGTTTGATGTATATGTATTTTGTTCATAACATTTAAGACAATTAGACAAGGTTTCAACCCCTGAACCACAACAAATGTATTTCTTTCCAAGCTGAAAGTGTAACAATGGTCCAGAATTCTAGAGATTTCCTAGTAAAAGGTGATTCTTGGTGGCCACAGTTGATGGCTGAAGCTGTACTGTCAATGGAATAGAAGGATGGTTGATCCTATATTGTTTTTAAAAGGCAGTTTATTAAAAGAAGCATTCATTTTTTAAGCAAGGATCTGCTTCTTTCTTAAAAGAAGCTATAGTGGTGCAGCAATTAGAATACAATACTGTAGGCTAACTTTGCCCACTGCAGGAGTTTGATTCTGATTGGCTCAAGGTTGACTCAGCCTTCCATCCTTCTAAGCTTGGTAAAATGAGTACCCAGCTTATTGGGAGCAATATTCTAATGTTGTAAACCACTCAGAGAGAGCTATAAAGCACTATGAAGCATTAAATAAGTCTAAGTGCTATTGCTAAATCAATCAACCAATCAATCTTATGGCTCTCCCATAGCCATTATACAGTGCTCATGATTACAGGTGTATTAAGTGATATTTATTTATTTGATTTGTATATCGCCCCCTCTCCCAAAAAGGGACTCGGGGCGGTGAACAGCCACAGTAAAAACATACAAATAGAAAAGTTAAAAAGAGTTTAAAAATTAATTAAATACATGGCTAAGACCAATAAAACTCATAAAAAATTAAAATTGAATTAAAAACCCTACTCATAACGTTACGCCAGACTGGCCTGTTGGAAAAGGTGGGTCTTAAGTGCTCGTTGGAAGGCCCGTAGGTCAGTAATGGCTTGCATCTCCACCAGTAGCTCATTCCAAAGGGAGAGTGCTCCCACAGAGAAGGCCCGCACCCTCGGGGCCACCAACCAACATCGGTCAGCCGGCGGCACCCTGAGGAGGCCAACCCTGTGGGAGCACACCGGCCAGCGGGAGGCCAATGGTGGCAGCAGGCGGTCCCGCAAGTAACTGAGTCCCAAGCCATGAAGCGCTTTAAAGATGGTCACTAGCACCTTGAATCGCACCCGGAAGGCCACCGGAAGCCAGTGCAGCTCGCGCAGGAGCGGTGTAATATGGGAGCTCCGAGAAGCCCCCAAGATCACCCGCGCGGCCACACTTTGCCCCAGTTGAAGCCTCCGGATGCTCTTCAAGGGAAGCCCCATGTAGAGAGCATTGCAATAATCTAGGCGGAAGGTAACGAGAACAGAAGTGACTGTGCGCAATGCACCCCAATCCAGAAAGGGCCGCAACTGGTAGATTTTACGGACCTGATAAAAAGCCCCCCTGGTGATGGCTGATATATGATCGTCCAATGACAGCCGCCCATCCAGGAGGACTCCCAGATTGCGCGCCCTCTCCGTGGGAGCCAAGATTTCACCTCCCACAGTCAGCGATGGAATGAGCTGACTGTATCTGGGCACAGGGAACCACAGCCACTTGGTTTTGGTCAGGTTGAGCCAAAGCCTGTTGACCCCCATCCAACTCTGCATGGCTTCCAGGCACCGGGTCATCACTTCAACGGCTTCGTCAGGGTGGCCCGGGGTGGAAATGTATAGCTGAATGTCGTCAGCATACTGATGGAACTCCACCCCGAAGCCATGGATGATCTCCCCCAGCGGCTTTACATAAATGTTGAACAGCAGGGGTGAGAGCATGGACCCCTGAGGCACCCCACACCACAAGGGCCTCGAGGTCGATCTCTGCCCCCCTGCCAACACAAATTGCGAGCGGTCGGAGAGGAAGGAGGAGAACCACCATAACACGGTGCCTCCCACTCCCAACCCCCCCCAACCGCTGCAATAGGATACTGTGGTCGACAGTATCAAAAGCCGCTGAGAGATCTAATAGGACCAGGACAGAGGAACAACCCCTGTCCCGAGCCCTCCAGAAATCATCCACCAACGTGACCAACGCCGTTTCCGTGCTGTACCCAGGCCTGAAATCCGATTGGAGGGGATCTACGTGTATCGCTTCCTCCAGGTGCTGAGGGAGCTGTCAATTCATTACATCAGAACTTCCTCAGATTTTCCTCTCGGAACATGAGATACAAAAGCAAGAAGCGGCAAACCTGTTATGTTTTTGAAAAAAAAAACCTGCTAGCTTTGATCGAGAAGTACATTATCTTAGATTACTGTTCATATAGTGAAATTGATGTGGATAAAAGATAATACAGTTTCACATAGAAAGAACATCTGGAGAAATTGGAGGACAATTTTCAGAAAATTATCTTCAGTTGGAAGATTATTTTAATATAAGTTTCAGCACATAGCCATTAATTTTCAGTTGGGTTCTGTAGTCTTTCTCCTGACTTAGTTGTCTGATATGTCATTCTAAAATAGATTCTAGTCTGACATCACTTATTTGTGTCACTTAATATATTAGGAATGCTCCATTATCTTCAAATTAGCTTCCTCATAAATAAAAGTTCATCCATCTATATGAAAAAGAAATGTTTGTTAATAAAATGTAGATCTGATACTAATACAGCAATACATTTTGTCCTGGAAATGATCTCATCTGTACAATAAATATTTCTGCCAATTATGATAAGTATTTCTTTTTCATAAGGATCAATATCTTTCTAACAATGAAATGAATAATCATGATATATGGATGTTCCCCTTAGCCCAGTAGTATCTATTAATAATAATATTAAATAAGCATTGGTAATTTTATTTCAAGTTTATTTTAATTGTAGCTTTGATCTGGAAAAAATATACCTTATACAGAGGTGGTATTCAGCAGGCTCTGACCAGTTCTGGAGAACAGATAGCAAAATTTTGAGTGGTTCAGAGAACCAACAAATACCACCTCTGACTGGAGTTTTACAGTGTGCTTCCCCTGCCACCCCTCCAAGCCATGCCCACAGAACCAGTAGTAAAAAAAATTGAATCCCACCACTGATTTTATATCATCAGTATGTTAACTTATTACAACTCCTAAAATTTATAGTTGGAGAAAATATTTGAGCCTCCTAGGTTAAAAAAGCATGGTCTGTATAGCTCCAGTTTGCTCAGTGGAAATCATGTCCATATAGATGGATTGTTACGGAGCTATTATAGCTAAATGCGGCATATAAAATATTTTTCCTGGTATTTGGGAGCTGTTGCCATAAACAGTTGCCAGGTAGCAGCCAGACAGCTACTGCATGAGCTGAGGGTTCTGATAGGCTGATAAAATATAAATAGTATCTGGAGCTACCCCTATGTTGTTCACATAACTTGGGCTTCAGTTTCATTTGTAAATATGTTGGTCTACCATTATTGCCAATTCTATTATTTCTATGCCATTTCAACATAATACAGAGTGAACAATAAAGTATCTCTATCTTATTCTTATGCATCTAGGCATGATTTTTTTTAAAAAAAAACGGTATTGTTTCAGCAAAGGATAGATTAAAGTTCCCTTTAAGCTGTTACCAACTATAATAGCAGCTGTCTTAAGGCTGTCTTAAAACTGAATGAAGGGGCATCGGCAGTGGATATTTCTTTCAGCAATTCATTTCCTCCCATTTTGGGGTTCCTTTTGTATAAGAGAAAAAGTTAAAAGGCGTATAATAAAAAAAAAGTGAGGAGGAAAAGATGTTAAATCTTTGAAATAGCATACTTTGGCCTCCCTCTATAACCTCAAATCTCATTGAGGAAACAGATTTACACTGATAGCATAATAAAACAGAGAAAGGAAAAAAAAAATTTCTAACACCACTGCCAACTGATTATAATCAATGTACTGACATTAGCCATCAATCCTGAGTCATTTGAGGGAAGTGAGAAAGAAAGCAGGTCATCTGAGACTTTTTATAATGCTGGGAAGTTGAGAAGACAATTTTGTGAACAATCAATAATATTTGTATCCTCTTACTGAGTCATAGCTCAAAATTGGGATAAGTATCAATCCCTTAGCCTCCCCACATAAGCAAATAAACCCAATACATCATTCAAGGTCCATTTGCATGATAGAATTTCCAAAATGCGCATGATCCTACTTGATGATCCCATCAGAAAGTTCAGCAGTGCCTGAAAATTTCATCTAATTCTGTTAAAACAATTAGAGAAACAAAGAGAGAGAGGGAGGGAGGAATGAAGGAAGGAAGAAAATGCAGTTGATACAAATTTATTTATTTATTTGTTTGTTTGTTTGTTTACTTATTTATTTTGTCAAACAATTATAAGATAACAGGTATAAGTATAAACTTAGTTATGAATATATGAAATAGATACATATAAGAAAAATAAAAATAAACAATACAGGTGAAACTCGAAAAATTAGAATATCGTGCAAAAGTTCATTTATTTCAGTAATGCAACTTAAAAGGTGAAACTAATATATGAGATACACTTATTACATGCAAAGCAAGATAGTTCAAGCCGTGATTTGCCATAATTGAGATGATTATGGCTTACAGCTCATGAAAACCCCAAATCCACAATCTCAGAAAATTAGAATACTATGAAAAGGTTCAATATTCTAGGCTCAAAGTGTCCAACTCTGATCAGCTAATTAAGCCATAACACCTGCAAAGGGTTCCTGAGCCTTTAAATGGTCTCTCAGTCAGGTTTAGTAGGAATCACAATTATGGGAACTGTCTGCTTACCTGACAGTTGTGCAGAAAATCATCATTGGCACCCTCCATAAGGAGGGAAAGCCTCAGAAGGTAATTGCAAAAGAAGTTGGATGTTCCCAAAGTGCTGTATCAAAGCACATTAATAGAAAGTTATGTGGAAGGGGAAAGTGTGTAAGTAAAAGGTGCACAAGCAGCAGGGATGACCTCAGCCTGGAGAGGATTGTCAGGAAAAGGCCATTCAAAAGTGTTGGGGACTTTCACAAGGAGTGGACTGAGGCTGGAGTCAGTGCATCAAGAGCCACCACACACAGACGGACCCTGGACATGGACTTCAAATGTCGTATTCCTCATCAAGCTGCTCCTGAACAACAAACAACGTCAGAAGCGTCTTACCTGGGCTAAAGAAAAACAGAACTGGTCTGTTGCTCAGTGGTCCAAAGTCCTCTTTTCTGATGAGAGCAACTTTTGCATCTCATTTGGCAACCGAGGACCTAGAGCCTGGAGGAAGAATGGAGAGGCACACACTGCATGATGCTTGAAGTCCAGTGTGAAGTTTCCACAGTCTGTGTTGATTTGGGGAGCCATGACAATCTGCTGGTGTTGGTCCACTGTGCTTCATAAAGTCCAGGGTCAACACAGCCGTCTACCAGGAGATTTTGGAGCACTTCATGCTTCCTTCCACAGACGAGCTTTATGGGGATGCTGACTTCATTTTCCAGAAGGACTTGACACCTGCCCACACTGCCAAAAGCACCAAAACCTGGTTCAATGACCGTGGGATTACTGTGCTTGATTGGCCAGCAAACTCGCCTGATCTGAACTCCATGGAGAAAGATGAGACATGATACTGAACAATGCAGAAGAGCTGAAGGCTGCTATTGAAGAATCCTGGTCTTCCATAACACCTCAGCAGTGCCACAGGCTGATAGCTTTCATGCCATGCTGCATTGAGGCAGTAATTGCTGCAAAAGGGGCCAAACCAAGTACTAAGTACATATGCTTGCTTATACTTTTCAGAGGTCCGATATTGTTCTATGTACAATCCTTGTTTTATTGATTGCATGTAATATTCTAATTTTCTGAGATTATGGATTTGGGGTTTTCATGGGCTGTAAGCCATAATCATTTCAATTATGACAAATCACAGCTTGAACTACCTTGCTCTGCATGTAATGAGTCTATCTCATATATTAGTTTCACCTTTTAAGTTGCTTTACTGAAATAAATGAACTTTTGCATGATATTCTAATTTGTTGAGTTTCACCTGTAGAAGAGAGACAGTAGGCATATTGGTGCGCTTATGCATGCCCCCTACAGACCTCTTAGGAAAGGGGTGAGGTTAATAGTAGACAGTCTAAGGTTAAAGTTTTTGGGTTTTGGGGAAGAAAACTACAGAGTCAGGTAGAGTATTCCAGACATTGACCACTCTGTTGCTGAAGTCGTATTTCCTGCAATCAAGTTTGGTGCAGTTTAAGTTGAGTTTGTATCTATTGTATGTTCTTGGTATAGTTATGGTTGAATCTGAAGTATTCATTGACAGATAGGACATTGCAATGTATAATTTTATATACTATACTTACAGCGTAATTGAAGGTTTTCTAGGTCTAGAATTTCAAGTCTGGTGGCATAAGGTATTCTACAATGAGTAGAGTGGCGAACTCTTCTTGTGAAATATTTCTTGACTTTCTCAACTGTATTAACATCAGATATGTAATACGGGTTCCAGACTGATGAGCTGTATTCAAGTATTTGTCTAGCAAATGTTTTGTATGCTCTAGTTATTAGTGTAATATTACCAGAGAAAAAGCTACGTAAGATTAGGTTAACAACTCTTAATGCCTTTTTGGCTATGTAGTTACAGTGGGCTCTAGCACTTAGATCATTAGAGATGAGTACTCCAAGGTCCTTGACAGAGTTTGGATCATCAACAAGGTCTTGACTATTCAGCTTGTATTTTATTTTCTGATTTTTGTCAATATGTAAGACAGAGCATTTATTTGTTGAGATTTGAAGTTGCCATTGTTTAACTATTCTGATACATAGTCAAGGTCTTTTTGAAGGGTAATAGTATTGTCTGTGGTGTTGAATAGCTTTACGTCATCAGGAAAGAGAACACAGTTGCTCTTAATATGATCATAGAGGTCATGTATGTAGAGTATGAAAAGAGTTGGTCCTAGAACACTGCCTTGGGGACATCACTGTTGACAGGTACAGAATTTGATAGGATGCTCTCAATTTTGACCATTTGTTGTCTGTTTGACAGGAATGCCTCTAGTCAGTTATGCAGGTGTCCAGAGTTTACCATAAGATTTTAATTTTAGGAGTAGTTTGTTGGGTACCACTGAATCAAAGGCTTTACAGAAGTCTATGTAGATTGTGTCTATTGCTGTGTTCTGATCGAGTTGTATAGTCCATATGTTTTTGCAGTATAAGAGTTGCAGATTACAGGATAGTTTTTTCTGAAACTAAATTGTTTATTAGAGAGTAGGTTGTTTGTCTCTAAGTGGAAGATGATGGGTTGGTTAATAATTGTTTCAATGACTTCAGAGGTGACACAGCATAAAGATATTGGTCTGTAATTTTCAACTAGGCTGGGCTCTCCCTTTTTGAAGATGGGGATGACTGTGGCTTGTGACCATAGGTTTGGTAAGGAGCTGGTCCTGAAAGATTTTTCAAAGATTATGCTTGGAGGTTTGGCTATGGCAGTGGATAGCTTTTTTAAGAAGTAGGCACATATTCTGCCTGGTCCAATAGATAGAGATGGTTTTAGGTTGTGTAATGCTTTTTCAACATTGTCTTTGACTAGGAGATACTGGGCATGATCCATGGCTGTTTACAAATACTGAGCCAAAAAATGTGTTAAAGAGGTTGACTTTAATGGTGTCATCGTTGCAGTCTTTACCATTAGGTCCTTTCAGGGCTGGGATGGACCTTGAGTCTTTTAGTTTGTTGTTTTCAAAATTGTAGAAAATGTAGGTGGAATTGGTCCGTAGAAGGTTTTCCTCTTGTTTAATATGATAATTGGTGCATTCAGTCTTTATTTGATGGCATAGATTTTTGTATCAGCTTTTGAAGTTGGCAACGTGACCAGATTTGTTTTTCTGCCAAAGTGATTTCTTTTTGGATTGAAGCTTCCTTATTGTTATGGGTAATTTGTTTGTTTTTTTGTTTTTGTTTTGGGAGTTGTTATTGGTATATATAGTTTGATGACTCTTTTGACTTCAAGTAAAATATGTTGTAATAGTCTTCAACAGTATTGCATCCTGTGAATAGAAGTTGCCAATCAAGAGATGAGAAATCATTGTCTATAAGATCATAGTTTCCTTTTTTGAAGTTATAATTGGGAATCCCGTCATTATGATGATTTTTGTGTGGACATATGTTGAGACAAAGTCAGTCATGTTGTGGACACTGTTGGAAAAGGGTCCTTTAATTTGTATTCCATAAATTGAATTCAAACTATTGCAAAAGATGAGATCGAGGCAATTGTTAAATCTCATGTTGTTGGTTACTAGTTGTTCCAGTCCCAGATTTGTTACAGCATTGTAAAAGCTTGCATGTATTAAACTGGATTGTTTTCTAAGGTGAAGACTAATCCAAATATTGTGGTTGAATCACCCTGCCCAGACTTATTTATCCAGGATTAAAACCAGGGGTGGGATTCTACCGGTTCCGACCGGTTCTATAGAACCCCTTGTTAACTTTCTAAGCGGTTCGGAGAACTGGTAGTTAGAAGTAATCTCCTTGGGCTAACACTAACCTTACCCAGGATGGCCATAAAAAAACTGTATCCATTTTGAGACGAAATGGCAGTCCAACAGAAATGATTGTTGAAACAACAGAAGGTTCTCTGGCCTGGATGCTATTTATGGAAATAAACATTTAAAAAATTAACTGAGATCATTTCTTCCTTCAGGAATATTAGGAAGGGCAGAGTTCAGCTTATTTTTCCCACTTGTATTCCTTTCAGGCAAAATACAAGCTATATACTGAAGCACTACATCAGGAAGTATATGGTGCTTTCCTATCTGTTTACCTTTCTGTATCTATGATGATCTTTGATTTTTATTGCAGCTAATAAGCCAGACTGGTATTTATTAAGGAAATTTGTCTGTGGGAGAAACAGATACATAGCCTTATTTATGTTGTATCTCTTAGATACACTCTAAATAAACATGCTACTATAAAAATACATTCTCATAATTGTTTTGTTGGTGTTGTATTCTTTATTATTCTTGGTTTTACAATTTTTACATTTTAGAAAAATAACAGATGTGCAGTGGAAATTGCAAATGATATTCCCTACTCATGGAAGGAAAACAAATCCATAATTAATGTTTTGATTTATATCTAGAAAAGTCATACATAATGTCTTGAAATACTTTAGAGATTTCAGAATATCTGACTATATTAGATGACTGAATCCTAAACATGCCTAGACAAGGAATTACTAAGCAATATGTAGATAATGAAATAAACTTTTGGTTTGCTTATTTTTATGGCCTTTCACTATAGTTCATTGAATCTTAGCCTTTTTTCTGTAGGACCATCTTTAGATCAAGAACAATGAAGGCCCTTTTATTTATATCTTGAAACACAGGTTTTTGTGATGTGCTTACAGTGAATTAATACTAGTTATATATTGGATCTCATATGGCAGTATTAAAGTATTTGGTTATGGCTATTGTCTGATTGTTAGAAGATAACTTTGAATAAAACAGCATGAAATAAAATAGAATAGAATTCTTTATTGGCCAAGTATGATTGGACACACAAGGAATTTGTCTTTGGTGCATATGCTTTGGAGGCATCTAATTCAGAGGTGGTATTCAGCAGGTTCTGATCAGTTCTAGAGAACCGGTAGTGGAAATTTTGAGTAGTTTGGAGAACCAGCAAATACCACCTCTTGACTGGCCCCGCCCCCATTTATTCTCTGTCTCCCGAGTCCCAGCTGATTGGCTGGGTCTTCTTTGGTTGCCCTGCACAGAAGAACGGAGCTGGAAAGCAGGTTAGTGGGGTGGGGAGGGAATGGGATTTTGCAGCATCCTTCCCCTGCCACACCCACCAAGCCATGCTCACAGAACCAGTAGTAAAAAATTTTTTGAATCCCACCGCTGATCCAATTCAACAATTTCTTTGAAGCTACCCTACTTTAATTTACCAAGCTGCTTTGGAAGGGAGAAGATAGGAACTCTGACTAAGCAAAGGGACTGTCTTGGGCCTATGGGAAATGCTAAACATTTTTGAACTGGAAGAAAGATAAGATGGCAAAATTTTAGGAGGGGCTTTGAAGAAGCTTGTAAATCTGTGGGAGTCAGGGATTAGTAAGGACCAATGAATGGGAGATCCAGGCTTGAGAAATTCTTCTTCTAGGGACTAAAGGCAAAGATTTGCTAACAAGGTTCCTTTTTAAAAATATATTAGTTTGCTGCTTATATATTTTGACAGTGCTTGTTATTTATTTAAAAAAATAAATCCTGCTTTGTTTTTTGTTTTTTAAATCAGAAGATATATTTTGAGTGTGTATTGATTCGGGTCTTTGAACCTCAGGTTCCATCTGTTCACATTCACTGTTCAGTATTTTAATCTTCCGGTATGAAACAGACAGAAAGGGAGATCATAAGACAATTGGTCTTGCAATCAGGATAAAGCAATAACAAAACAAAAAAAAGGATCAATGAAGTCCTTTCTTTTTTTTTTTTTGCTATTTTCGAGTTCTATTTTTACAGCCCTTAGTGATCAATGGGGTAAAAAATTCAGTGTCAATGCTCCCTGGAATTGCATCTACAACAACCATTTTGGGCTGATGGGCCAAGTTTAAGTTTTTACTGAAATGTCATCATGTTAAAAGAAAAGAAAAGAAAAAAATAAAATAAGGAGATGGAGATAGAATGTCATAGTTGAAGTCATAAAAGTTCCTGTCTTATTACTGAAAGAAAAGTAATATGAGCTTGTTGTAATTTTTAATATTTTAAAGTGAGAACTGACAGTATCATGCAGTGTGATCTCAGGATTGCCTTCAATGATTTCCTATTGCTAAACTCAGTGGTCTTTAATATCTTGAATTACTGAGGTCATTTCCTTCCCTATTCTCCCCTTCCAGTTATTGTTTCTAATCATTATGTCTTACCTATATCTATCCAAGTTTTTTTAATGCTATCTTTAATCTCTTTAAGTGCAACCTTGATGAATCCCTTTTGTATGACTGTAGTTATCCGTCTCCAGAAGAAGGATAAGACAAACAAAACAAAACAATTTAAAGACAATAATCTGTCACTCACAATGGCAAAAGGCTGTTGGAAGGAATATATTATCATGTCAATGTTATCATGGTAAGAATCGCTGTCTGTTGGAAATTGATCCAGGAAATTGTATTACCATTATAGAATTCTGTTGCTTATGTGATATGTTTTATTGCAATGAGTATAAGGGCTATCTAAGATAATAATACAGTAGCATAGTTATCTAGGTGTGCATGATTATGCCAGTAGTTCTTACATGCGCAAAATAAGAGCAAAGCTATATGAGCCAAAAATGAGAAATATAGAATTCTGGAAAAAAAGTTGAAATAATGTAATTAACAGATGAGGGCTAGTAGATGTATTCATGGCACAATTAAGGTACTATTGCAATGTGCTCCATATGAAGCTATCCTTGATGAGCATTAAAAAGGCTCAAAATGCAGCTTCATGAATAGTAAATAGTGCTGGTTTATTGGCACATATAGCACCACTACTTTGTGAGCTGCCTTGGCTGCTGGTGGGCTAATGGGTGGAATTCAAGGTGCAGCTTCTCACTTTTAAAGCCCTTCATGGCTTGGGACTGGTTAAGTGACTGGTTAAGCCTTTCTCTGGTTGTTTCTTCCTAACTGAACTGGTCTGGCACCATAAGCATGCTTCAGATCCCATTGGCTAAGGATTGCTGATTGGTGAAGCTTAGAAAATGTACCCTTTCTTCCATATTCCCACTTTATGGAACATTCTCCCTTGGAGATTAGGATCACCCCAAACCTGCTAGCCTTTCATAAGGTTTTGTGCCTTGGATCCTGTCTTTGGTTGTGCTAACTACTATCAATTGTGATATCTTTCTCAGGTGCTGTAATGTATGTGGGAAACACTTTGGGAGATTAGGCCAAGAGGCACTGCCTAGGGAACAGTCAGATAAAAGACATCATATCTTACAGCTGGATAGTGGATGGGCCAAAAGGCTCAGAAGAGTTCCTCCCTAGTTTCTTGGGTTGTATAAGAGACAGAAGTGGAATTATACTTTCAGACTTGCAAAATTGATGCAACGAGACAGAAGACACAACTAGATGAGTTAATTATATTTAATGTACAGGTACATGAATAGAATCAGAGAAACTAGGGAAGGTATCTTCTAAGCCTTTTGTCCCATCTACTCTGCAGCTGTAGGCTATGCTGTCTCTTATCTGACCATTCCATAGGCAGCATCTCTTTGCCTTGTCTCCCAAGGTCTTTCCCACTCACCATTTCAATTCCTCTGTATTTTAATTTTTGTACCTGTGTTTGGAGTTGTTCCTAATTTGTTTTAAGATTGTTTGCCACCCACAGGCACTTATTGAAATGGGCAGTCATACGAATTGATTGAATGAATAAATTAATTAATTAATTTCTTCTACAACCATTAGAACTTGTTTAGCATCCTACTTCTTTAATTTTTTACTTTTCTGGTCTGCTGTTTTTAGTCCACTATATCCTGCCTCACTATTCAATCATATAACAATCTCAGACGCACTGAATGCAGTAAGTTTTTATTGCCTACAGGAAACATTTGGTCATGATTGAAATATTTAGAATGTCCTGATAGGTACCAATATTGTATTACTCAGCTGAAAAAAAATTAGATATCTCTCACTTTATTGGTTATATCAATAAAAGTGTATATGGACCAAATTCCCACAAGCCAGTTATGAGTTTGGTCCTTGGAACTGATCTTCTTCTCCTTAACTCCCAGATGAACTATTCTGTACACTGAAAGAATGTGCACAGGGATCCAGCAAAGATCTATAAAATCAAGCCTATAGAAGAACTTCATATTTTCTGACATATTACTTTATGTGGAACTAATTGAAGTTACTAGCCTCCAAGGAGTCTTTCCTCATAAAAGCAGTTTTGACTGCTACTGAAAACAGAAATGTCAAATGTATAATCCAAGATCCTCTTTTTGACTCAAAGGTGTTCCTTTATGATTGAGGATATTTTCCAAGATCAAATGAATGTGGGATTAAAGGATTGTGGATCTGGAGACTCTAAACCTTAGTTTACTTAAACTGAGATGTCTTAAGTATGCATTAGATATTGGATATATTTTACTCCTACTATTGTTTTCCTAAATTTCCAAACATCAGAACGGGGCCCTATGTTCTAGAACAGAAACATGAAAAATGGTCTTACGCTACCATGTCTAGCTCAATATTGTTTATTTTGATTTTTGACAGCTTTTTAAGGGTTTGGAGTGGAATCTATATAGAGAAAACTGAAATGAACTCGTAACCCTCTATATCCTGCTATACTTGGAATTTACCTTCATTTACAAATCATGGAGAACACTTCATAGAGATTAACAATGGAATCAGCGTAGATTGACTTTGACACTGGGGAAGAGAAAAATGAATATATTTGGCTTGATATCATTTTTACTTTAGTAATTATTTTTCATTAATTAATCAAATACAACTTTTGAATCACTTGGTCATTAAAGGTTATGCCAACCTTTAAAATTTGGTACATTATGGTTTTCCCTGCTCTGGCAACCTACATATTAACTGAGATTGCAGCTCTAGGAGTTTCCAGCCATTAGCTATGGGATCATCTCCAATTTGGGTGAGGTTTTGATCATTTTGTATATATTATGCCACAAACATATCAATCTTCTCTTCACTTACATCTCCAGTATAATTAGATATGGGGAGGGCTATTCAAACTCCTAGCATAATGGAGCAAACAAGCAGGATTTTCGACTTTTGATTGGTCAAAGGCAGATCAAGGACATGCTAGCTACCCTGAGCATCATTTTGAAGGGAGACATAGAATGTAATCAAATACATGAATATTTCCCCAGTTTCTTGGAATTGTGTAATGCTATCTCATCTGCTTCAGGAATCAAGAATCTTCAGAACAGTTTTTGAAGAAAAAACTGTGCACCCATGTAATATATTGCCATATAATATATTCTTCTTTTTCTTCTTTAATGAAAAGGGGTTTGACCCATTCATTTCCCCTTCTACACATGAGTATATTGTGAGTGGCAAACCTTCTCTTTAAACTTTTACAGGGAATCCAATAAGAAATAAAAAAGATCTGTGTCCAGGACATGGTTTTCTGACTTTTAAACTGCTTCAAATCAATACAACAGAAATTGTTTCAGCTTATTTAGATACACCAGAAATGGCTGAAATGGAGAAAAAGAGATTTAATGTGAACTATTTTAGAGTTCCTAACAAGTAAAAATGAAAATGCCTAGATTCAGCATGGGAGATATTAAAATCAAAATAAGAGTGGAATAAAAGATATAAAAAGGCACCCTACCCCCAAGAACTAGAGTGAATGATCCATTTTGGGTGGCTCGCTGTTTAGTAGTTCCTTGTTGGTCAGGAGACTGATTGAGGACTGTCTAAGTAAAGCAAAAATGCCATTTAGAACAGGGGAAGAGAAGGAGGGAGCAAAGCTGGCAGTTCTGTAGAAAGACCTTGAAAAGAATTCATTGACAGGAACCAACTTAAAGTTCCAATGAAACCAATTTTGACTTCAATTTCTAGCTTTCCAATATTAGCAAAATCATAGTATGCTTCAATTAAAAAGTTATTTAATTTTAAATAAAAAAAATGTTTCTTCTGTCCAATCTTTAAAATCAGAAAAAATGATAATAATAAGAAATTGTACTAGATAATGTGACAGATGGATCAAGCTTCATTTTAAATGAGCTAACATTGTCAATAATAATTTTGTCAATAATACTTTCATGGACACTCAAAATGTAGGCATGATTATCTGGCTCGTGGTTTCAAGAACAACTTAAAATAGTAAACATTGTGCTTAGTAATTTGTGTCCATGATTATTTATTCATTCCAGTATTGCTTTTCCCAACCAACAATTTGGAGACAAAAGCTTTAGCCCATTTTCCCCCTGTAGTATTGCCAAATTTCCATATTGTAATGAAAAAAAAAAGGAATGTTATTGTCACTCTCATTTTGAAATTTCTATTACACACAAAAGGGAATTTAAAAAATTATATTAGCAAAGACTATTTCTGGAAGAATAATACATTTCTACATACAAAGCATTTACTTGGGAAAAATCATTAACTTTTTCTCAAAAAATCTTGCCATCAAATGGCAAAGGCATCTGTCTAATAAACAGCTCAATTAATTTATCCGGCCTTTTCTCTCTCTTTCTATCAAACTGGAAAGCAAATGAGTTGTATGTAAAAAAAAACTAATAGAAAGAAAAAGAACTACCAATCATTGAGCAATCTTGCATGGCACAAAGAACTAATACAAAGAAATTATACCACAAAAGATTGACAGACCTTTGGCTTTATCTTCTTTGAAAAAACCTTCCCAGATGTATTAAAATTAGAATCAACTACTTCTTGCAGATTTTTTAAAAATGTGTAGATTGATGAAACTTATAAGTAAACCACTTGAGATATGCTGTATCCTGTTACAGCCTTATAGTTAATTGTCCAATATACTGATATTAGTACTTAGCAATAGCACTTAGATTTATATACCACTTTATAGTGCTTTACAACCCTTTCTAAGTGATTTACAAAGTCAGCATATTGCCCCCAACAATCTGGATTCTCATTTTACCCACCTCAGAAGGATGGAAGTCAACCTTGAGCCTGGTGAGATTTGAACTGCCAAATTGCAGTCAGTGAGCAGTCAGCAGAAGTAGCCTGTACACTGCACTCTAACCACTGTGCCACTGTGGCTCATATTGACAGTTTTTCATGATCTTTTTTACTTTCCTTAATGACTGTAGATATTTTAAAGCAGTGGCCACCAACCTTTTGGGTACCAGAGGCCCAAACCATGGAGAGAGATTTTCTGTGGACTGGAGGGTATGATTTTTTGTGCTGCCTGCATCTTGCAGATGGGGATTTGCTTGTTTGCATGGATCAGTTTCTCGTATGCCACGGACTGGTACCAGTCCATGGGGTTAGGGGCTCCTGCTTTAAAGTATGGGCTCAGATCCATATCACTCATTATCCCCAAAAGTAATAAATATTGCTAGATTTTCAAAGAATTTGTATATAGTCAAATATGCATGATAGCATTTGTGAAACATAAGCAAATGGGAATCAAGGATGATAGAGAAATTTGTTATTATTGTATTTCCTATTTACAATCTGTTTACAACCTGGAACATTCTTATTCTTCAATACCTGTTTTAGTAATAGGAATACAATTGAAAAGAGAGGTTTAGAGGAAAAAAAGATGTTGGTCAAAATAATGAATACAAATATATCCTATTGAGGGACAATATTTATAAACTATTCATGTTGGAAAAGTTTGAAACAATTTGTTGCATCTGTCTTAAATTGCAAATATTATTTTAATCATATCCATTTTGAGTTTTCAAGCTAGTCTTAAACTCTTTGGAATTAGTCTTCAAAATGGAATCCTTAATTTCTTAACAGATTGGAATTGGTTGATGTTTTTCAGTTTTCTGAAGTTTCTTCTCGTTGTAAGCTTCTTTTCTCCATAATTTTATGAGCCTGCCCTTCAAATTTTTGTATATACTTACCACACCATTTTTAGAGCTTACATAATATTTACACAGAGTAAGCCTTAGTCCATAAACACTTTAATCTTCCTCTGGAGCTGCTCACTATCTTACCTAGCACAAACTGCCAAGAGATGCCTATTGACAAAAGTTTAGATTTTCCAGATACAACCAACTTTTTTCCCTCTCTGTTTCAGAGATAAATAAAAGTGAGGACATCTTGCTTTCTGAACTGTTCCTATAACATTCATGATGCTACTCCAGAAAAGCCATTTGGTCTGTATGGGGATCATTATCTTTCACATTTTACAGGACTATAAACCAATCCAATTCATCAGGTTTTCAAGTAAAAATTAATTAGCTTAGCAAATTGGCTAAACAATTTCAATGTTTATTGTTTAATATTTTTTGTTTATTTGTTTATTTACCTATTTATTTATAGTATTTATAAAGCTTTCCACCTTTTAACAGCTCTGGGGCAGCACCCAACAAAAATTAAATCAACATATATAAAAACATATTAAAACTATAAAATTAAACTCATTAAAACATTAAAAAGAACAAAAACCTGGCACCCTTTCCAACATCTAATGTGCAGCCATTCATCTTATCCCAGTGCTTTGGGATAAAGCCAGGTTTTCAAAGCTTTACAGAAAACCAGGAAGGTGAAGGCCTGCCAAACTCCAGGGGGAAAGTGAGCAGGAGCTGCCATGGAAAAAGCAGAAGAAAAGGTCCTGCAAAATAGAAACCATTGAAGCACATCTGAAATCCATGAATAGTGAGAATAAAATATTGCCACATACCACCCCAAGGAATAGAGGCTTTAAACTGCTTGGGGGATGCTTTGAAGATAAATAAGTATGGCACAACTCCAAGATATATGGCTGAAACCTCTAAAGAGTTACATTTAATTAGTTGGACTAGTAGAAGCTTAAATAAATCTAATCTGACATCATAAGTACAAATTTCAGAAGCTGCTAATTCCTTTTGTTGGAATTTTTGCATGTTACATTCCACTTGAGCTTCCACATTTCACCATGGTTTAGTTAAGGTTAAAGTTAAATTGTAGTTGCCTATCTACAATTATTTTTGTTTGAAGGCATTTAATATTATTTAACATTCCCCTTTTAAAGTTAACTCATACATTATTTGGTTTCATTTCCCTTCGATAGTGTTTCTATTAAATGCATTTTTCTTCTGCCATATGGAAAGCATTGATTAATTCTTTGCTTTGAGTTTTAAATCATTGGTTTTCAATATATAATTCATTTCTGGACAGATTTAATCATACATTCTTCCCTGTCAGGTATAAAGAAATCTCATTTTCAGCTTTGCTTTCCTATTTGCTCATAACTTGTCCTATAATCTGGATGATCAATCACTAGATAATGGCTTGTAGCAAATTTGACTACTTTTGAAAACCTGTTTCTCTTCCATCATTTTGTAATTTAAGATGTAATATAGAAACACCAGCTCAAAGGAAATTATAAGATTCTTTCTATTACAATAAATATGAAATACATGAAATAATGGCATGTATTCATCAATGGCACATAATCACCAATATAATGATTTACATTGTTATGAATTCTGAAGTTCAGGAACTTTGTGTTGTATTACAGCTTGATCATCTTTTTCTCTACGCTTGGTAGAAAGATGTGCATTTTCGTGTTTACCTTCAAGAAATTATTTTAATGTGCATATTTTTTTTCTGAGAACCTATTATTTTATGAATTGAGCTAGCATATTTTTCATTTGCACTATGATATCTGAAAGACTTGATTCCCAATAGGGGCATTTTTCCTGAAAGCCAGAGCTGATTTTCATGTGGAACACTCCAGAGATTGTGCCTGACACTTTATGTAAGTATCAGGCAAGTGACAATTATAAAAATACAAGTAATGGATAAAGAACAAAGAGTGACTAATTCTGTAATTAAAAATATATAATTAGTCATATCTTGTGCAAATTATCTTGTTAAACTCTCTGTAAAATCATAGTGCTTCTTTTGATTTCAACTGTTAATTGCGTTACCTCAAAATATAAAATTAATTTATAGTGTCAAATTTTTCACTCTGTGGTATTTACAGGAATTATTTACAGGAAAAATAATTAACTATGGTCATCAGTGTTTCACCATTAGTTCACTATTTGATCAATCCAGTCAAGTGTCTATTTTAGTCATTGACCAACAAAACATAGGTTTAAAAATAAGATAACACACAGGTGCTATAGTCACATAATAGTGTAAGCTCTATACTATAAAAATGAACTATAATTTGTAAATCACTAACACAAACTAAAATCAAAATGGCAATGCCATTAAAATTACAAATTTAAGATTTTAAACACAGGAGTGTGCATAGTAAAATATTAATAACATTTAGGTAAAAGTATAGAGTGGTGACTTAGGACAATAAAAATAGCTAGTATAAAATATAAAATCAGCAAACTATTTGATAACAATGAATCTTCTTGCTTTATGAAGGAGATGGGTTCATCGCCAAAACACTAAATGCTATAATAGAAAAATCTCATAGCACCTATTGCAGCTGTGAATCATCGCATCGTATCATCTGAACTGCAGCAGAGATAATTTGGAAGAAACAACCCAAAGCAATGGCAAAAAAGAGACTTGGTGAACATTAAAATACAATAAAAGCCATAGTTGTGGCCACAAATTGGAACTGGAATTAGTATGGTTTTATATAATAACCAACATGGTTTTGCTAATTGGAGACTGTATTTTTCCAAACCTATACAGATCACTGAAACATAATCTTGAATAAGATATGCTTGAATAGTCTGTATAAGCTGCCCTGAATTTTAATGAACAGTTTAGAATCTCATCCAGTGTATTAAACCTCCACATTCTACAGAATTATGTATGTTTAACTCCTAGCAATACTGAGAATTTTACTAGCTGATTCTGAAGGGCATCAAGCTTTGGGAGACTGATCCAGTGGTGGTATTCAGCTGGTTCGCACCAGATCGGGCGAACCAGTAGGAAGGATTTGGTTTGGGTTACCGAACTGGTAGTAACTTCTGGCTGGCCATGCCCCAAACCCGGTCACCCGGTCACCACTCACTCACTTGCCTCACCAACCTGATGCTCGCTCACATGGCTTGCCCTGCCCAGTCATTCCTCCCCTCTTATGAGGCATACTGGGTCCTCATGGCTTGCCATTCTAGCTTGCCATATGGTGCTTGCGCCTCAACTGAGCAGCCCTGATCTGCCTGCTGCTCACAGATAAGCTTGCAAGTTGGGCTAGCCCCCCTGTTCCCAGATCTTGGTGGCTCCCCCACTGTTCCCAGGCTCACTGGATGGCTTCCCCACTGGCATGGCCGCATCCCAGGCGACACTCGCAGTCTAGCAAGCTCCCCCCCCCACTGCCCTCAGCCTCAAGCTTTCCTGGATTACTGGTGGCAGAGAGGAAAGCGAACCAGTGTTGACCCGTCACTGTTTGGGTCCCCACCAGCCTGGATCTCACCCCCTGCCTTGATGCACCACAGCTGCTGGGCCTTAATCACTAAGGGCAGGTGGGGGGAGGTGGGCAACCAGGGAGCATGACGCTATGATGCCTGCATCACCCCTTTGCCTGCTGCCCCTTCCCTCTCCCACCCGCCAACCTGCGTGCTTTGGGCAAGTGCAGGCAGCCGCTGAGAATGCTATGAGTGAGCCCTAATGCTGATGGGAGGGAAGGAAGATCCACATCAGGTTTGCTGCGATCAGCCAAAGGGCTGCCTGGTGGGGCAAGGCGAGGCTCGGCTGCCTTTTGGGCTCAGATTCAGCTTCTGTGAGACTTCCATGTGAGAGGCCTGACAGAAAATGCCTCTCTCGAGGGTCATCTACTCACCCATCCATCGGCCAGGCTGGCCTGGAAGTGGCATGTTCACTTGTTGCGGGCTGATGCGGGACCCAAGGCAGGGCAGAGGTCGAGCAAGTGGCAGCCCAGGCAGGGCCCGATAGGCAGTCAAGCCTCACCAGAGCAGATCTTCCTTCCCCACCATCAGCCGTACCTTCCAGCCCATGGAGCTCGCACCAATGTCACAGCAACATTTTGGCCCGCACTCTGCCAAAATGCTCGGCCTAGCGATGGAGGGGCAGCTGGTCTGAGTGATGCAAGTGGCATAGCCTCATGCTTCCTGGTCACCCCTCCCCCCATGCCTCCAAGCAGTTGAGCCCCAGCAGCTTACAGGCATGGGTGAGTGCTAGGAGAAAGGGTGAGTGTTTTCACCTTTCCGGCTATCCTCGATACTCCTCATTGTCCAAAGAGGCTGTAACTAAACACCCAAACAGAGACAACACTAGAAATTGACAACTACTGCTGCTTGAGCGGTGGGCCAATAAGGGAACTTGCCAGTGGGGTCATGTGGGGGAAGTCTGTGTGGAAAGACAATTGGGAAACCAAGGAAATGGTTAGCAGGAGTAAAGCGATGGGGTGGGGTGGGGCACAGGACCAAGCACGGGGGCAGGTGAGGGGCTTTGTGTGGGAGTGTGGATTTGGCTTTGCTTTCTGGCTTCACTTCTTGCATCTTCCCTGCCACTCTTGTTTCTTGTCAGGCCATATTAACCTCCTCCTTTTTTGTGGTGCCTAATGGTGGAATAGGTAGAAGTTGAATAAATGAAGCTCCCCCACTCCCCAATAATTGCCAAAATGCTCATTCGGCGAGGGAGGGGTGGCTGCCTTGGGTGATGTAGGCAGAGTAGCCTTGTGCTTCCTGGTTGTCCCCTCCCCACGCTTCCTGGCAGGTGAGCCCCAGAAGCTGCCAGAGAATTCAGGCAGCAGATGAGATGTGGACTGGCAGGGAGCAAGTGATGACACTGTGACCTGGCTGGTTTGCCTTTTCCTCTGCCACCAGCTGCAAAATAACATTACAAACAGTTGGGAAAGCCACTTCCTAGCCCAGACCTGCCAGCGGGGGTGGGGGGGTGGGCATGAGGCAGCAGCACGTGCCTTGCTTGAAATCCCGAGACCTTTCCTTTCTCCAAAAGTGGGAGGGGAAGAAGTCTTTGGAAGTCTCAAAGGGGCAGCCCCTTTGTTGGACCCAAAAGCCTTGCCTGCCAGCTTTTCCAGGCAATGTGGGATAGGAGACTGGCCAGGAAGAACCCTTGTAAGGAGCGGGGCTTGAATGTGTGTGTGTGTGTGTGTTTGTTTCAGGTGAGTTTCCTCTTCTAGGTTAGAAGGAGAGAGGGAAGGACGAAGAGAAGGGATAGAAAGACAGAGAGAAAGAGAAAGAAAGAGGGGAAGAGAGGCAGGAAGAGAGAGAGAAAGAGAGAGTGAAAGAGAGAGGAGGGAAAGAGAGGGAAAGAGAGAGAAAGAGAGAGAGAGTAGAAAGAGACAAGAAAGAAAAGAAAGAAAAGGGAAAGAAAGAAAATGGGAGAAAAAAGAAAGAAAGGGATAGACAAAGAAAGATGGGGTGGAAGGGAGCAAAAGAAAGAAAGAAAGAGCAAGAGAGAGGGAGGGAAGAGAAAGTAAATGAGATATCTGAATGAATGGATGGATAGATAGATACATGGAAGGACGGAGGGAGGGAGGGAGGGAGGGAGGGAGAAAAAAAAGAGAGGAAGGAAAGACACAAACCCTGGCTTCAGAAGACTCGTTGAAATAGCACAAGAATCTAGGGCTAGAAGGGATCTCAGAGGTCATCTTCTAGTCCAAGGGTTTTCAAACTTGGCAAGTTTAAGACTTGTGGACTTCAACTCCCAGAATTCCTGAGCTAACATAGCTGGAGAAGGAATTCTGGGAGTTGAAGTCCACAAATCTTAAAGCTGTCAAGTTTGAAGACCCCTCTTCTCATCCAATCCCCTGCTCTAGCAGGAGACCTTATATCGTCTGGAATCTGGATTATTTTGGTGCTTCTAACAGAGAGGAAAATTGGCAGGGGAGTTTACTAGGACAAGGCTGCCATGCAGAGAAAAGCAGCTAGTCCTCCACTTATAACCACAATTGAGCCCAAAATTTTGGTTGATAAGCAAGTGTGTTGTTAAGTGAGTTTCACCACATTTTACGCAATCCACGATATCTCCTGGGTCTAACGGTCATGTGCAAGCTAGGGAAGTAAATCTGAAGGCATGTGCAATGTTCTAATGTACAGAACTTATAGTTAAATGTGTGGCAGAAAGTGGACTATGGGTTTGTTTTTCCAAATGCAGTGAGGTTGAATGCATATAGTTTTAGAAGTGTGTGGTTTTGTGTGTGTGTGTGTGTGTATACACATAGTATATATAGTAGATAATGTATCTTTTTGTGTGCCTATGGCATATATACATAGTATTAAATAGTGTATTTTGGATTTCAGTAGTAGTAAATAAATAGAGAGGGAAATTGTATCTCTTTGAAGCAAAGAGGCAAGGCACCCCTTGATATGAGTGATGTCAAATTGGCCACGCCCACCCAATCACATGACCACCCAGCATGACCACCTAATCATATGACCACCAAGCCACTCCCACAAAATAAGCCATGCCCACAGAACTGGTAGTAAAAAAATTTGAATCCCACCATTGGACTGATCTAAATATATATTTCCAAAGTGTGAAGGGTGCAGCATTTGGGACCAGCAAAATCCTTATAAGCAGGATCATTTTAAAAACAGAATCTTGTAATCTATTTATTAGTGGCAGGTTTTCCCACTGTTTTAAGGCAGAAAATGAAAAAGCTTTAGTATAAATCTTAAAGTGGGATTAAACTCAGTTAAAATGGAAAGAACTTCCTCAGTTTGTCCTATAAAAATGTAAAAAAAAAAAAAGGAAAATCCTAGTTTGTCTCCTGAATGATGTGGCAGAGTTCACCTTAGACTTTCCAAGTCACGTTTTCTGTTTATTAACACCATCTCTATTTGTGAATTTAATGTCAGTCACTATTTCTTATCAAGCCTATGATCAAACTTAGGCAATGTTCCAAGGAATGAGTTGCTTCCTTGGATTGGAGATAAGAAGCAATAGAATAGGTGTCAGAAAAGTGGGAGCAATTTGCTCTATGTAGTAATAAAATTCTTTTTATTGAGGGAGTCCAGCATTGTTATGCTGTTGCTCTGATTCTGTTCAAGTAGTAGTACCTAATCCTCTGATAATGTCATTGGCAATGATAAATATAATAATATATATGGAATCAATTATTAACCAATCCATCATCCTCCACTTAGAAACAAACAACCTACTCTCTAATAAACAATTTGGTTTTAGGAAAAAACTATCATGTAATCTGCAACTCTTACATTGCAAAAACATATGGACTACACAACTCGATCAGGGCAAAGCAATAGATACAATCTACATAGACTTCTGTAAAGCCTTGGATTCAGTGGTACACGACAAACTCTGAAAATTAAGGTCTTATGGTATCTCTGGATACCTGCATAACTGGATAGAAGCATTTCTGTCAAACAGACAACAAATGGTCAAAATTGGGAGTGTCCTATCAAATCCTGTACCTGTCAACCGTGGTGTCCCCCAAGGCAGTGTTCTAGGACCAACTCTCTTCATACTCTACATTAATGACCTCTGTGATTATATTAAGAGCAACTGCATTCTTTTCACTGATGATGTAAAGCTATTCAACACCACAGACAATATTATTACCCTTCAAAAAGACCTTGACTTTGTATCAGAATGGTCAAACAAATGGCAACTTCAAATCTCAACAAATAAATGCTCTGTCCTACATATTGGCAAAAAAAATCAGAAAATAAAATACAGGCTGAATAGTCAAGACTTTGTTGATGATCCATACTCTGTCAAGGATCTTGGGGTATTCATCTCAAATGACCTAGAATCCACTGTAACTACCTAGCCAAAAAGTCTTTAAGAGTTGTTAACCTAATCTTACGTAGCTTTTTCTCTGGTAATATTACACTAATAACTAGAGCATACAAAACATTTGCTAGACCAATATTCGAATACAGCTCATCAGTCTGGAACCCACATTACGTATCTGATATTAACACAATTGAGAAAGTCCAGAAATATTTTACAAGAAGAATTCTTCACTCCTCTACTCGTTGCAGAATACCTTATGCCCCCAGACTCGAAATTCTAGACCTAGAAAACCTAGAACTACTAAATAATACATTGTAATGTCCTACCTGACAATGAATACTTCAGCTTCAACCATAACAACACAAGAGCAAACAATAGATACAAACTCAAGGTTAATTGCACCAACCTTGATTGCAGGAAATACGACTTCAGCAACAGAGTGGTCAATGTCTGGAATACTCTACCTGACTCTGTGGTTTCTTCCCCAAATGCCAAAAACTTTAACCTTAGATTGTCTACTATTGACCTCACCCCTTTCCTAAGAGGTCTGTAGAGGGCATGCATAAGCGCACCAATGTGCCTACCGTCTCTGTCCTATTGTTTCTTTTATATTTTATTTTTCTTATATGTATCCATGTATTCATAACTATGTTTTACTTATACCTATTATCTTGTAAGCAATTGATAAATAAATCAATAAAATAAATAAATAAATAAATAAATAAATAAATAAATAAATAAATAAATAAATAAATAAATAAGATATAGACAACTTCTAGGTCTCAAAACATATTTCACTAGTACTTCTAGCCATAATTTCTGAAAATTGACAGCAGTTTCCCACCATCTGAAGTAACAAACTACAGAAATATGTAGTGTCAGCACTGAGATGAGTATGTAAAAATTCAGTTCAGTTACCATAAATATTAAGTGTTAAACAGTTTTTCACAATATACAATTTATGCGGCAGATAAAACAATATTTTTCTGTTTGTGTATATTTTAAAATATATTCATTTTTTCTTAAGAAAATCTGAGAAGGTAGTGGTTTGCAGTATGATCTGAACATAAGTAAAACTCTATTTTCCTTTTATTAATCTCTCCTTTTCTGCTGGTTTCTGGTGAATAGACAAGATTTTGGCTTTGTTAACCAAAAAAGCAGACTGGAAAATAATGTATTTATGGAAATAGACAAATAAAAATGTAAAGGTCCAATTCTTATGCCTATCTGCATATTATTATGCCAAGATTATGATAAAAATAATATTTCTGATAATTTTTGCTCCAGGTAAAATGGCATGAGCTATCAAATGGAATTTGTCAATTTTATGACAAACAGTCATATAATTAATGGAGATTGCTCTAATCCATCTCAAAATATTCCTGAGGTCAGAAATTGCATTCAAAAAATATATTTGGCAAAGAAAATAGCATATTCAGAAAAGCTGCAGAGAAATATATGCAGAAATTCAAGCAGGGACTCAGTTTTCAGGAACAAAACTGAGACTTAGAATATGAAAGAAAAATAATATCTTTGCAACAATTGTCCTCTACAAGCTTCATACTTTATTGATGTTTTTCCTCTGGTAACACTCTGATCCCTTTAAAAAGCTGCAGAGAGGCACTGGTTTTTGTCGAGATCATTTTGAAACCACTTTTAGATTCGCCGTTTTATTTTCTTCTTAGCAGACTCCAGGGGAGCCAATATCCAAAGCCATTTAGGGTGCTTTCCAAACATAATGCTAAGTCTGATTCATATATATCTGGGATGCTATATTTATTCATTTGAAAAACAACACTCTCTGGGTAAATGTCATCAAAGCAGTGCCAACAGGAAGTATCAGTGTCCTACAGAGACTCAGTGTGTGAGTTCAGTCATGAGTCCAGAGCAAATGTTTTCTCAGTAACACGGCAAGGTTTCTTGCTCTCACCCACTGGTTTTCCAAATACTGGGGAACATTCCAGAAATGTCCGTGCAGTGCAGGGTTCTTGTCAGGTTAATTTTCAGTATTCATTCAATATAAACAATAGCAGTATTTTTAGTTATATGTCTCTTCAACCATGCTCTCTCATTGAACAGAAGCAGAGGGTTGCTATCTCTTCTCTCTGTCTTATGTTTCAAAGGATGTGTATGATAAACTATATGACCTCTGGCTGGGTCTCTTCTTGTAAGAGAGATTCCAGGAATGGTCCATATAGGCAATTATATGCACAACTTTTGATGTAAAAGCTGCTACATCATGATTTCCCCAAACAACAGTCAGAATAACAGAATTGAAAGGGACCTTATAGTCATCTAATTCAACCAAGCAGGAGACCCTAGACCATTTCTGACAGATAGCCATCCAGTGTCTTCTTGAAAACTTCTAGTGATG
This sequence comes from Bungarus multicinctus, assembly GCA_023653725.1. NCBI lineage: Eukaryota > Metazoa > Chordata > Lepidosauria > Squamata > Elapidae > Bungarus > Bungarus multicinctus. The sequence goes on from CM042834.1 coordinate 86,913,136, forward strand.
AAGCTCTCACAACTTCTGAAGGCAAGCTGTTCCATTGGTTGATAGTTCTCACTGTCAAAAAAATTCTCCTTATTTCTAGCTTGAAGCTCTTCTTGTTCAGTTTCCATCCATTATTCCTTGTCTGGCCTATAGGTGCTTTAGAAAATAGCTTGACCCCTTCCTCTCTGTGACAGCCTTTCAAATATTGGAACACTGCTATCATGTCTCGCCTGGTCCTTCTCTTCACTAGACTAGCCATGCTCAGTTCCTTCAACCATTCTTCATAAGTTTTAGCCTCCAGTCCCTTAATGTCCACCAGGATGTTATTATTTAGGCGTTGCATGGAGGCCATTTGTAGGATATTCTTGATTTTTATAAAGACATTTATGTAAAGAGCCAATATCAAATTCCATTTTCCTCCAATCCATTTTGAAATATGATTTTCTTTTTCCATTAAAGCAAGATGTAAGATGTGGTTTATTAAATGACAGGGATAATCATGAATAAGTGGATCACATTATTACTGAAAGCTTTGGAGAATGATAAGGGAGTAACAAAATCGACCAAGATCCATAATGTTGAAATTAAAAGACACTAACTGTAAAGAAAAAAAAAGAATTGATTGTATATGTTTTTAATTTTTATCTCACCATGTGATATGCTTAATAGATATAGAAAAATCAACCTGAATGGGGATTTTGTATGGCACTATTTTAGTGTAACTTCAACTTCAACATAAAACTGAGTTTCAAAAGAGATTTCTATTTTGACATTCGCATCCAGCCCTCTGCCACATGTTGATTATGCTATGTCCCAATATGTTTAGACTGCAATATTTAGCTCCACTGGTATTACCAAGGATTGAAGTTTGTTGGGATCTGATTAGCAATGAACTGGGTTCATGTCTATACATGGGTACATTGGTATTTGTTGTAAAGAATTTTTTTTTTAATTTTATTTTAAAAAAAACATCTTTACTAAACTATGTAGAGTTGGCACATTTTCTTAATATGTGTTTCCAAGCAATTTTCTTTAACATAATATGCATATAAAGTAAGTGCTAGAGTGAATAATGTCCCCTGCAGTCAAGAAAAGCAACCTGCTTTCATTGTTCATTGAATAACTTTCGGCCAAGCAGCATCAAAGGATTTATGCTATGAATTTTAAATGAACTCCCAGTTCACTGTCGATCTCTTACTTCAGGAATAGCCAATTTCCCTATAATAAAGTTGGAGGATGCTGAGACTGATAATATCACCAGGGAAATGATACCATAGAAAAGTATGGGCCTGATTAGATTTTCTTTTTTTCTTTTTTCTTTTCTTTCTTTTTTGTTTGGACAGTCTTAAACCAAAACTAGGAATATGAAATACCTGTGAGACTCATCCCATTTCTATTCTTGAAAGCTTTCAACTGGTATAAAATCCAATGGCAAAACCCCCAAATTACATTGAGCAATTTCAAGGAGTTTTGGAAAGCTTCTGTATGTTATGTGGGGAGAAAGAGACAAGTTAATAATGAAAATTGGAATTGTTTGCCTCTTGGTGGCCTTCCAGTTCTAATTCTATTCTTTGTTGTGAAAAAAACAAAAACAGTCCTCAAGCATCAAGTCATTTTTTCTTTTCACTGTGAAGCGACCTTAATGTTCTGGGAATATCTTACAGATGGGTAATTACATCCCCTTACTCCAAAGGCTTTTCCATTCTGGCAAAGTTATGAAAGATTTATTGCCTACCATATTCTGAAAAGTTATGAAATAATCAATAAAGAGCTAAATAAAGAAAGTATGCAAACCTTTTAGACTGAAAGATTGAATTGGAAAAAAAAATAAGGAAGCACCATACAACATGAAGTACTTTCTACAATAGTGCTAAGTCAATATTTAATTTATTTATTACAGGGTAAGAATATGTTTCGTGCAGGATGGGTTGTGAATTCATATTCTAGCAATTCATTAAAACATACTGAATTCTGGGTGTTGTTGTATTTGTAGAGCTGAACAAACCTGATTCAAATAGTGCATACTATTGACATCAAAATGTAATAGGGAAAGATTCCATCCCAGTGATAAAAAGGTTTGATTATATGATACTCAACACTCCAGTTTCAGTTATGTTTATCATTTAAAACTAGGGTTTGAAGGAGAGACCCCAGCATCAGATTTGGTCTAAATCTCATTGAATGGAATACCCACTGATGATGGAAGGAAAAATGCTTTAGAAGCATTTTAGGAATCTTATTCCTTGCTTTTAGATCTTTGTGAATAATTTCTCAGTTAAGGGTTGTTTTTTTCCTGACCAACAAAAAACTAAAATCATAGAAAGAATAATAACTATTTGAAATATGAAAAAAAATCCAATAATGCATATCCTGAAATGCTGAAGAAAACAAACCTATACTTAATTTGTAAGTAACTTGCAATCTGGGATAATTGATCAGGATATGTTCCATGAAAAGATTTAAGTTACAGTGACACAAGGAGTAAGCTTCATAAGAACTTGCCATCTGCTGTTGATTTTCCTTGACATCTTTGGCAAAGATCTAATTGCTCAGTTTTTGATAATAGAGTTACTTTTAGGTTCATTGCCTATCACCTATCCAATAAAGCACTCAATCTTATGAATTAGCAAAAGTTATCTGCTTGGCAAATATGTCTGGAATACTCTACCTGACTGTGATTTCTTCCCCAAACCCCAAAAACTTTAACCTTAGACTGTCTACTATTGACCTCACCCCTTTCCTAAGAGGTCTGTAGGGGGTGTGCATAAGCGCACCAGCGGGCCTACTGTCCCTGTCCTATTGTTTCTTTTTTATTTTTCTTATATGTATCCATTTCATGTATCCATAACTATGTTTATACTTATACCTGTTATCTTAAATTGCTTGACAAAATAAATAAATAAAATAAATAAATAAAGCTTATATAGAAATAGCACTTAGACTTATATACCTCTTCACAATGCTTTACAGCCCTCTTTAAGCAGGTTTACAAAGTCAGCATATTGCTCCCAACAATCTGGGTCCTCATTTTACTGACCTCAGAAGGCTGAGTCAACCTTGAGCCTGATGAGATTTGAACTGCCAAAGTGCATGCAACTGACAGCAGAAGTAGCCTGCAGTACTGCATTCTAACTACTGCACCACCACGGTTATAATTAATATATATTTAGAAATTGGATAGCATATCAGTAACTTTTTCTAGCAATAAATGCTAGGAAAGGCACTGGACATGGCAGCTGGACATGGTGATGGAAAAACAATGACATAGGTGATGCAATATGATGATGTAAACCTCATCTTTATGTACTTATGTTTTGATGCAAGTATATAATTGTGAAGCTTTCATTCTAATGTCATGGTACATGCCTTATAACTTTTGCCCACAAAAGGGCTACCATAATACACATGGACAGTCTGAAAAACATATCAGAAGACAAATTAAAGAAGCTACTTTCTACATTCACTCCTGCTGTATAAGATGGTCTCAACTTAATTAACTTCAACTTAATTTTCTTTTCTAGTTTTGGCTGGCAATTCTTTCAAATAAAGTACTGGTCAGGATCTTAGCTAAGGGATCCATTTCTTAGAAATAAAATATTGCTGACAGCTGGTCCTTCGTACTTAGTTCTTCTAAAAAAAATTAAAAGGAAGTTATAAAATCTTATGAACCAGAAAGTTTGGTGGGCACCAAAATAAATAAGTATGGAAACATAATGCTCCTGGGTAGTACAGTGCGCAACTCACATTTAAATAGTTTGCACCAGGAATGCAATTCAACTGGTGTAACAACTGGTTTGGTGAGCGTGCCAAACATGTGCTTTGCGTGTGGCACAGAACACTCGCTACTGTCCTTCTCAGCAATTTTTGTGTGTTAAACAGCTGGCACTCAGCAAACTGCTGTGTTGCATGAATCAGCTGAGCTTGAAAACCAGGATATAAAGCACAGACTAGAGCCTGGGTGGGTGGGCAGGCCCAACAGCTGATCCTTGGAGTGCACACAGCTGATCCTCGGAGCTACTGGTTTGCCAGAATTTGGCTGAACCGGCAGAACGCACCCCTGGTTTGAGCCCTATCTCTCAGGAAATACAAACACTGAGTCTAATGCACCTCTCACTAGACTGAGTTCAGATACAAAATCAGTTCTACTTTATAGAGGTATGGTGAACACCTTTATAGAGGTATATGAAATAACTCCAGTTTGCAAACATTCAATAGCAGATAGAGTATATTGTTTCCATAAGAGGCAACTGGACTTTCTGGTTTTTCTTTGAAGATGTTTCTCTTCTCATCCAAGAAGCTTCTTCAGCTGTGAATGTAAAAGCAGCAATTAGCTTTTGATATAACTGTGATAAAATATAAAGCTTGAATAAACATGAAAACCAAAATTCATTAGATGTGTCCTTCTAAAGAAAACAGATGATTAGCATCGATTTCTTCCTGATTTCATTTTTGGCTCTGTTACATAAGCCTTGGATTAAAAAATAAATAAAACATTATAAGATATCTGGCATAAAAATGACTCATTTGTGATTTATCAAAATGATTAGGATATGGTATGACATACATGTAGGAACTGATTATTCATAAAATAATATGGTGTGGATCGTAAAGGGACAAGCTTGTATAATCAGGGACATTCACGATGGGATAAAGGCAGTGGTGGGATTCAAAAATTTTTACTACCAGTTCTGCGGGCATGGCTTGGTGGGCGTGGCAGGGGAAGAATACTGTGAAATCTCCAGTCAGAGGTGTATTTGCTGGTTCTCCAAACTACTCAAAGTTTTCGCTACCGGTTCTCCAGAACTGGTCAGAACCTGCTGAATCACCTCTGGATAAAGGAAATTAAATCATGCATCTGAATCTCGTGAAGAACTTCTATTGACAGACAAAACTCTCTTTATAAATACTTGTCCTACCTGGATGGAAAGTGAGAAAAGGTGATATGGTAAATGTTCTCTTTGACATTAATTGAAAATACATGCATTGTAACTACATCTTATAAACTACAAGGTGGTATCCAAGGTTAAGATATTCCATATTCACATATTAGACAAACTATTAGAAATCTGTTCCTATCAGGATCATCAAAAAGGCATAAAGGATGGTCGAGAGGGTGAGAGGAAGAGGAAGAGGATTTGTTTTTGGGTATATATGAAATGGCTGCTATAATTTGAGATTACAAAAAATGGTATGGGCTTGCTCCTTATATCTTCTAATTAAATTACTAAATTTAATAATTACCACTCGCGATTTAACACTTGTAAACACTGGAGAAAAGCTATGCTGTTTAGTGTGCATTCAAAGTGCTTAGAGTAGTTGTTTCTCTTTATCTCTTCTATAAATTTTTATAAATGGTATCATTTTGGCCTTCCTGATCCATTTGTAGGACAAACGCTTAGAATGAATCATTATTTATTGGCAGAGTTACCTGCATATGTTCATTGGAGATAAGGATTTCTTCCTTTCCTTCCACCCACCTTTGAGATTTCATATCCTGCATGCCATGAATAAGCTATCTTTGACAATCGATTCTACTGTCAATCTCAGGAATTCCCAAAATCAGCCTGACTTTAAAGTGGTGACATGACCTGAGGCAAAAACAAATCAGGGTTTGTTTGTTTGCTTGCTTAGTAAAACTTGTCATCCAGCTTACTTTAGGTGATTTTTCTCATTTTAAAAACACCCTCTCTCGTCTTTTAATCCTGATGTAAAATAATTCAATTAAAGATTCCTTTCCAGACAAAGCTGGCATTCCACAGAGACCACATGCCTCCTGCTTGAAATATTTGTTGGTTTAAGCATTATGTAAATTGAAAATACACCAAAAAGATGAAGAATGACGAATTTTTAAAAAGGTATATTTACAGATGCTGTTGAGAAAAGGGCAATTAAGTACAAAAATGATTAAGGGAAGTTGTCTAAAAATGTGCATCCATTAAGAAAATATAATAAGTAAAGCTATAAACAACTACTACAGTTAATAATTGCAGCAGGGTTTATGTATTTATTTAAGTTATATTATTCTTTCGGTCACCCCAGGCAATCTACATAATCGGCTTTTCTGATTGTCTGCCTATCTATTTATTAACTTAACATCTCAACAAGACAGGCAACAAGAGAGACTGACTGGAATAAAGTCATCCAGTAAAATCCTGTCGCTGAGGTTAGATTTGAAGCTGTCTCCCTAAGTTCTAACCCAGTCTCTTAACTACTAGCTTTCATTTCTGAATGTATGCCATAGAGAGCAGGGTGATGGAGCAGTTAAGTTACTAAACTAGGAATAGAGAGAACTGGGTTCTGAAACAGAAGATAGCTAGATGACCTTGAGGCTGTCACTCCCATTCAGCCCAAATCAACATCAGGCTTTGGGACAAAGCAGCCAATAAATAAAATCCCTTGCCACATCATGTATTGATTGCTTTGCTGTTAGAACCAGGCAAGCACAGGACAAAACAAGGAGATTCTATAAATGCCAAGAAAAACAATAACCACCTTAATATATGCCACACTGACATTGGCAGACTGATCTCTATGATCCTCCTTTTAGTGAATACCTTTAAAAACTGTATATAATTACAGAACAGCCATGCATGCTAGGAAATGACACTTTTTTCATTGATTGCATCTCCAAGACCACTTTCAATTTTAAGATCCTTACAGAATATACATGATCTCTCTCACACCACAAGCCCATGCACATTTTCAGCTAAGCATCTCAATGCTATGGTTCTCCCTGTTTTGCACATAGGAGAACAACACATAATGCCCATGCTTTTGCATTCTGCACTAGTTGAAACTGCCAGATATTCTTCAAGGGCAGCCTCGTGTAGAGCACATTACAGTAATCCAATCTGGAAGTAACTAAGGCATGAGTGGTGTGAACAGAGTTTCCTGATTCAGAAAGATGCGCACAACCGATACACAGTTAGAGGCTATGTAAACAACCATTGCCACCTGTTCTTCAAGCGGACGTTGTGATATACAGTCTATCTTTCATCTTAAGCTGTTACCATGAAAAAGGTTTCAGCCAACTTTCACTGGCTGTTCTCTGAACAGTCCAATAAACCAGCTTTTTTTAAAAAAGCTGATTTGCAGCAAGAATTGTGGCTCCCCCCTGCTCCCCCCAAAATGTTTCAAATAACATGTTTCTATGCAGGTCTCCATAGAAGCTTAATCTAGATCCAGTAGGGGTGTGTGTGTGTGTGTGTGTGTGTGTGTGTTGGTTAATATTAGAATTAAAAAGAGCCTTTGCAAAAAATGTTTTTAATTGATTGCATCATCTCTAAGACCATTGTATTGTTATAGGCGTTTTCTGCCTTCTACAGAATAGAGCTTAACATATTGGCTCTAAATAATGTAACTGCTGCAGGGACAAAGTTATTATTATTGGACGCATGCTATAATTTCTCAAGTCACTTGTTTCTGAGGTGAAAAGGAAAATCCTAAATATCTGAAACCTTAATCTGCTCGCTTTGGATGCCATTGGTTTTCCAGTTTTCATTTGGTACATCTCCTGATGAATATTATTATCTTCATTTTAGAGTAGTTGATTTCTCATTTTTTATAATAGTAGATGGTGTTAGACCTTGGATTCTCTGCAGAAGGCCAACATTCAGGAACAAAGGGGATGGCATTGACAGTATAAAAAGAATGGAAATTGATTTAGGATCTAGTGACAAGAAGGTGGAACTACTGTCTGAGAGAATCTAAACTAAGGAATTAATATAAAAGTTAAATAAAAAAGGACTGAGGATATACTCCTGTTTGATATAGAGAAAGGCCTCCATTGGCTTCTGCATTAAACCTCATCATAGGTGATATTTACTGTGATGCCTGATGGCCCTAAACACATCAACTATCTTAGCCTTGGCTAGAACAAATTCTTCATCAAACCAAGGCTCAGAAAACATCACCTTCAATTTTTGAAGCTGATTAGACAGTTACCTCTCCTTGCTTCAATTCTGTGGACAAAATGACTGATATAGATTGCTGAATGTTGCATGATTTATGCCCAACTCTCACAGTTTAACCATCTGGATATAACCTTATTTCAACAAAATGTCTTATAAAATGAAGAAGACATATACCTCTCAATCACCTAGAGCCAAGGGCTCAATTCCAAATAATAGGAAGTGAAGGAAACTGGAGAAATATATCCAAACTATTGACAGGGTGGAAGATATGTGTGTAAGGATGGCCATTTCCTGGTTTCTGTCGAATTAAAGGAAATATTATGGAACTGGAAATGAATTATTCAGATATACTATTTCAAGTGTTAAGAAAAGACTTTGATTCAATATGTACATTGGCACAAGACAGTTAAATACTTTTTTGTATGCAGAAACCTTTTATCTTTCTCTTAGAGAAGAGATCAAAAGGTTTAAGACCTGAGCCGCTACTATGGAATGCTTACCAGTTCTATCCTTATCTGAGGTGTAAGAGCTTTGATCCTTTGCTTCCTCCTCCTCTCTTTTCTTTAACTGAGGTTGGTATTATATGAGTATGGTTACTTATTTTGGTAGATGGTATTGTCAGGATTGGAGTGGGAAGTAGAGGAGCAAGATTTAAAGTAGAATTAATTTTTTTCTTCTTTTTTAAAAAATTATTAGTTAGGCTGAGGTGACTCTTTTCTGTTTATCACAAATCTTTGTATTGGGTTATTTTTATTTCAGGTTCATACTTATTATTTAAATGGTTTCTCTTTATATTTCTGCCACTTGTTAAGCTTTTTACAGGGTGAGATGTTTGTAATGTTGGGAAATTGTCCTGAAGAAATATTTGGTCCATATAGAGGCATAGCACTTATGGCAATCAATTGGGATATAAACAGACTAATATTTGTTTTCTTTAACAAGCAAATGTGTAAAATGCACAACCAACCAGATATGTGTCAGCCCTGGATCCATCTTGAATCAGATTTGGGGCTGCCACAAGCGAGGATGGGTAACCAATGGGAATGAAAGTAAAGTGAGAAGGGAGGATAGCCACAACAATATTCCTTAGCAAGAGCTCAAGGCCGGGTCGCTGGAGTTTGGAGGGGAGTGACTGGATTTGGTGAGAGTTCAGAATGGAGGTGGATTGGAGACGATCATCAGAAAGGGGGTTGGATGTGAGTTTAATATAGCAGGGGAAAATGAAAAATTTCAGATTCGGGTTTTCCCAGATGTGCCAATATATGACTTCTCTAATAAATTCTTGGATGGACTTTGTCTCTGAGCGCTGAATTGGGATGGAGAGTTTGGTTGGAATGCTGACAATATGTTTAAGACATTTATTCATTGAATCCATTATTACTATTGTCTCAGGAAAAAAAATATACTTAAAATAGTAATCTTATACCATCTTGGAAAAGATGGTTAAAGATTCACTTTTGTCTTAGGCTAAAAGCCCCATAAAATATTATATCTTATAGAATTTGGGTTAGTTATGTACTGAAGAATAATCTACTAATTACCAGTTTTAAAATTTTAAAGTTTTAAAATTTCCACTTGAAGATATCAATGACTGAAAACTATCATTCTGAAAAATATTTCAGAAAGATTAAAGAAAAGCTGGCATAACCACTGACACTACAAGAAACTAAAGAGACAATTATTGTTTGAAATTCAGGTGTACCCCTGCATCTGATGGATTTCCACTGGAACGGGATAGAGCTTTTATAGGTGTATTGGCACTAATATTGTAAAAGTGACAACTATGTTGATGATTTGTTTACATTCTTATCTTTTCATATTTCTATATTCTCTCTTTTCATATTTCTATAATCTCTCTATTTTACAAAGCCCACATACAAAAGCCTGAGAAAAATTCCATCAGATGTCAAGATGTAGACCAATTTATATTTCATATTTTATAAACTGTCCATCTCCTTCAGTGTCCAACATCTTTTGTTTAACATGGATGCTAAAATATTAACACCAATACTAACTAAGAGGCTATAGAAAGTAGTATCAGTCAAGCACTGGGGAAACCAGAAGAATTAGGTGATTCAAATGAGTATGAATATTTATTGCAAGCTTAAACTCTCTACATCTGAACTACTAACAGTCAAAGGAAATTAGCAGGAGATAAGAAAGGCATTCAAGGTGGGTGGGACTTAGATCTCTTGTGGGCAAGCAGGGACTCATGACTGATGACATGTTTGACCCCCACCCTCAGACTCAGCCTAGTCATGTCCTACATCACCATGATAATTCATCCATTTTAGAGTGTATTCATAAAAATTACCAAGAACATATCCTTGGTGATTAATAATTGGACATTGTGGCAGGTCAGTTAGAAGTTGATGTTGAAGTTGAACAACAATAAAAGCCCATGAAAGATCTTCCATATGGTTCAAACTGAATTATGAACTGTGTTCTAAGAAGACACCTCCTTTGTTCTTTATATTACAATTATAACTACAATTATGTTCATCTTGTGGCTAAATTAATTACAAATGGACTTATTATTTATCCTGAATATATGAAGTTACACTGTGCAACATCAAGGATACTCCTTGTCTTCTCTAATCATTAATTTGGAATTGTGGTATCTGATACATAATCTCAAAATATTAAGGTGGCACTTGATATTTAAAATACCTGGTATTTATATGCCAATGATATGGATATGACATTTTGGATAATTACAGTATATAATTTCATTACCAAAGCTTATTAAAATTGTATAGCAATACAGTGTATAATCTGTAATATTGATTGGAAAAAATCTAATTTGGGTTGCATAATACCTATACACTTTAATAAGAAATTAGATTTACAGAGCCTTCAGATTTCATATTGTCTTTTTGAAAAATATCACTATATTCTGAATTAAATATGTCTGCATATGTATAATTTCAACAGATATAATTCAATGACAATAACATCTATTAAAGCTTTGGGCAAGATTCATATAATTAAAATGAATACTGTATTATATAAGGGTTACTGTATATTTTTAGTTGGAATCCAACGTAAATTTCCATTAGACACTTTCCAGAGCTGGTGCAGTAATGTAGACAAATTAATGTCTTGTGGCTGTTCATATCTCTGCATTAAATCTATGTCTTTTTGGGTGATTTAGGCCACATTGAAGAACATGTGTAGGGTCCAGGTAGCGGTCAATTCCTGTGAGAAAGGGAGTACCTCTTAAGGAAATGGTGCTGTAATCTCTCCTCAAGGGGGCATCACTGGACCAAGCTACTCTATATGCTTTCCATCCAGTATCCAACTTGCTTAACCCATTGTGACCTCCTATTTGGACTATTCCAACATACTGCACATGAAGCTGCCCTTGAAGAGAATTCACTTCAGCTGGTGCAGAAGTGTAGACAATTAATGGCGCGGATTATTGGGCATATGTGAAACCAATTCAGCATGAGCTGCATTGACTACCAGTTTGCTGCTGGGTCCAATTCATGGTGTCATTTTTAAGTCCTACATGGCTTAAAGCTGGCTTACGTACAGGACTGTCTGTTCCTGATTGTCTCTATCTATTCTATCTGATTTGGCAGGAAAGGCCTGGTGCAGACAGTGTCAGCCAAAGAGTGCCAGTTGATACAGTTGAAAAAGAGCTTTCTCTGCCCTGGTACCTGCTTTGGAAAATCATCCCTCCTGATATTAGATTGGACCTTTAAAGGGAGAAGGGAATCCATTTCTTATTTGTGTGGTAGGCTTTTTATGCTTCTCCAAAAACTGCATATTTTATTTCTTTTTTCGTATAATATATATTTTTCTATTTGTTTTTAATGTTGTGAACCTCCTAAAATGGTGTAGATGAGTTGGGTGATCATATTAATTAAATAAGATTTAATTTAATTAAATATTCCGGCCCATACTAAGATTTTTGAAAATAGCTTGATGTTCAACCTATACCATATAAATTATCATTTTTAACAAATAAATGTTTCTGGAACAAGGATTTTTTGAATATTCTTCTCTTTAGAAAACAGCTGTGCATCCCTTCTGAAGGCATGACAAGTTTTAGGATCCAAATATATTAATCATAGATCTTCAAGCTTGAAAACCATAAGAAATATTTGCTTACTAATAGGTAAGCAGTTTGGTTTTTGAATTAGTATCACACAAAAAAACTACCCTAATATAAAAACTAACCCATACATAAAATAACAGGGAGATGTTCCATTGGAATGCCAGTGCAAATAAAGAATCTGTTGATTAATAACAGTAAATAATTTCCCATGCCTCTTGAATAATTACTGCTATATATAGAAGCCTAACAATTTTGTTTTTTGATCCTGTCTTACAATAAAGCAATAGGTATATTTACATAAATCTGTCATTGTAAATGACAGCTGAGATCTTTTACTGAGATCCTCCCCATTAGCTACCTAGCAGAAAGCTACAGGAAGGTAATAGAAATGCATCCAGGTTTTAGGTACCATTAATTTTTCCTTAGAAGCCTTATTTTCTGATTGAATTCTGATGGGCCCAGACAGGTTCCTAACAGAGCATGAGCCGTTTCCTGAGACTCGTACACACAACTTGGTGGGGGACTTGGTAGCCAACTGGGACAGGGTGGCGGCCGATGCCTTTAACTGGGTCATGCCCTTGCGGCCTCTGACCCGGTGCCGATCCCAATTGGCTCCCTGGTTTTCTGAGAAACTGAGGGAAATGAAGTGCCGGAAAAGACGCCTAGAGAGTGGTTGGAGGACCAGCTGTTCTGCTTCTGACCGAACATTATTGTGGTCCTATGTTAGGGCCTATTTAGTGGCGATAAGGATGGCAAAAAGATCTTACTTTTCTGCCCTTATAGCGTCTGCAGAAAATCACCTGGCCGCCCTTTTTAGGGTGACCCGCTCCCTTTTGGATGTGGGAGCACGGGAGGACCCCTTGCAAGGACAGGCCAAGGATTTCTCTAGATAACTGCAGGACAAAATTGCTCAGATCCGGGACGGACTGGACTCTGACTGGGCAACTCTGGGTGGGAGGGTGGAGGCAGATTTTGGTGAGGTCATTTGGGGGGAGTTTGATCCTGTGATCCTGGAGGACGTGGACAGGATACTGGGTGGGCTTAATGCCACCACATGTTTACTGGATCCGTGTCCCTCCTGATTGGTTTTGGCCACCCGGGAGGTTACACAAGGCTGGTTCCAGGGCATTATTAACTTGAATGAGGGGTTTTTGCCTGCCACCTTGAAAGAGGCAGTGGTGAGGCCCCTCCTCAAGAAACTGTCCCTAGACCCAACATTGTTGTCGAAATATTGTCCGGTCTCCAACCTTCGCTTTGTGGAGAAGGTTGTTGAGAGTGTGGTGGCACGTCAGCTCCCGCAGTACCTGGATGAAGCGAGTTATCTCGACCCCCTCCAATCGGGTTTCAGGCCCAGGTACAGCATAGAGATGGCATTGGTCGCGTTGGTGGATGATCTCTGGAGGGCCCGAGACAGGGGTTGCTCCTCTGTCTTGGTCCTATTAGATCTCTCAGCAGCTTTTAATACTGTCGACCACAGTATCCTATTGCGGCGGTTGAAGGGGTTGGGAGTGGGAGGCACCGTGTTACGGTGGTTCTCCTCCTTCCTCTCTGACCGTTCGCAATTCATGTTGGCAGGGGGGCAGAGATCTACCCCAAGGCCTTTGTTCCGTGGAGTGACTCAGGGGTCCATGCTCTTGCCCCTGCTGTTCAACATTTATATGAAGCCGCTGGGCGAGATCATCCGTGATTTTGGGGTAGAGTTCCATCAGTATGCTGATGACACTCAGCTATACATTTCTACCCCAGGCCACCCCAACAAAGCCATTGAAGTGATGACCCAGTGCCTGGAAGCTGTGCGGAGTTGGATGGAACAGGCTTCAGCTCAACCCGACCAAAACCGAGTGGCTGTGGTTTCCAGTGCCCAGATACAGCAAGCTTACTCTATCGCTGGCTGTGGGAGGAGAAATGTTGACCCCCATGGAGAGGGGATGCAATCTGGGTGTCCTCCTGGATGTATGGCTATCTTTAGAAGATCATATAGCAGCCGTCGCCAGGGGGGCTTTTTATCAGGTCCGTCGGATTTATCAGTTGCGGCTGTTTCTGGATCAGGGCGCATTGGGGGGACCAGGTTGTGGGTTAGGCGCAGCCGGGAGAGTCGGGATCCAGATAAGGCTATATTAAGGATGGGGGGGTTTGCCGGGGAGGGCAAAATTAAAGCTATTAGTACGGTGAGCGGGAGAGGCAGATCTGATGGTTATAGGGGGCCATATTTTGTATTGGGAGCGCGTCCCCACTGTTTGTCTGCTGTGGCGCGCTCCGACCCCCTTGTTATCTCCCGTTCCTCAGGGGGTCTGAGCAATCGGGCCCTGGGCCTTCGGCTGATGTTATGTAATGCCAGGTCCGTCGTCAATAAGGCCCCTCTCATTCACAATTTGATCTGTGAGGGGGGTGCGGACCTGGTGGGTGTTACCGAAACCTGGCTGGGCCAGGAGGGGGGAGTCCCTCTGGTGGAGATGTGCCCAGCCGGGTTTCGGGTTTTTCATTGGCCGAGGGCCCAGGGGAGGGGAGGGAGGGTTGCGGTGGTTATTAAGGAGGATCTGTGTCCGAGGGAAGCCACTGTGTCTCAGACGACCGGGTGTGAGCTCCTTTTCGTGAAGTTCGGTCCCAGGGTTCAAGTGGGCCTGTTGGTCTCATACCTGGCTCCCTGCTATATGGTAGCGGCCCTGCTTGAGCTCCTTGAGGTCATAGCTGGCGTGGCAGTTGGGACCCCCAGGCTTATGGTCATGGGGGATTTCAACTTGCCCTCTGCCGGCGGTGCCTTGGGGATTGCTCAAGAGTTCCATGACGGCCATGGGCCTGACCCAATTAATTTGGGACCCTACTCACGTGGGAGGTCACACCTTGGATTTGGTTTTTGTCTCTGATCAGTGGCAGAGTGATCTGGGTATAGGGGACATAGTTGTAGAACCCCTGTCATGGACTGATCACTCGCTCCTGAAGCTCGACTTCCGTTCCGCACCCCCTAACCGCAGGGAGGTGGGACCATTAAAATGGTACCGCCCCAGGCGCCTGATGGACCCTGATAGGTTCCTGACGGAGCTTGGGCCATTTCCCGAAGCTCACACACACGACTCGGTTGAGGGCTTGGTCGCCACGTGGGATAGGGTGGCTGCTGGGGCCCTTGACCAGGTCGTGCCTTTGCGGCCTCTGACCCGGTGCCGATCCCAAGTGGCTCCTTGGTTTTCTGAGGAGCTAAGGGAGATGAAGCGCCGGAAAAGACGCCTAGAGAGTAGTTGGAGGGCTAGCCGCTCTGGGTCTGACCGAACACTATTAAGATCTTATAGTAAGATGTATTTAGTGGCGATAAGGATGGTGAGGAGGTCTTACCTCTCCACCCTTATTGCATCCGTGGAAAACCGCCCAGCTGCCCTCTTTAGGGTGACCCGCTCCCTCCTAGAGGTGGGAGCGCGGAAGGACCCCTTGCAGGGGCGGGCTGAGGAATTTTCTAGGTTTCTGCAGGACAAAATCCGCTCAGATCCGGGATGAGCTGGACTCCGACTGGGCATCTCCGGGCGGGGGGGCGGGGGGGGATATCGGTGAGGTCAATTGGGTTGAGTTCGACCCTGTTACTGTGGAGGACGTGGACAGGATACTGGGGGGGCTCAATGCCACCACTTGTTTGTTGGACCCGTGTCCCTCCTGGCTGGTTTTGGCCACTCGGGAGGCGACACGAGGCTGGTTCCAGGGTATTATAAACGCTTCGTTGAGAGAGGGGCTGTTACCCGGCGCCTTGAAAGAGGCGGTGATGGGGCCCCTCCTCAAGAAACCGTCCCTGGACCCAGCATTGTTATCAAATTATCGTCCTGTCTCCAACCTTCGCTTTGTTGCGAAGGTTTTTGAGAGTGTGGTGGCACGTCAGCTCCCGCAGTACCTGGATGAAGCGAGTTATCTCGACCCCCTCCAATCGGGTTTCAGGCCCGGGTACAGCACGGAGACGGCGTTGGTCAAGTTGGTGGATGATCTCTGGAGGGCTCGGGACAGGGGTTGTTCCTCTGTCCTGGTCCTGTTAGATCTCTCAGCGGCTTTTGATACTGTCGACCACAGTATCTTATTGCGGCGGTTGGAGGGGTTGGGGGTGGGAGGCACCGTGTTGCGGTGGTTCGCCTCCTTCCTCTCCGACCGTTCGCAATTTGTGTTGACAGAGGGACAGAGATCGGCCCCGAGGCCCCTACTGTGTGGGGTGCCTCAGGGGTTGGTGCTCTCGCCCCTGCTGTTTAACATTTATGTGAAGCCGCTGGGTGAGATTATCCATGGCTTCGGGGTGGAGTTCCATCAGTACGCTGATGATACTCAGCTGTACATCTCCACCCCGGGCCACCCCAACGACCCGGTGCCTGGAGGCCGTGCGGAGTTGGATGGGTCGTAACAGGCTTCGTCTCAACCCGATCAAAACCGAGTGGCTGTGGTTTCCTGCGCCCAGATACAGCCAGCTTGTTCCTTCACTGGCCGTGGGGGGAGAGGTTTTGACCCTCGTGGAAAGGGCGTGCAATCTGGGTGTCCTCCTGGATGTACGGCTGTCCTTAGAAGAACACATTGCAGCCGTCGCCAGGGGGGCTTTTTATCAGATTCGTCTGATTCACCAGTTGCGGCCCTTTCTGGATCTGGGCGCACTTCGCCCAGTCACTTCCGCCCTTGTTATCTCCCGCCTGGACTATTGCAATGCTCTCTACATGGGGCTCCCCTTGAAGAGTCTCCGGAGGTTGCAGTTGGTCCAGAATGCAGCCGCACGGGTGATTATGGGTGCCCCTCGGAGCTCCCACGTAACACCGCTTCTCCGCAGGCTGCACTGGCTTCCTGTGGCCTTCCGGATTCGATTCAAGGTGGTACTGATGGTATTTAAAGTGCTCCATGGCTCGGGACCTGGGTACTTACGGGACCGCCTACTGCCATCATCAACCTCCCGCCGCCCAGTACGCTCCCACAGGGTTGCCCTGCTTGGTGTGCCGCCGCCCGATCATTGTCGGCTGACGGCCCCAAGAGTTCGGGCTTTCTCTGTGGGAGCTCCCTCCCTATGGAATGATCTCCCCCCAGAGATACGGGCCATGACGGATATCCTGACCTTCCGGCGCGCAGTGAAAACCCTATTTTTTAGACAGGCTGGCCTGGCCCAGTAATTGGGTTCGGGTTTTAAATTTAATGGGGTTTTAATGGTTAATTTTTATATTCTTCATTTTTAACTTAATCCCTGATTTTATACTTCTAAATTTTCAATTGGATGGGATACAGCCGGACCAACGTATTTAATATATTTTTAAACTGTATTTAAAGTATATTTATTCTTGTTGTTAGTTATGTGTTTTTTAGTAGGCTGTACACCGCCCCGAGTCCCTTTTTGGGAGAGGGAGCGGTATAAAAGTTTGATAAATAAATAAATAAATAAATAAATAAATAAATAAATAAAATTGCGCACGGTCACTTCTGCCCTCGTCATCTCACGCATAGACTACTGCAATGCTCTCTACATGGGGTACAGGATATTTACAAGACCGCATTCTGCCATTTTCCTCTCACCATCCGGTGCGCTCCCACAGAGAGGGTCTCTTGCAGGTCCCGTCGGCGTCTATGTGCCGGCTGGTGACCCCGAGGAATAGGGCCTTCTTTGTGGGGGTGTCTGCCCTCTAGAATGGGTTGCCTCCGGAGTTGCGTACAACCACGGACCTGGGGACCTTCAGGCGTGCCTTGAAAACCTGGCTCTTTGACCAGGCCGGCTTGGGCTGATTTTAGATTTGGGTATTTTAATTTTTATATCAAATTTTAGGGTTTAAGGGAGGGGTTTTAATTGTTTCACCCAGGGTCTTTAATTTAATTTACTTTTAACTTTTATATATTTAATGTTTTTAATTGTATGGCTGTGCACTGCTCCAAGTCCTTCGGGAGAGGAGCGGTATATAAAGAATAATAATAATAATAATAATAATAATTATTATTATTATTATTATTATTATTATTATTATTATTATTATTATTATTATTATTATTATTATTATTATTATTATTATTATTATTATTGGGCTCCCCTTGAAGAGCATCTGGAGGCTTCAATTGGTGCAGAGTGAGGCCAGGCGGGTGATCTTGGGGGCTTCTCAGAGCTCCCATGTTACACCGCTCCTGTGCGAGCTGCATTGGCTTCCGGTGGCCTTCCGGGTGCGATTAAGGTGTTGGTGATCACCTTTAAAGCGTTCTACGGCTTGGGACTTGGGTACTTATGCGACCACCTACTGCCACCATCGGCCTCCCGCCGGCCAGTGCATTCCCACAGGGTCGGCCTCCTTAGGGTGCCGCCGGCTGGGTGATGCCAGCTGGCGGCTCCGAGGGTACGGGCCTTCTGTGTGGGAGCACCCTCCCTTTGGAATGAATTACCCACGGAGATGTGAGTCATTATTGACACGTGAATCTTCCGGCGCGCACTAAAGACCCACCTTTTCCAGCAGGCTGGTCTGGCCTAGTGTACTTAGAAGGGGTTTTAATTTTTTAACTTTTTAAATTTCTTATTGGATTTTATTGGTTTTTGTATTTTAATTCAGCCACTATTTAATAACTTTTTAATCTATTTTAACTTTTATTGATTGTATTTTTATCAATGGCTGTTCACCGCCCAAGTCCCTATTTGGGAGAGGGGGCGGTATAAAAGTGCAATAAATAATAATAATAATAATAATAATAATAATAATAATAATAATAATAATAATAATAATAATAATAATAATAATAATAATAATAATAATAATAGTTCAGTTGCTAGTAAATTGGTTACATATTGGGCAGCACTTATTATTCTTATGGACTATATTATGTGTTACTGATTTCTTTGCTGCAGGCTGCCTTGAAAGCTGGATTAAAAAAAACAATACAAATCATCCTTTTTGTACTTGCAGAATTTAATTTGGAATATGCAAACCTCATGCCAGAATTGAATTATTGAGAATAAAACAGGAGCAATGTATGTCAACTACTTTCTAACGCAATATGGACAAACTTTGCTGCATTAAAGATGAGGATATGAATAAACTTGCTGATTTAATTTTCATTATTTTGGAAATAGTTCTAGTTTGCAGATTGGTGTTAATATCTCAAAGAAAATAAAGCTTCATATTCTTTTCTTCTCTGATTTATTAACACAATTGGTTCCTTATGATGTTGCATTTTTTATGATGACTTTTAAAAAAAATCTCTGCTAGACATGACCAGACCTGCAAGACAGAACACTACATTTGTAACAAGTTAGCAAAAGGATAATTATACCATCATGTACTGCATTGTCTCAGCTTGTTGTGAACAGAGAAAAGTGTTAATCACAGCATTTCATCTGAAAGCTAAATACTGACCTAATGAAAGAAATTAAAATATTCTAAGATCACAAAATAGGTCACAAAATAGCCAAGTCTTAAGACATCCTAAGATGCCTTCATTGACAAGTGCCTTTGTGTATCAGATTTATTTATTTATTTGTTCATGCTTCTATACCGCTCCCTCTCCCAAAAAAGGGACTCGGGGCGGTGCACATTCAACAACGAAAACAGTACAGGTAACGGAGATGAAATAAATAAAAATCTAAAATGGTTAAGAACAACACCCAACAAAAAGATTATCTAAAATTTAATTTAACCCGAATGATTCAATTGGCTAGACCGGCCTGCTTGAACAACAAGGTCTTAACTGCGCGCCGGAAGGTGAGGATATCCGACATGGCTCGTGTCTCCGAGGGGAGACAATTCCAGAGGGATGGGGCTCCCACAGAGAAAGCACGTAGTCTCGGGGCTGCCAGTCGGCAGTGATTTAGTGGCGGGACCCCGATCATGGCGACTCTGTGGGAGCGTACTGGGCGGCGGGAGGTTGTTGGTGGCAGAAGGCGGTCCCGTAAGTATCCAGGTCCCGAGCCATGGAGCACTTTGAATACTATTAGTACCACCTTGAATCGAATCCGGAAGGCCACAGGAAGCCAGTGCAGCCGGCGGAGAAGAGGTGTTATGTGGGCGTCCCGAGGGGCGCCGATGATCATCCGCGTGGCGGCATTCTGAACTAACTGTAGCCTACGGAGAGTCTTCAAGGGGAGCCCCATGTAGAGAGCATTACAGTAGTCCAAACGGGAGATGACGAGAGCAGAGGTGACTGTGCGAAGTGCGCCCAGATCCAGGAAGGGTCGCAATTGGTAGATCAGACGAATCTGATAAAAAGCACTCCTGGTGGCGGCTGCAATATGGTCTTCCAAAGAAAGTCGCACATCCAGGAGTACACCCAAGTTGCGTGCCCTTTCCACAGGGGATAGTGTCTCTCCTCCTATGGTCAGCGATGGAATAAGCTGACTGAATCTGGGGGCAGGAAACCACAGCCACTCGGTTTTGGTCGGGTTGAGGCAGAGTCTGTTTTGACCCATCCAATTTCGTACGGCCTCCAGGCACCGGGTCATCACCTCGACGGCTTCGTTGGGGTGGTCTGGAGTGGAGATGTACAGCTGAGTATCATCAGCGTACTGGTGGAATTCCACTCCAAAGCCACGGATGATATAGATGAAGATAGCATCCCATAAATTCTTGAATGAATGTAATAAACTGTGCACTAATTACAAGATTTGGTTTGGATATTGGTTCAGATGTTCACAAAACATACAGGTTTCATTTATACCAAACTGGTAACTCTCTGATTCAACCTGTATGCAGCTCTGAAGACAGATTCAGAAACCTGAAGCTTTATGTGTTCCACTGACCAGTAGGGGAAAATGGAAAATATATATCATTTTAATCATTCTTTTTGAAGAAATTGAATGAAATGTGTAAGCACCATAATAAGAATACTAGAGTGATAGGTACAGTAAGTAGCTATAATTATTTCTGTTTTGGATAAAATTATATGAAACTGATTTTTCTTATTTCCTATATGAAATTCCCATTTCTTATTCTAGGAGAAGGCTGGGAGATTCCAGGAATTTGTTCACTTGATTTAAGGGATGAAGTAACATTTGTTAGCCCATTGTTTCATTAATTGTTCAACACCCCTAAGTCCTTAGCACATTGTAGAGGTGCATCTTAATAGGGTTGCAGTGTAATAGAAAATTATAAAGTTTTGGAGTAAGATACCTGGTACATTTTAAAGAAAATGATTCTCTTTTTTGAGACAGCATTAAATATTATTTGAAAAAGAGAAAAGGAAATGGTATACAGGTATTATCAAGATACAAGAGCAAAAGCAACAACAATAATAAACGCTCCATTTAAAGCAGTGTTTCTCAATAATGGCAACTTTAAGATAGGTGGACTTCAGCTCCCACAATTCAGGCAGCTGAAGTCCACACAGGTTAAAGTTGCTGAGATTGAGAAACACTGGTCTAAAAGGAGGATCAAAGTGAGAATGAATTACTGAGAAGGCAAAATAAGTAGAAAATGTTGTTTTAAAACATTGGTAAGAAGAAAGACAAGAAATCAGGATGGATCATTTGCATATTAGCTACATGAATGTGAAATCATCTTTGAGACAAACCTCAGTCCTGATGAGTTAAAGGAAACTGTTGTGCTTCCGAGATTCATAAAATCCTGATCCTGCTAGTATTTTAGATCCTGTTTGAAGATTTGGATGTTTCTTCAGGCATGGGATCTGGAGTTTAGGTAAACCAGCCACTGTGGCTTTGTCTCTTTTATTATTGGAATTGAGGTGGTCTTCATCCTACACCACTTTTTTCTCTGTCTGCTTGATATGACTTGAATCCTACATGCACTGCTCAGCATTGCAATTGTGAAATATATGGCAATATGACTTGATTAATCCTGGCCAATTTTTTTTTCAGCTTTCCAATCTTGGCTAAAAACTTGAATGTCCGATATTCAACTATTGACAAGGACTAACCCTGATTAGCTTTCTAAATCAGCCAATCCTACCTAATTACAGTATATCAACTCTCCATCAATAACATCAAAAGTAATCTTTTTTCAAAATGTACTTTTTAGAACTTTTCCAAAACTCTGTGATTAGAGAGCACTTGATGAATCTATTCACTTTGAACAGACAGGAAGCTAAAATTATTTTCTTTGTCAGATGCAGTTTCTGCTTTTCTGTAGCTACTACTTAAGTTCTTATTGCAGGATCCCCTATAATACAGGAAGCCATAGATTAAGTTTGTAATAATATGGTAGGTATGCTTAATTCAGGATCTGCCTGTACATGATACTTTATCACACCCAGTTCTGGGTCACACTGGGGCATCAGTTTATTTGTTTTACTGTGAGAAAGAAGGATTTGTGAATGATAAAATTGGATGAAAAATAATGAATGCTAGCTGAAAAAATAAGGATGAAAGACTATATAATAGCCATGGTGGGAAAGTTTGTTTCAGAGAGCATTATAAAAGAGTGCACAAGACAGATAAGATTAAAAGAAAATCTTCAGGCTGGGCTATATTATTGAGGTAACATTGATCACACTTCTGGATGACCTCTAAAGGGTTTGGGTAGATGCCATCAGGACCAGGTCATTTGTTACAATGTAGTCTTTCAAGCATCCCATATTATTTTCTCCAGTTGTCCAGATTTGCTTCTGTTTTTCTGGTTCCCTGCCTAAGAAAATTAGGTTCTGTGTATCTGTCTTTTACCTTCTGCAATAAAGACAAATTTAAAGAATTTGTTCAATTTATTTTTAGTCTCCCTGTCCTTCTTGTACATCATACATTGACTCTGCCACCATTAAAAACTGAAATGTTATTCCCAAAGCTACTATTTTGCATAGTATTGTCCCTTTTTGGTAGCAGAAGGAGGAGTGGGTTAATAGTTTTTTTCTGCTAATAAAATTCCCCATATGCTGGGTCTCCCAACCTTCATTGTCAAATTTATTTACTCGGTCCAATAAAATTTTTATGGTTGGTTTATAATGCCAATGTAGCTAAGACTGTTGAAACAACATTAAATCTTCTATTTATTCTGTGGCGTAAATAAATTCTGCACAATTCCTGCTTTTATGTATCAAGTAAATCAGGTGTAATTTTATACTGATTTACACAGTAGTCCCCATTAAAATGAAATTCTCTGAAAGTATTTCTAACTACAATCGATAAAGCTATGGAAAATTGTCAAGGAGAGCTTTCCAAACTTACCCTGAGCACTAACTTGCACCGCCTGACAGTATGTACTTGTTTGCTTGTTTTTAACCATTTAGTCATGTCCAACTCTTGGTAATTTTATTTTATTTTATTGATTTCTTTTATTTAACTCTTGGTGATTCTTTTAATTGTTGTATGTTCAACTTTGATGTTTGATGTTATCAAGCCAACAAATTATTTTGCTTGCCCTTCTTCGTGATCCATTAATCATTCCCAGAACCATTGGCTTATCCAATGAATTTGCATGCATAACATGGCCAAAATAAATCAGAAGTAGTCTTATGATTTTAGCTTCCAATGATGTGCCTCGTTTTATGCACTTTAACATCTCCCTGTTAGTTACACTGGATGTCCATGATATATGCCATAACAATATATACATAAAAACCATTTTTGAAGACTGGTATGAAAATGCAAATGATTCATAGAGCCTGAATCACTACACTTTTCTGAATTTGGAGCTCAATGGGCCCTTTAGTCTAGACTGCAACCCCTTTATTATGGTGCAAAAAAAAAGACTCTTGTCTAAACCATTTCCCCACTAGTGATTTACAACAACATCATAGCATCCCCCAGCCTAAAACCTGTCCTCATTATTCTTATTTTAGCACAGTGATGATTTGACTAGAAGACAATAAAAGGGGCTAGTGGAAATGACCTTCGATTTAAGTGTAAATTGTACATGAGGGAAATTATTATTTCTTTTTGTTCTCTGGACTTGTTACTGAGATCTTGTGATATTTGTTATAGCTAATCAGGTGCCATCTTAACAATATTCTGAAAAGAAGGATATTGGCTCAGGTTCTTCTCTAGGGAGATTGGATGTTAGATTTTTGGGAAGCTGAGTCTTCTATATTTGGCCAAGAACTACATCCAGAGTTCTTTGTACATAAGCAGGAGACACAGCTGGTGAGATTAAAACACACACACACACAAAGATTCAGGCACATTAATTCCATGAATAGTAGAAAGTCAGAATTGTTGTTAGAAATCAAAGATTTAGTATAGGCGTGTAAATGTGTTTTTCTCAGATATCCTTAAAAAAAACTTTAAAAAATATATAGAAAAAGCAACTTCAAGCAACATAAAGTCCCTCCAGCTTATTAAAGCAAAAAGGGCATCTAAAAGGTCCCATGCAGTGGTGTTGTTTTAAGCAAAATCAGTGGGAGCCCTTCATAGAAGACCTACTTCTGACCATATCCAGAGTGTTGTGATAATGCTTAGTAATTAAGTAGCAGACTTCATTTATTCATAAAAGTAAAATATGGGCAACATCTTTGCCTTAGATGCAGAATAAGAGCTAAGCCCAGCTACCAATCAATGAATAACAGAATAAGAGAATTGGAAGGGACCTGGGAGATCTTCTATTCCAAACCACTGTACCAATCTGGACAAATGGCCCTCCAGTTTCTTTTTAAAAACCTTCAGTGATAGATCACTTCCAATTTTTGAAGGCAACCTGTTCCACTGGTTCATTTTGCTCACTGCCAGGAAAATTCTACTTAGTTCTAGGTTGCTTCAGGTGCTCTTGAAAATCCTTAATGGCAACCACTTAGATATTGGAACATTGCTATGTTCCAATATTTGCAATTCAACCATTTGCTATGTTACTAGACATTTCCTGCATTTAAAGTAAAACTTAGACTGCATAGGATTAGAAAGTCTCAAAGCTTCTTCTTGATGAAAGAGAAACACAATGGAGAGAGGAAGTTCCTTCTCCGTTAAATAATCTCTGATGACAATTTATTCTGGCAGGAATCAGGTAAATGCAGATGTATAATGACAACTTTATCAGTCCAAGCCAGGGAAGATTCCCTTTCTAAGTTCAAGGACAGTCTTATTTTCATCTATGGTTTTGAAGTAGGTTCCGTTGCTTGACTTTGGTTGAAATAAATCTTTGCTAGAGATAGATTTTAATCGACAAGTAACTTGAGCTTTCTATGTGCACTGCAGTTATACTCCAAGCTTAATTGTAAATTTGATATTTCAAAGTAAGTGTCGTCACAAGGCATTGCTCAGGGAAAAAAAATACCCCTCTATTTTAGGCCTTTGACTTTATTTCGGTCATGCAGATTTCTCACTGCACACTTTGAACTCACACCATTTTTTTTCTTGTGGAACACAGAGTTGAGTCACAGTAACTTGATTTGTGTCAGCACAGGCAGACATATTTTGGAAAAAAAGAAAAGTGAAGAATTAATGTATTTCCTTCTCTCATGACAACCTTGTTGGAAGTACAGTGGTATAGATCAATGGATTCAACTCAGCCATATGAAAGTCAATGGGAGTTTTGTTACCACTGTTATACTGAGATAACATAGAAATTACTGTATGTATCCTGCATTTCAAAGCTGCTACATTTTGAAAAATGCTGGAGCTATATCGTTTATTAATGTTCTCAATAATAGGCCAGGCATAGTACTTTTCTATTTTGGTCAATACTGATATAAAAAGACAGAATTCCACAATTGACTGTCCAGCAACAAATATAACAAAGAACAATCAGATATTTGGTTTCAACAACCAATAGGTCACTCCTTTACACCCAGTACCCAGTGTTTTACAATCAAGTCGTTCAACTTAAAATTGTTTCTGTATTTTATGGATGACAAATTTGATAAAAGAAAACTTTCAGTAAAATATTCCTACACTAAGAAACTTCTTGGAGAATGTTTTCCCTCAGTCCATCAGTATTTCTTCTTTCCTCCATTTCCCCCGATTTCATGATTCCCTGGTGTTTGCTAATCAGCTTCCAAATATGGATTTCACAAGAACATAAGAAATTTGTAATATTTCCATTAGGATCCTAGAGATTAGATTAAGTTCATAATTTTGTTTTCCCTTGTTCTGATGGTCAGGTCTAGACTCAGAGAGTTTGAGATGGAGGAAATTGTCAAAGTGCCCCTGACAAACACTGGCTTCTAAGGAGTCTACCAATCAGTCAACTGAGATGGCCAATGAATACTTAGAACAGCTGGAGGGAGCAGAAGATAAAGGGCAGGTTGCAGGACCTTTTCTCAGCCTTAGAGTACAGAGGAGATGGCTTCTCACATAGTAGAGGTGTTCCACCAATTGATTGATTACACTCAGAAAGGGCTCTATTTAAAAGGTATACCTGCCCCGTGGTTCTATTTTAGGAAAAATCACCTTTATAAACCTGTTTCCTAAGTAAATGTTGCTGCTAGGAGCTGTCTGATAAACTGTATTTGGACTATTGGACTATGATATGATTATCCTTTTTTGCCTTCTCCTTTGGATTTGGACCAATTGTGTGCAAGTTATTCAGATTTTAAAACTTTATGTCTGCATGTGAAATCTATTAGACCTGCTTCTGAATAAAACATGCAACACATAACCAGTGTGTGTGAATCCTAAGGCAGAGATTAACATCTCAAATGCATTATTTTTTTTTTATAAGCCTATTTCTATAATACTGTTAAGTACTTTTTGTTTTAGAGGATAAGAAGCAAATTAGGAATTGGAGAATTTCAGCAATAAAATCCTTGTTCCTTAAAGTAATGTGCTTAATTCTTGGTGGGGGGGAGGTTATTCCAATAGCTTATACATTAACTTTCAAAGATCATACTCATGGTTTTTGTATTCTACACGTAATTTTGCTCTTTTCAATATTCTTTATGGATTCTCATTCAACAGTTTTTGATCTGTTTTATTCAAATCGACTAGACTTCCTAACTGGTTTTCATTTAAGTTTACAAGACAGTGCTAAGGACCATGGCAATTATTTCCAGTGTTTAACCTCTGGTCAATTGTGCTTAGAACATCAATGGCAAAAGGATACAATGGACTTTAAAATTATAGAATGAGTACTTCCAATTCACCAAGTATCATATGACAATCTAATTTACATAAGACAATTAAACAGTATCAGTTGAAGGTGATAGCTCCATCTTTTAAACTCTTGTTTAATGTTATCACAGAAGTTGAACTGTAAATATTGTTTTAATATCCAACTAGATAAACCTTTGTTCTAAGTACCTTTGATTTAAAAGAAACATAATCTCTTAGCGGATGTGCATGGGAACATAGTTAACCAACCTACTGTATATTGAATTAGTCCCTTGATCTATCTAGTGTTATTAATACTATTACAGTGGTGCTCTAGGAGTTTCTCTTTCCTGTCTGGAAATGTTGGCAGCTGAACTAAAGACCTTAGTCATGGCTTTGAATAAAGCAGTTTCACTGCCTGATGACAGGAATCAAATTAACAAGGAACCTTATTCATTCAGAATATTCAGTGAAATATACCTAAGATAGTACTGAAATATGAGGAAAGCTGTCTCAACTCAAGCCTGAGAATGCTGCAAGAATTCAGTGTTACTTGGATAAACAATATAATAATCATAAGAAACTGTAATTAAATACATCTGAGCAACTATGTTTATAGCACGCAAGGTCTCCCCCATCTAGCATAGTTCAAACTGGTGTCAGTAAACAAGGCATTTTCTACTATATAAAGGTATATTATACTCAACATGAAGCAAATCTCAGAAGATAGAATCGTATTTCCTTTTGTAAACACAATATCATCTGGTCTTGTGATAAAAGTCTGATATGGCCTTTGGGCACCTAATTTCCTCCTAGCTATTTCATCTTGTGGCAAACAACCCATAAAGCTTTCATTGCTGTAATAATGCCAGCTGCCTCATATTTCTGGATCACATGATATGCTGGAATATAGCAGCATGAGCTACCCAGAACCTTTCATTTTCTAGTGTGTCTCTGGAAAACAATACGTGTGTGTCTTCCAGGGGAGACATGGTTTTCAACCAACTCTACTTCTGAACAGTAAAGAAGCTTTGCTGAACATCCTCCAAATGTTTCCCAACACTCATCCCATCAAGCTGTAGTAGAAACATGAGCTCAGCTGGAAAATTGGGAGTTTTTCACTTGTCCTCTTATTGAGTTCTCACTTCAAAACTAATTGTGAGAAGAAAGCAGTAATGTCCAGTCAAGGTGAAGCTACATTACAGATGGGTGCTATAAAACCTGTGTAGCATTAAGGAAGCGATTCTGAGTTTCTTCCTTTCCTTTTTCTCTCCTTTTCTCCTTTGCTCAAGTTGAACATCAAAAGGTAAGAAAAACTACTTTTTATTATTGTGTAAGCTACTTTGGGATTTTTTTCTGAAGTATAAAAGCTATAATAAATGAATAATTAGACACAAGTACTCAGATTTACCTTAATAACTGTATTGGAGTTTTTATGGTAACATACAAAGTAATTTGTATTCAGATAGACTTGTGAAACAAGAGCTTAAATTTCAGCACTATTGTATTTGGGTTACATACGTTTATAAGCTATGTTTGTTGTAAATAAGGTTAAGTGGGATTGTATTAGTGGGGGTCTTTTAAAAAAAGCCAATGTAATGGCTTGTACTAAAAGATATGTTTAAAAATAACCTGCACATTATGTATAAAATAGTTGGCAAGTAGAGTATCAAATAGACTTTGGAATAATATTTATTCCAAACCTTTCCAGTTCTTTTTGCAATTTGAAGTCTTTGTTAGAAAACCTGGCCCTCATATAACGTAAAATGATCAGTGTTATTTGTTGCTTTTTGTTTACACTCATTTTCATGGTATATTATCTATTATCATCACAACCTGGAAATTTCACTTGTTGCACTTCTTTGGAATAATATGCAGAAATTCATATGAGTGAATGTTTCTCCATCTAAGGAATTAACATCTAGGAAAAGTGTAGGCAAAGCCCATCTTTAAGTGTGGAATTCTTTATAATAAGGTAAGGTAATGGGCAGATACTTAAAAGGAAAATAAGAGTATCAAGAAATTTTGGTCTTGAGATTCAGATATTGCCTTATTGTTGGGGACACAGGTCTCTGAATTGCAGGATAATATCTCTAGGAGAAGGCCACGTACCCATTTACTGCTGTGCACATTTAGGGGTATGATATCTTGTTAGCCATTATGAGAAAGAAAAAGCTGGGTTGTAGACCTTGATCTGAGCCAATGGGACTATTTAGATTCTTTTTCTCCAGACCAAGCTAGGTTTCTATGTGCAGGAAATTCTCTGTGCACTTGCAGCTGAAGTGATACAATTAAGATCAACGTGCTACTTAGCTGAGATATCTGCAAGCATTGCCCTGCAATATAATATCAAGAGACATTGCGATTCACATAAACCCTGGGACACAATTTGAAAATCGACAAAACATGACCTAGTTGCTTTCTTTAGTTGATAAACTGCATTAGTATTACAAGTTGCTTTAGCTGAATAAATCCATTCCCCATGTATGACAATGGCTCATGTCCTCCATATACCTTCAACATTAGAATATAAACTAATCATGTTTAAGCAGTTTATGGTGATCTGATATTATTTGTGGACTTCAGTTTCCCCAGAATGATTCTTTTCATAGTGCATTGACAGAAAATGATTTGAGATAGAAACATTGAAAAAAAAGCAATAAATGCAATGAGGAATGATTAATAGCACTATTAGCACACGGACTTCAGTTTGGTGGCCTTGCTAATACAGTGGCAATATGAGCAATAAGAACCATTGCATTCAGAAAGACATCATTCCAACAGAAATATATATGCTGTAATAGGGTGATTTTTTAAAAAAAAGAAAAATTCCCTAGTGCACAGAATAAAAATGTTGTTTTAAGGATTTCTCCCCAGTGTTTTGTGAACAGTTGGAAACAGTTGGACTTTTTAAAGCACATTGTGGATACTTTCACAAAAGGCTGCCATGGGGGAGCTTCTTCACTCAGTCACAATCATAAAAGAGCATTGTCTCAAAAGGCTGACTGATGAATCTGCTCAAAACTCCCTGCGTATTCTCTACAAATTCCAATTTACCTTTGTTCTATCCCCCCCCCCCTCAGCAGACAGGAGCACTTCTACTGCAAGCACTGAACTGCAGCCATCCAACATTGGGGTCTAGAGATATTGTTGTAAATAAAAATACTGCTTGGAGCTGAAATTGCTCTACAGCAGGGGTCACCAACCTTTTGGATCTCAGGGACCACCAAACTCATAATTTTAAATCCTGCGGACCACTAATATGAATTTTGACTGCTGCTGTTTTCTCAGGGTCTCTGCAGAAAGCAGCAGAGACCCTGGGAAAATCCCAAAAAAAGTCTGCAGGAAAATTTCCCAACCATTTTCCTACAGATCGATCATTTTTTATTTGGGATCGCAGGATACCGTCTCCAGCTCCGTTTTTTGGGGGGGGGGGAGAGAGAGAGAGAGAGAGAGAGAGACTTTTGGCTTCATGCAAGGACAGCAGCAGAAGCAGCAGAAGCTTTTCTTTCTCTCCTCCAAACTCCACCAGAAATGAATCTTTGCCAGTGCAGCTCTGGGAGCAGGATGCCTTGCAGGGTCCCAAAGACTCATTTCTGGCAGAGTTTGGGGGAGAGAAAGAAAGACTTTTGTTGCTTTCCTTGCATGCAGCCAAAAGCAGAAGAAGAAAGAACGGAAAGCAGCAGCTTGGTGGCCAGGCGCATGGGGAAAGTTCTCCTCCTCCGCCCTTTCCCCCCTCCCCTCACTACCTTGTGTTGTTCTCAATACAAACAATGCAAGCCTTGTGTTCCTGCGGGCCATGTGGGCGGCCCTGTTCCTTGTGTTCCTGTTCAGCCTGGATAAATTGCTTTTGGGGGTGCTTTGGGGGTGACATTTCTCTGCGGGCCACCAAAATTTTCTTGCAGACCACCAGTGATCCTCAGCCTACTGGTTGGCAACCACTGCTTTACAGCATTGAACTTCCCATTTTCTATGAATTATTATTTAGAAGGTTCCTTCAGAACAAAAACCCAAGTCAGAAAAAGACTGGGGGACATCAAGGGAGACAGCCTTTATTCAGTGTGGAGTCCAGGTCTCCTACTGCCTGTCCTTGCATAACAACATTATCAGATTTACCTTTCACATTCACCTCAATGTAATCAGTCCAAATTTACATTCAGTTGGGAAAAAAATATTTGCTAAGGCTGAAATAATGAGGTGCATATTTTAGTTATAATTTGGCATACTTTGCTTATGAATGCATTGACGTTTATTTTTAAATGAATATTTGCTTCATCTTTGGATTGGTCTTTGGAATAGAATCTTTGGGTTAGTTAATTCAGAGGCCCTCCCTCCATCTGCGCACCTGCATCTATCCTTCTATCATATCTATACACCATTTTACACATTGCCATTAAAAAAAAAAACACTTTCCCAGTTTTAAAGATCCATCCAGCCACAATTTTCTCAGTATTCATACACTTCTCAAGAACCACATTCCCACTGCATTCAGTTCAACTACTTTCCCTGCTATTACTTCTTCCCTGCTATTGCTATTACAGCTATTACTTGCTATAACAAATTGGACAACATGTGCCCTGTTATTGTTCTGTTTGTATTTGTATATCTTAAAATTCTTCAATTATATTTTCAAATATACTTGACATTTTATTTTACTCATTTGTTTTGGTTTGTACCTTTAAGTCAGATCTGACTCCTGGTGACCCCCTGAACAAATTCCCGTAGTTTCCGTGGCAAGATTTCAGAAGTGGTTTGCCATTGCCTGTTTCCTAGGACCGAGAGAGAGAGTTGGAGTCCTAGTGGACAATCAATTAAACATGAGCCAGCAATATGTGGCAGCAGCCAAAAAAAGCCAATGCCATCTAGATTGCAATAACAGAGGACTAGAATCAAGATCATATAAGTTACTAGTAGTATACTCTATAGAGCCTTAGTAAGGCCACACCTAGAATACTGCATCCAGTTTTGGTCACTACACTTATAAAAAAGACATTGAGACTCTAGAAAGAGTGCAGAGAAGAGCCAGAAAAATGATTAGGGGCCTGGAAACTAAAAATGGTAAAGAATGGTTGCAGGAACTGGGCATGGCTAGTCTACTAAAGAGAAGGATCAAGAGTGATATTTGAAAGGCACAGAGAGGAGTAGGGGTTCCAACCTATTTTCCAAAGTGTCCAAAGGACAGACAAGGAACAATGGATGGAAACAGATCAAGGAGAGATTCAGCCTAGAAATAAGGAGAAATTTTCTGACTGTGAGAACAATCAAGCAATAGAACAGCTTGCCTTCAGATGTTTTGTGGGTGTTTCATCACTGGAAGCTTTCAAGAAGAAACTAGACAGCCCCTTGTCAGAAATGATATAGGATCTCCTGCTTGAGCAGGGGGTTGAACTAGATGACCTACAAGGTCCCTTCCAACTCTGTTATTCTGTTATCACTCAATATTAGGTCAAGTGCCTAAGGCAGAACCAGAACTCATGATTTACCTGGCTTCAAGCCTGATGTTTTAACTTCTAAACCAAAGTGGGTCTCCAATATTCTTATAAGATTCTAGTTTTTAACCATTCATACATAACTTGTTCACTATATTTTCTTTTTCAAAATAATTATGTTGGTTTTTGATGTTTTCATAATGAGATTTATTTTTCTTGCCTCATTGTAAAATTTTTGTTGCAAATCATTCAGATCCTTAGCCAGCTACAAACATAACCCACATACAAAATTACAGAAACTTTTCTATTCCCAACTGTCTTCATAAGCATTCTTTATACATTTAATCATTAATATGTTGAGAAACCAATGGGACATAATTGATCATTGTGTGATCCCTACTCAATATTGAATCATTCCATTCATTCATTTTACTTTCACCCTTATCATGTCTAGTAACCAATTTTCAACTTTTCAATATCTGTGCAAAGCATTCCATAATTCAAGAATATTAATTTCATCATAAGCTTCTTCTAAATTGTCAAACATACAATTTCTTTTTTAACATTTTTCTGATACCTCATTTAATAGTATCTCTTGTATAGCATTAAAATCTTTCAATTGGGATTATACTAATCCCTCTGTAGGTTTTGCATTCATTCTTGCTATTCTTTTTGTATTAGAGAATAATGGCATTCTATTATTCTGTTATTCTTCTAATTGTCACACATAGATGCAGTTTTCACTCACAAATCAAATAAGACCCAGCCTCTGCATAATTAAGCTACATCCATATTTCAACATTTCTGCAATTGCACCATCTGCAAATGCAGTCCTACCATTTTTCAACATTTAACGTTCATATTTATGAATTCTATCTTATTACTTTTGGAGATACTAACTTTAAAGAATTCACTTCAATCCCATACTGGCATTTATCTATAGTCCTATACAAAATTCTAAATAACCTTTCCAGCATCCAGTCATTCATCCATTTCAATTTCAACCCAAATCATTTATTAATTTCTAGTTTTAATTGAATTAGCTCTGCTAGAAGATCTTACTTTCCCTTCTTCAATAATTCTGGAAGCCATCAAAATTGTTCTGCACTTACTGATACTTTTAATAGTTTCTTCCTGTCTGATCAGATCCTATGTATGTATATGCATATATATGTACACACACACACACACACATATACACACACATACTGCACAATATTTTTCTTGTCCTATTTTTTTGTGGCAGCCATTTTCATGTATATATTTTCTTCATCCACAGCCATATTCACTTCATCATTCCACCCCACTTTCCATTAGTATAACTTCTCATACTTCCATAGTTCTCTGTCCCAAGCAGCTTCTATATTCTGTTTGTTTATGTCTGCTTTCCATTTATTCTAGTTCTTTTTTCATACAGGTCATGCATTTTTACTTCCTAAAATCATTCTACTTGGACTGCAGTTCCTATCATAGTTTATCTTTTTTTGGTCACCCCTCCCAGTTAAAACAGACATGAAACATGACCAGAGAGCTAATTCTACTTTATGGTAAGGCTATAGTAACAGAATCTTGCAAGTCTAAAGGTACAAGTTCCCATGGTCTCTTTTAACCAACTTATCAGTTTGGTGGATCCTTCTTAAATTTCTTTCCCTGACCAATATAAGCCACTCTGACCACCAGTATGGGGAGGCAGGTCCCCTCTTCCAAAGAGGTACAAGGACCTGACATTTTGCCAAAGGGGCTGTGAAACACGGAATGTGATGGAGCCTATAATGTGGCTTATTTGATAGCCTGGTTGTTGTCACCAGGAAAGTAAGGGGAATTTTAGCAAAGGGTTCCCTGCTCAGTTGCTGGGTGGGCGTGGCCATGGTGGGTGTGGACTAGTCAGCCTTCTGCACCATGGAAGAGGGGCGTTTTTGCCCTCCACGGTCTCCGGAGGCTCTCTGGAAGCCAGAAACAGGCCCATTTCTGGCCTTCCTGAAACTTCCAGGAGGCCTGTTTTTCACCCGCCTTGAGTCTCCACATACACCTTGCACTTACCTGCATCCAAAACAGGCTGTGTGGGGACTCCTGTGAGGAGAGAGGTGGGATGGGGCCAGGGCCAAGAGTGGGATTTGGGAGTTCTCTGAACTGCACAGAATCTTAGCTAGGGACTCTCCCAAATCCTTGCAAACCCCCAGCAGGCCATCCCTGGAATTATTGTTTTGTATTGTTTTTTATATTAGGTTTTTATCTTTGTAAGCTGCCAAGAGTCATTGAGAGTGAGTTGGGTGGCCATATACATTTCCTTAAATAAATAAATCAGGAATCCTTCTTTCTTTCTCTGATCGTCCTTGGCAAAATCTCATTCTCTTGTCTTTCAAAGTCGTTTCCTTATAACATTACCTTTTCTTTCCTAGCCACTGCTTCCAAAGATCCACTTTTGATACAAAAAAAAATAATAGTCTCTGTCACATTCCATTTCTTTTTTAATTGAGTTTTTTTAAATTGCTTGTTTAGCTGCATGGTGTTGCAATAGGAAAATAGGTGATTATATAAATGGTTCAAATAAATGCATACATTCCAAACCTCTTACTTTTGTTTCTGTCACCAATAGTCTCAGAGCTTAATCTTGTGTCAAATCAATTATGCTTTTAGATTTGTATTCCTTCCACTGCCATGTGTATGCATGAATAGATGATGATTATGATGATAACGTGCCATCAAGTCAGTGTTGTTGCTTAGCAACCACATGGATAGATGTTCTCCAGGATGATCTGTCTATAACTGGTCCTTGCGTCCTCCAGCAGTGCACCCACCACAACTGTGATTGAGTACATCCACCTTGCTGTGGCCATCCCCTTTTTCTCTCCCCTTTCACTTTTCCCAACATTACAGTCTCCAGAGATCTCTAGGTCTTTTTGAAAAATATGATAATTTAAGCCTGATTATTTCTGCTTTTAATGAGAATTTTGGTTTGATTTTGTTCTATAAAAGAAATGTGTGTTTTCTCGGCTATCCATGGTATTCTCAGGAGCCTTCTTTAACATGGAAGTTCAAAAGTATCAGCATTCTTTCTATGGAACTTTCAATTCCATAAAGTATCACAGAGAAAACTATTTTGAACAAGATTCTAATTTTTGCAAGTACAATCATGTCAAGGCATTAGCAATAGCACTTAGATTTATATACCACTTCACAATGCTTTACAGCCCTCTCTAAGCAGTTTACAGTGTCAGCATATTGCGCCCAACAATCTGGGTCCTCATTTTACCAACCTCAGAAGAATGGAAGGCTGAATCAAACTTGAGCTGCTCAGAATCAAACTCCTGGAGTGAGCAGTGAATTAATATGTTTGCCATGGCTTTTATTGCTACTTCATCAAGTGCTAGCCTGTGTCATGTTCCCCATTCCATGTGGTGTTGGAGGATGGTAGTATTATTTTATTAGCATGTGAAATTAAGGTTGCAGTTGTTATGGTTTGCACACCCTCTTAAGTTCTCTTCCTTTAAAATTAATATGTATTCTGACTTCTTCCAATCTGTTGACTGATGTCTTGTTTTGTTACAATATTTGCTTGGAACCTTTATTCCTATTCTTAATAAGAAAATAATAACAAAATAACAGAGTTGGAAGGGATCTTGGAGGTCTTCTAGTCCAACCCCCTTCTCAAGCAGGAGACCCTATATTGTTTCAGACAAATGGCTGTCCAATCTCTTCTTAAAATCCTCCTGTGTTGACCTTCTACAATCTCTGGAGGGAACTTCTGTTTCTTGCCATATTTCTGTAGATAGTTCATCAATTCCTGTAGTTGTCTGACTTGGTAATGACTCAAGCAATGATCTTACTTTTTCTTCTAATATTAAGATGCTTATAAGTGGGGAATATTTTTGATACATTGAAACAATTGGTTTGTACGAATTAACCTTTTTCTAAGCAAGTACTGATCTATCTTCATGCTTTCTTTCTTGAGTCTCCAAATGGCCTAATCACTTTTCCTGCCTTTTTTAAAATCTTGTTTCCATCCACTCATTCAGGTTACACAGTAAAATAATTATTTTCCTTTGGACTTGATTCATTCAGAATATTGCACATTTTTTAATCAAGACTCATTTCTGTTTTTTTTCCTTTATAGCACTAGCAAAAGCACTTAGACTTATTTGCCACTTTACCATGCTTTACAGACCTCTCGAAGCAGTTTACAGAGTCAGCATATTGCCTCCAACAATCTGGGTCCTCATTTTACCCATCTCAGAAGGATGGAAGGCTGAATCAACCTTGAGCCTGGTGAGATTTGAACTGCCAAATTGCAGGCAGTCGGCAGGCAGCAGAACTAAGCCGCAGTACTGCACTCTAACCACTGTACTACCATGGCTCATCATCATTTGTTAGCGCATAACATGTAAATATCATCAACCTATGAATTCCTATTTTGATATGACAACCTATGATATGGTTCCTATACAGCCTAGAGGACAACAATTCATATTTTCTGACATATATTTTAGCCTTTTCATCTATTATTAAATCTGCACCATGCCTTCTCTGCATGTATTCTACTCCACAAAATCAGATTACCTTCACTCAGGTTTTTTACACTTCTCCTATTTCTCTAGGCTTCACAGTCACACAATGTCTATTTTTCTTTCTTTTATTTCACTCATTCATAAATATTTATCATGTACTCTTCTTGTTTTCAACTTCATAATCCTCTACACACAACCACTAGAAATACCCATAAATACTAACTTCTTCTACCTATAATGGTGTTTATCTCAGCTGATAAATAACCTATATTCTAAGTTGTTAATTTTAGTTGCATCTATGCTACATACAGCATTCCTATTAATAATGACAATCTCAGTAACTTTTGCACGTTGTGACTAGTAGAATGACAACTCAGTTTTGCTCCATAAATTTTACAATGTTCTATTTACTAATCTCCCTCTGGATTCTTTAGTTTTATTTTATTTATTCACACATGCTAATACATAAGAACCATTCCTTCAGTATGTTTTCTTTCCTTCTAATATTCCAATCCAAGTACTAATGAAGCCTAACATAGCATAATCCACAAGCCCAAGCAAAATTGAACAGATGCTGTCACCTGAAAAAAGGAATCATCCTTTAATAGAAAAATAAATAGCAAATAAAATCCCCAGATATAGTTTTGAGTTGGGATAATTTTATGAACCAAACATATAAATCAATAATGTAAATAATTATATTTCCAATCTCCAACTGTATTCCTAGCTCTCAATGATGGCCATAAATGTATTTACCTTTTCCAGGAAGATTGTGGTGAATGGAGGGTGTCAATAGATAAATTATAGTGGGGAAAAAAATGAAAATCAAGGGTGAAAAGGAATTGCCCACCTTTGTTATCTTCAAATAAGCCTTCCTTTTGTCATGTTCATTTTATTAAAAAGTGTTATATGCCAAGCTTTTGCAAGCTAGAAGAGATTGTTATTTTCAATAAACACATTATTTTCCCCTGGACTCTGTAGATATTGACTTCTGCTCAGTTTTGTTATCTGTCAAATGTGGATAAAAGAACCGACAAAGAATTGGGGTAAAAATATTAGTCATAGTATGCCAAAAGCATAAAAGAAGAAAAAAAAATCCTTTTCTCCCCTTAATGGCCTGTACATTTTATATAATCTTCATTATGTCTCTGACTTGTTTCCTATCATTATCATTAAAGACAGGAGAATATAAATTGTTTTTGACAATAATCTAGTTCTTTCCTTTCTCCTTTCCTTTCCTTTCCTTTCCTTTCCTTTCCCTTCCCTTCCCTTCCCTTCCTTTCCTACTTTCCTTCTTTCCTTGTGCTTAGTAACTGCTCTTACTGTGAGTTAAACTATTGTGTTATTTGGGCCCTGTCTTTTTTGCTAAATAAATTTTTAAACAAAAAGTTTAGTGGTCATCTAAAAGAGTGGTTTTCTTTCAACAATCGAAGGGATTTTTTCCCCTCTGTGAGTGAGTTTTGGCTGCTCGTGAATGGAAGGTTCAAAGTATATAACTGACATATTTGAACAAACAATATATGAGAGTCACAAAATGAGATACAATTGATTTAATAATACTAATGCTTACAGAACCTTCCCCAAACTGTTATGGACTACAGCAGTCATACTTTTCAGCCACTGAGAATTGTTTAAATACTATTCCACACTTATGAATATTATTTCAATGCCATTCACTTCATTAATGTGAGAGAAAACATGTTTTTAACAGTTTTCAGAATATGTGGCAACCTCCAGAAGCACTTGGTGTTATTTGAAAGAAGAAGAGTTCAGAAAATTCATCTCTCCTTCACAAAGGGAAACTCCAATTACTAGATTTTACTCATTATTTTACAATCAATGTTTATATTCTTTCCTTAAAGAAGAAATTTCCTCAGACTACATTGGCACATTAAATGTTAGAATTTACTCAAAAAGGTGTGTATAACTAGGTCTTAGTTATTATGGTGGATAGTCACTCAGTTCTTTTTTTTTTTTTAATAAAATTTTATTGGGTTTTAACAAACAGATAAAACATCTTATTTGAGTACAGAATGATTCCAGGTTATCACATTTCCATACAGACACACTTTCATATATATATTCATCTTATATATTCAACTTCATATCTTAACATTTTTGCCAATTTCTCACCATTTCTCCTTTGACTTCTCTTGATTTTCTTTTATAATAATATCAATCTAAATTTCTATATTTTTTTATTCATTATCCTTATACTTTCATCTGTCATTGTTTACAATTTTATATATTCTTTTCCAACATTCTTAAAAAAAAACAAGGTTCCCCCTACAATTGCCAATTGGAATACAACACCTTTAAATCTTGTATTTATAATCTTCTCAAACATTATTTATTTATTTATTTATAAAATTTTTATACCGCCCTTCTCCCTAGGGACTCAGGGCGGTGTACAGCCAATCCAAACCCCGACAATGATACAAAAGTTAAAAAGAAATTAAATTGAATATTTGGCCGAATATAAAAAGCCCACCCCACCCCCTTAAAACCCCCAAATTAAAATTACTAAAAAGCAATGGAGACAAATTAAAACCCTCTCTCAGCCCAGGCCGGCCTGCTCGAAAAGCCAGGTCTTCAGCGCGCGCCTGAAGGACCTCAGGTCCATGCCGGTACGCAGTTCCGGTGGCAGAGTATTCCAGAGGGCAGGGGCCGCCACAGAGAAGGCCCTACCCCTCGGGACCACCAGGCGACACATGGCAGCCGACGGAACCCGGAGAAGGCCCTCCCTGTGTGCACGCACTGGCCTGCTGGAGATCACCGGTAGGATGCGGTCCTGTAGGTAACCTGGCCCAGTGCCATGGATCGCCCTAAAGGTCAGAACCAGAACCTTAAAGCGAACCCGGAGAGCCACCGGCAGCCAATGCAGCTCGCGCAGGAGAGGCGTCACGTGGGCGCTACGCGACGCCCCCATGATCACCCGCGCGGCCGCATTCTGCACCAGTTGGAGTCTCCGGGTGCTCCCCGCAGGGAGCCCCATGTAGAGGGCATTACAATAGTCCAGGCGAGAGGTGACAAGGGCCTGAGTGACCGTGCGCAGGGCGTCCCGATCCAGAAACGGCCGCAACTGGTAGATCCGACAGATCTGATGAAATGCCCCCCTGGAGACGGCCGCGACATGGTGTTCAAGCGACAGCCGCACATCCAGGAGGACTCCCAGATTGCGAGCCCTCTCTGTGGGGGGCAAAATTTCCCCCCCCAATAGCCAGCGATGGAGTCAACTGGCTATATCGGGGCGCCGGGAACCACAGCCACTCGGTCTTGGATGGGTTGAGTCGGAGCCTGTTTCCGCCCATCCAATCCCGCACGGCCTCCAGGCACCTGGACATAGCCCCCACAGCATCGTTGGGGTGGTCCGGGGTGGAGATGTATAACTGAGTGTCATCTGCATACAGATGACACTTCACCCCAAGACCACGGATGATCTCGCCCAGCGGTTTCATATAGATGTTGAACAAGAGAGGGGAGAGGACCGACCCTGAGGCACCCCACAAACCAGGGGCCTAGAGGTGGACCTCTCCCCTCCCACCAACACAAATTGCGAACGGTCGGAGAGGAAGGAGGAGAACCATCGAAAGACGGTTCCCCCAATTCCCAACCCCTCCAACCGTCGCAACAGGATACTATGGCCGATAGTATCGAAAGCCGCCGAGAGATCTAATAGGACCAAGACAGAGGAGAACCCTCTGTCACGAGCCCTCCAGAGATCATCAACCAACGCGACCAATGCCGTCTCAGTGCTATGCCCAGGCCTGAAGCCCGATTGGAACGGATCGAGGTAAGTTGTTTCCTCCAGGTACTGAGGAAGCTGACGTGCCACCACACTCTCAACAACCTTCGCCACAAAGGGAAGGTTGGAGACTGGACGGAAGTTATTTAAAACAGCTGGATCCAGGGAAGGCTTCTTGAGGAGGGGCCGCACCACCACCATCTTCAGGGCGGTCGGAAGCGACCCCTCTCTCAGAGAAGCATTGATAATCCCCTGGAGCCAGCCTCGTGTCGTCTCCCTGGCGGCTGAAACCAGCCAGGAAGGGCACGGGTCCAATAAACAGGTGGTGGCATTCAGACCCCCCAGCAACCTGTCCACACCCTCGGCGGTCACAGGATCGAACTCCCCCCAGATAACATTCACAAGACCTGCCCCGGACACCTCCCCCGGGACCATCCAATTGGAGTTAAGCCCCTCCCGGATCTGAGCGATTTTGTCATGCAGGAATCGAGAAAACTCCTCTGCTCTACCCTGCAAGAGGTCATCCCGCGCTCTCGGTTCAAGTAGAGAGCGGGTCACTCTAAACAGGGCGGCAGGCCGATTTCCTGCCGACGCAATAAGGGCGGAGAAATACGAAGATTTCGCCGCCCCTATCGCCACAAGGTAAGTCTTAATATGAGATCTCACCTGTGTTCGGTCAGATTCAGAACGACTCGCCCTCCAAATGCCCTCTAGACGTCTTTTCCGGCACTTCATCTCCCGTAGCTCCTCCGTAAACCACGGAGCCAAATGGGATCTGTGCCGGGTCAGAGGTCGCAGAGGCACAACTCGGTCTAGAGCCCCGGCGGCCAACCCATCCCAGGTGGCCACCAGGTCTCCAGGCGAGCTGAGAGCCAGAGACTCAGGAAATGGCCCAAGCTCCCTCTGGAACCGCTCCGGGTCCATTAGGCGCCTGGGGCGGAACCATCTAAGTGGCTCCGCCTCCCTGCGGTGGGGGGTGGCGGAGCAGAAGTCCAGTCTAAGGAGGGAATGATCTGTCCATGACAAGGGAGTGATGA
The DNA here is from genome assembly GCA_023653725.1 of Bungarus multicinctus. NCBI lineage: Eukaryota > Metazoa > Chordata > Lepidosauria > Squamata > Elapidae > Bungarus > Bungarus multicinctus. The sequence continues at coordinate 86,954,676 of CM042834.1, forward strand.
CTAAATCCCCGCAATTACAGTCATTCAACCACTGCCCAGTGACAAAAATCAGGTCCAGCATGTGTCCTCCTAGGTGAGTGGGAGCAGAAACTAACTGGGTCAGGTCCATGGCCGTCATGGAAGCCAAGAACTCCCGGACCAACCCCGAGGTTTCACCGAGCGATGGCAGGTTGAAATCCCCCATGACTAAAAGCCTGGGGGTCTCAACCGCCAGCCCGGCTATTACCTCTAGGAGTCCGGGCAGGGCTGATGAGACGTGGCAGGGAGCCAGGTACGTCAACAAAAGACCCATCTGAACCCCTTGCCCCCACTTCACAAAAAGAGATTCACAGCCAGCCGTCTGAGGGACAGTGGCCTCCCTAGGACAAAGGACTTCCTTTATAAGCACCGCCACCCCGCCACCCCTTCCCTGAGCCCTAGGCTGGTGAAATGCAAGGAAACCTGGTGGGCACATCTCAACCAGAGGGACGCCTCCCTCTGGGCCCAACCAGGTTTCGGTGACACCTACCAGGTCCGCGGCCTCCTCCTGAGCCAACTCAGAGATCAGATTATGTTTAAACATTCAAATTTCTAATATCTATTTTATATCTTGTAAATCTCATCCTTCAGACTCTGGTTGGTACTTCTCCTTACAAATACAAAAAAAAAAAAGATTCTAAAAAACTAACAAAAACTTTGTATATATATAAACATTAGTAGGTAAAATAGTTATTCAAATTCATTCTTCTGCTGGTATAAACCTTATAAATCTTTCACATCAACAATCTTTGGAAACAGGTAAAATATTTTTCTCCTTTCTTTATTCTTACATTAATTATTAATAAATATATCATTAATTAATTATATAGTTTTATCTAATAGGCAAGGTAATTATTCAAATTTATTCTAATAGTTAAATTTTTTACCCTTTCTTTTGAATATTCTATCAATCTTTAAAAATAATTATTCAAATTCATTTTAAATAGCTGGTATAAATCTTTCCTCTTTCTTTTCCATAATTTATCAATCTATAAAAATAATTACCCTGTTTCCCTCTCTTTTTTAAGTAAACATATCTGACATAATATAATTTTATCTCCTAAATTACTTACATATTTCATTTCTGACACATTATAATAATCTGCTATCACAACCCTATCTTTAGTACCCTTGCAGGGTTCTCAATTTTAACTTGATTTAACCATTGTCTCTGTGCTCCCTAATTGAGCATATACCTTTAATCCTAGTACGTTTCCCTTTTTTCTTTATCTCCTGTTTTTGCTCCTCATGATTTCTTTCCCTTTTTTTTTTTTTTATTTGCATTTATATGCCGCCCTTCTCCGGAGACTCAGGGCGGCTTACAGTCTATGGAGCACCATGCTAGGTGCTCGGCAATAGCCTTCATTCCATTGTATATGCCTGCTTATTACTAGGGCTTTTAGCCCCCCGCAAGCGGCATTTTTACAAGGTCAGCTTATTGCCCCCAACAATCTTGGGTCCTCAATTTACCTACCCCGAGAGGATGGAAGGCTGAGTCAACCTTGAGCCTGGTGGGATTCGAGCCTGCACTAATTGCAGGCAGCTTGCACTAAGTGCTAGATGATTAACAGCCTGCACCACCAAGGCTCTTTCTATCCTCCCCCATATTTTCTCATCCCCTTTTTTTTGTAACCTTCTCTTTCTCTTTTCCCCTTCTGTGGTTTACTTTTCTGTTTCTCCTTGCTATTTTGTTTCTTTTGCAAAGTATTTTTCTTTTCAGCTGTTGCCTTTAATCTAAAACTTTTACCTCCTTTCCCCCTTTCCCCCCTTTTTACAACACTTTGCTTTATTTCAGTAAAGATGGCTTCTTCTTTGTCCCGCCTTTCTTCTTCCTCTTGGAGCTTTTTTTCGTGGTCCAGGATCTCCATTTCAAGAAATTCAAACACGAAGCCAAAAGATTTTCCTTCTTTTTCTGCCTCTTCTTTCTCATTTTTAAGATACATTTTCACTTGCTCCAGGAGTGATGCCATTTTAAACACCCAAGTGACTTTAAGTAACAAAAGAAAAAAGAAATCAATCTCTTCTTCCTTAGGCTGTTCCTTCTTGTTTTTTCTTTCCTTTCCAATGGTTACTGTATCTTTTAATAAAATTTCAATTACAATATATCCTTGGGAATCTTTTCAAAGTTCGTAATTAGTTCCCCCTTTTTTTCCCAGGTGATACTCCATTTTTTATTCCAAATTCCACCCTTTTATCTCCTCTTCTCCTTTTTTAGGACTTTCAAATGACCAAAAAGACCAAATTAAAAAAAAAAAAGTAATTTAGTATAAACTTCTTTTCATCAACAATATAAAAATAGGAAAAGGGATTTTTAACCTCCTTTTCTGTCTTCTTCACCGTCTATTACAATTTTCTTTTAGAGGTATCCCTCTAAATATTTTTAGCTTCAGGGTACCTTGTTTGGATGTTTTTTATGTTTAGCCTGGTCTGTCCTGCTTTCCTCCTTGTCTTCCTCCTGCACATTCTTATCCCATCCAGTTCTTCTTTGTGGCGGCCATTTCTGACCACCACTGGCCACCTTCAGGAAAGGGAGTTTTGATTAGCCAAGGAGAAGAGATGCGGCTCCCCTCAACTTGGCTGGCAGTCTCCCCCATCTTCACCACCTCTACAGGGTGGCTTCAGCCCTGAATCCAAGGGATCAGGGTGCTCCAGCAGCAAGCATGGACTGAAACCGCACACAGTCGCGGATTTCGGTCCGTCGCTGAAGAAACCGGAACCGGAACTCGATAGTCACTGCAGTTCTGTCTCCTCCAATTGTTTGTCTTAGAACAGTGCTGTCAAACTCCTGTCCCATGAGTCACATGAGTCATGCCCACACCCAGTTTAGCAAACAGGGGGAAAATCCCGATACATCATGTGATGACGCCGTGACGACACAACATTTACTAGAGGCTTGGAATTTTCATTCATACATACAGCCAATTTGCTTTGACCATTAATAGATACTTATAGAGAGCATTAGCATACAATAAAACTATATTCAATTGAACTGCCTGGATTCCTGATTTCCTGCGCTTGATGGTGGGGGACATCCAGTTTTTATTGGAAATCTTATGCCATACAGCAGGTGCTGCTACAGAGAAGATAACATAGGTTTAATCAAAAGAACTCAGAGTGTGCCAACTCTGCAAGATTGAACCAACCAGGCTGATATTTTGGGATGCAGAAGGCTTCTCAAATAAACAAAGTTTCTCGCATGTATGGCTTTAGGGGTGATAACTACTATCTTGAACCACACCCAGAACACAGTTTGTCAGTGGAACAGTTACAGGGAGAGTTAGAGGTTTTCCTTAATTTTCAAGAGGAGGCTAGAGAATAATGGATTCTTTAATCAGGGCTCCTGCATGGATCAGGAGATTCAAGTCAATAGCTGCATCCAATTCTATGATTCTAATCAGCTTATGGCATATTTCATTAACAGAAGAAAGATGCTACTTTCCAGCTTGGTCTTGTTCCCTATGAAAGCAAATTAGTGTCAGAGCAATACAGGTGTAATTGTAGCTGACTTGGTGACATAGCAGGTTATAAAATATAACCACTGGGGTTGTTTGCTGTTTTACTTCTGCAGCATCTAAAGTAGATGTATCTGATTTTTAACATTGCAGGGTTATTCATTATGTAAAAGAAGTTCACCTTTCATGCCATCTCATTTAATGGATAATACTGGCACCACCCTGGGAATGAATACATGAATCTACTTCTAATAATTCATTCTTGTTGAAGCCTTTTACAGTATAATTCTGCTGTGGCCACAACAAATCTTTAGAGCCCATCACAATTAATAATAATAATTATTGTTATTATTATTATGTGAAATAATCAGATTATGTGAAAGACAGTGTTGAACCAGTTTTGATGGAGGTCAACAATAGGAAGCTGCTCAAAATGCAGCAAACCATGGATCAATATAGGAAAACAGCAATGCAAACTCAGGCTGACAACTAGTGTAAGAAAGCACTGCATGGACAGTTCCTTGAAAAGATCCAAGGAAAAGTAGATATGGAAAAGACCTGGTTATGGCTGACCAATGAAACACTGAAGAAAGGGACAGAAAGCATGATTTTTGCAGCCCAAGAACAAGCCATCAGAATGAATGCAATCAAAGTCAGAATAGAAAAATATGCTGATGACCCCAAATGCAGACTCCGCAAAGAAGCAGACAAAACCATCGACCACATACTGAGATGTAAGACAATCGCTCAGACTGACTACAAACAACATCAGATGGTCCACTGAAATTTGTGTCACAACTACCATCTGCTTGTAGCAAAGAACTTGTGGGATCATAAGCCTGAAAAGGTGGTCGAAAATGAACATGCAAAACCACTGTGGGACTTCCAAATACAGACTGACAAAGTTTTGGAACACAATACCCCAAATATCACAATTTTGGAGAAGAAAAAAGTGTGGATCGTCGACATTGCCATACCTGGTGACAGCAGAATCAATGAGAAACAACTTGAAAAAAATCACCAGATATCAGGACTTGAGAATTGAACTGCAGAGACTCGGGCATAAACCAGTGCAGGTGGTTCCAGTGGTACTAAGCACACTAGGTGCTGTGCCTAAAGACCTAGGTAAGCACTTGAAAACAATTGGCGCTGACAAAATCACCATTGGTCAGCTGCAGAAGGCCACCTTACTGGGATCTGCTTGCATAATCTACCGATACATCATGCAGTCCTAAACGCTTGGGAAGTGTTTGACTAGTGATTCGTGATACGAAACCCAGTATAGTCATCTCATTTGATATGTACACTGTTGTTTTTTGTGGATAATAATAATAGTAACAGTAACATAATAATAATAATAACAATAATAATAATAGAATTTCCCTTCATGATAACCATTTTCTACCTCTCACATGGGTGGTGCCAGAAGTGAACTCCCAATCCTAAAAGTTGTGTGTATCCTTGTAAAAATATTTTCAGAATTGAACTAAAGCTGCATTTTTCTCCATTTTAGCAGGAGCAGGTTTAAAGAAATTGCCTTTCAAAAAGAAGGTTGAGGGACAGCTGTCTTTTTATCCCTCCTTAAATCTCAGTGAATGTGGTAGGTTTTTAAAACATGTCAATTCACTAATTAATAAAGAAGGAGAAATGGCAAAATATTTAAAATTACTATTATAATTTTAATTCACATAATAAATATAATATGGATGTAACATAATGTGGATTTGGATCGTAACAGGTTACTATTAATTATGTCTACTCAAACAAAGGTGCCAATGGGTATTCACAGATGTGTATGTAAGATTATACTCTAAATTAGTTAATTAAATTCTTCTTTAATGAAATATGGAATATATTACTTTAACATCAGTGTTATTAATTCTGGAACTAATTAATTATAACCTAATTTAGTATTTATACAACCTATATCATTTTTAATATCTAATACAGTCAGCTGTATATCAGATGGTACAGCTATGTTAAGGAATTTTCTTTTCTTTGCCATTCCTTTCCTTTTTTTTCTGTCTATCCTTGGAGGGGGGGTTTCTTGACTCTGCGTTGTTTGCTCTTCTGTTCAGGCTGTTATGTCCTAACATTTTTGCTGATATTTCTACATCTACTGCAGTGTTAACTAGCTGCTCTGTAACTGACAGGCTATGAACTGGTGAGAAATGACACTCAACAAAGAATAAGTTCAGGCACTGCACAAAGTTAGGATATGCTTATTTGAATTGCAATTATCATGTTATTTTGAATTGCAATTATCATGTTATATTAATCTAGCCATTCTGCCTACCAGGTTCTTTCAGACTAAATAGCTTCTCAGATTAGACCTACCATAATCTGGGCTGCAAAATTCTATATGATCACTAGATGGCAATAAAACAAAATAGACAAATCTAATCCTTTGCTGCCATCTAGCTGTGTACCTGAGATTTGCAATCTCAGATATGATAGCCCTCGCTGACAAGTACATATAGACACCAGCGCTGGAGAGCAATTGGTAAATTGAACAGGAATTAGCCTAGATCATGTCTAGTTTCCAGACTAGAAAGTAGAATGTAAACAGCTATAATGGTATCTTTTCTTTCCAAAAATAGAGAATTTAAAAAATGAAATATAAAGCATCACTAGAACTATACAATTAGAAAAGACATTGAGGTCATCTAGCCAACACCCTGCTCAATGCACACTCAGCATCCCTGACAGATGACCATCCAGCCTCTGTTTGAGGATTGCTGCAACATTATTGTATAGTATCCTATTCCACTGTTGCTGGCAGCTTGTACAGTCAGGAAGATCCTCCTTGCATCTAGTCTGAACCTCATTGACAGCAGCCTGCCCTCTGTGAAAATAGAAAGTAAACCCATTCCATCTTTGTTTTGACAACCCTTCAGATATGTGAAGAAAACTTTAAAGGCTATTTATTTACTTTACTTTACTTTATTTAAATTTGTATACCGTCCCCCTCTGCCAGAGGGACTCGGGGCGGTGTACAGCCAGATAAAATATACATATAAATACACATACAATAATTAAAATGAGTTAAAAGAATTAAATAGATTGGCCATTATCAAAAGATTAAAAGATTAGAAGATTAAGAAAGGTAAAAACCATTTAAAATCAAATTTAAAAACCCTGCACGTAACTTTAGGCCAGATCGGCTTGATGGAATAAGTGGGTTTTTAGTGTGCGCCAGAAGGTCAATAGGTCGGGGGCGGTCCTCATCTCCAGGGGTAATTCATTCCAGAGGGAGGGTACTCCCAAAGAGAAGGCCTGAACCCTCGGGGTTATAAAAACTCAAGATGGCAAAAATATCCAACATACAGTCATCCTCCTATTTTCCTCACAACAAACCTGTGAGGTCAATTGGGTGGAGAGAAAGTGACTGGCCCAAAGTTACCCTTTCATGCCTTAGGCAGGACAAGAAATCAAGCTCCTGGCTTCTAGCCTGGCATCTTAATTACCAGAACAAGCTGGCTAAGGAAATTCTTAATTATTATTATTTTTCTGTAGGCCAATCTTACCCATATCCTTTAACCTTTCCTCATAGGGCTTGTAACCAGACGTGTCACCTTTTCCTCTGAAATTGCTCCAATCGTTAAAAAAACCCTGTTATTTTGAGTTGTGATGCTTTGAACTGGACAGAGGGTTTCAGATGGGATGTGACCAGAGGAGAGATTATCCAAAATTAATTCCAATATCTTGGACTTATGTTTCTGTTAACACATTCCCAATACAGCATTTGTCTTTTCAGCAGCTGCATCACTTGTTTCTGATTGGGGATCATTTCTGTAGGCCTATAATCTTTCTGAATTTCAGGCCATTTTGCTAAAAAAATAAACTAAAACAGGATTAGGATTTGACAGGCTAATCAATGGGAAGCTTCCAATTTCAGAATTCTCATTTACCTCTGAAGCTCAAGTTTGATTAAAGTCAAATTTATTTTCTTTCTTTTCATTATGATTTACCAGTGCACATGACAAATTATGATCCAGCTGAATAAAATCAATACAGTTAGCGCAACCTCTGGAGAGCCTCTGGACATCATCATTCAAGGCAGCCAATGATGTCATTGACATTGTGATGCAGTCTTTATATCTTGTTACTATAGTTTCTCATGGATTCATTCATTTTTTAAATATATACCTATTTACAAATTGAAGATCAGAAAATAATGAATGTAGCCAGTGCAGTGGTTCAGAACTTTTCCACTGTCCTCAGGGCTACTTTTTTAAAAATACGGTAAACTTGTTAATAAGAGTCCATAAGGTTGCCAGACTCATCAGAACTAAAATTAGCCAGGAGATGAAAATTCTACTGTTCCAACCAATACTTTGATCATTCCAACTCTCAGATCTTATTGTTGTTCAATCTGCTTTCAACAACCCTGGGCTCCTCTAAGCAGTTGTCTAAGCATTTGAAAATGAAGCTAATCCACTCCAACAAAGCAGAAGAAGGCTATAAAGAGATCTCTAATCATTTTCAAGTAGCAATTTCTAGCATGGTTTCAGCTGTGAGAAACATTATTAAGAAATTGTAGTTATGTAGAACAATTGTAGGAAAACCCAGGCAAAATTTGTAGGCCCATGATAAATCCCTTTTAGAACTCCCTAAAAAATTGTCAAATGTGCAAAATACAACCCACACAGATCTATAACAATCTACTAAAAATATGGCTGTACATAGGTCTAAAGTTGCTTATAAAGTAATTATATCCAAAGAAATGGAAACCATTTCTTCGATCACATTCATAAATAAATGATGGATAGAAGGAAGAAGGGAGGGAGGGAAGGGTAGATTTCCAGAGGGAGGGGGGAAAGACAGAGAGAGAGGGATCAGTATTTAAAGTAAGACAAAATAAAACTTTGCTAACCTTGAACTAACAAAGTGTTTTGTACTGATGAAACACAAATTGATCTCAACCACACAAAAAACACTTCAAGAAAAAGGGTGAATTATTTGATCAATATAATATCTTGACAACTCTTCATCAGAGAAAAGATTCTATTATAAGTTGAGGTTGTATGACAGCTAGTAGTCTTGGAATATTGGGTAAATGGCAAGAAAACTACATTTAATTAAATAATATATCCAGAAGATAACATCTTCTGACTGAAACTGGGAAGAGGTTGTTATTTGAGCAAGAAAATGTTTTGAAACATATCTCCAGATCAAAAAGGTACTTACAGGAAAGAAACATAAAGCGTTTGGAATGGCCCTCATTTTATTGAATTCTACAGCGAAATTCACATTCATATTCTAACTTGAATATTATCTGTGGGGAGATCACACTAATGCAATGCATGCAAGGAGATCTAAGAATATTTCTAATCCAGAAGTGTTATTCAAAGAAAGCTAGAATGGAGAGACTCTTAACTGCTCACAGGAAATATTTGGAAGCTGATGGACTTGTATTTGATTTCTATGGGAGATATCCCAGTCACAGTGCAAAATCTCACAATGAAATCTGATGCATTTATTTCAGCAAATCAGGACTCCCTAGGACAACCACAGAATAACGAGTTGAGAAAGCAAGCAAGCAAGCATGCAAGTCAGTTTGGTATAATGGTCCAGTCATCAGGCTAAAAATTGGGAAACTATGAATTCTGGTCTTGCCTCAGACACAAAGCCGCTGGGTGATCTTGGGCCAGTCTATCTCCCTAAGTTTTGGGAAACAGACAATGGGAAACCATTTCCAAAATCTTGCCAAGAAAACTGCAGGGAGCTGTCTAGATAGTTGTCAGGAGTCAAAAGTGAGTCAAAGGCACAAATAAAAATAAAAGCAAAGCAGAAGAGCTAAAGCAAAAGATCATACTACAAACTAAGGTAACTGCAGTGAAAGATAATCAGCTAAACTAGGAGGGCAAAACATTGTCCTATGCACCTTTGTAAGTAGATACAAAGATGAAGCGCACTTGAAAATTTACAGGGTTGATGATTGTAGCCATAAAATAAGCAGACACTTCCTAGTTGCTAAAGAGAATTTGACAGATCTAGACAAAATATTAAAGTGCAGAGATATCACATTGAGAACAAAGGTATGTGTGTGTTTATGTATGTATACTGGTCTAAATAATTTATTGTCAGCAACTTATTACTAACCCACAATTCAGAGGGAAACATGTTTTTTTCCCCAGAAAATATGGCTGTGAAAGCTGAATCATCAGAAGGCTAAATGAAGAAAAATGGCTTCTTCTGAATTGTGGGTTTAGTAATAAATTGCTGACAATAGTTTGGGTTTCAAAAAGAACTTTCAATATTTGAGGAATCAAAAATCATAGAAAACACTAGCAAAGCAGCTAAAGTTGAAATAATTTGGACATGTGACATGAAAGCAAGGGTCAGTGGCATTCTAATACTTGGAAAAGAACTGCAAACAATGACTAAATACTGTCACTCTGACTCAAGCATGAGTTTACAATAACTCAGAAAGTAGTTGCCAGCAGACAAAGCAAATGGTGTTCATGGGTCACAAAGAGTGACTAACCAAACCAAAAAGACAACTGAATTTTATGGCTAAATTCAACAGTCAAAATGTGAGACTATGCATGGGATCTATTCTAGCATTTGGTAGCAATTCTGAATCGAATCTTGCATTGCTCAGGCTTACAGTTGCTCTGAAGTGAATGAATATGAATGAATGAATATTTATTTATATACCGCTCCTCTCCCGAAGGACTCGGAGTGATGTACAGCCATGCGATTAAAAACATTAAATATACAAAAATTAAAACTAAATTAAATACCCTGGCTGCAAAACAGTTAAAAGTCATAGTTAATTTGTCCCCTAAATTTAGTCTGTGTATTCTAAGCATGCGCATGTCCAAATCAATCACTTTTGACTATTCTGTATAATATATCTACCAATGCGTGAAATAACAATTCAAATTTCCTTGCTTCCTAGATATTTCACTGCTACTATTATTAGCATTAATTAAATATCTAAACTAACCCTAACCCTCAAAATCAGCTGCAGTGAATACATTTAAAAGTAAGCACAAATTGAAAATGGGGGGGGGGGGAACAGTTCTAGTGCAAGAGTAACTATTCGCCTGTATTCCATGTCAGAGAACATCTTTCTTTTAAATAATTATGTCTTCTACTTAACAGCAAATAAATCTGTGTATGAGGGGTTGTTTTCAGGAGGCCTGAATGAACAGTGACTGGAACTGACTCACTTCCTTTAAACTGTAGTGAATGTGCTTCAGGCCACCTAAGCAAAGGACAAAGCCAATGCGTGAAAGATAAAACAGCAGAAAGAGATCAGTAAAAGGAGTAAAGCGGAAAAGAACAGCACTTCTGTAAAGGGGATAACCGGGAATTTTATTTCTTAAAGGTCAAGATGCCTTCAAGATAAGTTTAAACCTTTGGTTGCCCTAAGGTTTTCTTGGCAACATTATTATTGTCTCGTGCTGGGATCATTTCCCAGTTCCCGGTCTCTATTGATTACTCAGGTTTAATTCAGCAAATATCCTCTGGCTGCGCACAGGTGGGTGAGGGCCTTAATGTTGGCTAAGAAACAGAAAAAATTTCAGAGGATGAATTTTTCATGTATAAAAGTGAGAAACACCTGTTTGTTCTGATGTGAGTGCCTTACTGGGTTATTACCAGTGGTGGGATTCAATTATTTTTACTACCAGTTCTGTGGGCGTGTTTTGGTGGGCGTGGCAGAAAGAATACTGTAAAATCTCCAGTCAGAGGTGGTATTTGCCGTTTCTCTGAACTACTCAAAATTTCTGCTACCGGTTCTCCAGAACTGGTCAGAACCTGCTGAATACCACCTCTGGTTATTATCATAACATTTGAGATGAACTTTACTTGAAGAAGAACACCTCCCAGTTATTGTTCCTTGTTTTATAAGTGCACAAGATGGCAAACGCTTACTGCAAGAGATGCTAAACCAAACTGTTTCAACCAAGTTAACAATTTTGTATTAAGTCAGGCAGTGTGATGTTATGACTGAAGCAAATGGAAACGTATCATATCATGAGTATTTTAATAAATGTTTTCAACTGGTTTTACTAACCCAGCAGAGAGGAATGTGTCAACACAAACCTTATCTTCAAAACTCATCATGATATGCAAATGTATGCAAAGCCGGAATTCCACTATTGCAGTTAAGTAAGATGATCTAAATTTGTACTTAATATGCAATATATTGTTTTAAAAAAAAAGCTGTGGGGGAGGGAAGTTAACGTACTTGGAAATAGTTAGAAGCTGGAAATATAGTAGTCTTGGACTTATAACCACAAGTGAACCCAAAATTTCTGTTGCTAAGAGAGATAATTGTTAAGTCAATGTTGGCCCATTTTATGACTTTCTTGCCATGGTTGTTAAATGAATTACTACAGTTGTTAAGGACTGTTAAGTGCAATTGACTTCCTCATTGACTTTGCTTGTCAGAAAGTTGCAAACGGTGATCACATGATCCCAAAAACTGGTCATAAATATGAGCCAGTTGCCAGAAAGCTGAATTTTGATTATATGACCATGGGGATGTTGCAACTATTGTAACTGTGAAAATTGGTCATAAGTCACTTTTTCAGTACCCTTGTAACTTTGAACAGTCACTAAATAAATAGTTGTAAGTCAAGGATTACCAGTATTACATAAAATCTGATGACCAAAAAGCATTGGAGGAAAGGACTCAGAAAGGTAATAAAAATATTCAATGTTAAATTAACATAGGTATAAGAACAAGAAGCCAGGTGGTGATATATGCAATATATCTATTCTTTTCTTCTAGGTAGGACATGAATAGAACAAGGAAAATATTCTTGTTTCATGAAGAAAAAAGAGGGAATGAATATTTACATAGAAATGAAAAGCCAACAAATGGCTATGAGAGCAAATAAAAGTAAACAGACTGTAATCTGATCTTAGTCAAATATTTGGAAGAGATTTGCCATTTTTATGAGTTCAAACGATGAGCTCATTTTAAATTATCAGTGTTCACAATAACAATACAAGGGAAGGGGTAAGGGGAATGCATGGTAAAAGGACATCAAACTTTGGTCCTGATTATAACACTGGATCACATAAATGCACAAGTGACACAAGATGCAATTGCTGAGTGAGTAATGATACATTTATATGATCTCTTTTAGGTAATATAGAGTTTATAGAGTAATAGCCTGCAATCTAGTCTTTGACATAGTGACCAAATACTACACTACACAGGAAAGGAAAGTCTGATTATTGGTAACTGTAGGACAGCACGATCATATTATAACTTTTGAATTCAGTGACATACAGTACCAAGCTGAATAATAAACAACTGATGTCTTTCTATGTCAGGGGTGTCAAACTCATGTCATCATGGTGGCATCACGTGATGTATTGAGGCTTTTCCCCCCTTTGCTAAACCAGGCATGGGCGTGGCCAGCAAATGACACATCCGGCCTGCAGGCCGGGAGTGTGACAGCCCTGTTCTATATTAGCTTCCAGTCTGTTTCTTGAAACAGGTGAAAGTATAGGCGTAGCTTTCATTTTTAAATTCTCAATTTTAGAGATATTTTACCATTTGCAGAGCGAATTTGAATCTGATTCTCTGAATAAACCTTTCACTGTTGATTCCTTAGTCACAGAAAGGTTTTATTTGAGATTATCTCATAGCCTCTGTGATGCTTCTGTTTTCTTAGATTTAATTTTCTCTCTTTCTCCCACCCACTTTCTATTGTTGCATTCTATTTGTTTTATATTCTTGCAGCTACTTCAATGCTGCAATTAGATTTTAAGGATTTCTGATTTTGTCTGTTAAATATCAATTAATTTTCAGTGTAAATTGCTCTGAGAACTTTTGAATGGATGCCATATAAATGTTGCTAACAAATTTTTGTTTGTCTGTTGAATGTTCAAATAATTTCTTATGCCCCTTAGATGCTATTTAAGAAAGTGCTGGTTTTCATTTGTATTGTATATGTTTTAATTAGGAAATTTTTTCTTACAACTAAAACAATGATTGCCTAAAATAAATAAATAAATATAAATTGTGGAAAAGAAAACTGGCTCCTTACATTTGAAAAGTGCTATTTTCTACCCAAGTCTTTCTATCCAATCCTGCTGCATTGAATAAAAAACTGTTACAATGGCCATTAGATATGGAAGAATTTTTTCATATGTAGTACTACTTCATTTACTCTGGTTGTTCTGGAGAATTGTAACAAGACCAAACATTTATTAATCATAACTTTTTAGAATTTAGAAGTTAGAATTGTTGGTCTTGCTTTTAATATTTTGACATATAGTTCCAGTAAGATTTCAAACTCATTTTACATCTTACATTGCTCCAAAGTTTCCAGACAGTAAAAACACTACTGGGAGATACATGATTCAATGTTAAAGGAACCGATTTCTCCCCTTCCTTCCAGATATCTTTGGAGGAATATTACAGAAATATCTTGGAAATATGCTGTATAAAGAATGGAGAAAGTCTTGGAGACTGATTTCCTTCCTCAAAATAAACATCATTGCATAAAACCATATTCCAGTTAATTTTCATTCATTTGCCTTTTTATTGATTAGTCAATTAATAAACATTACTTTATAAATAATAAAGAATTTGGTAAGAGGTGCCATATAAATGTAATAGTTGCAAACAGCAATGTTAGCAAATTGAGGCAATTTTGGAATCAATTTCATTATAATAAAGTGACTTTATTAGAAAGAATCTTTGGCTGGATTTCAGCTATCTTGCCTATTATTATGTCTAATGAGCCAAAGTGCCTGGCCAACCTCTAGATTTGGAAGCTACACATGACCTGTTTGGTTAAAATTTGGACAGGAAGCAATCACATAATACTGTCACTGTGTGTTATCCTCAATGCCTAAAACATCTGGAAAGTATGGCAAACCACTTTATTGCTGTTGCTAGAAAACTTGCATGGTTTCTTTCATGTAGTAAGCAGAAATAGCTTGTAAGTTTGGAAAGGAATGCATAATAATAATAATAGTAATAATAAAAATTGATGTGTATAAATTGGTTCATTATTTTTTAAAAAAAGAAAAATATTAACTTCAAAAAAAGCATAAAAAAGTTAAAATTAAAAGATTTACATATATACTGACTAGTATTATAGCTGATCAATTGGAAGGAACAAATACTTTAAAAAGGGGGGGCATTCTGTAAAGCCACCTCATGCCTTGAGCATAGAGAATCAAGAACCCTTTAAATTCTAAATAGCTTTTATGCCTAAATACATAGTGTGAAACAGTCATTGGGCAAGAAGTCTCCTTCAATAAATCAATTTTAATGAACAATAGGCTTGCAGCTTTATTTTGCAAGTGAACTAAAAAGAGAGATTAGAAATTTCTAGCCAGCTAATTTACTAAGAAAGAAAGGGACACACAGTCATTTATAATTACATATATTTCACACTTTTTCACAATTGGACATAAACTGTTGCACATCATAACCAGCAAGCAGCAATGTGACTCCAGACTGGGACTTTGCACAAAACATTTTATTCTGGGCACCTCTTTTAAGACTGTTTTGATTTAGATACTTTGAGATGAATGACATGAAATGTTTTGTCTCACTGATACTTTTATTACTGTACCATGAATTGTCCCAGTGGTCAAAGAAGAAATATCTCTAAAGATAATTAATGGGGGATATTTGTGCCATGCAACCTATGTGAGAGATAAACAGTGAAGTTATCCTTTGTTTTGTACTCTTAATAGATATGTTCCCAGAAATCATGTGTATATTTCAGCCCTGCCAGGAAAAATAAATCACTGAATAGGGTGTTACTGAATTAGATAAAGGAAATGAAGGGATCTCCTCCTTCTCCTCCTCCCTTTCCTCCTCCTCCTCCTAATATATTATAATTGAAAACAAGAAAAAAGTAGAAGAGATATTACACCTAATTCCCAAGCACACATAGAGGAAATATAAGTCAGGAGCCCAGGGTGGGAGGGAGGATGAAATACCTCATTACCAAAGCAGCAAGCAAAAGAGCAAGGCGTGAAGGAAATCACACAAGAGTCATGCATGATTTAATCCTTTAGATTCCTGAAGAATTTTTCTTTAATCAATGAAGGTGAGAACAATGTTGCTATTTATCCATAGCTCAGTATACTATTGCAGCATGAGGAATAAAAGCGCTCAACCTTGTCCTTTCTGCCGCTGAAAATGAAAACTGTCCAGATGCAATCACGTTTTCAGCACCACGGACAGCAATTCACCAACCTGAGTGACAAGAATGGAGCTCGCCGATCTTGCAGTTAAACCTTGGATTCCAGGCATCTAGAAAGGAAGGGATTCTACATCTTTTATGATAAAAGTAAGCGATTCTTTGATAGCCAGGCATGCTTCATAAAGAGCTGGGAGTGTTTTGTGTTTTGTTGCCTCTAAATGTATTGTTGTATTCAAGTTGGGACTTCTGTTTTTGTTTTAAACCTCGTTCATAATTGTGCCAAGGGGAAAAGGCACATTTTCCTTCATCTAGAAGCCTCCCAAAGGAGTATGTTTTATTTCACTAGGAAATTGGTGCTCTCTTTGTCTTAAATGAAAGAAGCCATGCTAACTTTGTGTGGATGGGATGAAACAGAATTGTGTGTGATCTATATGCAGGAAAAAAAGCCAAAAGTAATTTGACACTTTTTTTGTGATGCCTGGAGGTTTCCATGTTTCTTCTATGTGGCTTTTTACTTTTAAAATAAAATGATGTAAAGTACATTGGCTAAAGAGAGGAAGTACAGTTATATCCATAGCCATATTTTGCCAGCATTCTTCTTATACAGTACTGGTTTTTCTTCTCAAATATAGAAAAGATCATTGTTAACTAGTTACATTAGCATACCTGGTTAAAAGAAAGAAAGAAAATGATTTATAGAACTATCTAATCTTTATTTTGGGTGTTTGGAGTATGTAGAGAGCCTGGTGCAATGTCAAAATTATGCTGCCATCTACTGGAGAAGTTGCTTAGCATTTCTGTGTATGTGTATGTGTTGTGCATATGTGTGCTATATGTTTTGTGCGCATGTGTGTAGTATATGCATGTGAGATATCTATAATATACCATCTAAATAACAGATATTAAACCAAGACATTGATTTTTAAGGACAATATTTATGTAGATCTCAATTTCAGCTTTACTTTTATTAATATTATAGTTTAAAACTTACTTAGTTTGAAGAGGAAAGGAGATTTTGTTTTTGCATTAACTTTCCTGTTATATCCCACCTAAAACACCAATAACTGCACAACCCTTTAAATTTTCAACAAGTAGTAATGTAACAAGTAGGATATTTATTTATGCTATGCTTGGAAAATTATGTATTTAGATTTTTTTTATTCTGTGTTTTACATAACAGTGAGAAAACGTGGAATGAATGAAATTCAGAATGACAATGTAATTAAAATAAATTCTTCCTGAAAATCCTTTATAAAGTCTTCTTTTCAAATAAAATGTAATTGTTTATTAAAACAAAAATTGGAGACAGGTTCCAGTTGACTTTAAATAAAACAAATAATAGTTTGAAAGATTTATGACAATGTATATAGGATTAGTTTTAAGTAATTATTTAAGCATCGTTTACTTACTGCTTCTGAATGGGTATGTTAATATGGAATAAAGACCTCCTGATACTTCTATTTATTTCAGAAAGATATGAAGGATATTCTTGAAAATTGATGAAGATTCTCCATAATTATGAAAGTTTAAGAAACGACAGTTGATTTCTGGTAATACCATGACTGTAATCACTTATTACTAGTATATTAAGTACTTAGTACAGTCAGATTACAATCCTATCCTCATTTGTCTGGAGCAAGTTACTCCAAATTCAATGGAGTTTATATCTGAATAAGCTTTAAATATCAGAAGGATTAAGTTATAAATTATATTGACATAAATCAGATAGAAGTGGAACATTAAAGTACTGACTAAATAATAGTTGACAGATTCATCAGTAGATTTAAAGTTCATATGAATCTTCATACGATTTGTGAACATTATGTCTTCTCTGGAAGACATACATCACATAATATTAGAGTTGGAAAAGAAAAAAGAGCATTAAAGAAAGAAGCAAAGGGTTCATCAAACTATAAGTCAACTCATCTTAAGTGTCTAGATTGCTACTCATTCAGGAAACTTTCCTTCCTTCCTTCCTTCCTTCCTTCCTTCCTTCCTTCCTTCCTTCCTTCCTTCCTTCCTTCCTTCCTTCCTTCCTTCTTTCTTTCTTTTTTTCTTTCTGCATATACTTGGAAGTAAAGGGACTACTTTGATGTTTAGGCTGACTCCTTGGAAAACCTTGGTCTAAACCATGGATACAGTTAGCATAATGTGCAAATTGCACATTGGAAGGAATGATAGAGGTCTTATGGTGTACGTTTTTGAAGCCAAATATCTCTGTAAACGTTTGAACTATCAATACTTTCAAAATAATGTTTGAAATCAACCAGGCATGGGGCCTGGTTACTTGAGAGACTGCCTGTTTCCCATAATATCTGCCCACCCATCCTATAGTATCTGCTCAATTTGAAATGGCAAATTGGTGTGTTCCAGGTTCTATTGATTAAACTTATTGGTTCCTGGAAGTATGCCTTTCCTGTAATAGTTTTTGCCCTCTGGAACAAGATTCCCTCATGAAATTTGAATGGCCTACTGTATTCTGAAGGCCCTTAAAGATCTGGCTCTTTGTCCAGGTCTTTGGGGAGAATGACTGATGACACTTTCTTCCCTTCTGTTCCTTTCTGGGTTTATTTTCTTAACCATTGCTGTTCTTTAGTCTTTTTGAGCTCTTTTTATGGTTTTTTTCCCCATGTTCTTTGTTTATGACTGTTTATATCACAGTAAGCTGCCCAGAATCATTGGGAATCAAATGGCACATGTATTTCATAAATTCTTACTGTAATTATTGTTTTTAATATAGCATTCAACATTTTGCACTGCTTCCATCAAAAGCAGTTTTAATATGAAATGAGTTTTTCACTTTTTTCTTCCATCCTTTATGAAACAGCTGAAAATGAAGTTTTATTTTACTTGAGTTTGTATTTACTTCTATTATAGCAGGAAGAGAGGAAAGTTCACATAAAATAATATAGCTTCGGAAAACAAAAGTATTCTGAATTAGAAATGTTTAAGAAAACTTTTTATAAGAATGGAATATAATTCAACATTAAGAATGTGTCTAATTAAGCAGGAATATTCAGATATCGACAAGTTAATATTGCATAATTCATTGTTATAATCCTATAATATAGTTAGGACTTAGGAGCTACTATAATAGTAAGGAGATTGGTATCCAAACAGTAAAGATTAAAATGGATACAATACCACCAATAATGATAACACAACATGCACAGTAATCATGCATGAATTTTTCAAGCAAAACATGTTTAATATCTACAAGTTGCACTGGTCATCTTTTTGAAATCTTGATGATTATTGTAAACATATTGTAAGCAATACTGGTAAGCTTGCTGGACTCAGTGAAAAAATGTTAAATTCAGTATTGATATACAGTAAGTAAAATATTTTAGCACTGTGTAAAAGACAGTCCAGCCATTGGCAAGTATAAAAAACTGAATTTATGCTGATGAATATATTAATGTGTGGGAGGATTATTAAAGAATTAGCAATATGTGATTTCACAAATTACTTCTCTTTCCCTTTAATACTCATATGTATGCACTGAACTTAATTGCACTCTTCATAGTTACGATAAATTTTTGGGAAAAGAAAATTTAAAAAATGTTTGGCCAGCTGCAATCCTGTAATTGGTATGCTGCCTAATGGTTGTGATTGAAACATAATTTGATTCCTTCTAGTGTATTTCTTTTTGTTTTTTAAATAAGGCTTCAATTTCTCAAAAATACATGTGGATAAATCATGTGCAGAACTGAGTAGTGTTCAGTTCAATGCTTATATCATTTATTTGTATTTATGTATTTTTCACATTTTTAAACAGAGAGGGATACTGGGTGATATATAGCCAAGCGCCAGCATTAAATCTAAAAAAATTAATGTATTCAACTTAATCATATTTTTAAAGCATGGTGTGGAAATCTGGAAAGGGATGGAACTATCACAAGATAATCTGATACACATATTTTGATATTTCTTCTTAATTGCATCTCTGAGGTAATAAAGTAAAAATGTGACTATGAGTACAACCTTTTCATTTTACTTTTTTTAACCCAATCTCTCCCCCCCTCCCATTTTTGTTAATGGAAATATATGGTCTCATGTTGGATATATATTTATTATTTTATTTTCTGTTCAATGTTAAAAGTGCTAAACAGGAAACAGTTTTTTTCATTCAACTATAACATGGGCCCTCAAATTCTCCTGCTCATTTACCTCTTTCGTTTACCATATTTATTATATGAAAATAATTGAATAAATACTACTTTACCTAATAATATTACAAATTATAATAACATTAACCATCCTGGATGGACAGACAGACAGATTGATTGATAGATAATAGATCATAGACAGACAGACAGAAATCAGACCGAGAGAGAGAGAAGACAGACAGACTGATTCCAAAACAATTTTGGGTAATTCACAATATTAAACCAATACAATTAAAATTATTGTACAGTATAAATAACCAAGATGGCATCTAACCAATCCTTATGCAACATATACAAAATCTCATCCATCCATCCTTACATAGTCTATCTCTCACACACATATTCAGTATACTGTGTTATATAAAGATAAACATATGGTTTGCTTGTATATAATTTCTGGAAATATAAGCATGCATGCATGTTTAGATATACCAGAGAAATGAAACTGGGTAATGTGATATGCATTCAATGAAAAAAAAAATCATATAATTACAAAATGTCCAGGCCAGGGAGATTCATGGTTTTTAGCTAGATTTGTACTAAAAGGATATTAGCATTCTGCAAAAAAATTCTACTGGAATTGTTTTTTTACATCCTTATATCTCATAAAATATAAATTTTCATTTTATTTACAATTTTTGTAGTGATATCTTAGATCAAAATGGGAAATGCTCTAGGCTTCTTATTCTCTTGGTAGATACTGAAGTTCTTTGAGTTTGATTTAAAAAAAGTTCACAACAAAGTCAAAACTTGATTGATGGTTTTATGTCCACAATAAGAGACAATCATGATTGATATGTACTATATGAACACATATGTTGATTTTCAGGAGGAATCCTGCCAAATATATCTATATCATCTGGTTACTTTAACAAGAAAACACAACAAAAAGCAGGATTGACAAGCTAATTCTTAATCAAAATATTGTTCTCCAATGCCACCAAATGTCAACACGTTATTCCCAGAAAAGCACCCTTACTTAAATGCTTGCCTAACGAGATTGATCACTAGCAGTCTTCATAAAATATGCAAATACAGAGTAATTTAAATGCAAAGCATCATTAAACAAAAATGTTAAGATGGGTGCAATCAAGGCTCATAATTAGACTTTAAAAAGAATGCATCATTTTCACTGTCTGTACATAGGATTAATTCCCAAACCAGAAGAGAAGAATTGCTACATAAAGATGTGGTGTTACTGACTGGTAATAAGTTTTACTATCTCTGCAGTGATAGCTAAATATTACCCTTGGAAATATTTAAAGTTGACAAAAACATTTTCCCCTGAAGATTTATTATTGTGGAGTAGGAATGAGAACATTTTTGGTCAAGTTAGGGTAAGGCCCTTTAGCTGAAATTAATGTCTAAATATTCCATTTCTATGACCCTTGCACTTAATTTTCTGGACATTCTTTTCTTTGATGTAATTTAATATTCAAATATTAAATTCAATATCAAAATATTGCATTTAATAATTAAACCTGTGATTTCATTTTCAATGATACTTTTTTTGTTTGTTGTTTTACTACAGAAGTATAAGCACTTTGGGTATATTAACCTCTAAGAATTAATTTTCCTTAATATTTGCCCTTTTAATAATTTCAATCTCCCAGAGCTATGGATGCCCAAGGAAGCCTGATCTTTGGCATCCCCAAATTTGTAAATTCAGAGAAAATCATTTCTTTTTGGATTATCAGCTTATATGTTAGAAATCTAAAGAAACAGAGTAGAGAACTTAATCTGTAAAAAGTGGTACATAATAAAGCTGCCATGTAGACTTCTGCATAAAGTGGGCATCTACAAGTATTAAGCTGTTTTATCATAGAAATTGGAGTTTTTCCTACCATTACAAATTGCCATAAGAAAAGTGTATTACAATGAACAGTCACAAGTTTTAAGGTGGCCTAGAATGGTAATTATCACATGAAAAATACAAAAGAACATCTGCATAGCAATTATAATTATGGAATTATATTCTGTGCCATGGTGCAAAAGATTTTTTTTTCTAAAATTCTATCTCATTCAAATGCATTGGTGATTTAATTAATTAAGCGCATTTAGATCTCACATTTTATTTGAAACCTCAAGGCACCATTCATTCATAATTTCATTCACAGAACCACCTCTCAGTCAAATGGATTGGACTGAGTGAAAAGGGGTTTCTACAGAAACAGTCACTGATTTCAGAATGGTGTACTGCCTAGGGCTGAAAACTGCCTTTTTAAAATATTACACATACATAAAAACCAGTTAATTTTACATTGTTAAGGATGTCCCTCTGAAAGATTAATTGATTTAAAGTTATACAGTTAGTTCCAGTGGTTGAGAGGAATTTTGAACCAATATCCAAGACATTAATATTGAAGATATTAACTGGTCCATCTCAGCTGCTATACTATGCCATCTGTTAAAAGCATCCTGTATTGTAGAGTGTGCACTGAATAGAAAACTGAGCTAATTTACTTTAATCACTCTTCCAAGCCTATGATGATTTTTTTTTACAAGAGGTTTCATATTTTTGCTGTGATTACTTATACCAAAGCTCTTTTTGTATTCATTTTTCACTGAACTGAAAAGCACCATTATATCTGTCCCTTTCTAAGTCATCCAAAAGTAAATTACTAATATGTTTTCCTGCATCTGTTGACTTGCAGTATATTGTTATTATGATATATGTATAACATGAATAAATATTTGGATTTTTCATGTGTATGTTTAGTAAACCTTATTTGTTAAAACATTGTTAAAAGATAAGGGGATGGAATTAAATGCAATCAAAGGATATGATTGAAATCAATTCTGAATTCTATGAAATATACTGTCAAATCATACATGATAAAAGATTGCAAAACTGTTGATAATTTTGAACAATTGGACAACTAGCCAATGCTTTTGTTTGTTCCTTTTTTTGACCCCAGAATATCAAAGGAAACAATAGGTTTGTTTCTCAGAAGTGAAGGACACGCAGAATTGGCAAAAGAAAACAATTGTTGTGAAGCAACCTCTCAGATTCAATTATTATGCTTGTTATTCCTATACTGCCAAAAGATGACTCTATCAGCTTTTGAGAAGCTTCGATTTTGGAAAATATTAATGATATTCTATAGTATTCTACAACATTTTCATGATTTTCATTAATGTTATGTGTGTCTAGAAATTTGTATTTTAAAAATAACATTAGACAAAATAAAAAATATACAGTATATATTTGAAAATACTTTAATTGCTCACATACATGAAGAAGCATGCAGGCATCTGTATTAATATCATTAAAGTGGTAAAACCTGAGCTTCCATTTTTCAAAGGTTTTCTTCATCTACAGAAAAAGAATTTCTGCTTTTCTGTTTTATTCTCATGTGATTTTGCTTTTGCTTGCTTGTTTGTTTGTCTGGGGATTTGTTTTAAGTTATTTGTGGTTTTATTACTTTCATTTTACAACAATAATAGCTCTCTGCAGTCTTCATAAACTCTGGGTAGAGTACAGCAAAGTCCAAAAGATGTATTAAAAATATAGAAATAATAGAAAAAGAACCCTTCACCTAACTAAAAAACCAAATGCCCATCCGGGTCGGTCTGTCTGTCTGTCTATCTTCTTCTTCTTCTTTTTCTTCTTCTTCTTCTTCTTCTTCTTCTTCTTCTTCTTCTTCTTCTTCTTCTTCTTCTTCTTCTTCTTCTTCTTCTTCTTCTTCTTCTTCTTCTTCTTCTTCTTCTTCTTCTTCATCATCACCATCACCATTACCATAACCATCGTATCAATCTTATTATTTGTTTGTTTTTCTATCTATCATCTCAACTTAATAACCTACCAAACTCCTAATGAGTATTTTATATTTGCAAAATACTACTGGCTGCTCTAGTTAATGCTGATTTATTTTTTTTTCATTTATACATTTTCCTGTCACTTTGCACTGCTCTGATTATCTGTGCTTTTCAAAGTTAAAAGGTTCTTTTCATGGAATTAACTCAGATCTTCCCTTAGGGTTTAAATAAGGCATGAGATACCAGAGGCCACTGGAGAAATTATTTACTCTGGATGTTGTACTTTGATTTACCCTTTGTCCAACATAGTTCAGTAACTTATTCTTCCTTTGGTCAAGAAATGGAAAGCAATTTTTCTTCCATTAGATTAAGAATTGGAAACATACTGAAGAAAATGTCACACTGTCATGCATGTGGATGAGCATTTGTGTGTTCAGTTGCTAAACAAGTATTTCTATTGATTAGAAGCATAGTGGCATTTGATTAGATAATAATTTGATCATTCAATGGCAACAACAGGAAAAGAATGTACATTGGTAAACTGATATGAAATTTTGGAGTTCTTCTGAATTGTTCATCAAATATTTATATTTGCATTTGCATTTTTATATGCATTTGTGTGTATGTCATTTTGTCATCTTTGTTTTTAAAAGGAAGCATGACATTTCTGCAGGGAAAATAGGATCAAATTTAGGAATCCATAATTCAGATTAATGACTTCAAAGAGACAGCATGGCTTATAAATAATTTTACATTTTCAGGTTTCCAGCAATGTTTTGTAAGCTTGCTAAGGATCTGGAAAAATAATGTCATATATAAAATAATGGTTATGTCTTGTGTTTTTTTCATCAGCATTAATTTCTTCTGGGGTTGTTCAAAGTAGTAGTAGTGTGCTTACTAAAACCACTCAATTTCTTGTAAGACCTGAACATTGGTGTGTAGATTTCAAGACTTCACTCAAAATTCAAACCCAATTTGATAGCTCTGTGTATTAGGAGTTATACAATACAATACTAAACATAAACAATAAAATATATTTTTTTGAGGAAGTTATAAAATGAAAACAAAGTCTAGTGGAACAAATATCATTCAAATTATGATAAAAGTTAGAACCATTCACTTGTAGCCTTTGGCATGACTATTATCACCATTGTTCCATTGGCCCCTTCATCCTAAGCTCAAATGTACAGTCCAATACAATATAGGCACATTTGACTTTATATACTCTATTCAGCTTTAATGTATGATTTTGGCTTATTGTGTCTTGTCATCCTGCTTTTTGCAGTTTGGAAATATGCTAAACCATTTTCTCCTGAGGAAGATCATGTGAGAGCTTGAAAGTGTGCCTTCTCCTTGGATTATATTCCTTTAAAGAAGGTTACTTATTGAACTATTAACTTAGAAATGAGAAACAATTACACATTCAGAGAATAATTACTGACTTTGAAACTACTTGGTTTGGAACAAAACATACAAATGTGGATCTCATAAAAAAAATACAGATGGCTGGGCTTGATGATTTACTAACTTTATTTTTTTATTTTTAGTGATTTTATTTATGCTTATATTAATTGGCAATACTCCATTTATTCTCAACTTTACGTAGCATTGATTCTAGTTGAAAATTATAGCAGGTATACTGGAATCAAGCAGATTTCTGTAAAACATGCTCTATTTGAATGTTGCTGTATAAGAGGGCTAATCTAGTCATGCATCTATTCATTTCAATTGAACAGTTGATTCCTTCAAATGCTCTTTGATACTTAATGTGGAAAAATCTGTGGATTTAATATTCAGCAGATCAAATTATTATAAACGGTGTCTTACTAAGTTCCATTATTTCCACCTAGGCTTGAACACCTCATCCCACAAACATGCATCGGCGACACACCACACTCCGGGAGAAAGGGAGGAGGCAGGCCATCCGAGGCCCCGCCTACATGTTCAATGAGAAAGGCACCAATTTGACATCTGAGGAAGAACGTTTCTTGGACTCAGCAGAATATGGCAACATCCCAGTGGTACGGAAAATGCTAGAGGAATCCAAAACATTGAATTTCAATTGTGTTGATTACATGGGACAAAATGCCCTGCAATTGGCAGTTGGCAATGAACATCTGGAGGTCACCGAACTTCTTCTAAAGAAAGACAATTTAGCAAGGGTTGGAGATGCCCTCTTGTTAGCCATCAGTAAAGGATATGTACGGATTGTGGAAGCAATATTGAACCATCCAGCCTTTGCACAGGGGCAGCGTCTCACTCTAAGCCCACTTGAGCAAGAATTACGAGACGATGATTTTTATGCTTATGATGAAGATGGAACACGCTTTTCCCATGATATTACCCCTATTATACTTGCTGCTCATTGCCAAGAATATGAAATTGTTCATATATTGTTACTGAAGGGGGCACGGATAGAAAGACCTCATGACTACTTCTGTAAATGCAATGAATGCAATGAGAAGCAAAGAAAAGACTCATTCAGTCATTCTCGATCAAGAATGAATGCCTACAAAGGATTAGCAAGTGCGGCTTATTTGTCTCTATCTAGTGAAGACCCTGTCCTTACTGCTTTAGAGTTAAGCAATGAGCTGGCAAGACTAGCCAACATTGAGACAGAATTCAAGGTAATGTAGAAAACTTCTATACTTATACCTTTATTTTGTCTAATTGTTTTTGTGCATTCACAAATAACTCTTGGTCTAGACTAGACTATATGTTTAGTACAGGCATGCAAAGGTTATGTCTAGGTTTCATTTTTTCAAATGACAGCCATGGGGAAAAGAGTATCAGGACTGAGACCAGGATGATTGGGAGGACATATACCTATGTTTTGACATGCTGCAACTCTTCTGGAATTGATGCACAAGTTGTACAAATTGTACAAAATGATGTACAAATTCTGGAATTGATGTACATTTAGCTTTAGAAGAGGAAGCTACTGTTCATGACAATGGACTTCACACTTTCCTGAAAACAACAGAAGTCTTGGAAGGGAAGTCTATTGGCCTGCAGCATAAACTATATATATATATAGTTATATATATGATTTTCTTATCTGCATTCTTTAGTTGTGACCTTGACTTGAGCCAGCCATCTGAAATACATATGCAATATATTCTTCCTTTAAAGGAAAAAAATGTCTGCATAAAATAAGTTAGTAACAGGAAATCTGATTTCAACCTTGTGTTCTTCTACATCTTTATTGCTGAGAAAGGAATTTCCACTTGACAGGTTGACAGAACATAATATTTTGAGATTTTCCAGTTGTAAAAAGATACATATTTTACAGGCTGTTTAAAAAAAAACTTGCTGTGAAAAATCACAGTGGCTCTCTGTATTTTATTAAAAAGTAAAGAGTGAAAGAGAGACTGAAGGGTTCATTCTTTAAAACTATTTTTAAAGTCTTAGTTTAATGTTTAGTCACTATCAGTTTATTATTCAGCCTTAAAATGACTTAAGGCAGGATTGTTAGGAGAAAGACAATGATAACAGAATATTACTAATTTTACTTGAAAGATTGCAAGTATTGAAATTAAAGCATGAACAATCCTATGTATGTGACTGTTTCCTTAGTTCTGGGTATTCTTTGATACTGTTGGATTTTTGCTTTTCGATTGTGAGAAATGCATCTTGCCCATTGCTTCTATTTATCTTTGTGCTATTTGGAGCCAGGTACCTTTCTGATTCTAGTGAATTGTGATTCATATAACCTAGAAGCTAGAGATGTCATGCTTACTTAATGTCTAAGTACAACTTACATGGATGGAGAGGATAGCTTAGCAAGACAACGAGATTTTGTTGGTGCTGCCTTGGGATGCATTCGTTCAGACTACAATCTCAACTTATAATCATAAATGCCTTTCATCAGTACCCAGATAGTTTAAATCTGTTCAGATAGGCTTAAACTCGTGCTTTCATAAGGTTTAATTACCTCAGGCTAAACCCTAAAATAGAAACAAGAAGGAATATAAATCACATTTCCAAATGAAATGGGGGGACTCAGAATTGAGTGATAGGACACAAATAATGGAATATTTTGCCTATTTTACCCTTAATGGAGAAATCACTGATATTAGCAAGTCCTGGCTATGGGCACAAAGTAATCAAGAGGTCTGATTTCTGTTAGCTTAAAGAGAAAGTGAAGTAAGTTTCATGTAATAGAAATAACTTCAGGCAGGACTGTTATCAGAAAGACATTGATAAAAGCATATTGCCAATTGTACTTGAAAGATTACATGCAAATATTGGAATTAAAGCATGATCAAGGAGTGCAGGTAGTCCTTGTTTACTGACTGCCTATATAGCAACTGTTCATTACAATAATGATGAAAAAGTAACTCTGTGACCAATCCTCACATTGATGCTCTTCGCAATAAAGCAAAGGAAAGATGGTGTTAAGAATGTAAACATATTCAGTTTCATTTAGCAACTGCTTCACCAAGTTCCTGATCCCAACTGTAGTCAATAAATGAGGACTACCTGTTGTTTACATTTATTGATTTAATTTGTAACCCACCTTTATTATTTTTACAAATAACTCAAGGTGGTGAACATATCCAACTCACCTTTTTCCTCCTATTTTCCTCACAACAACAATCTTGTGAGGTGGATTGGATGAGAGAGAGTGACTAGGCCAAACTCACCCTGGCTTTTAAGATTAAGGCAGGACTTGAAATCATGGTCTCTCACTTACTAGTCAGATGCCTTAGTCATTAAACCAAACTTGCTCTCTCTGTTTCATATCCTCACATTTAAGAAAATTAAGATCGTTGCAATGTCCCCATGATTACATAATCAAAATTCAGATGCTTGGCAACTGGTTCATATTTATGATAGTAGCAGTGTCCCGGAGTCATTGATCACCTTTTGTGCCATTACCCCAGCCCAGCTCCATTGCGTTTCTTCATCACGTTTCTCACCTTAGTGCAGAGGTGAAGCACCCAGGCACTTGCCTTTACACGAAACAGCATTTTGCCTTCATCACAGTACATTTGCTGTTGCTGCCGCCATCGCCTGCCCACTGCTCTCACAGCACCTTGCACAATGAAATTTAGTCCCTTCCTTCTGGAACCCATTATGCAACCCTGCGTCATTGTCAGCTTGCTCTCACCTCCCAGATGTCAGTTGCTTTTCCTGCAGAGCTGCTAGTGTTGTGATGCCCCGTCAGCCAGCTGATAAGCAAAGTCAATGGGGAAGCCAGATTCACTTAACAATCATGTTACTAACTTAACAACTGCAGTGCTTCACATAACAACTATGGCAAGAAAGGTCATAAATGGGGCAAAACTCACTTAACAAGTGTCTTGTTTAGTAATGGAAATTTGGGGCTCACTTGTAGTCATAGGTCAAGGACTATCTGTATAGTATCTTTTTAAATATTCAGAATTAAGAATAGAACTGACTTTAAGGAGAGAAGATAAGGTAAATGATGTTATTGATAAATGTAATGATGCTGCTTTATATTACACCATCAGGATTCATTTTTTTCAGGGTAATATAAGCAAAGGCTTGCACGTCCTGTCAAACATTTTATGTCTGGGCTTTGCCATAATTAGATGTTATTTTTAACAGATTAACAGAGTTGAAAGGGACCTAGTAGGTCATCTAGTCCAAATCCCTGCAAAGCAAGAGACCTTACACTATTTCTGACAGATGTCAGTCCTGTCTCTTCTTGAAAGCTTCGTGCACGCTCATGACCAGCGAACACCTTGTCACTGAAAGTGCAGCCCACCTCTGCTTTATTGGCCTCTCCTTCTCTTGACCTTCATTTTTCCATCATTCATTGTCTTAATATGGCCAAAGCATTTCTTCACATTTGCATTTAATTCATGTTCATTCAGCACTTCTCAAACTCGTCTCTTCTTGCTTTACAATACCTACCTCTTAAGTAACCCCTTGACACTATATTTAATGTGCTTTTGCATAACCCCTTGACACTATGTTTAATGTGCTTTTATGTCTCTCTTGACTTATTCAACTCTCATTTCTTTATAACAAAGAGGGCAGAAGAAAACTTTATACAATGGATCTGACATCAGCATTGATAGCATCCATTTCCATGTCACTCTTCAACATAACACTGAGATAAATCTGGAAAAAAAAAAAACCAACTTCCAGTATTCTGTGATGTCAGTTCCGTCCCAAATAATTTCATCCTTTTTCCTTTAAATTTCATTAACTCTCCTGATAGTTTAGTTAGCCCTTTTTACCCAGTCTGAATTTTTTTTAAAAAAATATATAATATCAAAATACTTCTGCAGTTTCTCTGCCTGGCTTAATTTAAATTGTTCTGTGATCTCTTTGATTGCATTCTTTGCAATTATATTTTTCACTATATAGAATAGAATGACAGAGTTGGAAGGGACCTTGGAGGTCTTCTAGTCCAGCCCCCTACTCAGGCAGGAAACCCTATACCATTTTAGACAAATTGTCATCCAATCTCTTCTTAAAATCTTCCAATGTTGAAGCATTCATAACTTCTGGAAGCAAGTTGTTCCACTGATTAATTGTTCCATCACTAAATTTCTCCTAAGTTGTAAGTTGCTTCTCTCCTTAATTAGTTTCTGCCCTTTGCTTCTTGTCCTGCCTTCAGGACCTTTGGAGAATAGCTCTTCTTTGTGGTAGCCCCTGAAATATTGGAACACTGCTATCATATCATCCCTAGTCCTTTCTTCATCAGACTAGACATACCAGTTCCAGCAACCAATCTTTATATGTTTTTATATACCCGTCATATGTTTCTCTCAGTCTCATTTTTGGCAGTACTCATTCTGATATTATTTTGACTTCATTCCACAACCTCATTCACTTCATCATTCTGCTGAGCATTCTTTTTTGTACTTCTCATTAGCATAACTCCAGACATTTCTCTGGCACTCTGAAATATAATTATTTTCATTCTGTTCCAAGTAGCTTCTACATCCTCTTTCCTAATGTCAAGTTCCTATTCATTCTGTGGGAGATAATTTACCTTCTAATACTTTTTTTAATTTAAGAAGCATGCTTTCTTTTCCTGCAGATATTCTATTTTTCTTCTCATTTCTTCCCCTTTGTTCCTCTTCTTGCCTACCTTTTTCCATGATCCTCTCTCAGCACGAGAAAAAAAAAGTTTTCTTCATTAATTCTGTCAACTTTTTATCATAAACCACCAATCAATGGTGCATTTAAATAGATATTCATTCCTTTTCCATATATGCATGTGAACAGGCTGATTCTGGATTGCATTCAGTCAAAATATTACACAATTTTTCTCAAAACCCATCTCTACTTTTTGCCATTATCATCATTCGCTGCAGCTTGATGGTGAAGATACTATCTGTTCAATCATGTCTGATTGATTCTATGGAGCATCTCTCTCCACATTTTTCAATCTTACACAGCTTCTTTCAGTTGCTTTATGCTTTGGATGGCATGGGGTTGGATGGTGTCTGGCCATTATGTATTTGGTGGCCTCATTTCCTTTTACCACTGATCATTCCAAGCAGAATTGCCTTTTCCAGTGGGTTTGATTTCATGACATAGTTGAAATAAACAAAGTGGAATCAATCATTAATTATTTGGATGAGGAGATAGATGGGGAACTCATCAAATTTGCAGATGACACCAAGCTAGCAGGAATAGCTAACGTTCCAGAAGATAGGCTTAAGGGTCTTGACAGACTTGAACGTTGGGGTCTATCTAGCAAAATGAAATTCAATGGTGAAAAAAGGTTCTACATTTAGGCAAGAAAAACAAAATACACAGGTACAGTATAGGTTGTGCTTCACTTAATAGTAGGAATTGTGAGACTGATATTGGAGCCATAGTGGACAATCACTTAAATCCAAGCCAACAGTGTGCTACAGCTGCCCAAAAAGCCAACATAGTTCTAGGCTGCATTAAGAAGGATAGAATCAAGATCACATGAACCTATTCTCCAAAGCACCTGAGAGCAGGACAACAAATGAATGGAAACTAATCAAGGAGAGAAGCAACCTAGAACTAAGGAGAAATTTCCTGACAGAACAATTAATCAGTGGAACAACTTGCCTCAGAAGTTACGAATGCTCTGACACTGGAAGTTTTAAAGAAGAGATTGGATAACCATTTGTCTGAAATGGTATAAAGTTTCCTGCCTGAGCAGGAGGTTGGACTAGAAGACCTCCAAGGTCTCTTCCAACTCTTCTCTTCTATTATGTTGTGATTTTGCATTCCAGTAATATATCCCTTGTTTATTTGTCATCTTTGCTGTACTGGAGAATAACATGTAATTAAAATCAACCTATGGGTTGCTACTTTTATATGCACTGACAACAACTTATATAATATCAGTGTATATGACAAGGGTCTTCAAACTTGGCAAGTTTAAGACTTTTGGACTTCAACTCCCAGAATTCCTGAGCTAACATGACTGGAGGAGGAATTCTGGGAGTTGAAGTCCACAAGTCTTAAAGCTGTCAAGTTTGAAGACCCTTGGTATATGATGTTTATACTTTCAAATTTTAGCTCTTTATTTGAAATTAGACTTACAAGTTGACATTTTTGTATTTAATCATTAGAATATAACCCCCAAAATCTAACATCTTTGTACAACATCTTTCTTTTTTCTGTTGCACAGACCTACTTTTTTTTCTTTCCATTTGCTAATTCATTCTCTTTACCATTTACTCCCCATAATTTCATAAATTTTCATATACAGGAATCATCACCAGATGGCCCCATATATATTGACTACTGATATCCATTATTAGTTTGGTCAATCCAGGCTTTCACATAACATTTTTAGTAACATTTTAGACCATTTAAATTAGGCATCCAACTGTTTTTGTATCCATGCCACATGCAGCAGGACCTGATAATAGTGAGGATAGTAGCCCATAGTTTGTGGACATCATGGCCAATATGTTAAAAGTCAGTGAAAATCGCAGTTTTAACTCAAGCAAGTTCCCATTATTTAAGGTAAAGAAGGCTTTGTACTCTAGAGGCATCCTGCAAGCTAGCATAACTATTGTCTGTGTAGGAAGTATATACAGTTAACCGAAATACATCCAGGATGTACAAAGATAAAAGATATAGAATAACAGATATTTAAAAAAAGAGCACAGCAGCAAAAGATTTTTTTGGTGAAAAAAATAACAAGAATGGGAAGTCTGTTCAGACTGCTTTGTATTGTTCTTACTCCTCTCCCCAGGTGGGTTGAAAAAAAAAATACAGGTTGCTGATGCATTTCAGCTTGGCACACTGAATTATTTTCTCTCTTTTTGCTAGGTCTAAGGAGGCCATGTATATTATTTCATCAAAATAATTGCATGGAAAAAGAAAGCAGATAGGAATCAAGTTCCTAGAATGTAAAAGGAGGATTACAGAACAAACCAACTGATAAATTGTGAAAGAACTTGGGGACTGTTAATAGGCTCTCTATTATGCATATGGGAAATGTTTTTTTTTTTTTTTCATCAGTAGAGTTGCCATGCTCATTGAGATCAAATGAAAGAGAAGATCAAGCAGTAGCAAGCAAAGGAAATGCTACTCTCTGTAGAGAATTGCTGCATAAATGCTGAGAAAATATGAAGTCAAAACATGGAAAAGAAACAGAAGAGATAGAAACCAACAGGTTTTCAAATGGTATCATATCTACTTGTCTGTTCATCTGTATTTGGCACAACTTAGTAGTGGTCAAATACTACTTTTATTCTTTTTTGTAAATCAGTTTAGATTTTTTTTTCATGGTAGTTGTGGGAAAATATATGTTGCTTTTTAAATAATTCATCTTTATTCCTATATTTATTTGTTACATTCAGGTTCTACCATTTCTCCAAGAGCTCAGAATGTATATATAGTACATTCCCTATCTTATCTTCATCACAATCCAAAAATAAACAAAAGGATGATGATCAGCTCAAGGTCAATTTCTTAGCTGGTCAAGATTACCTGATTCAAGAAGATCATCTGATTCACCCCATCTAAGCCTCTGCTGTAACTAATGTAATACATGATTTACCAGTGAATTGATTGTATCTAATAGTAGCTTTCAACTCCTTAGATCAGGAGTGTCATGGTGGCATGACATTGGGACTTTTTCCCCTTCGCTAAACCAGCATGGGCATGGCTAGCACATGACCCATCTGGCCCTGGGTTGGGAGTTTGACAACCCTGTCTTAAATTAATATTTTCATCCCTTCCAATGCAGCTATTGATTTTTTTTTTCTCAATGAAAGTTGGAATAGCCTTTGTGGCCATCAAACATATTAAAGAATCATGGTTAATGACTCTGAGTCTCTAAAGAATTTGATTCATTGACAGATTGAACATTGGAGAAGAATCATTGTTTTTAATATCTGAGGACAATAAGATGGAGTTGCCTTTATCCCTATATAGACAACTACTTTATTTGATTTGGACATCTGAGATAAAGTCTTCATAAGTGCAGTGAGAGATAATTACCTATGAAATACAATCAGAAAATGTATGGTTAATATTATTATTTTTTAAAATAGCCTCTATGGAATTTCTTCTATATTTCTTTTTTACTTAGCTCTAGCTTTAAAAAGAATTCCCCCAAATAAACTAATATAAAAAGGCTATAAAGAATGTTGAGAGCCAATTTTTGCAGGGTGAACTTGGTGGCTGGATATAATTCTGAAAAATATCATGTAATAGCAAGCCACCTCAAATTCAGTGATATTGATTTAGCAGCCATTTTTATCCTTCTGAAGATAGATGTTAATCCTAGTCAATATTTAACTGAAGAAAAAGTATCTGATCCTAAATGAAAGCATATCTATATGTTCAGTTAGAAAGCTGGTAACTTTCCATCAGAAAATTGAAATAATAATCATGGCAAGTTTAAAACTGTATCCGTGAGATAAGGTCATACATTGAAGTATGAATACCAAAGATAAATCAACAAATAGTGGAATGGGGAAAATAAAAATGGTACCATTAAGAATAGGTAGACTAACATACAACCAACCTATCTTATTGTATTTATTCCTCTATCAGTACTTAGATCAGTTTCCATTTATTTACTTTTTAAAAATGTTTTTCAAAGATTTTCCCTATATTGATGTTAAAGATAAATTTCCCAGGTGCAGGCTTTTTTACGTATATTCAACATATTCAAAGACATAAGCTGTCTTTGTAAATGAAACTATCCCCTTTTGTACATTATTTTAGAAACATACATGATTGCACCTCCCATAACAAGTGTATGTGTGTTGGGGAAAAGTGTCTTATGTAGATTTTTGATCAGAGAAAGATTGGACCCTATGTATTATTTCAACTTCTATAGCTGCCTACCCATACAAACTTATGAGCTTACAAGAGTTAAAAATATAAAGTTAAATAGAAGCAGAAATGACTATGTGGGAGGTAGGGGAAAACTAGTTAACCATAAACAATTCAAATTCAGCTAAGGGCTCACCTAATAACCTGGTCTAATGCCTTGGAAACAGCCAACTCCTCTAAGCTTTCTTGAAAATAGGCAGGCTGAAGTTGAAGCTAGGTGGACTTTGGGGGAAATGTATTGAAGAAGGCAGATGCAGCAACAAAGAAAGAATGTCTCTTGATCCAGTAAAATGATGTTGCTTAATAGATGGGCCCAAAGCATGTCAAACCTGTTGTAGCTTCTCAGACAGGCAAAGATAATTGGAGACAGATGGTCCTGCAACCATCCACTCTATGCCATATACTTCATAAATCTTGAGTTGCATTGTACAGATAACCAATACAAATGGAGTCTGGTAGTCATACAAATTGCTCAGCCAACCCATTGGTGTAAAAGTGTCTTCCTTATAAATGCAAAGGAAATTTCTTATATATTTATAATTACAACTTTTCTTCATAGAACCTATAGTTGGAATGAGCATAAATAAACAATGTCAGTGATTTGCTGCAGGGTTTTTTGACAGAAGGCTAAGTTTAAAGAATTTGGAGATGCTCCACTTCATGCATAAAAAAACAACAAAATAAATAAATTTGTCAAGCAAATCAGTAGAACGAGAGTCTCCAACATACTGTGGATGTTAAACAACATATTTTGTTTAAGCGAAATGAGTGTCTAATTCTATGAGAACGGTTCTATAGGCTTTGAAAAAAAGTTAGCACCCATTTTTCATATCAATGCCCTAAGTTAGTTAGAAAAATAATATTCCTGGTCAACTGCACTGCCATTCCTAAAATATTCCCCCATATAAACAATCACAATAATTTGGGATAATCTGAGGCTCTGATGGTAGATTTGCAATGTGTTTCTAAAATAGGGAGAAACTACATTGCACTATGCAATATCTTGGAGTTGTAAAATTTGATTTGTAAATTCAGCATTTCAGTTGAATTCTTGGCTATGCAAACATAATTCATGGTTTACAAATTGTGACATAGCACATTTCCTGGTGAAAGCATTGTAGAGAAGAAGTGATAGAGGGAGCTGAAACTGCAGGAACCTTGGGTGAGAGTGACCATGTCATACTAGAATTCAGCATAACACAAACACAAGCAACAGAGCATAATGAGACCAGAGTCTTGGATTTTAAAAGAGCTGATTTCAATAAACTCAGAGAGAACTTGGGAAAGATTCCATGGATGAAAATCCTAAAGGGGAAAACAACTCAAGAATCTTTGGAAACTCTAAAAAGTATGATCATAGAAGCCCAGACCAGCAC
This sequence comes from Bungarus multicinctus, assembly GCA_023653725.1. Lineage (NCBI taxonomy): Eukaryota > Metazoa > Chordata > Lepidosauria > Squamata > Elapidae > Bungarus > Bungarus multicinctus. The sequence goes on from CM042834.1 coordinate 86,990,858, forward strand.
AATACCACTGAGAAAGAAAAACAAGAAATCCAAGAAGAAACCAGCATGGCTGCACAAAGATCTCTCTGGCAGATTGAAAGAAAAAAAGGACAAGTACAAAAAATGGAAAGAAGGACATGCAACTAAGGCAGAATATCAGCAGATAGCCAGAATCTGCAAAGACGAAGTCAGGATAGCAAAGGCTCAGAACGAACAAAGACTTGCAATAAAAGTCAAAGATAATAAAAAAAGTTTCTTCCAACATATAAATAACAAGAAAAAAAATCAAGGAAACAGTCGGTCCACTAAAGAGAGAAGATGGCAAGGAAGTAACAGGCAACAAAGAGAAAGCAGAACTGCTTAACTCATTCTTTGCATCCGTCTTCACGCAAAAAGAAACTATAGCTCAACCCACCAAAAACATAACTGTAAAAGACAGACCAAAAATAAAAGTTAAAATAAGCAAAAAAAATAGTAAGAGAATACCAGTCAGATCCTGATGAAAAGAAATCACCGGGACCTGATAGATTACATGGTTTTACTTTTTAAATTCTCTTGATTAGTTTTTATCTTTATTCAGCCATCAATTTAATTCCTTTTAACTCTATTTTAAAAATTGTATTTATATTTGTGTTTTTTTACTTGGCTGTACACCGCCCCAAGTCCCGTTGGGAGAGGGGGCGGTATATAAAATTAATAAAATAAATAAATACATGATCTCACCCCTTTCCTAAGAGGTCTGTAGGGGGCGTGCATAAGCACAGCAACGTGCCTACCGTCCCTGTCCTATTGTTTCTTTTATTTTTCTTATATGTACCCATTTCGTGTATTCATAACTACCGTGTTTCTCACAAAATAAGGCAGGGCCTTATTTTTTTGGGAGCCCCAAAAAAATGGCTAGGCCGTCTTTTTGTGGGTGAATTAATTTCTCTCCCCCCCCCATCAGTGGGTGAACGGCAGTAGTGTGGATGTCGGCTTTGGCAGGGCATTTTAAATTGCAAGACCTTTGGCACCTGCCACTGCTGCTTCCCCCACCACTCTTGCTTTTCTCTCGCTTACCTCCATAGTTCCCACCAGCGCTGGCACAAGAACAGCAGCAGTGCTGGTGAGAATGTGGAAGCATTTCTGCTGCTGCTCGGGTTTCCGCACACACCCGAGCAGCAGCAGAAACGCTTCCACGTTCCCGCCAGCGCTGCTGCTGTTGTCGTGCTGGCAGGAACATGGAAGCATGGAGGCAGCTCCCCCGCCCGAGAAGCAGCAGAAACGCTTCTACACTTCCTGCTGGCACGAAAACAGCGGCAGTGCCGCGCAAGGCACTGTTAAAGGCAAGTTTCCCCCCCCTGCCCCCACCAGCATGTTTTAACCCCCCGCCCTCCCCCCAGCATGTTTTAACTCCCACCCTCCTCCCCCAGCATGTTTTAACCCCTGGCCTCCCCCCCCAGCATGTTTTAAACTAGGCCTAAATTTGGGGGGAGGGGCTTAATTTCATTTCATGCCTAGAAAACATGCTGGGTCTTCCTATTAGTGGAGGCCGTATTGTTGGAGAAACATGGTATGTATATACTTATAATTATTATCTTGTAAGCGATTGACAAATCAAATCAAATAAATAAATAAAAATAAATAAATAAATAAATTTCAGAGTTTTAAAGGAGCTGGCAGAGGTCATCTCAGAACCACTGCACCATATCTTTCAAAAATCCTGGAGCACCGGGGAACAACCAGAGGACTGGAAAAGAGCTGATCTTCAAAAATGGAGAAAAACAGACCCAGGAAACTATAGACCAATCAGCCTAACATCAATACCCAGGAAGATACTGGAAAAGATAATAAAAAAACAGATCTGCCAACATCTAGAAACAAGTAAAGTAATAACTAGCAGTCAGCATGAGTTTGTTAAGAACAGATCATGCCAAACCAATCTTATTTCATTCTTCAACATAGTGACTAAATTAGTAGACCAGCAAAATACTGTGGACATAATATATTTAGATTTCAGCAAGGCATTCGACAAAGTAGACCACAACCTACTGCTTAGTAAGCTAGAAAAAAGTGGAATAGATAGCACCACCACTAGATGGACTCGCAACTGGCTGGCAAACCATACTCAACAAGTAGTCTTTAATGGGTCTAAGTCTACATGGAGGGAAGTAAGCAGTGGTGTGCCACAAGGTTCCTTCTTAGGCCCAGTACTCTTCAATATCTTCATTAATGACTTAGATGAGGGAATAGAAGGGGAACTTACTAAATTTTCAGATGATACTAAGCTGGCAGAAATAGCTAACACCCAAGAAGATAGGCTCAAGATCCAGATGGATCTTGACAGACCAGAACACTGGCCTATATCTAACAAAATGAAATTTAATGTAGAGAAAAGTAGAGAACTACACTTAAGCAAGAAAAACCAAAAGTATACATATAGACTGGGTGAAACCAGGCTCAATAGCAGTAACTGTGAGATCTTGGATCTTGGAGTCTTAGTGGACAAGCAGCTAAATATGAGCCAGCAATGTGCAGCAGCCGCCAAAAAAGCTAATGCAATCCTAAATTGTATTAACAGAGGGATACAATCAAGATCAAGGGAAGTAATAATACCACTTTATAAAGCCTTAGTAAGACCACACCTAGAGTAGTGCATCCAGTTTTGTTCACCACATTATAAAAAGGATGTTGAGAGTCTAGAAAAAGTGTACAGAAGAGCAACCAGGATGATTAGGGGACTGGAGACTAAAACATACAACAAACGGTTGCAGGAACTGGGCTTAGCTAGTCTAGTGAAGAGAAGAACCAGGGGAGACATGATAGCAGTCTTCCAATGTTTGAGGGGCTGCCACAGGGAGAAAGGGGTCAAGGTATTTTCTAAAGTGCCTGTAGGCCAGACGAGAAATAATGGATGGAAACTGAACAAGGAGAGATTTAACCTGGAAATAAGGAGAAGCTTTCGAACAGTGAGAACAATCAACCAATGGAACAGCTTGCCCTCGGAAGTTGTGGGAGCACAACTTGAGACTTTCAAGAAGAGAATGGACTGCTATTTGTAAGAAATGGTGTAGGGTCTCCTGCTTGGGTAGGGGGGGTGGGTTGGACTAGATGACCTACAAGGTCCCTTCTAATTCTGATTATCTGTTATCTATTAAAGCATTGTTTTACATAATTTAGCAATAGTTACAAAATACATTAAAGATATACATACTGTAAATGTCCTATTGTTTGACCATGATAAGCACTGTTATGAATACTTTATATGAATTGCACAGATTTATAATATCACTCAAAATGCCCTGGAGAAGGGCTGTGGCATCCAAAATCTTGCCCACTTCTAATGTAAGGCTTAGTATGAGGAAACAATACCTGATCCATTACAATGTGATAAAGTTTTCATCTGATCTGAATGCTCTTTTAAGCTGTAAAATAATGGTTTGATATTTATTTGATATTAGAAGGAAGACTTTTTATGTAAATAAAACTCCATTTAAACTTTCTTTCAAATTCAGTGGCAAGCTACTGCAAGATAAAATGAAATTATTTTATTATGATGTCATGAGATTCCAATTGCAGCTTTACAGATTCAAGTAAACATGTTTTCAAAGACATGGAGATCACATGATCCATGACAGGCTGTTCTTGCACTGAAATTAATTAAGTTCTGATTCTGAGTGGGCTGAACACCCTTGACATAACACTTGGAAATAGTTAATTACTTTGACCCGCATGTAACAAAATCATTTGGTAGACTATTATAGAGCAGCTGCTGTTAAAAACAAATCTGAATTATAGGAACTTGTAAAGAAAACAGAAATTTGTTCTCCAATTCAGGTCACAATGTGCCCTGCTCTGTTTAATTAAAAACAGAAAAGGTTCACCTAAATGGATCACTCACAAATGTATCTCCCAAATGCAACCTTCCTTGTCTTCATATTTATCATGCAGTGCCACCAAAGATGTTTCTCACATGAATAAGTCAATTACTTTTCTCTAATAGCTTGGAAGTACACCTATGAGGATTAAAAGGTACTATTTAACTCCATGCAGGAGGTTTTAAAAAACCCACCTGCCTTTGAAAGGAACAGCAGTTTGCAGGTACCACCTACAAGGAAGCAGGTGTCCAATTTCTTAAATTAGGAAGTGAAATAAAGAATAGCAGTCAGTATAAATAAGGTTAGATGTTCATGGTTCATTTCTTCAAACGATCACCTTTTAGTAGAGAATTTGATAGTGTCCTTCTTCACATCCTTCTCTAAAAGTTGTACGTAAATAAAATCCTTGAAATACACCACGGAAAGGTTGGCCAAAGTTAGACCTTCATTGCTTTCATTTCACAGGTAGACTATTCTGTTTATTACCTAGTTAAACTTATTTTTATACACAGCGAAAGACCTTTCTCATTGTTTAAAAGGAATTCACTTCCCACATATCAATATCATTTTTAGTCCTTGAGACAGAGAGCAATATTCATATCATTTCATAATCTAAGCAAATTAAATCATAGAAGAACAATGTTTGTTTTCATCAGTCAGAAAAATCTATAAGCCTTCAAATCACATTCATTGCATACACTTGCAACTCTGATTAAAACCCAAATTTTCTTGATACTTATAAAGTTCTAAAGTTTCACTTTTATTTTAAATTAGTTCATAGCCACCTGTGTACAATTGTATATTTCTAGGGCTGAGGGAATCAATGCAAAACAAGTCTGTTTTACTGTACATTTAAATTTCTGTGAAAACAAAACTCCTATTTTCTTTTACAATCTTTCTTAAGATGTGAAACTGGTCTATACTCTTAGACAAATAGCCACCCAGACTGAGGTAAGATAGATGTCCAATTCATTTTATAAATAAATAAATGGATGCAAATGGTCCTGATTCTGTGGTTCATTGCATAAATGTAAGCAGGAGACTTCTTTATTCCCAATTTCAGCATATAACTTTCAGAAACATATATTTCTTTGTCAGCTGTACTTCCCCCAAATAGATGTGTGTATTTGTGTGGGGTTTTTAATTGAAAAAAGATGGATCTCATTCAGTGCTCATGACTACCCTGTTGGTAGAGTCCACGTCAGCAGATGTCACAAATCTGTTCTGACACAAATCCTTAGCACATGTTTATGTCCTTAAAAACATGTTCAAGTTATACTAACATGACCTTATAAGCAATTTTTTCCCTAAGCAGACTGATCTTATAAAATAGCTTGTACAGATTTGGCCAGCCATATCATTTCTATCTAAACATCCAGTGTGAAAATTTTAAACTTCTTTGTGGAATATACACTGTCCTTGTCTACAAGAATTTCACCATGCTTTTCAGCAGAGGAGAAACTCAGTGAAAGAGTGCAGACTTAAAAAGGCAAATCAGTTGAGCAAATTACACTGATGGCAGAGTGATGTAATCATTTTCTTATATTTTCAGACAGTTCTATTTTCAGAGACTAAGGTCAAGCAATATGATCAATTGTACAATGACATATACACCAATGGAAATTATTTTCAAACAAATCTGTAAATAGTACACTCTTACCTGCAAGTAAGTTCCCTTAAGTCAGTGGGGTTTAGTGGATGTAAAATAGGCATGTATGCTAAAGACATCTGTCTAAATCTATTGTTTGACACTGGCTAAAAGTAAACAAGCAAAAAAATAAAACTTATTTCATTTTTTTTGCTTGGGGAAATCAATTTTGCAACCACATTCCTAAAAATATTATTTAAAAGGCTTTATAAAGAGATGGACAGAAAATAATTACTCTAAACAGATCAGTCAGATGGCATACCCAGTTAATTTTCCATATATATTCCTAGTTCCTGTTTTGAATAGCTTTTGATTTTTAACATTATTGCCAATCCACTTTCTCTTTGGGATATTTAGCAAACATTTAAAAAAAATATTTTTGGACTGAAAAGTCAGAAGTATGTTACCATTTGTCAATTTTAATTTATGTCCTCATTTGTTTTTATTTTTGTTCCATTTTTAAAAAGCTTTCTTTTCATTAGTTCTATGTATGTTCAGAGCTGCTTCTCAGTAGAGAGATGTCAATTACATCCAATAGTAATATAATTCTAGGTCTGAAAAAAGCAAAAGGGAAGGAAGGAAGTGGGGAGGGAGGAATGTTGGTAAAAGAAATCCAGGTGACTGCAGTCGTCCTCTTGATAATTGACTATTTATGATGGCTTAATTTTAATATGCCATAAAATTTTTATCTAGATTTGTTATGTCAAGTGTCTGAGAAGTTTCTGCTGATTTTAAAGCAGGAAGTCTGACTACTGTTATCACTGGATTACCTTGAAAATATGCAGAGAATCTTACCATCTAAAGCAATGAATAGGAGGACATCATAAACTCCAAAGTTGTCAGCCAGACTTTCAGTCCCTTGAATATAAGTAATAGTAAAACTTTGTCTATGCACGTATGCGTTCTTCCTCTTCTTCTTCAAAGTTGGTCAATGATAATTGTTTCTGGACATAAAAATTTATATTTACATGATGGCTGGAGGTCATTAACAGATCAAAGTGGGACTACTATTAGGTTAAAGGAAGCTATTTCAAGTGACAAATTGGAACAGACTGAGAGTCCCCCATTCTGTCCAGAACAATCAATTCACAGAACACAAAGAATATGGCATTATGGACCAATGTTCTGTACCAGCTGGCTACTTCAGGTATGAAGGTATGAAAAGCCTATGGCATTCCCTAGCTCAGGCAGCATTCAGGAGCCTGTGACTATTTGACAATATGAGAACACCAGGACCTCCTGAAAGTAATTATTAAAGGTCAGCCTGTGTAACTAGAGGGCTAGTGATGATTGTGCTGGTGTCAGAGAGAAGCATTAAGAAAAACAAGCAGGAAGATCCCCACATACTTAAAATCATGGGTCTTTTTGGATCAATTTTGATAGCAGAATCTGGGAAGCAGGAAAATTGGTAGCTAGAAAACACTTCTTGACTTCAAGCCCTACATTACTATAGATTATTGACACGGTATGATTTGGTTTTATGCTCTCCCTTCTCTCCAGATACTTTTTTTTCAGATTCATTCCTTATATCAACAAAAGACTTAATAGATTGAATCAAAAACCAGGACACTTCAAAGTCCTATGATATCTCAGTTCTAATTCTCTTGTTATCCTGGCCGATGTCATACCATTACTCAATTCTCCTAGCACCCCAGATTCTTAACTGAAATGATGAAAAGGATTGTTCACCCACTGGATTAACTGACATTTTTTGCTAGATGGCTGCCAAATAAGAGTGATGAATTGCACTTAATATGGTTTTGAAAGCCTCTCTGAAAAGCTCTTTATGCACCCTGGTTAGAAATAGCATTCATCCAGATGCTTGAAATATTCAAAATGAGGAGAAAGGGGGTACATTCATTCCTGGTGTTGCCTACCTCCAGTTTCCAGGCATCTAATCAATGTAAATGTGATAAATAAATCGGGCATATTTGCATTGGCTTGAACACAAGCTCTGTTGATGCATATCTCCCTCTCCAATTCCCTACCTGATAACATGAAAAAGAAACAGAATTAGGGGCAGAGCTTTATTAATGTAATAAAGACTAATATAGTACTATAATAAAACAGAGATAGAGGGAAGAGAGAGAGAGGGAGGGAGGGGGAGGGAGAGAGAGAAAGAGAGATGTGAAGTGGTTAAAGCATCAGGCTAGGCAACAGAAGACTGTGAGGACTTCTGTTTTGCCATCGGCATGAACCCAGCTGCAGGACCTTGGGCCAGTCTCTTCCCTAGGAAGGAGGCAAGGGCAAATTACTTCTGAAAAATCTTATCAAGAAAACTATAGAGACTTGTCCAAGCAGTCTCTGAGAATGATACACTATTGAATGGAAGAAGAAAAAGAGAGAGAGAGAGAGATGCAGAGGTCAATTGAGGCCAGCACTTGTCTTCTAACCCTTTTGAACACTGAAAGAGGAGATTGTTAGCCTCAGAGTTTGCCTGATCCCTGTTTTAAAAGCCATTTGGACAGATGGAAGACCTGATATTGAATTATCCTCTAATGTTTAAATTGTTAAAGACCTTAGTTCCCAATGCACAGAGAGTGAATTTATATGAGCTTTGTCTTTCATTTTTCTTTTTAAATTCTCAGGTTCTGGTTATGACAAGAAGAAAAACATTGAGCAGGGCAGTAGAGATTACGTCTTGGCCTTGAAAGATTTATTTCAAGAAAAAAAACGTATTCAAAACATTTTGAGTGAATTTCTTGAGTGGGATATTAAATAGTTTCAAACTATGTACAGAATCTGTTATTAACTTTTTATTCTTGTAACATTGAGTGAACCTAGAAAGCAGGTAAAGTTGTAGTTTAAAAGTGTTCCCCCTCATGTCATCTGGCACTTCTGTTTTTTTCTTGACAGATTAGAACACTTGGCCATATCTAACAAAATGAAATTCAATGTAGAGAAAAGTAAAGCAAGAAAAACCAAAAGTACACATATAGACTGGGTGAAACCAAGATCAATAGCAGTAATTGTGAGAGGGATCTTGGAGTCTTAGTGGACAACCAGCTAAATATGAGTCAGCAGTGTGCAGCAGCAGCCAAAAATGCTAATGCAATCCTAAGTTGTATTAACAGAGGGATACAATCAATATCAAGGGAGGTAGAGTACGGCATCCAATTTTGTTCACCACATTATAAAAAAGATGTTGAGACTCTAAAAAAAGTGTAGAGATGAACAACCAGGATGATTAGGGGACTGGAGACTAAAACATACAAAGAACGGTTACAGGAACTGGGCATGGCTAGTGAAGAGAGGTATGACAGCAGTGTTCCGATATTTGAGGCTGCCACAGAGAGGAAGGGGTCAAGCTATTTTCTAAAGTGCCTGTAGGCCAGACACGGAATAATGGATAGAAACTGAACAAGGAGAGATTTAACCTGGAAATAAGGAGAAACTTTCTGACAGTGAGAACAATCAACCAATGGAACAGCTTGCCCTCGGAAGTTGTGGGAGTGCCATCACTTGAGACTTTTAAGAAGAGATTAGACTGCCATTTGTCAGAATGTAGGGTCTCCCGCTTGGGCAGGAGATTGGACTAGATGACCTACAAGGCCCCTTCCAACTCTGATTATCTGTTTATCTGTATTGGTTAGGGAGCTAATTACTTTATGGATTAACCCTTAGAAATTCATTGACATCTTTGCAGAAGGAAGGAGCTGCCCCTCAACTGAATCAATGATACATGACCATTAAAGTTATAAGATGCCTGATATTTCTTTTCCAGTCTAACAATTTTATAAGACACACATTTTATGTTCATCAGATGATATGATGAGCATTATTAAAGGCTAATAACTTTAGTAAACGTTGCTGAACAGAAAAAGTGCTACCAGACACTAATAAACTCTCCTCTGACATGATCTCTTATTGTAGAAGAAGATTAAATGGTGCAACTATGGATTTTTTTAAAAAGTAGGTGGCTCTGGGAAAGAAAACATAATAATTAAAAATGTTTCTATGGGTTTCAAACCATTAACCTTCTACTTGCAAGCTAAGTGTTAAAACCACTGAACTATTGTAGTATTGCACGGTGTAGCTGTCTGCAAAAATATTTAAGACCAAAAAGCAGTAGTAAAGGAATTTTTATTTAAAAGTTTGCTGATGTACCTTTATGTTTGTGTATTTAATGCTTCAACTTCACATATATAAATACATGCACACAGGGGTGGGATTCTACAGGTTCACACCTATTCTCTAGAACTGGTTGCTAACATTCTAAGCAGTTCGGAGAACCAGTTGTTAGAAGAAATTACTGGCCTAATCCTGTAAGGAAGGCAGGAAGGAAACATTCTGGTGTTGGTTATAAAAACTGCCTCTCCATTAACCCTTTTTACATTGTTGGCAGGCCTAGACTTCCTGTCTCTGGAACTTCTCTGAAATTTTTTTCCCTCCTTTGCTTGTATGGAGTGACCATTCAAAGTTACAATGGCACTGAAAAAAGTGACTTATAACCATTTTTCACACTTACGACTATTGCAGCATCCCCACAGTCACGAGAGGCCAGACAAGGAGACACGTGCCTCAATGTGAGTGATGTTGAGTTGACCACACCCAGCCAGTCACGTTACCACCAAGCCATGCTCACCAAATAAGCCATGCCCACAGAACCAGTTGTTAAAAAAATTGAATCCCACCCCTACATGCACACATATAAAAATACCTACCCCCAGACAGACTGGTCATAGAAAAGGATAGTATGTCTATGGAGTTTCTTATCCAGGTCAAGGAGTTTGGTTCTTCAGTTCTTCTCAACTGAAGAAGCTTCTTGGAGAGAAGCAAAACACCAGTTGCCTTTTGGGAAAACACCTTTGGGACAGAAAGGTTAGTAATTAACAATTGCTTTCCTAGGATTAAAAAAAAATGGAAAGGAACAACAGCAAGGAAATTCTCAGTAGGATAGATTGGTAGCTAGCTGTCTAGACTGAGTGCCTTACAAGTTGTTGCCAAATATCAAGGCCAAGAGGATTTTATTAAAATAGTTTAGAGTCAAATAGCAGGAGCAGTTTAAGAATTTAGGGTGAATGTTAGTCTAGCCTCATACCGTCTATGCTGATTGGATGTTGCTTTCCAGTGTTAGGAGCTCTTTTTCCCCCCAATCCTTTTGCCTGTTATTTTAACTGAAGTTATCTAAGAATTATCTGGGACACATCCAATCATGTGCTTAGCTATTAGGTTATGATAAGAAGATCCATTCACACCATCGTCAGCTGAGATGATGAGATATTAAGCTTAAATTGTTTAGAGAGTTTATTCAAACTCCAATACTGCTTGTTCTCTTATTGATATGTGTCTGTAGAAATCAATTTTCTGTTTCCTCTTGGAAAACACTTTCTGATGAATTTCTAATTCAAAAAGAAGAATTCTCACCCTAGTATAGTTACTAATATGGTGACTTCACTGTATCTAACATTTTCCACCAACTGGGTCTCCTTCCAGGATTGATGACCATTGGTTTGGTTGACTGGTGATGATGGAAAGCATGGTCCAACAACTGAGACTGAGAAATTATATTTTAGACAGTGTTCCTTATTGAGCTTAATAATAATAATCTTAATAATAAGAACAAATGAAATATATTGCTTGGAAATGATTTTTGGCAATGCCTACTAAGTGGCAAAAGAATGGATTCATGATATTTCAAAACTGGAGTAATTTCTTGGCACAGCCTTTTATTCATTTCTCTGAAGATATTACTCATTGCTAGCAGAAAAGTTATTGTTTCCTTCTGGATTCATATACATGGGGGCGTGCAGTTTGCTATGTCCATGACCATATGAAACATTTTCCAAGACTTTTAATATTATAGCAATAGCACTTATACTTATATACCACTTTATAGTGCTTTACAGCCCTCTTTAAGCGGTTTACAGAGTCAGCATATTTCCCCCAACAATTTGTGTCCTCATTTTACCCACCTTGGAAGGATGGAAGGCTGAGTCAACCTTGAGCCTGGTGAGATTTGAACTGCCAAGTTGTAGGCAGCTGGCTGCAGAAGTAGCTTGCAGTATTGCACTCTAACCACTGCACAACAGAGGCTCCTATTATTACCATTATTATGCTGGTAAATAAACAGCACTTTTGAAAAATAATTAAATAGGAAAATATAGTTGCAACCTTGTGTTTGATTTACCTTGTTAATTTGGAAAAGAGGATACAACTGTTACACTCCTGAGTTATAATTTGCGGAAAGGGAATAGCAATTTCAGAAGAGTTCGGGAATACATGTGCATCATAGTTTATGGTTTTATCATCAGCTTGGTGAGATGTTAGAAACTCTGAAATATACAGATAGTTCCAGAAATCTCATGACAACAGCTGTAGAAAGCACTTTACTATGATCATTTCTTTAATATAGCCTCGCTCCCTCCAAGAAAAATAGCAAATACAAGAAGAAAGAAAATAAAAAATATCTGCCAAAAAAGCAGCAATATAGATATGTAGGTATTACCAATTAGCCTAGTTTTTAAACACAATTTTTTTAAAAAATTATATTAATGGAGATGATGCTGTTAAACAGAAAATACATGATCCAGGTTGTTAAATTGGGGGTTCCATTTTTTTCCCAATATTTATTTACTTATTTATATTAGATTCATATGCATTTTTTATTCAGAATAGCATGGCTGATGTCCATAATTCTTCAAATAGGATTAAATTTCAAGTGTGGAGTATATAATTCAGATGTACATCCACATATTTAAACTGCAATGATCTTGTGGGATGTTAAAACTGCCCAGAGTCACTTCCTGGTGAGAAGGATGATAAACAAATTTAATAAAATAAATACTGCAACATAAATTAATCCAAATTTATGCAATCTGTATCATTATTTTTAAATATATTTTTAAATATATTCTATATTTTAAAAACAGTACAATATATAGGTACACATTAATGACAAAATGAAACAATCCATAAAAAAAGAAAAGGGAAAAAATAGGAGGAAAAGGAAAAGGAAAAGGAAAATTGGGTGAATAGGCAGCAATATACATTTAATAAATAAATAAATAAATAAATAAATAAATAAATAAATAAATAAATAAATAAATAAATAAATAAATAAATAAATACAAAATGTAGCTTACTTTTTATATTTATAAGTAGTCACTGGTTTGCAAAAAATATATAATCAGATACAAAACATCATTATAAATTATAAAATGTATGATAAAGAGTATATTTCTTCATCCTTAGATGTGGAAAAGAACAGATAAGTTACACATTTCTAAAAAGCAATCTCTAATATCTGGAATAATTATTACTGAATATTTATTATTTTAACCAGCCCACATGTACAATTAAGCCACAGTTCCCCACAGACAGATTCCAGAGCTTTGGTATACAATTAAAAAGCAGAGCAATAAATTAATAGCTTTAACATTTAAAGATTTTCCCATAAATCTACTTAAAAACATTCAAGTCCTGTGCCAGACAAGTGTCAACCTATATTATATGAGTGTCACCTCACTCATTTTACACTTCCAACATGATGAGGTTGTTAATCAATCCTTCTTAAACATTCCCAGTAAATTTTAAAAGAGTCTCTGATTGAATTAGTCTCAAATTATAAAAATCATTTTTAATATTCTTTAAGATCTTAAATACATGTTGCTATGAGGTACTGCAACTCTGCATTCCAAAGTTCCCTCAAAGAATTTAATGATGATTTCACCATTTATATTTTTAAAAAGGACTGCAAGCTTAGAATAACCTAAATGCATTCCAATACTGATCGCAACGTGGGAGTTTTAGGAACTGCTAATATGTGAGGACCACACTGACAAATCAATAGATGTTTTCACTATGTGTGCAGTCATTTCACAATTTTACACAATCAAATTCCTTCTACAGTATCTCAAATGGTTCAAAAACTTGATTTCTGATAAGTTCCTTCAAAATATTAATACCTAGTTCACCACAATTAAATAAAAATAAAATTCACCATTATTTTTTTAATTGAAATGATACCAAAATGTAAAATTATTACATGAATAGTAATACACTATGTATTTCCATCCCAACATCTGCCAATTGTGTCTTGTAGTCTTTAATGCAGGCAATACAATGGAATTGTGGTTAAAAATCACAATTTAAAAAATTTGATTATCTTCCTGCTATCTTATTCACTTCACTGGTCCACTATGTTTGCAAATGGATACACACACACATGCACATGCACACATGCACACACGCGCACACACAAATGAATGAATTCTTTATTGGCCAAGTGTGATTAGACATACAAGGAATTTATCTTGGTGCATATGCTCTCAAAAAAGATTCATTCATCAAGAATGTGTGTGTGTGTGTTTGTGTGTGTGTGTATGAATTTGTATGTTTAAGTAAATAAATAAAATAGGGAAAGATAAATAAAGACAAAAATATCTCATGATGCCAAGGATGTTACATAGTGACTATAGTATGTTATTCTGGTTCAACTGATCACTCTCATTTCCAAATTCCAAAAATATTCAATATGCTTGAGCCTGATATTTTGTTTCACAGTGTATTTGTTTCATTTATTTTCTATTTAAAAGATATTAAACATAATAAAATGGGACAGTCCTTCGGGGTCCAGGGCACTGCACTGCGGACCAGGATTTTGAAAATTTTATTTACTGTTGCTTTGGTTTGTCTTTATATACATAGTATTTATATACATAGTATTTTCTCTCTTGTCTAGTTTTAGCTGCAGTTGTTAGATTAGGTTTCATTCTGAAACAGGTTGTTTTTCTCTAGGCATAAATTAATGCAATTTACCTCTTTTGCTCTCCTACCTGTGAATCTCTTTTGATTTCTGATTGGCCACAAGGGAGTGTGTAGAGGTGCTTAGTCAGATCCAGCAGATTTCTTCCTAGGTGTAATTTAGTTCTTAAAGAAGACAAGGTAAAGTGTGGGAATTGAAAAAGGGGGGTGAAAATAAATCAAATTAAATACAGTTCCCAGGTTGTTGTTGTTTTCATTAGAAACCACTTCACTGTGTTTTCTTTCCTAAAGTCCAAGTTTATTATAAAAGAATTCAAGGAACTAAATATAAGATGAATAAGAATTCCTTCAATAATACTGCAGTATATAGAATAAGCAAGTTATAATGAGAGTTATAAAAGTTATGACATGCTTTAAAACAACAACAATAACAAAACCATAACAGCCTTCAAAGTAACTAATTCAACTGGCAAAGTTTTCATAAATTCAAAATGTTTCTGAAACATGTTCCAAATTGATTAAAAATCTTAATCATCAGAAAGGGTTTTAAACCTTTAAAGGTTCTCCCACATAAAAAGACAAGAAAATGTGCTTTTCACACACACACACACACACACACACACACACACACCGTACAATGCCAAAGACTCACTCTCAAATAAAATGCTATCATTCAAAACCGTTTGGCTTTTATGTTAGAAATAGTGCACTCTTAAAAGAATGCTAGAGAGCTGAATATTGGCACAAATGATTTAGCTGGGCCCATTTATCTTTTTGAGTTCCTGGGCAGCTGATGGGTGTCCATTTGCTCTCAATTTGTTCACCAAGTTTGAACATCTCTTTCTACACTTCTGCTTGAATAAAACTTAATGCTGCAGCTTAATGGGACCCAATTTCATTTCATTCTGGATCCTTGCAGCTGTGAGTTGAACTCGTATCG
This sequence comes from Bungarus multicinctus, assembly GCA_023653725.1. Classification (NCBI taxonomy): domain Eukaryota; kingdom Metazoa; phylum Chordata; class Lepidosauria; order Squamata; family Elapidae; genus Bungarus; species Bungarus multicinctus. Next base: position 87,005,988 of record CM042834.1, read on the forward strand.
TCCAGTAATCGTTTGCGATATAAAGCTTTACTAAAAGTTTGAAATTAATCTTGGGCTTCAGGGCCATGAAAGTATAAACTAGTTTGGGATGCTGCCTTATCTAGTAGATACAGACCGAGAATGGATGAATGGGGAGGAGGTATATTTGACTTTGATCCTACTATCACTCAGAAGGTGATTCAGGCAAGAGAAGAAACTTATTTGCCAGAAGTTTGTTGATCAAAAAGGTCAGCAGTTCAGCGATTCAAATCCCTAGCACCGCGTAATAGATTGAGCTCCCATTACTTGTCCCAGCTTCTGCCAACCTAGCAGTTCGAAAGCCTGTAAAAATGCAAGTAGAAAAATAGGGACCACTTTGATGGGAAGGTAACACCGTTCTGTGTGCCTTCAGCATTTAGTCATGCCAGTCACATGATCATGAAGAAGTCTTTGGACAGCACTGGCTCTTCGGCTTTGTAACAGAGTTGAGTACCGCCCCCTAGAGCCAGAAATGACTAGCACGTTTGCGCAAGGGGAACTTTCACATTTATCTTTTATGGTCAGTACAAGCTTTCTTAAAAATGTTTATAGGAGCATGCGCTGGATAACAGATATTTATGCTGTATTCTGCTATGATATATCTATATTGGTTGATTTATAAGCTTTATAACCATCATACTGAGTGTTCATTAATCATATGTACAAAACAACTTGCCAATTAAAACATGTGAGGAACCAGTTTAATAGTGAAATATCCTTCCTGTGAACTCCATGGTGTCTCTATGCCACTCTTATCACATCATGAATATCCGAATACAGCCTGGGTCTTGCTTTTCATTTAGTATTTTTATACTAAATTTTGTGGACAGTTTAAAAATGGAGTCAGCCAATGCATTCAACAGAGCTTGCGAAATTTGGCTGTGAGCAGTGTACAGTTAGGTGAAAAGCTTCTTGAGTTACAAGTTGTCCAACTCCATTTTAATGTAATACAAAGCTGGAACGCCATCTAGTTTAACCTGTCTGGGTCAGTCCTGGTTAGTATTTTAATGAAAAAATATCAGGTATCACTAGAGCTGTAAGTTGGACTAGGAAGCTGGGGAAAATATGGAAGAAGGGAATGGCAAATCACTTCATACTGTCCCCAAGAAAATGGGTTGGATGTGTCCATGAAGTTCCCAGGGATCAAGCTGGAACACAAAGGAACCTTGAACATGAATCAAGATTAAAATGAATTATAGGGAGACAGCACCATCAAAGGATTTTTCAAAGCATTAAACAGTTTAGCCCTGAATGGCATTCTCAATCATTCTCAATTAACATTTGCTGAATATTGGCCAATCTTAGGCAAAACTCTCATCAATAAAAAAATACCATGCGATTAAATAAAGCAATACATATGGGGCTTGGGGAGGTTTGTATAAAAAACTTTTACAAAGAACATAAAATGTTACATAAACTAATACAGAATAAAAGGGCAAAGAAGAAAGAAGGGAAAAAAGTACTGAAAGAAAGAATAAAAAAGAAAATAGAAAGAAGTTCCCAATTTCCTTTGTAGCAAATATAATTACAACATTATTTATTACTCCGCTTGGACAGGATGACCTACAAGGTCCCTTCCAACTCTGATTATCTGTTAACTGTTACTCTGTGATTACAAATAAAAAGGCTAACTTTCTCCTATTATCCAGATTTTTTTCCCCTGATAATCAAAACCACATATCACAAGTTCACATATTTCTGTTTCATGTAAAATGTCTATAAGGAGTTTCCAGTTAGCTATAAATGTAGATTTTTTCTTCCTCTGATCAAAGAAGTTAATTTAGCTATCTTCGCAAGTTCCATCACCTTCATCATCCATTTCTCCAATGAGGATAGTGCAAACTCCTAATATCTAAGGTTTAGAATATAAAAATAAAGGGATTTTTTCCCCATTGTTGGGCATGGAAGCATTCTTAATAAGCAATAAAAATGAAGCATCTTATTAAGAGCGGTATCATAAGAACTGTAAATTAATGGGTTAATTTTGAGCTTCATTCCATGGGAAAGGCCATTATACTGTGTGCAGAGTTTAATGAAAAAAGATTTAGAAGAGTAGCTTTAATAATAGAAAGAAACTTTCCTGTTTGGAAAGTTATTAGCCAAGTATCATCAATCAAGAGTGAAATACATTTTTTTTTATTCCAGCACTGTTAAAAAGACAGGAAATTCAGGAGTTTAATCTCTGTTTAATTGTGATATTCCAAACTCCTTCCCTGTGCCTAATCCTTCTCAATGATTTGTGGTCATTCAATAAATTGTGTTCATTTCAGATTAAAGCAATTCCCTTGATAGTTTCCCTATGCTAATTTGTCCTTGAATGATACAGTATATGGAAGAAAATGTCCACAAGGCTGCTACTGAAGTTCAATTCAAGGGCTCCTGAACATTTGCACATGAACAACATATGGATTACTATTCAATTCTTGCCAAATATCGTCACAACCAGGAAACAAAGAAAGAAAGAAAGAAAGAGAGAAAGAAAGAAAGAAAGAAAGAAAGAAAGAAAGAAAGAAAGAAAGAAAGAAAGAAAGAAAGAAAGAAAGAAAGAAAGAAAGAAAGAAAAATATGAGAGATGGTATTTTAATTCTAAATGGATGAAAGCATTTTGCTAAGATGATTCATTGTTAGGTAGGCCTCAAAAAGCAAAAATACGCTTAATAAGAATACAGGCTACAAATGTTCCTGCTATGGGGACATTTATTGCATTTCTAATTAAATAGTTTTGGATTTAAATTAATTAAAGCAGTAATTCCTTCTAAATGCCCAATTAAATATATCCAATGAGATTTTTGTTTTTAAAGAATAAAAATTATTTATATATATATATATATATATATATATATATATATATATATATATATATATATATATGTGTGTGTGTGTGTGTGTGTGTGTGTGTGTGTGTGTGTAAGGTTTTTCAAGCTGATAATTTTAAATAATAAATAAGGGAGACTAGTATAGATCTATTTCGAGCTAGTTAGCTCTCTTCAGCTAGCCATACCCTTACTGGGATTCGAACCAGGGAAGTATTATATGTGAGGCAGTTGTAATTGCCACTACACCACTGGCTCTCTCCTTATCAGCTCAGGCAGGGGAATAAGTATATACTTTGTATTACAACACCCTGTTAAGCCCCAATTAAGGGAGAAAGCATACTGCTTTCTTTTCTGTCTTTCGGCTCATCACCAGAGACCATACCGACAGAAAGCTATTTGTTTCGTTGCCTTTTGTTTACACACATGTAAACAAAAGGCAACGAAACAAATAGCTTTCTGTCGGTATGGTCTCTGGTGATGAGCCGAAAGACAGAAAAGAAAGCAGTATGCTTTCTCCCTTAATTGGGGCTTAACAGGGTGTTGTAATACAAAGTATATATATATATATATATATATATACACACACATATATATAAAACCTAACAGACATATAAAAACAAAAGACAACGAAACAAATAGCATTCTGTCTGGATGGTCTCTGGTGATGAGCCGAAAGACAGAAAAGGACAGCAGTATGCTTCCTCCCTTGATTGGGGCTTACCAGGGTGTTGTAACACAAGTATATATACTCATTCTCCTGTATCACTGATCTGGATGAGAACCAGTGGCCTAATGGCAATTACAACTGCCTCACATGTAATACTTCCCAGGTTCGAATCCCAGTAAGGGTATGGCTAGCTGACGAGAGCTAAGTAGCTCGAAATAGATCTATACTAGTCTCCCTTGTTTAATTATTTATCAGCTCAAAAACCTAACACACACACATACATACATACATACATACATACATACATACATACATACATACATACATATATATATATATATATATATATATATATATATACAATGGAAGGTTGAAACAGTATGTAAATTGGCTTCTCCCTTTTGGAAATCAGTGCTCGTTTATCTTAATTCCTAGACTTGACATACTGTAGTTTATAACTTCTTTGAAATGAATTATGTAATACAGGAAGACATCCCCAAACTCTTTGTAAAATAAAAAGCCATTGATTTAAATCTTTAAAAAACTCTAGAACTCAATCTGATATTGTACTGAATTTCTTCCAGCCCTCTGTCCCTTCCTATATCATCTTTCTCAGATAACAAAAAATATCTGAGACATTCCAGCATGTATTGTTGTTCATTCATCCATTCATTCATTATCCTGACTTTGTTATGATTGCACTAGCCTATCATTCCAAATGATGAATGAAGTACATTATAGTTAATGTTACACTACTTTCCAGACAGAATGACTAAATACTGCATTTTGGCTCAGAGACAGTATCTTTCAGAAAAGGATGTTCAACACAAACAACAGTAAACAATTACTCTGTCAAAAAGGAAGGATATCTCTTTTCTTGCAAGCCATCTTGCTTTTTTACTCTTGGAAATTTGCTCAGTCTATTCATTAAATAATGTCAATAGGTTTAAATACAGAACTATTGATTGGTATTGCATTTTTGGAACAGTTCTCCAAGGTTTGACTTTGGAGGACTGCAAAGCTCTCTTTTTTTGTCAGCTCTTAAGGAATAGGGCTGGATTGCCTTCAAGCAGCTAAAATATTGTAAATGCCTAGGACGAAACTCAATATCTATTCTTGTTCTGGTCAGATATGCTGCTGCCCACTACTACTTTTAAGAAATTTTGTCAAAGATGTCACCATCCAATCTCACCTGCAAATTTCCTCCTCCAAATTTCCCTTTATCTAAGAAATATATATATGAGCCCTTATAAAGAAAACCTTATCCCCAAACCAGTTCTTATAATGATACTATATGAAAGATATTTGTATACTGAACTTCAGTCATAGATTACCATGAAATACGATGCACATGAGTGAAAATCAGCCATGGGTATGTTCAGCTGTTATTCAGCTTTTCAACTTTACTTTCAAATGTACACCAGAAGGATATCCTTAGCTGAGCACTGATGCATAAAATGATCCCCTTCGGATGATCCCTTCACTCAGTGACAGAGGGGAAATCAATGTCTGTGTGACTCAGCAAAATATTTTAAAGTGTTGACTCAGTCAAAGAGAGAGAGAGAGAGATGTTGCTTGAGCACATGGCTTGGACTGGCATAGCATTTAACTCAAAATATTTACTTTGCTGGGTTGAAATATAGTAAAGGGCAATAGACAGTATTAAGATTCTCACTGATTATTTTTTCCCCTCAGATTTCTGTTGATGAAATTTCCATACTGTTAATGAAGAATTCCTATAAATTGTATTATTATTACTAAGTCATGAATTTTTGTAGAGATTATTACAGGTTCTACAATTGAATGACAGACATAAAATATTCTGGTACACTTCTATGTATATAGATGATCCAATGACCTACTTTGCAATGAAACTATAAAATCCAGGTGCTTCAATACAAATTGGCAGTTTTGAACACTCGTTGCTGAAAAAAATGAAACATATCTGATTTAGGAAAACATTACAAATGCTTCAAAATGCCAGGGATGTTACTTTTATCTACTCTAACTGCAAAGCCATATAGGTGGGTTTATTCCAAGTTAGAAAAAACATATAATTATAGCCATGGTTCAATTCAGAATATTGACTTTCTGGAAGAGATGAAGGACTGAATCTAGAAATCCAATGGTAATCTCTTTCCTCCCCAACTGAAGCTCCTGCATCAGTTGACAAGGGTAATTTTGCAAGCAGGTAGTATTATTTACAAAGATTTTTGGAATGGAAAAACATGGATGTGGTTGAGCTTATCCAAAACCTTAAATATGTCATTTAGATAATTTAATTTAATTCTCATGTGCCCATGAAATATTTAGAACCAGAGCCTTAAGGACATCTTCCTCTGCAGAGAAATTCATGCACTTGTTTGGGAGTTATGTATGTCCCAAAATTCATATTGCTGTAACTCTTTCAATGCCTTTTCAAAAAATAATAATAATAAACATTAATCAGCCATGCTAACATGTTGGCCTGTTTAAAATCCCTTTTAAAACTCAAATTCATTCTCAATATTATTTAATTTAGAAGAAATACTTTGGCTAAGGAATTTTTAAAAATAATTGTTCAATTTATTTCAGTTTTTTCTACTCTTATGTGGAATATTTGACTCTATAGGCATCTTGTCTTTCCTTAACTTCCAACTAAATCCCCACCCATCATATATAGCCATTACCCCCCTTTAGACCTAAAAGTATAAATTAATTTTCATCTATTGGGCATTAGGCAGATTTATATATAAGAAGGCAAATAGGTAATATACATTTACAGGAAGAACAAAACTCTATCAAATAAATTTATAGTATTTGTGCTAAACCAAATTGTTATTCAACCTTTGAATCCAAATCAAATGTTGAGAATAGTATTTCAATTTTTGAAATTACTAGTATGATATGAAATTTTTGGCAAAAGAACTAAGCTACATCCTTTTTCCTGTGATGGACAGGCAGACAGAAATTGAAGCTCTTACCACACTGTCGAATGGATGAGAGAGAATCAATTATTTGTTGTATTTGAGGTCTGAGGTGACTTGACTGCCATAACCTATTATGACTATGGGTTGCTCATTTATTTCAGTGGTATATTCAATATAACAGTCAATTTTCACATTGCGCAATATATTTTGCTTAGAGCAATTCCATTAAACCCTTCCCACCTCCACCATCAGTGTCACTCAAATGGCACTAGATTTTATTTAGGATTTATTTGTTTAAGCATAAATGGCTGCAGAAGTAAAATCTTATTGATGTTCCATCAATGCAATTTTTTCCCTGTATACAGCCAGATTGAACACTGATGCCATCAGATGATACTGGTGGAAGATGGCATAATGCTCTCGGGTTGAATGTTCCTCATTTATAAAACCTATAAGTTGTGAATCCCCAAAACGAAGGCTCACATATATGGATGAATATCATAACTCAGATATTAGAGGCAATTTATATGCTGTACATTCTTTCCAAAGCACTACAGCTGAGCATCATTTATAAATTATGGTGTAAAAAACAAACTCAGTAGATATATACAATAAATCAGACTACCAGTATTAGCTGGGATTCATCCAAATGTTGAAGTGACAAATCCTGTAATAACTGACTACAATAAAGTTGTAGAAAGTTCAGCCATAAATCATATTAAACCTGGATTAGGAATTATCTTTAGCATTTTACCCAGCTACAGGTATATATGGAAGGAGATGAAGTTGCTGAAAAGTTGTTTTTGAAAAAAATAAATGACCTTGTTAGTATTTTGGATGAAAGGATCTCAGGAAGTTTGAGAGATATAAGCTATATTAGAAAGACACCCTGAAAACTGAATGGCAAACCACTTGTTTTTGGTGCCAAGGAGACTTCATCAAATTATTATGGTAGTTATATAAAAAAAAAACTCACATAAATTTGAGGGAATGTTTTCTTTCTTTTAATATTTAATTTTATACTTTTTTCCTAGTGTTTAATAATTCCCCCCCCACCCGCTAGGAGTCCCAGTGATGGGATTCAATTTTTTTTACTACCGGTTCTGTGGGTGTGGCTTGGTGGGCACGGCAGGGGAAAGATACTGTAAAATTTCTAGTCAGAGGTGGTATTTGCTGGATCTCCAAACTACTCAAAATTTCCGCTACTGGTTCTCCATAACTGGTCAGAACCTGCTGAATACTACCTCTGCCTAGGAGTGGTGTGCAGCTTCCTTAATCTCAGGTCCTCTACCAGAGGCCTGGACGTTTGACAGTTCTGCTCAATAACTTAGGTCTTCCTAGCACTGCATTTTTCTGGACAGAGTGCTCTAAGCTTGTTCATGGGATCTGTTGGAGCCATTCTCCCAGATTAAACAGTCAAAGCCTCGAGTGTTCCTACCACCATTGGACCATTTTGGCCTGTGTTTTCCGCATCCTCTATAGTTCCTCCTTCAGGCCTTGGTACTTTTACAGCTTCTCATCCTCCTTCTTCCTGGTGTTTCTGTCACTTGGTCACTACACCTAGGTTGCTGTTACCACTACATCTATCATCACTGCTGTCTACTGGTCCTTGTATATTACCATGATACCTGGTTGATTGGCCAGTACCTGCCTGACAATTTCAATCTGGAAATCCTACAGAATTTTAGCCCTGTTATTCTCTACAGCCCGTGCAAAATCTTCCATCTGGACTTGGGAGTTCCATCCCATACAATGTGCAGATTGTCTTGTATACAATGCCAGCTATTAGGTTGTACCATTCAGTACAATTCAGGTTGTCCAATGCCATCCCCCTCTCCCACTAAAGTGGTTCTCACATACAGGTGTATTGATAGATAAATATATGGATGGATAATACATGAGACAATTTTCAATGAATGATCAGTTTTGCGTTTAGCTCTAGTATTGCATTCCTCTATTGAGAGATCCATTTATCTATCAGGAACAGGTGTTTTATTGTAAACCTACATATATGCTTGGAGATATCAGTCAGGAAGGAAAACATTTTAATTAACCTGAGAATCAAAGCATTGTAGATTAGTTGTGATGTGAAGTTGAAAGCCAGTTGAGATTAGAGTGGTGTGAAATACCGGAGCCATCAAGAATTAAATTTTCCCGGTAAAACTTCATAAAACTTTAAATTGAGGTGGAGACCATTTAGTATATTTTAAAAACAGGGGAAGTTTAATACATGGAGGTCTCTCACAGAAATAATAAGCTTTAGTGTTTATTTTTGCTTTATATATAATTACTCCCAGCATATACTAAAATATACAAAACAAAATAAACTCCTTTATTTTATTTTATCTAATACATTGTTTACCTGAAATCTGCACAGGAAACATTCTCTGGGTAGTGAGAACTTGTATATATGCAAGGATGCTTCTATACTTAACAGCTCCAAGATTCTGATAATTCAGAATCTTGGAGCTGTTAATTATAGAAGCATCCTTTCATTTTCTCTATAAATTCCAATGAAAAAGTATACCTAAAGTAACTTCAACTGCTAATATCCACATCCCAGCAGGAATAACCTGTTAAGAGAAGGATGAAACCTGAGCCCAGAACAGGTAAAACAGCATTTTACTTCTTTTTCAAACTCCACAATTTTTTTATTTTTCTAGAATTTTGCTTCTTTTTCTTTCATTCAGACATCTGCTTCTGATATTCTGTTCTCTTTTCTATTAACACATATAACCATCAGTGAAAACAGAGTGGATTTTTTTCCCAGTGGTCAGATCTCCATTCTTTCAAAGGACTTCTGAAGTTAGAATAGGATCATACAAAATTTGGACAGCATCTACTTGGGATTCAAGCAGAGGTGGTATTCAGCAGGTTCTGACCAGTTCTGGAGAACCGGTAGTGGAAATTTTGAGTAGTTCAGAGAATTGGCAAATCCCACCTCTGATTGTCCCCTCCCCCATCTATTCTCTGTCTCCTGAGTTCCCAGCTGATCGGCTGGGTCTTTCGTTGCCCTACACAGGAGAACGGAGCTGGAAAGCATGTTAGTGAGGTGGGGAGGGAATGGGATTTTGTAGTATCCTTCCCCCAGGAGAGGGGTGGAAATAAGATTTTAGAGTATCTTTCCCCTGCCATGCCCACCAAGCCACGCCCACAAAACCGGTAGTAAAAAACATTGAATTCCACCACTGGATTCAAGGTTCATAGATTACCCACTATTCAGGCAAATCTCCTTTGCCAGAAATACTATAACTGGATTCATATACCTCAGTTAGAATTGATCTGCTGATGAATGCAGACATTCTCCTTTTAAACTTTTATATTTCTATGTTGTTCATCTTTGAGAAGAGAGAGAGAGGTGGGGGGAGGGAGGGAGGGAAGGAGAGAGAGAAGAAATGCATTTTGAATTTCAAATGTTCTTAAGTATTGCCAGCAATATTGAGGAATATTATTAAAATGCAAATGAAGGATGGAAATAGGAAAAAGGAAAGTGTTAAATTTGTTTTTCAGTGACTGGTCTTTAACCTAGAAAATCTGCTTATATATTTCAGCATTTTCTGAAGAATAAAAGTAAAGACTTTTTTTTTTTATTTGTAACATTTTTATCCTACCTCTGCTTCTCAAAAATAAAAGCAAAGAAGGCATGTTATTCAATTCAAGTGACTATTTGACACAATTGGACACACAAATATGTTTAAGGTTAACGGTTTCTATGTATATTATTTGTTTTATTGATAGCTCATCTTCCTTTCAGAATTTTAAAATAGTATATAATGTTCTTATAATTGTATCCTTATAACAACAATTCTTTGAAATGCTGGGAAATAGTCATCCAGCCTAATGTGGCTGAAAATGGACTCAAACCTCCTTCTCCCATTCAATCTATAACTTAATATTCATGTTTACTGACTCTCATGTTCAAATAATTGACCATGTATGTGTCATCAAATTAGTGTCAACTCATAATAACCACATAGACTTTTCTCAGACCAAACTGGTCCTTCATGTCTCCCAAGAGTGCACTCATTACTCCTATAATCTACCTTCTGCAGGTCATGATCTTCTCTTTTTTTCTACTTTGTTAACAAAGACTTCCCAAGAAATAAGTTTCCATAATGGATACATTATGATATGATAATATGAGCCTGATCACTTGTGCCTCAAGTTAGAATTTTGGATTGACATGTATCCATTATTGGGTTTCTTGGCTATGCATGGCACTCCCAGGGATCTTCTCCAAAACCAAAGATCAAAATTGTCAGTATTCCAACTAACAAATTCCAAACCAATAAATTCCAAGACAAGCATTTTCTCAAGGTTCCATTTTATTAGAGTTTCATATTGGCACATAAGGGAAAATCCAAATTTGAGAGTTCCAGGTTTTCCCTTTCCAATAGAAGTTCAAAGATCCAACCCCTGCACCCACCACTCCATCACATGGTCCAATCAAACGTCATCCCAACTGGAGGCATCCCTCCAGACACTCCTCTCCAGGTGCAGGGTAACATGTCCTTGACTTTCTAAGAAAGAATTTTGTTGAGCCTATGAAATCCCCCCTCCCAAATTCCCAAGAATTAAATGTGGCAGCTTCAAAGCTTCCAAGTAATATGGCTGCCAAGGCTGACATCAATACTCTTTCTATTTTACTATTTCAAAGTACAACTCTCACTAATACAGAGCATCATGAGTAAAATAACTACCTGCACAATTCTTTGTAGGTACAGATACATCACAACATATGTATATCTTTTCCAAAAGTTTTCATACTCTAACAAGAGCTAATCAGTGTCATATTTATTGACTGCCAATTAGTTTATCATTTGCTACTTGATCCTAAAAAGCAAATGCCATCCTAAATGCTAAGTCTGATTGCAGTACCTGTAAATATTTACTTGGACTTCTTTCTATAGTTGAACTTTTTTTTTTCATTGTGCTGTTTGGCTTTCATTATTAGAACTTGTACATTATTTGAATTTTTAGCTATCAAAGTAGTCATCTGTATCATGCAATTTATTGAGCTTATTTATTGAGTTTATTTATTTATCCATGGCATGTTGAGTGCCATCTGACCTGAGGATCCCATCATCTGGATGCTATAAACAGGAAATGCATATTTTAGTCAAATAAATTTTGTTTTTGTTCTTCTGCACTGATAAATGATAGCAGTTTATGTGAACTATGTTCCTGTCCATGCAACAATGAAGGAATGATTTTGTTCTATATCTAAATCACAGAATTAATAATGTAACCTATGCCTGACCCTGGCCTCCAGTTGTGTAATTTGGGAGGGGATGCAAGCTTTATTTAGGCATCAATGTTTATCAGATTAAAGGCAGAAGTGGGGCCTTTATTTTCCTTACAATATAATTAGAAAAATGAAATGCAAAGCATTGTGGGAGCGTTCTATAAGATTCAGGATACTGAATTCTGGAATATTTAAAATGAAGCTTAGTCATTTATGTATGAAAAAGAAACTTTCTGGCTAATTGAAAACTTTGAGAAACAGGAAAAATATTCAGAACAAATTCTGAATGCAAGAAGTGTTCTTATTATTCTTATTAGAAATATTAAGGTTATGCAATCAGCACTAATCCAATTCAGTTTATCAGTTCAGGGCATTGATATAATCTAATTTCAGGATTCAAAACAATTTGGAAAAGTAGGCTGATTCAATTTTCTGTTAATTTAGAAAATATAGTGTTGTCATGCACAAAAATCCCCCAGATCTTCAGCAATTGATTCTGCTACATCCTATTTGATTGAATGATTCAGTACAATCTTTTAATTTATTCAGAAATTCAAACTATCAATTCAAAATATCAAACCAGCTTCTAATTGAACTCCAAGAAGAATCTGGCCATAGCCTGAAGAAACAATAAATCTAACATTGGATTACTTATGGACCATTTGCCATATATAAATAAAAAGTTATGGATGACAGAAAATTGCCTTTCATTTTCTGCCTCAGATAAAATCATAATTGCTATCTCACCCAAGGGAATTCATTCCAAAGTGCTTATTTAAATATCTATGGAGATTCTCAGTCATCCAGGTCAAGGTTGCCCTAGAGATGCTTTTTCCAAAGGCAGAACTTGGATGAGAAGCTAAACATCTTCAAGGACAAACAAAGAAAGTCCAGTTGCCTTTGAACAAAGCATTTTGCGTCAGCCAAGGGAAGTAGCCATGTAAATTTGTAGAACACCTTCAACACAAACTCAAGAGCTTTGTAGCACCTTGGAGACTAACCTTCACATGAACCTTTATAGATTCCCATCTTTCTTCATCAGATATCTGGAACTCCCAAGGAAGATTTTATCTTTATCTATATTATCTATATCCATATTTCTATATTTCCCTCTATCTATCTCTCTATCTATCTCTCTATCTATTTCTATAGCTACCTATCAGATAGAAAGATAGAGGGGTTATGATAGATCTCTATCTATCTATCTATCATCTATCATCTATCTATTTATTTAGCTAGCTATCTCTATAAGTGAAAAATGCATATAACTATTACTTTTCAACTGCGAGTTCCAATCCTTGGCAAGAATGTGCTCTGTCCCATAGTCTTCTCTGATTCTTTCAAGGGAAAGAGAAATTTGTCTTTACAATAACTCCCAAACTGACACTGAGATGGCCTTGCTACCCTTGGAAAGGTGTATACAACTGTCTTGACTTTTTGATGGAAGACAGGCAAATCCCAGAGAGGGCAAAGAAAAGGAAAAGGGTTCTTTTGTTTAGGTATCCAATGGTATGTTTTACTACTAGTTGCTCTTTGGAAGCTGATAGAATTGAAAATCAGAAAAGAAAGTTGTGAAATGAAAACAAACAGACAATAACATAACAATTTAAATGGCAACACAGAACAGATTTTCTATTGTTTCATATTTTTAAGCTTACTAATGCTCTACCTACCATGGGGCTGATCTTTATTTACTTTTCACAATGTCTTTTGAACTTTTAACCAGTCTTAGACAATTACCTCTATCAGTTTAAAAAGCTGCTTAAATGCATTGCTCCCTGATGCCCTGTTTGTTCACTGTTTCAGTGGATGATATTAAAAAAAAAAACCATGAAAACAGCTTTGGATCATTCAGAAAAGCCATCTAATAATTTTTAAATATAAAATAAATGAATCGGTATTGCAAAATCAAACCATAATTAGAGATTCTTAGGTAAGAAATGACATATTACATGTAAGACAGAGTGAACATCAATATTACAAAAAGGATCAGTGTTATTCTAATTTGACTTTCTTGGCTGATGTGTTTCTTCTCTTATGCATTTTCCACTAGGCACACTCAGTATTTGACTGCTTTCCAAACATATGGGAGCCTGCAGAAACAATAAATAAGTAGAAGGGAATCCAATTTGGCAAAATGCATATTATGCACATTTTTCTTAGGGTTGTTTAGTAAATATTTATAAGCACTCGAGGTATTTGAAGTGTGCAGCTCTTTGAAAACTGGCATGGGAATTAAGGCCCGTTTTCTCTTGTTCTGTGTCAAATGCTTTACTTGCTTGCTTCTCACTCTCTCTTTATTGGATCTGAATTAGAAGGCTGACATCACAGTTTCACACATTTAGAAACCCAATAGATTTTTAATGAATGAAAATGTGGGTAAAAACTGCAGCATCTGAAACTAATCCAATCAAGATGCTCAGTCTGTTATCTAATTCTCTTAACATAAATCCTGATGCTGTAGTTAGGCAATTAAATACACTTTATAGGAGAATGCAGTAGATTGAAGAGGTGAAAATGTTGGGGTGAAAACACAGATTTATTTTCCCTTCTTGTATGTGTAGGCCATGGGAATACCTACACAGAGCTACCAAAGATTCTCCCAGTATGCATTTTTTTATTTCATTCATGTTTTTACATTCCTAGACTGTTTCAAGGGGTTATCAGTTATTGTATTAACATGTAATACATTTGTTTTGGCTTTGGCTTTGGCTGAAACCTGGGTTTAACTAGGATGTGTGTCATAGTGGGATTCAAATTTTTTACTACCAGTTTTGTGGGCATGGCTTGGTGAGCATGGCAGGGGAAGGATACTGTAAAATCTCCAGTCAGAGGTGATATTTGCCGGTTCTCTGAACTACTCAAAATTTCCGCTACTGATTTTCTAGAACTGGTCAGAACCTGCTGAATACCCCCTCTAATGTGTGTAGGTTTTATATTATATTTTCAGACAACAACAAATTAGAGTTTGAAGCCTGACTATTATGAAGCTTTTCAAATTCCAGAAATGGTCTTGAAGAAGATTTTACATAAAGCTCTTAAAGGACAAAAAATGTGCAGGGCCCTAATACAGTGAGACAATTCTTTGTTTATACATTTGTATACCTCTTCTGGATCCTCTGCATACTGAATATGTTAACTTATTTCATATGGTGGGATCTTTCTGAATTCCAAACCAGTACCTCCATATACTTATACTTCAGAATTGAAAAACGCATCTGAAAAGACAATGATTTTATCCATTGTCTTTTTTCCCCTGAATTAGTGATAAACTCAACATTTTGCTGTAATTTATAGTTCCAATAGTAGCATGGTAGTGATTATTTTTCTTTTTATGTTGCCCTTCCCCAAAAAACCCCAGGCAAGCATATTCCTTCATTTTATATTTCTTATAGTGATTGTTATATTGAAAATTAATCCTAGATGGTATCTATGTAAACTTTCATCTGATGTTCCCTAAGTTTTATTTCCAGTATTGCTCAAAAAACAAAAGGCCTAAATGACACCTACTCTCAGATATAATAAACTGTATTTGCCAATATTTACTGAGCACAGTGTCCTAAGAAATATAGTAAAATAAGGGGCTTTGGGGCTGCAGCACATTGCTGCTTATTTATTTTTATTTATTTATTTATTTTGTCAAGCAATTATAAGATAACAGGTATAAGTATAAACATAGTTATGGATACATGAAATGGATATATATAAGAAAAATAAAAAAGAAACAATAGGACAGGGACGGTAAGCACATTGGTGCGCTTATGCACGCCCCCTACAGACCTCTTAGGAAAGGAGTGAGGTCAATAGTAGACAGTCTAATGTTGAAGATTTTGGGGTTTGGGGAAGAAACCACAGAGTCAGGTAGAGTATTCCAGACATTGACTACTCTGTTGCTGAAGTCGTATTTCCTGCAATCAAATTTGGTGCGATTAACCTTGAGTTTGTATCTATTGTTTGCTCTTGTATTGTTATGCTTGAAGCTGAAGTATTCATTGACAGGTAGGACCTTGCAATGTATAATTTTATATACTATACTTAGATTGAACCGAAGACAGCGTAGTTCTAGGTTTTCTATGTCTAGAATTTCAAGTCTGGTGGCATAAGGTATTCTACAACAAGTAAAAGAAGAGGCTCTTCTTTTGAAATATTTCTGGACTTTCTCAATTGTGTTAATATCAGATATGTAATGCGGGTTCCAGACTGATGAGCTGTATTCAAGTATTGGTCTAGCAAATGTTTTGTATGCTCTCATTAGTAGTGTGATATTACCAGAGAAAAAGCTACGTAGGATTAGGTTAACAACTCTTAATGCCTTCTTGGCTATGTAGTTACAGTGGGCTTTAGCACTTAGATCGTTAGAGATGAGAACATCAAGGTCCTTGACAGAGTTTGGACCATCAACAAGGTCTTGACTATTCAGCTTGTCAGTTGATACAAGTGTGTGATTCAACATGATATTTTGGGAAAGCACTTTTGAGATCAGAAGTATAGAAAAACCTTTAATATATATCAATGTTTTCACACACTGTTTTTCACAATTGCTAATTAAGGACTGGCCCAAATTAATGCATAGAAATAGGAATAACAATTCCTATGCTATACAAACCGTAGCCTTATACCAATGCACCATTCAGTTCAAGATATTGTGCTGATGGAATGCTATCTATCTGTCCATCTCTCCATCCATCCATCCATCCATCTATCCATATATTTAGGTAGCTAAATCTTATACAGAATAAAGAGAACAAAGAAAGAGAGAAAGAAGAGAAAATAAAAGTGCAGGAAAAAAGTATAAAATAAATAGAACAAAGAATCTTCCAATTTCCTTTGCAGCAAATGCAAGTATGATGATAAATTTATCTCTAATTCTATTTTTACAAAAAAGTTATTTTTTTATTACCTTTTTTTCCTACTCATCAAAACCACAACTTATAAGTGCATTTTTTTCCATTTCATGCAAAATATCTTTAAGTGGTTTCCAATCAGTAATGAAATGCTATGTATCAACAAGGGATCCCATGATAGCAACCAGAATCCTGTCAGGCTGCAAGGAAATAATAGTTTTATTAAAATTCATATTTTCCCTTCAAAAGTTATTGCCATTGTCTTTGTTGCACTAGAATTTAGCTTTGTGTTCTCCCAATTACAGAGGTAATAAACCATGTTAGAGATTAGCCAGCCTTATTTCTGCTGCCAAATGGAAGTGTCCAAGATGAGAGGACATTACAAGAAGCCTGGTGTCTCAGTAAGTTTTGTAAGTTAGTGTGCCCTGGATAGCGCAGTCCCATATCTCTTTTTACATTCCTTAGATGTGATACAAAATCCACCATGTATGAAGTCACAATCTTTTTATCCTCAAGTGGAAACTTGTATTAATCCAAAACTTTTTTCTAATAATATCTATCTAATAATATCTATCTAATAATACTCCACAACTCTCCTCATCACATCAGTTCTCTTCGTTGGTACAAAGGTACTATGCTGCAGCCTTACTATGGAGTCACTTGGGCCTATTTTATCATAATCAGTCCATACAGTAGTACAATCCCATGCTGTGAGGGGTAAAAATAAGCACTTTTGTACCTGCAGAAGATTCCATGTTCAATCCATGTGATTTGTAAGCAAGGTTAGAAAAGCCTCTGCCAAAAAGTCCTGAAAAGTTACTACCAGTTATTGTTGACAATGCTAGGCTAAATAAAATAATGTATTGATTCAGTATAAGTCAGATTTATAAATTGTTGACCCTTTATGCAAGAGTATTGGGAAAGATTTGCTCACATGTTCCTGTTGTATAGGATCATGCAGGATGTCATGTTCTATTAAGGCTTGATTAATGACAGTCAGTGTTATTTTAGGATGAGATCATAGAAGATCATAGAATAACAGAGTTGGAAAAGACCTTGGATGTCATCTAGTCCAACCCCTTGCTGGAGCAGGAGAGCCTATTCCAAATATTAGCCTCTACCTAGGATCCAACTCATAGCCTCCTGATTGTGAGGCGAGAGCTCCACCTCTAGGCCACCAGAGCTGGCAGAAGAGATGATGTAGCATGATTGAAGACAGCACGTCTTTAAACTGGGAACCTGATAATTTTTACAGGTATGGTCAATAGGTTCAGAATTTCAAGAATAATACTAAGGTTATTAGGTTAGGGGGCTCAATTTGCATAACTATATAACGTCTTCTTTCAGTACATACATTAGATTAATCATCTATACACCACTTTCAGTGTTAAAATTATGTTCAGTTTATATACTAGAATACTTGCCCGTCTACTCATGTTAATAATTATTGCTCCTCAAACCAACTATTGATAAAGGAAATTCTTGTTAACTATCTCCTATTAATAACATAATTAATAGGAGATAGTTAATAGACACTTCCTTTATCAGAATTTATTGATTATTTATTATACCCTCCACAGGATTTTAGGGTGATATCCTTCTGTGAGGTAAGTAAATGATTCTAAGGAGTCAGTTTTATGCCTTCAGGATAAGGATTTCAATCTAAATCCCCAGTAGTATGATTCTGAAACTAATACACTTTAGGGACAATTTTAACTGCCATTCCTCATTTAACATATAACATACTAATTAAGTGCAACAAGCATAAGAAAGCAATTTATTTACTTGTGAATGTTGATATACTATATTTTTAATAGACATTAGGGTTCAATTCAGCACAAGGGAAATTCAAAATAAAGCACAGTAGTTAGTTTTAAAAGGGCTGATCCATAGAAGGCCTACACAGAATCCATAATGCTGCAAAATAAAATGACACTTCACATCATCAACATATAGTTTGAGATGTATTAGGTTCTGTTTGATTGCTTAATTATATCTCTCTGAATTTAATTAACTCATTAAAGTTTAATTTACAGAGATATCTTGAGTCTGGGAAAGCTTATACTATAACTACAATTTGTATTTACTGGTTTGGTTCCATCAATTAATTTCATATTACATGTGTATGTAATATGCTCTTATGGAGTCCATAGAGAAGAGCCTGTATTCTTAGCAGCTAGCAGTTGAAGAAGTAGGAGATATTAATGGTTGATTTCTGCATGAATAAGCAAACCTAGGAGAGCTGCTAATACCCAGGAATACACCCATCCTGTTTTTTTTGAGTAGGCACAAGTCACAAATTTATGCGAGGACCACTTACACATCTGACTGCTTTTGGTATCTTATTTTGTAAAATAATATATTTGCCCAAAGAAGACAAAAGTATTTAAAAAAGAAATTAAAACTAAACTAAAACATGGCACATGTGCATTAAATATAATTACACCAGAGATTATTTACTTTTTGAACAACCAATGCAAAGTTGATTATAAGAAGTCATCTTGATCAGCCTTTCTGTTTCTTCTGTTTGTCACATAACATTCTCATGTTTGTCAGTCCTTTGGTGTAGACCAGAAGTGGTATTCAGCAGGTTCTGACCAGTTCTGGAGAACCAATAGCGGAAATTTTGAGTAGTTCGGAGAACTAGCAAATATCTCTGACTGGAGATTTTATAGTATCCTCACCTGCCACATCCACCAAGCCAAGCCCACAGGACTGTAGTAAAAAAAAATGAACCCCACCACTGGTGTAGACCAGACTCAAACATCAAAGTCGAGAACACTAAAACTACCTTTGCAACAGTGGTGAATATCTGTAGCTCAGATGTAGGATGAGAGTGAATGTTCATTCTCCGAGTTTGTGGGTTGGTTTCCAAGTGTTTCATTACCAGGCTATGTAACATCTTCAGCGGACTTTAGGGAATGTCATGTCAATGTTCTTCTGTTTAAGGGCTACGGTTTTGTATTTGTGTCAAGTGAGAGTCTTGTGATGGGTTAATTCTGAGTCATCAGTGAGTCTTGTGATGGGTTTTGTGATTAGGAGATTACATCAGATCAGGATCATTGGGAGGTGAACTGCTGATGGGAGGCATTGTTGCGTAGGTTGGTCAAGGGTTGGTGCTGTCTCTTGTTGGCTGTGCAGTTGATTTGGGTTCTGGGGGTTCGTAGGCTGGTTGTAGATCAATGTGTCTGTTGATGGAATTGCTTGTGCAAGGCCAGGCTTTGATTAATTCATGAGTGTGGCAGGTGGTAGTGTGATCAATGATTTTTGTGTTGAACTGGTTCTGTTTGGTTTCAGTGTGAGTAGAGATTAAGGATTTGGGTTTGTGATATTTGACTGCCAGCTGGTGTTCGTGGCTCCTGGTTTTTCATGAAGTTACAGTAACAAAATCTTGCAACTTTGAGATTTAATTTTTTTTTCTGCATTTCTTTCTATGTAGCACCTGGCCAGATTACACCCTGTTTGCCAGCTTCTCCTAACAGATTAAATTTGGTTGTGTTCCGATCTTTTTCTAGAGAATTATCCTGGTGACAGGCAGGCAAATGGCTAGACAGAGTCTCAAATCTTTTAGATGTAGTCTAATACTGGACTGATAACAATAAGGTGGCATTAACCCTTTGTCTCCACTACAAACCTGAATCTAAATCTAGCTATATGAATCTGCTTCTGTTCACAGGAGGGGGAAAAAAGGTTGATATAAAAGAAGTTTTTACAGTACAAATAGCAGATATGAGAAAGAGTTAAACTCACTGTTCCCTACATCAGAACATCATGCCAAAAACACATTCAGGTATTGCATTTGATTTGGTCCTAGAATTTTAGAAGGATTTTGAATTTCATTGCACACTGCCTTGCTACTGGGATAATGAAAATTCCATAAATATGCTTTTCTGTTTTTTGTTTTATTTCATCTTTTCTTTTGATAGAGCTTTTCTTCCCTTCAATGTGCTCACTGCATTACCCAAACTCTATGTATCCATTCTTTGATTTCCATTATAGTCTCTACTCTTCTTTGTAGGATAATCCCCATAAGAACCATGTGTTCTTCTTTGGAATATAGCCATCATAACTGGGAGAGCTGTTTTGTTTTGCATCCATCACCTTCTCTTACAATAATGCACTGACTTAAAAGCATCCAATTGTTTGTCTACTGGATACAACTTTTTTCTTTAATAATCCCAATACAAGTAATTTCATGTATTCATAACTATGTTCATACTTATACCTGTTATCTTATAACTGTTCAACAAAATAAATGAATGAATGAATGAATGAATAAACAAATAAACTGTTGGTGAAATTAAAGAAAAGAAAGATAAAGTTTATGAGGCAATCTGAACATCACTTTGAGTAGTGACTTTAAACTTCAGTCATTGTTTACAAAAATTGCAGATAAAATGGCAAGCATCTTTAGCAAGCTTTAGCACTTTCACCTCATTGGATTACAATATAGCAATCCTTAACATATTCACTATTGTAGAAAATAAACTCCACTGAAAATGTTAAATTTGCTATGTTCTGAAGATAATGCCTTAGTTGGCATTTTCCCTAATATTCACAGAAGTCTTTCCTCCATGAAGAAACATTCAGAATAGAATAGAATTCTTTATTGGCCAAGTGTGATTTGACACACAAGTAATTTGTCTTGGTGCAAATGCTTTCAGTATACATAAATGAAAAGATACTTCGTCAAGAATCATAAGATACAACATTTAATAATAGTCATAGAGTACTTAATGATAATCACAGGGTACAATAAGCAATCAAATCGTATTAGGAAACAGTCAATATAAATCGTAAGAATACAGGCGACAAAGTTAGTCATACAGTCACAAGTGGGAGGGGATGGGTGATAAGGAGTGATGAAAAGATTAATAGTAATAGTAGTGCAGACTTTGTAAATAATTGGACAATGTTGAGGGAATTATTTGTTTAGCAGAGTGATGGCATTTGGGAAAAAACTGTTCTTGTGTCTAGTTGTTCTGGTATGCAGTGCTCTGTAGTGTCATTTTGAGGGTAAGAGTTGAAACAGTTTATGTCCGGGATGTGAGGGGTCTGTAAATATTTTCACAGCCCTCTTTTTGACTCATGCAGTATACAGATCCTTGATGGAAGGCAGGTTGGTAGTATTTGTTTTTTTTCTGCAGTCCTAATTATCCTCTGAAGTTTGTGTCGGTCCTTTTAGGTTGCAGAATCAAACCAGACAGTTATAGAGGTACAGATGACAGACTTAATAATTCCTCTGTAGAATTATATTAGCAGCTCCTTGGGCAGTTTGAGCTTTCTGATTCAAAAACATAATTCCATTATTTAAAATCTAAGATGTTATTGTACAAGAATATTTTAAAAAATATTGGTATGGATTGGTTATTATTTAATTTTTAATGAACTTTGAATGCTTTCATATTTTTTTCCATGGCAGAGCAACAGCACCTTTGACAGCTACATGATCAGGAACAAATCAACAGATGAAATATTTTTCAGCTTGAAGATTCAGGAGTGGAAAAAGTTGTATATAACACAGTTCTGTTTGTCATTAAGGTTTTTTTTTTATCTGCTAGGGAGAAAAAGCATGTAGAGAAAGCATAGAGAAACATAGATAACATTCATTTTCAAAGCTTGCAAACATCCAAAGGTTGTATCCAATATTGTCTGCTTATGCAGGAAAGATTTATCATTGCCCGCTGCATTTGTCTGCAGTTTTCTGTAGTTCTGGAACCCTCCAAATGTCTTTCTGTCTGCAGTAGAAGCTTAGGGACTGCAGTGGAGGAATTTGCCCATTGTACTTGATACAACATGTGTTCATGCACAAGTCTATCACAGCCTTCAAGTTTGTAGCCAGTTTAAAGAAGCCAGTTCCATGCTGTAATGGTTAAAACATTGTTTGTCTCTGTTTCACTAGAATGATTATAGGAAGTTATCTATGCAATGCAAGGATTTTGTGGTGGGCGTCCTGGATCTCTGCAGAGACACAGAAGAAGTGGAGGCTATTCTGAATGGTGATGCGAGTGTACAAACATGGCCTGAACATCCCCGTCCAAGTCTGAGCAGAATCAAGCTAGCCATTAAATATGAAGTCAAAAAGGTGAGTATTCTCTTGCTTGTTTCCTTGATGCATGCTGAAAGTCAGATTAAAAATTGGATTTCTTCATGGATTACCTGCTCAAAGGTGTTTTATTTTTTATTAAATTTTAGGGTTTTAGGGAAGGGTTTTAAATTGTTTACAGTCGGGGTCTTGGTTTAATTTAGTTTTATTTTTTCACATATTTATTGTTTTAACTGCTCCAAGTCCTTTGGGAGAGGAGCGGTATATAAATAAATATTTATTATTATTATTATTATGGACTGCATGTAGACAAAACAGGTAGAGCTTAAAGTAATGGCAGAGTCTAAAGGTGAAGGATGGTAGCAATAGCAAAACAGAAAAAGATTGTGGGTTGTGGTGAAAGATGGTGACGCTTAACTGTGGAACTTACTTTGAAAGTAATTCAATGACTCTAAATCCCAAAGGACTGAATCAGCATGACATTTTAGGAATAGATGCTTTTTGCAAACTCTCTCTCAACTTTTCTTGAAATAAGGCTTACTTGAGTAGTTGAATAAGGCAGGAAAGAACCTGTAGATAAATCTGTGAAGCATTTTTATCTAACTCCTGGTGATTCTTGTGAGTTTCTATTAAGACACAGTAATCCATTAATTTAGAATGAAAAGAAAACAGTGCCGAGCTGTAAAATAGAGTTTGTTTACCATGTGGGAAAAAAAATCTTGATAGTATTCCAATAACTTTACGTTTGTTGTGAAAAATATTATTCCTGTCTGCATGTTAAAGATCTAAAGGAGAATAACATATATTCAAAAGTTACTTAAATTGAAAGTAATGCTAATCAGTTGCCTACAGCCTGCAATCTCCAAATAGGTTTGTCTAATAATTGTTGAGGATAATAGGAGTTGCAATCAAACCCATTTGGAATTTGTCAGGGTGGGTGGACATTGCCCAGAGGGATTTTTTTTTTAGACCAACTTTGTTTATTATAGAAGTTTATGTTCTACTTTCTTCTTTGATGATATTTAGGATCTGCAAGAGAGAGGTTGTTTTGGGTATTTTTATATTACAGTATGTCTTTCTTTTATTTTCTGCCATCACACATCAACAAATATACCTCTATATAAAGGAAGGATGCAGTCTTTGTCTATCTCATCTCATAAATCAGTCTCTGGGGCCCAGTGCAGCACAAAAGCAGTGGATCTTGATTAAAATAGACAGGCTCAGAATAGTGCTTCAGAGACTCAAAGAGAAAACTGTAGCATCATCATTGAAAAGATTCATTAGAATTGTTGCACAGGAAAGCCCTAGAGCCTTCTCCTACTTCATCAACTGTGGCCAAGGAAGCTAGCAATCATTGTCTTTCTCATTGCTGATAAATTTTGACCAAATCTGTATCTCCTGGATTAATGTGCAAATTTAACTAAATCAGCATTTGCCTTTTCATTTCCAGAATATTCTGATGCATTTCTCCACTCAAAAAAACCCCCAAAACATTAAATGATATTTAAACTGTGGATTTTAAGAAGAAAAAATATTTTAAAATGTATAATTAATTGGGGATTTTCATAGTGAAATCTTGAAAAGGAAAACAAATGATTGCAGAAATAATCCTAAATGGTTTTATGGTTAAATAGAAGATACATTCAGAGATTTAACCTTGGGCTGAAAAAGCCACTTTCGTCTCTAATTGGGGTTAAAAAAACTGCTGGAGATTATGAATGGAGTGGTGGAGTTTATGAGAGCTAGGTGTCCTCAGCTATTATAGGTCCTAATCATTAACTTTAATGTGGTTTCTTAATGTAACAAAATTATGGACTAGAAGCCAAGAACAAAATTCTTAACTTTTACTCCATAAACCTTTGCTTTAGTCCATAAACTATTGGAAATGCAAGTTCTTTTCTAATTTAAGTCAAGGCCTGGCAAATAATTTCCTATGCTGGAAAATGATGATAGAAAAGGGGGTGGGAGATGAGAATGGTAATATTATATTGAATAATT
Organism: Bungarus multicinctus; assembly: GCA_023653725.1. Classification (NCBI taxonomy): domain Eukaryota; kingdom Metazoa; phylum Chordata; class Lepidosauria; order Squamata; family Elapidae; genus Bungarus; species Bungarus multicinctus. The sequence continues at coordinate 87,030,531 of CM042834.1, forward strand.
AGGTTGAACTCAATGTGGTTTTCCATATCACAGACAATTGTAATGAGGCTTTAATTATTTATTGTGTAAAATCTATTGTGGGCTTATAAACCATGGTTTGGACTTAGGCTGATGTCTACAGTACTGTTGGTATTTTTAACAGATTATAATTAAAAGAATTGTGACTTAGCATGATATGTAAAACTACAACCAATTAACAAAAACAGGCTACGGCCATTTTTAAAGCAAAAACAGGTGCCCTATTGTCAGAATTAAACATAGAGCTCAGGGGAGAGTATATAAAAGTTGTAGTGGCACAGTGCTTAGAATGCAGTACTGAAGGCTATTTCTTCTGACTGCCAATTGCCAGCAGTTTGGCAGTTTCATTCTCACTGGTTCAAGGTTGACTCAGCCTTCCATCCTTCCAAGGTCAGTGAAATGAGAACCCAGATTGCTGGGGGCAACATGTTGACTCTGTAAACCGCTTAGAGAGGGCTGTAAAAGCACTGTGAAGTGGTATATAAGTGGTGCTGGGCATATTTCTTAAAGTTTGATGGTTAGCCAGTTAGTGATTAAGTTCATATTAGTTCATTGGTATAAATAGAATCCTGCATTTTTTCACTACACCAAGTATCTTCAGTGGACTGTGGAGTTGAGGGGATGGTTGCAATTTATTCTGTACCCTACAAGAGTCTGCAACAGATGTCAGACCTGTGGGCTCCCACAGTGCTCACTGAATCCAAAAAGGGGAGGCTGCAAATTGAAATAACTAAGCAGAGGAAAATAATAAATTGATTGCTTCGAAGTAGGAAAAGCTTGTCAGCATTTTAAACAGTTTAATCATGGATACATGATTTACAAATTGATCACTTCTTTTCCTGAGCTTGTTTTCTTTCTTCTGATTAATTATTTGTACAATATACCATGATTATGGATATTGGTTTACTGGAAGCGAACTCTGAAAGTGCTCCCAATTTTATAGTTAACAGCTGTTCCCTCCTTTCCTTCTAACTCTTTCCACCTGCTTATTGCTGCCTTCACAGCTGTGCCCAGACTTTCTCTTCCAATTATAAAAGCAATTCATTCCAACTCTTGCACTGTAAGCTCCTTCATTTTAATTATCCTTTAGAGACCCTGGATAGATTCAATGGCAATGTTTTAAAATAGGCCAGGCAGGAGAATTATATTCCTGATTTCTAACTGCATTTATTTCACTAACATCCCAGTGTAATTTTTTTTTTTTTTTGCAAAAAGAATTGTAGCTTGGTAATCAATCCCCTGCTTTAGATACCAAACTTTCCTTTAGCATCTCCAATTAAAGGACCAGGGAACTGAAGTATTTGTGGTCCTCCTGGGTCAGCTTCTTTTTAAAGGAAGTATGGTTGCTTGCAGTTTCAGAGCTTCTGACAGCTCATAAATCCTTATGTTGCGTCCACCAGGCTCCTTTCAGAATACTGAATGCAGATTCAGTCCTCATATGCTATTCCAATCTGCTACCAAAATTACAGGTTGCCTTTGACTTATGACTGCAATTGAGCCTGGAATTACAGTTATAAATCAGTGTAGTTGTAAATCAAGGCATCACATGACCAGATCTGATTTTTCAACATTAGTATCAGAAGTCATTAAGCAAACACTGCAATTATTAAGTGAATTGATTTTCCTAATGGGTGTTTTTTGTTTGAAACTGGAGATGAATGCCGGAAACCAGCAAAAAATGTTGAAAATTGTCATTGTGTGACTATGGGACATTGCAAATAACCATACAGTTGAGCCACAAGCCAAGCCTGCAAAATGTAACCACATGACTGTGGGGGAGTGTATGAGCAGCAGTCATAACTTTGAAAATGGATCATAAGTAGCTTTTGGTGGATGGTCATAACTTTGAATGGTTGCTACCTGATCAAGTTGTAAGTCGAGGATTTGCAGTACAATTATGCAGCTTTTTCTAGTGATTGTTCAATTAGCATATGGAGCTTTCACATAGTTTGGAACAGGGTTAATATACCACTATTTTGTTGGCTGGGCTAAAGCTAGTGCATTTAGAATAATGAAGGAATGTTAAGACAGCCATGGCACAGAATAAAATAGATTCAAATAGAAAACGTGAGCTATGCAGGCCACTTGTTATAGCTGGAACACAACAATGCAATGTACTGAGTTGAATGGGTGATACAGTCTTATTTGCATATCGCTGAAGGGTGAGTTACTGTTTTTAAAACTCCGTCTCCAACATTTTTGCCTGAGTTAGCATTGCCATTTAAAAACACCAGGGATTGCCACTGCTCATTAGACATCAAAAGTAGCTTCTTTAAAAGCTCATTGGCAGGCGTTCATAGAAAAAACACAAACTAAGTATAATCTTCTGCCCGCATTATCCATGCTATTCTCCGCATTATAACAAGATTACAACTGTCTCCTAATACTTTTCCACATGCAAGAAGAGGTTATGGTGATGGTGACTCAACAGGCCAAGATTCTGAGATTGATATTGCTCATTGTGGTGAGCAATATGAATAAGGGCATCCTGGAGTAGTGTGCTTTTATTACTGAAATTCATGTGCATGAAAATAGTACACTTCTGGATTACTTGGGAAGCTTATCAAAGAGATGAAAAATGAAGCAGGATATTGATTTCCAGCTTCTGGTAATCTGTATGCTTCTTATCAATTTGTTTCAGGTAGGGGATGAGTCGAAGTTCGCTTCTGTGTAATTTAAAGACTAAGATAAAACTTATATAGCTAAACATATCATCCTATCCATTTTCTACCTGTCCACATTCTTAATTCATTTATTCCTTTTAATGCATGGGTGTCACACTCGATCACATCATATGACGTATCATGATGTTTTTTGCCTTTGCAGAGCCAGGATGGGCATGGCCTTCATGTGACGTATCTGGTCCACAGGCCGCCAGTTTGACACCCCTAAAAATGCATAGGACTTGGAAAATGGGGGGGTGAGAAAATACTTGTGAGAAATATAATGGAAGGGAAAAAATCTATGGACAGAATGGGATCATACATCTCAAGGATTCCTTGGGCGACATCAGAAATAAAACCAGTAAGATCAACAGCAAAACATAGGGTGCAATTCTGCCCATTGCCCCATGCTCTCATTTTAAAAAAAAACACTAAACGTGGTTAAATTACCTGCCATCCCATGAATCATTGTTTGGTTTCACACATTGCACTATTCCAATGTTTGTGGTCTACAAACAGCAATTGTTGAGTTCCCACATGTCTTACATTAGGTTGAGTGGCACATTGAATACATTTCCAAAAGTTTTGTTTTGCTGTAAATCAGATGATAATATCAGAATGGAGTAACTTGTCTTCAGAAGTTGTGGAGGCTCCATCAGTGGAGGCTTTCAAAAAGACACTGGACAACTATTTTTTTCTGAAATGGTGTAGGGTCTCCTGCTCACGCAGGGGGTTGAACTAGAAGACCTCCAAGATCTCTTCAAACTCTGTTACTCTATGTTCTGTGTTCTAGAAGAGAGGGACTGTAAATTAGGGAGAGAAAGATCAGCAAAGAAGAACCTCTTCTCTGAAACTTATTTTTGTGGCTTAAGTACAGCCCAGAAGAGCAGATTGGTTGAAGTCCAAAAGCTTAGTGTCAAATGTATCCTACAGTATGCATTCCAGAGTTTGTAAGCTGAAGATCTGATGATAAAGAAGTCAAGGGAAACCAGGAATGACAGAACCAGTGTCTGGGGAGGGTGCGGAGGATATTTTTTAAAAGACCACCACAAGATGATGGTCATGGCAGCACATCAGCGCTTTGCTCCTTTTATATATATATTGGTCCCTCTTTTCTGTCAGACCTCCCGCTGGTATAAGCCAATTAGCTAGTTTTCCATAATCCATTCATGTGTCCTAATCACAAAATTTTAGAATTATATAACAAAAAGCCTCTGTCTATGCTGAAATAACCATTATAGAAACAAAACATATGCTTAGAAGGTTTTAATGGACTAAGGAACAATGGCCGCAGGTGAGCTGCTTACAACAGTAGGTGCTACTTTTATTGATTTAACCAACCTGCTTTTTTCACCCCCTGCTTAAAAGTGGTGAAGTGGTGTCTTGAATATGGAGCACTTTATTGGATATCTCTAAATATAGAGAAAAAGGTGAATCAGACTTTATTCATCTTCTTGCAGTTTATTGGCCTCAATGGGAGTTTATCAGGATTGCTATTAAAGACGGGTTGCTAGTGGAAGCAATACTTCTGAAAATTTGCCATCTGTACTTGTTTTGCATTTCAGAAGCTGCTAATACTCAATGAAACTTAGAAATAGATGTTTTCCTTGATGTGCTCATAAGGATATCATTCATCTTCTGAGAGCCATATGCCATGGCTTTAAATTGTAATACCATTTATCTCTGGCTAGGTTTCACATGATCTAAGGGTTTCACCCAGATGTGACCAAGCTCTTTCTTTTTTTATCAATGATGTTATTTCATCTGTTTGGAAGTGGAAAAAGCAGTTGAATAGCTAAACCGTTCACATCGAGTCTTCTCATCTACCATCATTGCATTGGAATGGGTCTGTGTGACCGCAAGGTAATAGCCCCCTATGTAATAAAGAGCTGAAAGTTAGGGACTGATCATCATGGAGAAGATCTATCTATGTCAAAGGTGTCAAACTCCATTTCATTGAGGGCCACATCAGGGTTGTGTTTGACCTTGAGGGGTCGTGGCAAGGGTGGGCATGGCCATCATGACATCACTTGTGCTGGGGGTCCCTGTGGTGGCCCCAGCACCCTGCCAGCAAAAACAGACTCCCAAGCTCCATTTTTGGCTGGGATGGCCTCCTACAACCTTCTGCCAGCAAAAATGGAGCTTGGGAGGGCCGTGCACGGGCTCCATTGGTAGAGGCACTTTGGGCTGGTCCTTTGCTGTTTCCAAGGCAGCCCCATAGGCCAGATCTAAGCACCCCATGTGCTGGATCTGGCCCCCAGGCCTTGAGTTTGACACCCCTGATCCATGTGGCCTGGGTATGAAGAGCCAATAATGACTTCATGGTACATAATGAAAAGAATGTTTAATTCAAACATGTTAATTGTGTAAACAGAATAGCAAAAATATTTGGATTTCTATACTGCTATTTTTTTTTATGGATCTGTAACTCAATGCCCAGCAATTTCTCTCTCTCTCTCTCTTTTCCCTTCTCCCTCTCCCTCTCCCTCCTCTCTACCTCTCTCTCCCTCCCTCCCCCCTCTCTCTGCCCCCTCCCACCCATGTTTCTCTAGATTACTTTGTGACAAAAATTTTTCCCAAGCTATTAAATCTGCAATGTTATTAAAATGAGTGGTATTTCTTGTATGTCGTAGTTTATTAGGATCTGCAGTGTAACTGACAAGCTTGCCAATCAGATGTGGTATTCGTAAGTTCCGACCAGTTCTGGAGAACCAGTAGAAGAAATTTTAAATAGTTTGGAGAACTGGCAAATACCACTTCTGACTGGGGATTTTACAGTATCCTTCTTCTGCCACACTCACCAAGCCATGCCCACAGAACCGGTAGTAAAAAAAAAATTGAATCCCACCACTGTTGCCAATTAGAATTTCTGGCTAAGTTTTGCAGGTAGCCTTCATTATTGACTGATTACTTAATGATTGTTCAGAATTACAGCAGCCTCAAAAAGGAAGCTTGATATATAAGACATTTCTGACCATCTTAAAATGTCATGCCAGTCCCCCTGTGATCACATGACCATACTTGGGATGCTTGGCAACTGATATACATTTACAACTAGTTATAGCATCCCATGGGCTCATGACTGTGACTTGCTGCATTTTTTGCCATTGTTTCCAGCAGAAAACAGTAAAAAATACCCACTGGATATGCTGGATTTACTTAATGACCACATGGTTATAGTGACCCACTTTATAACAATAATAAAATTGTCATAAAATAGAGTTAGGTCAAATGGTGATATGTTCAATGACCACCCCAACTTATAATTAAAATTCCAGACCCAATTGTGCTGATAAATTGGATCTAGCTTGCTGTTTATTACTGTTTTTTTTTTAAAGTTGTTTGATCTAATTGTTTAAACTTTACTATTGTGCAATTCACACTCACAGAATTATTGTTTTGACTTCAAGGTTCTCCCCTCTCCTTTTTTTTTTTTTTTGGAATCGTACATTTGGATTTTGTAAGTTATGCAACTACTGTACAATTTTACCATTTTATAATAGAATGCAGGAACCCATTCAGTGAAAGGAAGATTCATTGTATTAAAATAACAAATCACTTGTTAGCACTTTATGGTCAGGTGAAAACTTCATTTCTTTTGAAAATGCAACTATGCTCACAGATTGTAGCTAAAAGCTACCTAACCATTTTTCTAGCTGTTAGAAACCTGTCATTTTGAATTCCCATGGAAACAGACCTGTTTAATATTCTAGCCAAGTCTATATTGATTCATATCCAGTACTGTCCCATTCTTTTCATGGTTTCCTTTCATAATTGTTCTTATGGACTTCAGAGGCTTTTCAGATTATCAAAAATATTAATTAAAAATACCCAAAGTGTAATTTTAACCTATTTTAACCTGCTTATTTTGATGGATTTAATCTCAATCCAATATAAATTAACCACTCACTGTCTGAAGCCAAGCCTTTAACATTATGTGAGTCTGGATTGGACCTGCATCATGTATCTTCCATGTTGGGTGGAAATGATATACACAATAGACTGCACCATCCATGTTGATTTTCAGTATTGAGAGAGAGAGAGACAGAGAGAGAGACAGAGAGAGAGAGAGAGTTGCCTGTCTCACATTCCCATGTCTACCTGGTGATCTCCATTACTGAATCTTCTCCATCCAAAAACATCCATCTGGAAGGGATGGTTATCACCTGGGGCCATAAAGGTATTCATGGAAAATCCTTCTACACAGACCTAGTCAGCATCAAGAATAACAAAGTCCATGAAAACCTGGCTTTTTCAGAAAGCTTTAGAGTGGGGATGACTGAAAATTGGATTTTTATCTGGAGTCACTTTTATGACTGAAGCAACATATAAGCCTGAGGAAATGATTAATAAATCTGGGATTTGAACACCAAGTCTGTTTCTAACTTCTTTATCATCTATCTCTAGGGCATGATGAGCTAAGGATCAGAGAGCAAATATCATTTTTAGTTCTTCCCTGTCATTATTAGTTTAAAATAAATCTGCTCTATAAAACTCCTTAAAGTCTGTTTTATTGGTACTTTACAATTCACAGGTATGCTTTCTAGAACACTTTAAACTCTTAGAGATGGTCCATGCCAGGTTTTTGTGTCCTCCCTTCCAGGCTTCTGTATTGGGCATCTGTGTAGGGAATAAGACATAGTTGTCCTCAAGGAATGAGGCAACATTTGTTGCTTCTCTTACTGGTTAAGACTTATCTTCAACAGGCTTCTTAATTCTTTCTGACAACTCCTCTTTGTGATGGAAGACAAAAATTTTGGCCAACTGACATTTCTGAAACCACTCCTCTCAGTTCATGTTGTCTTTAGGCTTAGAGAAACCAGAGCAGAATTCCACCAACGTATTATGATGTAGTATAGCAGATGGATCTGGAAGTTGTTAGTGAATCTCAGGGGTGCTTTTAATAAGCCATTTGTTCCTGCTAATCTCTATCTCAGCTCTGCTATGCTGTGCAAAAAATTTTTGCTTGGTCCATTTTGCCATCTTTCCCACAGTGATATTGGAGGGTAGATACCAGAAAATCACATTTGTAAAGAGTCTGTCCTTAGGATTCAGTAAGCCTGAACCCCTTGCCCATATGTTCTTTATTGTCTCTACCAAAACACCATATGGTCTATCTTTTAAAGTTTCTCATTAATAGAAGTCAATATCACTGTAAGGTAAAGCTGTATGCTTTCTCTTGCAGAATCACAAGCAATTTGTTACAAACAGTGTGCCTAAGTTCTTGTTGGTTGCTATCACAACCAGAATGAAAACACTGGTTTCATGTTGATACTGTTGATATTTTGGTACCAGTCCTTTGTTATTCTCTGGATTTAAGTTCTTTTTTCCCCATTTATGTCTTCTTCTTCTTCTTCTTCTTCTTCTTCTTCTTCTTCTTCTTCTTCTTCTTCTTCTTCTTCTTCTTCTTCTTCTTCTTCTTCTTCTTCTTCTTCTTCTTCTTCTTCTTCTTCTTCTTCTTCTTCTTCTTCTCCTCCTCCTCCTCCTCCTCCTTCTTCTTCTTTTTCTCCTCCTCCTCCTCCTCCTCCTCTTTCTCCTTCTTTTGCATTATACTTATATTTCATGGTATTTTATTCTTCTTGTTGTTTATCTGTGGGTAATTGACCATATTTTCTAATTTTTTTAAAACAAGCATCTGCTTCATGTATTAATGTTTTTGCCTTGAATTAATGATTCTGGTAAGAGAAAAAGAGTATGATGTGTTAGTAGTAAGTATATTTGACCCTGTGACCGCTGAGGGTGTGGATAGTTTGCTGGGGGGGCTGAATACCACCACATGTTTGTTGGATCCGTGTCCCTCCTGGTTGGTTTCGACCGCCAGGGAGGTGACACGAGGCTGGCTCCAGGGGATTGTCAATGCTTCGTTGAGAGAGGGGTCGCTCCCTACTGCCTTGAAAATGGTGGTGGTGCGACCCCTCCTCAAGAAGCCTGCCCTGGACTCGGCTGTTTTAAATAACTATTGTCCAGTCTCCAACCTTCCCTTTTTAGCAAAGGTTGTTGAGAGTGTGGTGGTGCGTCAGCTCCCTCAGTTCCTGGAGGAAGCGACTTACCTCAATCCTTTCCAATCAGGCTTCAGGCCCGGGCATAGTACCGAAACAGCATTGGTCACATTGGTTGATGATCTCTGGAGGGCCCGTGACAGGGGGTATTCCTCTGTCCTGGTCCTGTTAAATGTCTCGGCGGCTTTTGATACTATAGTATCTTATTGTGGCGGTTGGAGGAGTTGGGGATTGGGGGAACTGTCCTACGATGGTTCTCCTCCTTCCTCTCCAACCGCTCGCAATTTGTGTTGATGGAGGGGAGAGGTCCACCTCTAGGCCCCTCATTTGTGGGATGCCTCAGGGGTCGGTCCTCTCCCCTCTTTTGTTCAACATTTATGTGAAGCCGCTGGGGGAGATCATCCGTGGGTTTGGGATGCAGTGTCATCTGTATGCTGATGATACTCAGCTTTACATCTCCACCCCAAACCATCCCAACGATGCTGTGGAGGCTATGTCCCGGTGCCTGGAGGCCGTGCGGATTTGGATGGGCAGGAACAGGCTCCAGCTCAACCCTTCCAAGACTGAGTGGCTGTGGTTTCCGGCACCCCAATATAGTCAGCTGACTCCGTCGCTGGCTATTGGGGGAGAGATCTTACCCCCCACAGAGAGGGCTCGCAATTTGGGAGTCCTCCTGGATGCACGGCTGTCTTTAGAAGAACATATTACGGCCGTCTCCAGGTGGGCTTTTGATCAGGTTCGCCTGATTCACCAGTTGCGGCCCTTTCTGGATCGGGACCCCTTACGCACGGTCACTCATGCCCTTGTCACCTCTCACCTGGACTACTGTAACACTCTCTACATGAGGCTCCCTGCGGGGAGCACCCGGAGACTTCCACTGGTACAAAATGCGGCCACGCGGGTGGTTATGGGGGCATCACGAAACGCCCATGTGACACCTCTCCTGCGCGAGCTGCATTGGTTGCCGGTGGTTTTCCGGGTTTGTTTTAAGGTTCTGGTTTTGACCTTTAAAGCGATCCATGGCATTGGACCAGGTTATCTGCAGGACCGCGTTCTGCCGGTAATCTCCCACCGACCTGTGCATTCCCACAGAGAGAGCCTTCTTCAGGTGCTGACGGCTTCCATGTGCCGTCTGGCGACTCCTAGAGGTAGGGCCTTCTCTGTGGGGGCTCCCGCCCTCTGGAATAGTCTGCCTCCGGAGTTACGCAATAACACCGACCTGAGAGCTTTCAGACGTGCATTAAAAACCTGGCTCTTTGAGCAGGCTGGCCTAGGCTGAAATGGGATTTTTAGTGTAATTTAGTATTCGAGTTTTAAATTGGGATTTTAAAATTTGGGGTTTTATTAATTTATTGGGGGAGGGTATAATTTTAGGCAGCCTTAAGATATTTAATTCTGTTTTAACTTTTATAATTGTAAAAAGTTTTATTGTTGGCTGTACACCGCCCTGAGTCCTTCGGGAGAAGGGCGGTATATAAATATATTAAATAAATAAATAAATAATATTTACACAGAGGAAGATTAGTGAATGAACACATAGATGAAGTAGCCCTCATCCTGTGGACATTAAATTTCATTTCCTACCAGAAACCATTAAGGGAAAAGAATAATAGAGATTGAGGAAGCAGCTAACCATTTCTTTCCCAGATTTCAGTACAGCTCGCTTTCCCAATCAGAATGAATAATTTGTGTCTATAATAACTGCTGACATTTGGAATTCTAATTTGAATGGCTCATACTAAATTTCCTTTTGCTATTATGCTTCTCATATGCATAATGAGTTTGTTTTATTACTCCCTCTGAGGACCTGTGCATATAAAACTACTGCCTGAGAAATGACCTTTCCTCCAAGAATGTGTGATTTATTTGGCAGGCCCACTTCAAATTATTTACTAAGACAATTACCTTCAAACTTTGTGCCAGCTTTTCTTGACCTAAGGCTCTAAACCTTCCTGGTAAATCAGATAGTTATTGTCCAAACTTTCAATGACCTTTTTGACTGGGAATTGGATAGTTGCTTACTTTTCACACTTTGGTTTTTCCATCCTAATCTAGTGTCATGATTTCTATGGTCAGAATGTAACCTTTAAGGAGCCTGACAAAAAAAAGTACCTATTGAATAAAAGTGTCCCCTTCAATTCAGCATAAGCTTCAATGAGTGGAGTTTCCTCTTCTTTCTGCAACCTCCCTTGGCTCCCTGCAAATCTATTCCAAAAGATTAGAGAACAGTCCCAAGCAGCATGGGGAATGGGGCAATGGACACAATCATAATAAATCATTTTTAGTCACATAAGATTCACCAGATCAATGACTTTCCACTTTGCTTTAGTCCAAAAAAGACTCTAGCTGGGGGGGTGGGGGAGTGTTTTTAACAAGGGCTGGTTTTAACAGGAAACCCTGCCAAGAAAGGCCTTTAGGCACATGGGAATGTTAGCTAGTAATTATTGAATTAATAAGAGAATTATAAGAAGCTCTTAAATTTTCTCCTCTTTGGGACTCAGTACAATTTGGAGCAGCTAGGTTTCATTTTCAAGGGTTCCCCTATAACCACTTGCACTCAAAAGCTGCACACTGGACAGTGAAAATGTCAGTGCATGATCAAAACATTTTCTCTGCACACTGGGCAGAGAAAATGCCAGTGCATTATCACTCAGCATGATGCTCTAGAATGAATTAAGGCAGGAGTTGGGAAGGGAAACTGCTGTTTTTAATACACCTATATATTAAATTATGACAGATATAGAGGTTTATCTTCCCATCTACTTGAAGTCATTCATACAGATGTCTATTTCAGGTAAAATAAAAGTATAGTGACAGTGGCCCTGAAATCAGTGAAAGTCAACTGAGTTTGTCATGAAGCTAAAATTATGTATATATATTTTAAGTTTAAAATGTTTATGGGAACTTGAAGGATAGCACCAGAGCTAGCATATAGCCCCCAAAAATCTGGCTCCTCATTTTACTGACCTTAGAAGGATGGAAGGCTGTGTTAACCTTGTGTCTGGTGAGGTTCGAACTGCCAACCTGCTGGTAAGATGCATTAGTTATGACAGGAACATCCAGCAGTTTAAAAAAGTCCTTTCAGAAACTGAGCATATTGTTTGGCTGTGTTAATTTTCCATTGTCATAAAGCATAAAATTAAAAACTATTTTGGAGAAGAGGAGGACATTTTGATGACCAGAATGAGATAGTGACAAAAATGTTTGACTCTGAAAATCTAAGTTTAAGGATATCCTCAGAGATAGATCACCGGTAACTTTGGGCCAATCACTATGTCTCAGCTTAATTTACCTCACAGGTTTGTGATGGGGATAAAATTGCAGGTGGAGTACTATATTAAACATAAATGTAACAACTAGAAAGATGCTGAAGAAAGCAAGCATTTCTGGACAATCTGAGAAATTCAACTCCTCCCACAAAAAGTATGTCAGGCCTCAAGACAGTCATAGAACAAAATGACTTGACAGCTGCAGGGCATCATTGTCTCCTAGAGCACAGTTTGCTCACTCATCCAGGATGAGCATGATTGCTGGCGATCATTATGCACATCACAACTTGATGTCACCAGTGCTCTTCTTGGCCCTGCTAATTGCTCACCTTCTCCACCTCCATGGCCCAAAGGGAACTCATCAGCAAGCGAATTAATGTGGGAAAGTAAATGTCACTGTCTTCCCATTCATACTTTATCTTGAGTTGGAGGTATGGATAGATTTGGGGCCAGGAGGAAAATAGCTAATTGATAGAATGGTATATAACACTGCAGTCACCTTGATCGAGTCAAATCTGCTTCTCCAAATCTAAAAGCAACTAATAAGACATAAAACATGCTCAACTATATTTAGATGGTGTCCTTGATTTTGTTTTGAGAAATGTAATACATGTAAGTTGCAACTGAGTTAGAAATGGAATGGATTTTTCTTTCTCTATTTTAGTCTGAAGCCAGTAGATCCCCAATGGCAGCATCCATTCATCACCCAAACCTTCACTATCGATGTCAGGTGCATCTTTTTCTATGCTAACTAATTGGCACTCTCAAGAGTCTGACTCCAGCTTTCTCCAGCTGGCAGCATAGTTCTTAATTCATCATAAAAGACAAAGACTTCCCTGTGTCACATATTTCAGTTTAATTAATAGCAAAGGTGTAAATTGGGTTTGAGATAAATAATAATAATAATAACTTTCCTATGTATTTCAGAACACAGTTAATTGGGGGAAAAAACCTACCTCCCCCCCCCCTCCATTCTCATGATTTCATTCTTAAAGCTTGGCAAGTGGTTCCAAACAGATTGCTGTCTGCCCCATTAAATTGGAAAATTCACTACATTGGCCATGGAGTGATAATGATCATAAGAACTACCAGAAAGCTTTCACCCTCTTCTCTTGACTTCCTAATCCCCTGAAGATTGCCTCACTTATTAGAATAGGGTTGCTTATCCTCATTTTCATGAAAGAATGACAGGAGCAGATAGCTCAAAAGTGAAAAAAATGATACACAAACTAAAATAATGCAGTTCACCATTCTGCACATTTATCATGACCAGGTAGAAATATGGGCTTTTAAAAAAAGGCAATGTATTGTGCATATATAACTCAAGAATATTGTCTTTGTTATATCCATACATAAATACTAATGATAATGGAATAGAAGATGCATGTGGAAAAAGAGGTCCCATCACCTATTTTGTTCAAGTGCAAGAGATTTGGTTTGCAATCAGAGTTCTGTACCACAAAGTTATGTTCCTTCGCATTTGCTCTTTTTACAGCAGAAAAAATAGCAATGTTGTAAAAAACAACAACCTGAGCACCCATATTCAATCCGAAGCTCTATCTCTTTATCTCAGCACTGATTCTCCTTGTAGAATGTAGAGTTGCCTTGAATCACGAGATGGGTGGGAAATAAATTTAATAATAATAACAATAGAAAAATTGCATAAAAGAAGATTTTACAATCCTTCTAGTACAGCCTCCTGTTAAGTGGAAAGAAATCATTAGCTACTAAAAGGGTAGAGTAAAAAAAGACTAGTCCTTGAAGAACTGGTTCCACTGAAGTTGTAGTTTAGAATATTATTTGAAACCTTAAAAAAAAAAAATCCATGTCCAAAAGTTGATCTTCATCTTCATGGCATGGATGAATGCTTGGCCCGAGCTCATTTTAGATCTAGCTCATTTTTCCTTTCCATTGTTTTTAAGCACAAATTATATATTTTAAAAACATATTCTGTGCCATTATCACATTGTAAATATAGAAGTGTCAAGCAGGCTTCTAATGTAAACTTCCTTCAGAGTTACAAGAGAGTACACAGTCACTTTGATATTCAATTAAAAGTATGCTTTTTAGACAAATATTTAATATGAAAAATAGTGTTGGCACAGGGCTATGATCAGTAGCACAGCATTATAGTTCAGGGCTATTCAAGTCACAATCTTTTTATAGCAAAGAAAGCTGGCACATCTACACAAGTATTATCAAAATCAGATGCAACACAGAACCACCCATTTTGGATATCCTCAAAACACAGGATAATATATGTGCATGGCACAAGAGGGATAAAGCATCCTTAGATATAACATCCTCATGGCATTGTCTCTTCCACTAAGCCATATGTACCATTTGAATTTTTGAATTTTACCTTTATTGTCATTGCATTCCACGAATACAATGAAATTTGAAAGCTACTCCAGCACAGTGCCCCAAACACCACATCACAATCACACTACAAGTATTTAAAAATTAAAATAATTAAAATAATAATAATAGTAATTAAAAACCTAGTCTAAAACCTATCTAAAACATTTAGTAAGTTAAATAGTTTTAAAATGCCACTATATACATAGGACTAGATCACAAATGTGCTGTTTGATTCAAGACAATTATTGCCTTGGAAAAGAAACTGTTTCTCAGTCTATTAGTCCTCATTTTAAGACACCTATAATATCTCCCTGGTAACAGTTTGAAATATGAATGACCAGGATGAGAATGGTCTGTGGAGATTTTTAGTACTCTAGAGAGGACTCTGGTCTTTGCAATCTCTTCCAAAGAAGAAAGAGAGCAACCGATGATTTTTTGTGCTCTGTTTATAACTCTCTGGAGCATCTTCTTATCCACTACAGAGCATCCAACATACCACACTGTTACACAGTATGCCAAAATGCTCTTAATGGTAGAACGGTAAAAAGTAACTAGCCACTTCTTACCCAGACCTAACTGCACATACCTTCTTAGCATATTTGATACTAAACTTCATGGGAAGGAACATGCTGATCTTTATGGTCCACTTTAAGTAGTAAATTGAGGGAGAGAACTATCAAAAGGATCAAATACTAAGGATTGAAAGCAAATGCTGTCAGCAACTTGATATTTCTTGACGTACTGTATTGCCTTGGACTCTAAAGTCAGTGTCATAAATCTGTCAGGCAAAAATGCAGTTGTAAATAAAGTCTGAGCTCAGATTAAATAAAATTCTTTACTGGTAATTTATGGAGCAGGATAATGTTTGATATAACAATTTAGCAAGGGCTCAGGTTTTGGGGAAAACTTCACAGC
The DNA here is from genome assembly GCA_023653725.1 of Bungarus multicinctus. Taxonomy (NCBI): domain Eukaryota; kingdom Metazoa; phylum Chordata; class Lepidosauria; order Squamata; family Elapidae; genus Bungarus; species Bungarus multicinctus. The sequence goes on from CM042834.1 coordinate 87,045,756, forward strand.
AAAGACTTAATATGAAATGCTTACATTTTAGGTCAATGGCCAAGGCTTACAATATTGGAAGGTTGACCCTGTCCAAAATTGCATTGCTTGGGGCCAGAAATATTGGAAATTGTCAACCTCAGCCAAATACAATTGTCACCAATCAGTCCAAATTTCCAGCACAATGTTGTTCTTTAAATAGAGCTGGTTATTATTTATTTATTTATTTATTTATTTATTTATTTATTTACTCAAACCATTATTAGATAACAGGTATAAGTATAAACATGGTTATAAATACATGAAATGGATACGAATAAGAAAAACAAAAGAAACAATAGGACAGGGACGATAGGCATGTTTTGGTGTGCTTATGCATGCCCCCTACAGACCTCTTAGGAAAGGGGTGAGGTGAGGTCAATAGTAGACAGTCTAATGTTGAAGATTTTGAGGTTTGGGGAAGAAACCACAGAGTCAGGTAGAGTATTCCAGACATTGACTACTCTGTTGCTGAAGTCGTATTTCCTGTAATCAAGTTCAGTGCGGTTTATCTTTAGTTTATTTCTATTTTGTGCTCTTGTATTGTTTTGGTTAAAGCTGAAGTATTCATTGATAGATAGGACATTGCAATATATAATTTTATGCACTATATTTAGATCAAACTGAAGGCGGCGTAGTTCTAGGTTGTCTAGGTCTAAAATTTCAAGTCTGGTAACTTATGGTATTCTGCTACGAGAAGAGGAGTGGAAGACTCTTCTCGTAAAATATTTCTGGACTTTCTCAATTGTATTAATATCAGATATGTAATGCAGGTTCCAGACTGATGAGCTGCATTCAAGTATTGGTCTAGCAAATGTTTTATATGCTCTAGTTAGTAGAGTGATATTACCGGAGAAAAAACTATGCAGAATTAGGTTAACAACTCTTAATGCCTTTTTGGCTATGTAGTTACAGTGGGCTCTAGTGCTTAGATCATTTGAGATGAATACTCCAAGGTCCTTGACAAAGGTCTTGACTATTCAGCTTGTATTTTATTTTTTGATTTTTTTTGCCAATATGCAAGACAGAGCATTTATTTGTTGAGATTTGAAGTTGCCATTTGTTTGACCATTCTGAAACATAGTCAAGGTCTTTTTTAAGGGTAGCAGTATTGTCTGTGGTGCTTTACATCATCAGCAGTTGCTCTTAATATGATCACAGAGGTCATTTATGTACAGTATGAAAGGAGTTGATCCTAGAGCACTGCCTTGGGGGACACCACTGTTGACAGGTACAGAATTTGATAGGATGTTTCTAATTTTGACCATTTGTTGTCTGTTTGACAGGAATGCTTCTATCCAGTTATGCAGGTGTCCAAAGATACCGTAAGATTTTAGTTTTAAGAGTAGTTTGTCATGTACCACTGAATCAAAGGCTTTACAGAAGTCTATGTAGATTGCATCTATTGCTTTGCCCTGATCGAGTTGTGTAGTCCATGTGTTTTTGCAGTGTAAGAGTTGCAGATTACATGATAGTTTTTTCCTAAAACCAAATTGTTTATTAAGAGTAGGCTGTTTGTTTCTAAGTGGAGGATGATGGATTGGTTAATAATTGATTACATGACTTTACAGGTGACGCAGCATAAAGAGATTGGTCTGTAATTTAGGCTGGGGTCTCCCTTTATGAAGATGGGGATGACCATGGCTTGTGACCATAGTTTTGGCAAGGAGCTGGTCTTGAAAGATTTTTCCAAGATTATGCTTGGAGGTTCATCTATGGCAGTGGATAGCTTTTTTAAGAAGTAGGCATATATTCTGTCCGGTTCAATAGAAAGAGATGGTTTTAGATTGCGTAGTGCTTTTGCAACATTATCATTTTTATCTTATCATTGTGACTTTGAGATCAATATCCAAAACTCCCTTGATGGCAGTGAAAAAAGTACATAAATATTATTGTACCACTGCAATCAATTCACAGCACCAAACTGCTTTTTCCCCAAATATTCAGAATCCTTTATATCATTTATATGGTGATGTGTCATACCATCCCTGGGGCTTTTGTCTCTCGACATTTTTCTTTCAGTATTCTTTTTATTTTATTTTCTCTTGAAGAGCCTTAATCTCTTTTCCTTTCCCACACATACAATAAACTATGATAATAACACTTCCTTTATCTCTGCTTTTCATTATCTTTATCTTTAATCGTGTTGAAAAATGATTAACAATCAGGAGAACGTGATATGCTGTGTTGGGAAGCAGTCATTTCATGGGAAATCATGCAAAGAGAGATGCTTTTATCTTAGGGAATAAAATTCTTTTGTGAAGCTGCTGTAATTTTATCATTAGGAAGCCATAGGTTGATATCAAGCAATTAAGAATGTGAGAACACAAGCAGATCAAACCAAAAGCCCTTCTTTTCCATTCTCAAATTGGCCAGCCAGATGTCTTATGTCATTGGAAGCTCAAATACAGGATATAAATTAAATAGCATTTCTGAATCCCTTTCTCCAAAATTACTATTGGCAGGCAGATATTACTGAGCATTATGCAACAAAGTGAGAACTTGTCTTTGCTTAGTTCCTGCCCACCTAGCAGTTCGAAAACACGCAAATGCGAGTAGATTAAATAGGTACCACTACAGTGGGGAGGAATCAGCACTCCACAATATCATGCTGGCCTCATGACAATGGAAATATTTTTGGACAATGCTGGTTCATGTCCTCAAAATGGAGATGACCACCACCCCCTATAGTCAGTAATGATAAGGAGAGTAAAATCCACGGGAACTCCTTCTCAATCACATTCTCCAAAATTACTATTGGCAGACAGATATTACACACAATATATAACCATTCAGACCAGAAATCATTGACTTTGTCAGAAGTCAGCTGGGAATGTCACAAATGGCAATCACATAACCACATGATCCTGCAAACGTCATAAGTACATGGCAGTCACCAAATGCCCAAATCCTGGTCACATGACTATAAAAACGTTGCAATGGTTGTAAGTACAAAGACTGGTTATAAATCACTTTTTTCAATGCTGTTGTAACTTTGAATGATCACTGAGTGAATGGTTGTAAGTTGAGGTCTAACTATATGCATTTTTCTTTTAAAATACTAAATATCTCTTCTATGTGCTTTACCCTCACAGTCTGATGGTTTTTTTATGGGCCATCGATTTCTCTGTATATCCTGTGATCTATTTACACTTGACAATTAACCAGGCAATCCAAAACACTGCTAGCCCTATCTCCTGAGGATAATTCAATCAATAAGTAGCTCCTATCTATTCTTTGTCAGCATTTATTTGTTTTTAAGTATTAATTTAACACATTTGTAGGCCATCCACTTGGAATAATTCCAGATGGTATACAAATTCAAAACATAAAAATTCAATCAAAATCAAAACCATATGCACATTGAACCCATACCTTCTCTTAACCCAACTACTAGGGGGAAAGCCAGATTTTTAGGGTTCATCTAAAATAAAAAAGAGTCAGGGCTGTTCAGATCTCTGGGAGGATGCTGTTCTAGTAGCAAGTAATATAGTGGATCAGATGCCATTGCTTGTTAGATGTGACCTGAACCATGCTGACTCTATCTATTACAGGATGGCCAAAGATCATAGAAACAAGATGGTCCTACAGATAACAGACTCTTATGCCATAAAAGTCTTTATAGGTGACAAGCAGCAACTTGAATTATACTTAGAAGCCTTATGGTACAGACTGTGAAGCAGAGGTGGTACATGGACACACAGTGGCATGCCCATAATGGCTCAAACAACCACATTCTGGACCATCTAAAGCTGCCAAAGGGTCTTCATGAGTGGCATCCATGTTACTAAGGCATGTTGGCACTAGATCAATGCCATTTTTAATTATTTCAAGCATTTTAAAAAAAATATTTTAGCGCTTTTGCTGTGTTGCACTAGTTTTGAATATACATTATATGTGCTTATTACTGCTGTTACCACTGATATTGCTAATTTTATATTTACATTGCCATTTTTCTCTTTGTACTCCTTTGACTTTGCTGTTGTTGCTCATATAATTAATATGAATATAGGCAGGTGGCAAAATCAGGCTGTATTTATCTGTATTTAGAATTGTGATTGTATCCAAGAAAACAATAGCAATTTGGTTTCAGAATTTCACACTGGACCTTTTAAGTGAAGATAATTAGGAAAGTTTGAGTCAGGAGTAGGCAGCAAAGCTGCATCTGGGAACAGAATCTACAGAAAATGCTACTCAATTTAATATCTTAGATGGGAACATGGTAAGAGATGGCAATTTAAAATGCTCAAGTAATTGATATGTAGAGCTGCAGAAGAAGTTGAAGAAGTAAGTCTCCATTGACAGCAGGATTGAAAGATTAGAATTATTCCTTCCTGCCTGTGTATAGAGATTCTCAGTCATCAAGGTTATGGCTGTCCCAAAAGTGTTTTTTAGGAGGCAACTGGATTTTCGTGTTTTTTCTCTGAAGACATTTCACTTCTCATCCCCACCATCCAGTTAGAGCTGAAGAAGCTTTTTGGATGAGAAGTAAAATATCTTCAAAGAAAAGACAAGAAATTCCAGTCCTTTTGAAGAAAACACTTTTGGGTATTCCTTCCTTCCTTCCTTCCTTCCTTCCTTCCTTCCTTCCTTCCTTCCTTCCTTCCTTCCTTCCTATCCTCCTTCTCCCCAAAGATTGCTAAGGCTTACATATCAGTTTTCTTTGCACTCATTTTGGAGACACTTAATGTTTTTCATGAAGTCTGTTTCTTCACTCTGTCATTTTGACTATCAACCATTTGTCTTATCTCTACTCCAGAGGCTGGGGGGTGGGGGCACTGCTTACTTTTACAATTCTTCTCCTTTTCAAGCAATCCTTACCTTTATTTTCCTCTTGCAGTTTGTTGCCCATCCCAACTGTCAGCAACAATTGCTCACCATGTGGTATGAAAACCTCTCAGGCTTACGCCAGCAGTCAATTGCTGTGAAATTCTTGGCTGTCTTCGGAGTTTCCATAGGCCTTCCATTCCTCGCCATAGCATACTGGATAGCTCCCTGCAGTAAGGTACAGATTGGTTAAGGTGCATGTTTGTTTATCATTATTTATCTATATCCCTGGCTTGATGCAAATGACAAGATCTTCAGTCTAATCACGAATGAACATTATCTTATTAGAAGGTGCACCAGGCTTTTCAATGGGTGAGCCAGGATTAGGCACCAATTAAGCAACCACAAAATAGTTTTTAAAAGATAGGTAGAAAAACAAAAATAGAAAAAGCAAAAGAGTAGTTGCAATGGCCCATTTTATTATTTATTAGGCATCATATGTGTAAGCAAATGTCTTTACAGGTTGAAACTGGGAAATCTTTAATTCAGTTGAATTCAGTTCAGAGTTTTGAACAGGATTTGAACATTAAAAATTTCTCATTTAATTTCTGGTTGTTGTCAGAGGGAATACAGTAGAATTTTGTAAAAAAAAAATCTTACAGTCAGAGCTCACTGCGCCAAATAGCTTGAACAATGTTTGTAAATTGGGAAGAGCTGACTGAAACAACTAGCATCCCAGTAAAACCACTGGCTCTAATTTTCTGTTTCTGCCACTAGCCTACCAAAGCATTTTAGAAAGTAAAAAAAATGTGTCATAAAGTCATTTTTAAAAAATCTCCTTTTTACATAAATAGTGATTTTTTCTAATCTTGCATGGTCAGATTGCACGTTGCAAATCTGAGACAAAGCTTTGTGGAGGTCTTTGAACTGTGGAGGCATGTGTTCCATCTTATGTAGGTTAAAAAATATAACAATTGCCCCATATCCTGGATTTCTGATTCCTTCTAATGCAGTTCTCAGCCCTACTTTAAATGTACCATGAGTGACAACTTAATGTTTTTAAGGCTATTTTGGTGTATATGTATGTGTGTGTTTGAGTTGTTGATTCCACGTGATGGACTAGCAATTTCCCTTCTATTTTCAAGACTTCAGAAGTGGTTTGCCATTACCTGATTTCAGGACTTAGAGAGAGTTACTGACCACAGTCACCAGCAGTGATCTGTGGCAGAACTAGAACTTATATTTTCTAGCCTAGTGCCATAATCACTATACCAAATTGGTGCACACACTCTTTTTCTCTTTTTTATCCCATTTCTAGGCTATACAAATCTTCCCATGAGCACTACATTGCCATAGGCAAGTACCTCCTTGGCTTTCAGGAGAGAATACAAAATAATAGGGCAATAATTGTTAGGCCTAGAAAAATATCAATTGTTAGGCCTAGAAAAATTGTGCCTTGTTCCCTTTAACTCTAAAATCTCCAGGATCATTAGAATCAGGACTAAGATATGAGAACCAAAATTCAATTTGAGATGCTTCAAGGTTCAATTTAAAAATATTCTTCCATAGGCTATTTTGGAGAAGGAACAAAATATCTATAATTGCTCTATTTGAGGGTATTATTGGATGGAATTAACCAGGATAGTAAACTCTTTAAAGCAGGGGTGTCAAACAGAATTTCACTGACAGCTGCATCAGGACTGTGTTTGACCTAGGCGGGGAGGCAGGTGGGCATGGCCAGCATGGGTGTGCTAACTTGATGTCACTCACTCCATTTTCAACTGCAATGGTCTCCTGTAGCCCTCTGCCGGGGGGGGGGGTGTATGCATGCCAGATCCGGCCCATGGGTCTTGAATTTGACACCCTGCTTTAGAGGGATTTAGCATTGCCCAATTTCAACAGGCTACCTTCAATGGCTTGACTGTAATTTTTAAAACAATATTCCTGGTGCATCTGTTTTAAGACCGAGGTAGTAGGGATGTGATCTGGCTGGTATAGCAACCTTCATATTGTCTGCTAAAGAGTCTAGATCAGGGCTGGCAAACTCATGTCATCACAGCAGCACCATCTGATACATTGGGACTTTTTTCCCCTTACTAAACCAGGCGTGGGCATGGCCAGAGCTTGACACATCCGACCCGCAGGCCGGGAGTTTGACAGCTCTAGCCTAGATTGTCTGAAATGAATTCAGAATTATCTTAATTGGTTTACATTAATGTTTACAATGATTTAAAAATTAAAAAATAAACTGTCACAAAGGTAACAAAAAAGATAACAAAAAGTGGTAAGAGGAAATTCAAAATAAACTTAGAAAGTATTTCTTCACAGAAAGAGTAGTGAAAGCTTGGAACCAACTTCCAGCTGAGGTAATTCATCAGTAGCTGAGTTTCTGCTTAGAATGAACACATATACCCATCAGCTTGCTGATAGTATTGGTTAGTTAGCATAGGCACACCACAAAGAAAGAAGCTGGCAGGAAAATGAGATTCTCATAGCCTTGTTAAAAATAGTAAATGTTTAATTCTGTGAGTATTACTCTGGCATCATTTCCTGGATGTCCAGAGATTAATCCTAGAATATTAAGTCATGCTGATCTTAAATATCAGATTTGACCCAAGAATTTGCAAAATGCTTAGAAAGGCTGCAGAATTATTTGCTTTCCTTACTTTGAAGCCCAAATCTGTTTCAAATGAGTAATTTGACCAAAGCTTCATCAAATTGTAGCACTCCTTCAAAGCTGGGGTTAGTTCAGGGAAGCTGTAAATAACTTTTGAACACATTAAAAAGCCATCCTCACAGACATCATCAGGCTTTTGAATTGACACTGAATGACATTTAACTCTTTTGAAAGTTGCTTCTAAGCAGCTGGTATTTCTGAAAGTAACTAAAGAAGTTGTTTTCTCTCATTTTCTTTCTTTTGGATAGGGGAAATTCTACCACCAGAAAAACACATCTTCTTCTTTGTAGCATTCATTAAGATTTTTTCTTCTCAAAGCCTAACTTCTAAAACCTAACTGGAAGGGCAGAATACCGGGTCTACCAGTAAACAAACTACACGCAATATGATACAAAATTTTATTTTTAACCTGGCTTTAATTCAGACAGTAGAGATATTTCCAAAAGCTCTTCTTACATGGCTTAGCTCTGGCTTTGGATTCTAATAATCCTGCTTTTAAAAGATAATAATTTTGCCAAATGTCCTTAACATATAAACCAAGCACAGCACAGCTACCTGTGCTTTTCTTGGTGCTGAAACATTTTTCACTAGAAGACTTTCTGCCACATTCAGTTCACTACCATTATTTCCACACTATCAGATGAGATCTGGATTACTTCTTTACTATTAAATAAAGGTTTGGGGTTTGGTTAGTCTAAAGAAAAGAAGAATCATGTTAAAATACTGAAATGATAGCAGTTTTCCAATATTTGAAGGGCTGCCACAAAGAAAAGGGGGCCAGATTATTCTCCAAAACACCAGAGGGCAGAACAAGAAACAATGCTTGGAAACTAATCAAAGAGAAAAGCAACCTGGAATTAAGAAGAAGCTTCCTAACAGTGAGGATAATTGACCAGTGGAACAGCTTGCCTTCAGAAATTGTGGGTGCTCCATCACTGGAGGTTTTTAAGAAAAGACTAGTCAGTCACTTATCTGAATGGTATAGATTCTCCAGCTTGAGGCCTGGACTAGAAGACTTCCAAGGTCCCTTCCAACTCTATTCTATTACTTTTTAAGGGTCATAATGACTCAATGGTTAAAGATGAGGTGGCAAGCTGACAGCCCAGGTTTGAGACCCAAGGGCTGCATGACAGAGTGGGCTCCGTTAGTTGCCCCAGTTCCTGCCCATTTAGCCCGCAAATACCACTGAATGAATAGGTACCATTTTGGTTGGAAGATAACAGCATTCCATGCACCTTGGCATATAGTTATGTTGGCCACATGGGCCATGGGTGTGTCTTCAGACAACACTGGGTCCCTTGGCTAAGAAACATAGATGAACACTGACCCCTAGAGTTGGACATGACTGGACAGGGAAACCCTTTACTACTTTTTAAGGTTGCTTCGTGCATTATCTTTAAGAGAGCAGTTACATAGGAAGAGATCAGTGTTGGTGGGTTTATAAACTTCTAGAGTATATTTTCCCAATTTGGTCTACTCCAGCTATGTTGCCTTTCTACAATGCTATTTCTGTCATCAATGTCCCTGTCGGACAACAATGCTAGTCAAATACACAGATGATATGCATGTCCAACCCCACTCACAGTTTAAAAACCAGGAACTTGGAGATAGCAACCTTCCTATTTTTGGAGTGGATGTTGAAAAAGTTTCAGCTGAAGCATCAACATCTTCAAGTTAATCCCTCTTTCACAGTCTCTTCTTCTCTCAATGTGATTCAAAAATTCTGAGAATCTGCATTATTTATAGCTATCAATGACATTTTGAAATGAAACTTTGAAAGCTATCATTCCAAGGAATGCTTGGAAATAAAATATTGATGCAATGTTGATTGAATATGAAATTTTGACATTGGCAGAGAAAGGAAATTTTATTAAAAAGAATTCATTTGCTTCTATGTTCACTCAAGAATTTTTTTCCCAGTAATATTGAATGTACGTTTAATCTCACTGCTGAGGGCAGGTTGAATTTCTATTAATTTAGTAGCCCAATCCATAGATGTTTCTTTTCTAAGGTAGGCACTTAGGCAACTTTTATCAATATTAGGAAAAAAATATTTAAAACACATTATATTCTATTCCTACAGTGTTTGCAGCAAAGAATGCTATTTTTTCTTTTCTTTCTTTTACAAAGTCATTACTTTTAATTGATGGGGAAGCATTTTTGCATTCTTATGTACCATAGCCACAAATGTCCAGTGGGAAGATGGAGTCAATTGGTCTTATAAAATGTCTGTCTGCTCCTTCTCAGGATCAGGATTATCTCAGGATTGCCTTCTGTCCTCCCTACCTCCCTAAACCAATTGGAATTGTGTAGGAATTTTTTAGACATTGAAGTATTGGTTCTGGGCTCTTCTGATTCTTTTTTTTTTTTTAAAGAATCTCACTCCTTGCTGAGTTAGATGTGAATGTTACTGTTCGGCTTATGTAGCTTTTGGTAAGAGTTGGCAGGTAGCACAAACACAAGGATATTTATTGGATAGTTAATTGATATTTTGTCAAATATACTAAGGTAACCTGTCTATGGATTGAAGAATAATTTAACCAAACTGAGTCTCATTTAAAGCTCAGTTAAGAGATCAAAAAGTCTAGGAAGATGTTTTACCTATCAGCATTCAGTGGATTAAAGCATATTGGGGGTATAGGAATCACTTAATTCATATTCTTGTAGGACAAACTGTGAAACGTCTGGATGTTAGTTTTATACTCCAGGGTAGTTGCCCACTTGAAACAAAGCGGTCTTGGAAAATTCCTACAAAACTTACACATATCAATTAAGTTTCAGTTAGATTCTAAATGCATTTAATATTTTTAAAAACCCACACTGCCTGAATATTATGAAAAATTATGGCTTCAGATTACCATCATTATGAATAACATCCCAGTTTCTTCTTTTCATTATTATAGCAGTTTTATTTTTGTTTTACAAAGCTTTGCTAAACCAACACATCTAGCAGGGTAAGTGGAGACCAAGTGTGAGATTTTACCCATTGTAGGATGGGGAAGAATATTTGAAAAATGTTATATATTTCTTTGAATGGAAGTGGGCAATTGTTCCCTTATCAAATAGACACAATCTGCGCAAAATGCTCATGTTTTCTAAACTTTTCTTAACATCTCTTTCTGTAAATAGTCTGAGCGTATCCAAGCCTATATTTTCTTGTTGTATGAAGATGCAAAGTGTTATTCTGACACTTTGTGAACTTGCTAAGCAAGTATTACACAAATTGAATTTCAGACTTAACGAATGTATTTCGCTATTTAGCTTTAAAAATAACCGAGGACTTCAAAGTTGTTATGTATATATATGATTAAAGTGAGTACAGAGGCATTAAAATAATTAGGATAAAATGTTCTTTAAATGTAAGAACACTATATTTTTAATGTCATCCAGGTTATTGAAAACTCTCCCCAGATCTAACAAGGTTTTTTTAAAAAAAACTTTTTGTAAGCAATAGTAGTTCCTTATTGTGTCATTCAGAAGTTTTTTTTTTTTTTCCCCCAATGGACATTTTCCAATTCTCCTTCTCTTGACGTGAAACACTGGGCAAGAACATGAAGCCAAAATAGAACAATACAGAGCAATACAGAGCTCTGTTATATATAACACAAGGAATACAATCAGATTTAACAGTGAAAAGGAGCCTCATGTGAGAAAAGTGTCTCTCTTCTCTGTGATTAGTTGTCTGTCAGGTCTTTTTCCAATTTTTTTTTTCTTTTTCCTTCAAGCAGTCACAGTTCTGATATAATATTTAAGTTGGGCTGAAGAGAAAATGCCTTGGAAAAAGGATTTAAGAGAGAAAAGCTATGGGCAGGAAAAACTCTTAATTTTCTGCTCAGTGTTTTGCTTTTCACTTGGGATGTAAATTAACAATAAATCCATTTCAGGAATGGATTTTGGGGTGAAAAGGCTGGTTTCATTTCAGCCAAATCCATATTTCACAAATCTAACTATAAGCAAAGTCCAAACTAACACTGAGTCTTTAAAAAAAACTAGAATGGTTAAAGATTGTCTTTCAGAAATGTAATGGGTATCAAATATATTTTTCCAGCCTTGTTGAGCTTTTAGAAATTCTGGTACCCTTGCAACAGCATTGGGCTCTTGATATAAAAATTTGATTTTCCCATATCAATGACAACATCTAAAAAAGCAATGGTGATTATTTCCTAGTTATTACAAAAAAATGGTCTGGGAAAGGAAAAAAAAAGTCTGTTGTAAGCTCCCCAAGTTTCAGAAATTTGTTAACTACAATAAATTGTTAGCTTTCTAATCTTTCTTTCCTTCAGGAGCTCAAGTTAACTTAAAAAGTGTTCTCTTCTCCAGTTTATTTCCATAAAATGGATTGCACTGAAAAATGGAAACAAGCCCAGTAACTAGTGATTGCATGGCTTTATGTAGGCTATCTGGGTCTTACTAGTCCTGGTCTAAAATTTAATTATGATAAAACTTTTTGGTGATCTTTCCATCATCAGGAAAATCTTCTGAAAACAGAACTTGATCAGTGGCGCAGTGGTTAGAATGCAGGATTGCAGGCTACTTCAGCTGATCACTGGCTGCCAGCAGTTTGGCAATTCGATTCTCACTGCCTTAAGGTTAACTCAGCCTTCCATCCTTCTGAGGTTGTAAAATGAGGACCCAGGTTGTTGGGGGCAATAGGTTAACTCTGTAAACCTCTTAGAGAAGGCTGTAAAGCTTTGTAAAGCGGTATATAAGTCTAAATATTGCTATTTAGTCTAAGTATATAAGTCTAAGTTTTGCTATTATGAGGAACGGGAGAGAAGCCAGCAAAAGCTGAGTTCAAAAAATTTTGTGGCTCAGCATGGAGAAATTTTTATTCTGCCCCCCCAGCCCCCCCAAAAAAAAATCCCCAATGGAAGAAGCAGCTGCCAGGCTTCAAATGTCACTGCTCCATCCTAGGTCCTTTTGATTTTTTTTCCCTCCTAGGCCTAAATAAAGCAGATGTAGCCTGTCCTGGGCTTCCCAGCATACACATCTACATATATATTGTATATATTCCCCCACAAGCATTGGGGTGAAATGAAACTGGAGATCGGCAAGATGTGTGTTGATTTTAGTTTTTACTTTGATTTGCTGTTTTTATTGAGTTGTGAGCTGCACAGAATTGGGTTGCGATATGGGCAGCTATACACGTGTAAATATAGGCAGGCCTAACATCAAGGAAGAATACAAACACCTAAATGAACACTGCAATAATACTTTCTTACCCAGCAGAAAATACAGAAACCTCCTACGCCCTCTGCTTATAAGAGAGTGATCCAGCATTTCAAAAGCCATGTTCTGCATGCCTTCCTTTTCTTGAAAGACTAAATAAAGTTGGAAGAGCTATCTCAATTAACTTGCATATTTTTAAAACGTGAGTGTAATTTCCATCTACCATGATGTTCGTTTGGGAATGTAAAAACAATCCCAAGGATATAAACTATCAGAACTGAAAATCTGTAAAATTCTTATACTAAATTCCATTTTTCCAAATCAATTTGGCATATCTTGGTTAAAATATACAGAGTTGGCCCTCAGAGAGAGTTTGAGTTGTATGTAGTTTTATCAAAAAGTATCACAAGAGAGCTATGAGAGAGGACTTTATTTCATTTCTCAGCTACTCACTTGGAGTGTACTTGGATGAAAATAATAGAAATGCTTTTGTTCTTCGGAACATTAAAGTTATCTTTTTCTTTAGCCTATTTACATTTTTTCCATGTTAGAAATGCTTTAAAATTCTTAACCATATTGATTAAAACCCTCTGATATATGTCTTATAAAATGGCTTATAAGTGAAATGCCTAAGCCAAGTAAAAAAAAACTTTTGAATTTTAAATAAATAAAAGCTAAAAACTTGGGAAAAGGACAGGGGAGGAGAAAAGAACTTATGGTTATTTTTGGTTTCAGCTGGGACGTACACTCCGGAGCCCCTTTATGAAGTTTGTGGCACATGCTGTTTCTTTTACAATTTTTCTTGGACTGCTAGTAGTGAATGCTTCTGACAGATTTGAAGGTGTAAAGCTGCTTCCCAATGAAACTGCTATGGATCACCCCAAGCAAATATTTAGAGTGAAAACAACACAATTTTCATGGACAGAAATGCTAATCATGAAATGGGTTTTAGGTAAGTTGAATTGAAATCATTTTCTTTTACTATGGTATACTATCTACCCCCAGATCTAGCAGAGAGCTGCAAATTATTACTGATCTATAATAACTTGTGGATCCAGCTTTTCTAGAAGATTTGCTGGGCTCTTCTCCCTTCCTCTCTCATAGTCACTGTTTGGAGGAGCCAAAAATACCCACCTACCTTTACTGGGGGGGGGGGGGGGGGGGGGGGGGAAGGCTATATTACTATGGCTATCATATGTCTCATATTTCCATAGTGCTTCATTCTGTGCACGAATCCTAGCAAATTTTACGGTAAAAGCTTGAAAATCTGTATTGTAATATCAGATAACAAACCTGAGCTGAAGGGTTGATAAACCTGAACTGACTGACTTAAAAATCCCCTTTTGGTTGCTGCTACTTTTGCTATGTTATTATTCCAAACTAAGAGAGTCACAAGACAAATAATCCCCTGCATGAGTTTGCCTACTGCTGCCATCTGTAATAAAGCAATCATGAGAACATTCAGACCAGATGTTTCTTTTCAAATACTGCCATGTATTATTGAATGCCATTGGCTAGGTTGGAATAAGCTCCAACTGATTATGTCACTGTGATGGTCTCCTGAGCTAAACTGTTCACATGAAGTAGTATTAAAAAATTATCTCATACATTTCAACTGGGAGGAGGAACACGTACTTTCCAGATGTGAGGAATTACAATTCCCAGCAGCCCCACCTAGCATAGCCAATTGCTAAGAGATGTAATTCAACATCTGGAAGTCCATATGCTACCCTCTGCTGCTCTAAACTGAGAATTATTTTTCAAGGACTGACACTAACCTTAGCTCCAACTATTAGATATACAAACTGAAAAGTAAAGAAAATAATACATACATGCAGCTACCAGTTAAACAGAAGTGAGATATTATATTTTAAGAGAATGAAATATGAATAGCAGTGCAGATTATTTATTTTTTAAAAAAATCAAATTAAAATGTCTTCAGGGAATTTATTATTTAGAGAAAACTTTTATTGGCTATAACCACAATATACAGAATATATTCTTTTTTTTTTGTCTCTAAGTCAAATTGTCTTCCTCCTCTGTACAGAAGATATAAGCGGTATATTCTTGCTGTATTTTTTTAATATTCTGAAGTGAATTAAAAGTGATTTTCTGAAGCAATTTTTCAGAATGAACAGAATGAAATAAACTTGAATGAGAAATGCATTTTTGGTCTGTAAGCTTCTCTTTTGATCATAAAACATTTCACACTGTAAAGTTTGCAATGAGTGAACAGTAAATAACTACAAGAAAGTGTGCCCAATCTGAATTAGAGGCTTAATCCAAAGCTTTAGAAATGGCTCAAAAACTCATCCAGGTAATTCCAGATATAATGCAATCCCATTATACAGCAAATCAGAGCAAGATTTAGAAAACAGAATTTTATTTCTCCCATAACCTGCAATGGGCGAAAACATAATTGGCTGTAAATTTTGGTAAAATTTATAGGCAAGCTAAATTGCTATGAATGGAAATGTGTATCAGGAGTTTTAAGCAGCCATTCTTTAATTTGGGATCTGGTTTTAATTGATTTTGCTGTGATCCATATCCTTATAAATACCAAATTTGAGACATTATATTGAGCAATGGTTGTATGCAAGGAAGAGGCATGTGGATGCCTAATCCCAACTGTGAAGAAATTACTTGAGGTAGAAATATAAAATATTAACTTTTTAGGTCTTTTCCATAAAATGAACTAATAAAGTTTAGGTCAGCTAAGTAATATTCCTCCCAAAATATCAAACAGAATATTGCTCAGAATAAGACACTCGTCAATAATGAGTTGAAGTAAATTCAAAGATCTTTCTCAGACAACTCTCCAGATAGTTGCTCTACCATAACCCTTCAATTGGTGGAAGTGATGGCTTTTTCAAAATGACCTTTCTTATTTTTTCCTTTGGGCATGGTTGGCAGAGCTCTGGGACAAAAAAGCTTATTAGCACCAGATGGGAGAAGATTCAGACTTGAACAAAATATATGTTCTGAATTATCTACTCCAACTCTTCAGTTGAGTTTCAAAGGACCTCTTGTATGTTCCAGATAATTCCACTGCTAGGAAGTATAAAGGAATGATTTGAAGGTAGCATAGTGGAAAGAGATTGAGCTACAAATCAGAAAGACCCTGGGTAGCATCTCATCCCTGCCTAGGCTGCATCAAGTAAATATGAGTAAGCCATTCTCAACCTCAGTCCTCAGGATGTACTACAATATGGGTAATAATGATGATTTGAAAGGTCCTTGGTGGTCTCTAGCTTGGTTGTTTCCTTGCAAGTGTTTCACTACCCAAACTAGATAACATCATCAGTTCTAGTTGAATATCACCAGCATTGATAATTTGGGTAATGAAACATCTGCAAGGAAACAACCAAGGTGAGAGAGCACCAAGGATCCCTCATTTCAATCTTGAGTTTCTATTATTTTCCTTTATTGATAATGCTGACTTCTTTTACAGTGGATGTGATGGCCCTTCCTAAAGAATTAAAGCCTGCCTGCAATGACCTTAATTTGACAGGTTAGGATAGATACATTTTTGAAGAAAACTTTCAAAATTTAAATAAAGTCCTCCAAAGTGGGAATGATATCTCTCTTTCTAAATCATAGTTTCTTTCAACTGTGAAACACAGTAGAGCCTAGAGCATTCAAATGGAGATACTGTGGCTTCTTGTCTCCGTTGTAATAAAAGATAATAGACCAAGAGTTTGGAAATAAATAACATGGGAGCAGCTGGAGATATATACAGAAACAGTAACAATGGCTATTATTTAAACATGAAACTATTGATTACGTATGATAATATAACTACAAAAAATAGAACTGATCACAAAATAATAAGCAGGTTAATGAGGTTAGTGATAATGATACAAATGGCAATGCTAATTATAATGTGGAGAATAGTATTATCTGCCCTATTTACATCCTAGACAACCTATTATTGACATACATATTCCTGGTCCTTATGAAAATTATCAATCTTGAATGCAACTCCAATATATCAGTATATTACTGCATTCATTATGCTGACTATCCTTGATTTTCAAAGTTTTGTAACAGTTTCTGGGACATAATATAAATTCCTCTTGCTGCTATATTTTGCATTCTAAGAAGATCCATGTTGAAATGAGGGTCCAAGGAATATTATTTTTAATACTGGGTTTTTTGGAAAGAAAAGCAAGGAGAAAGACAATGTAATAGAGTGAACAAAGAGGTATTCAAATCCCAACTCGAGCCTGAAGGTTATTGGGTGATTTAAAGTATCTATAATTCTAACTTTTGCATAAGTTTGTTAGGTCAAAATAAAAAGAACCATATCTGCTGTTGGAAAAGAGACTGAGAATACAAATGGAATAAAATTTGTGTGTATATTTAATGCCACATTTAATATTGATGCATATAATGTATGATAAAAATGCTAAAGGATAAAATCATGTGAGCTATTACTGATTCTGTTTGTATGCCACTATAGGAATGATATGGTCTGAATGCAAAGAAATATGGGAAGAAGGCCCCCGTGAATATGTCATGCATCTTTGGAACTTGTTGGATTTTGGGATGCTGTCTATTTTTGTAGCTTCCTTTACTGCCAGATTCATGGCTTTTCTCAAAGCCACAGAAGCACAACAATATGTGGATCTTTTTGTCCAAGACAATGACCTCAGTAATGTCACCCTTCCTCCTCAGGTTGCCTACTTCACATATGGTAAGAAAGCATTCTTTTTTAATTATTTTCAAACTGTTGTTAACATGGCAAAATTACGGTGAATGATTGATCATGCAGCCAGCCAGATCTTTAGACTGAATTTAGTATTTTTATCTCCCTATGGAGTCCTTCATCCCAAGGAATCTGAGATGGGCAGATGTTGTCTAATGGTGCTGGTGCTGGTGCTAAAGGTAGAGGCAAGCTGTTCCAACTAGAACTGCCTTTTGCATTTCATTGAAGATGATTTTACCAATGGCAATGGTGTTCAAATGATGCTCCAGATGCTTTGTGATTGTACCCAAGATGTTTACTACTATTGATACTATCTTTGCTTTCTTTGGATATAGTCACTTTATTTCTATTTGTAGGTCTTTAGATTGTGCAATTTTCTCCAATTCTTTCTCTTCCAGTTCTTTCTCTTCTCTTCTGCTATCTCCAGGTAGTGCCATATTCAATATCCAAACTTTTTTGTCTTTCTTATGGACAACTGTTAAATCTGGAATGTTATGTGGCAGGTGCTTGTCTTTTTGAATTCTAAAGTCCCAGAGCCCTTTAGCTTTTTCAATTCCTATTACTTTGTCTGTTTTGTAGTTTCAACAATTCTTGCTTCCAAGCAGACAGTTTTTGCAGATGTTCAAAAGCACCATTGTTGCTACTTTCTCATTTTGTTTTCTGTGCAATCTATTTGCAAATAGCTAACAAGGTGGTTCAATGTTTCTTTGCAGAGGTACATTGTCAGTCTTATGCTGTCTTCTCAACTCTGTCTTTGTATGCATTTGTTCTTAAGACAAATTTGTTCTTGTGAAATTTGTTCTTGTGCAGCCAGAATTAATTCTTCTCTCTGTTTCTTCAACTCCATTTGAAGTGTGAGCCATTGCCAGGTCTTCTTGTTATCTGCTTTGCCTGCTAGGCATTGTGTGTGTGTGTGTGTGTGTGTGTGTGTTTGTGTGCATGCGGACCGTGTGCGTCTGTGAGTGTATGTGAGTGTGTGTGTCCTTGCCATATAGTACTTTGCCTTGCCATGTTGTTGTTTTTTATTCCTCGTTTGGTCTTTCTTGTAGGCCAGTTGGCCTCATCAGTATTCAGTAAGCCTTCAGGATGTACCAGCTTCAGTGTACCTTCTTCATTGTCCTTCAGAAATTCTTCTAATGCCCTTTTTTTAATTTTTCAGCCATGTGATGTATTTGCAATATTCCGCATCCAACAATGCTGCTTAATAAGTTGTCAGCATTGTTATATAGAGGAAGAGCATGATTCATTATCATTATTTTTCTGACCTTCCTATCTAGGACTTCTAATCTGCTCGAATCCAATCCACTATTCCAACTGTGTATCCAATGACTGCAATTGCCCGGTTTTATGGTATTTCCTCCACTGAGTTTGGATTTAAGATCTTCTTCACTCTCATGATGTATTCACTTCGAACCTTCTTTTTGATTTCAATGTGCTTGATGTTGTCAGCTTGAAAGATGCCCGGGTATTTATAGTGATTGTCTTCATCCTGATTCTTGATGTTATTTCTATAGGACATCTGGATTCCTTCAGTTTTCACTATTTTTTTCTCTAATGAATATAAGAACGGTATCAGCCTTGGAAGTCATATTAGCACTAGAAGCTTCCACGCTGCCACATTCCTGTGCCTGGGAAACTGGGAGGGGGATTTCATAGAGTATATGTAGTTAGACATAATAGCATACTTCTTTTCAGTCAAGGTCATGTCATCCTGCACCTAGTCAAGGAGTGGTTAAAAGAATGTCTCCAGTTGGGACAGATGGTGATTGGGCCATGTGATAGACTGATTTGATTATGAATTGATTGTTGATTGTACCCTATGACTATCATTATGATTCTTGATCCTTAACGAATGTACCTTTTCTGTAAATACTGAGAGTATTTACACCAAGACAAATTCCTTATGTGTCCAATCACACTTGGCCAATAAAGTATTCTATTCTATTCTATTCTATTCTATTCTATTCTATTCTATTCTATTCTAGACTGAGGGATGCAGGGGATGGGTCTTTAATTTTCAATTACTGAGGAAAAACCCAGAACTCTCAGATTTGGGTTTTCCCAGATGTGTCAGTATGACAATTCTAATAAAATGAAACTTTGAGAAAATGCCTGTCTCAGGGGTTTTGGAGTTGGAGTTTGTTTTCTGGAACACTGACAAGCGGCACATTTGTCCACTCCAAACTTCATTGCAACATCTTGGCTTTATGCATGGGCTATGTTGAGTAGTGATACTATTTCAGATGGTGTTTTTCCATATAACTCCAGATTGACCGTGTAAAGGAGGTGAGATAGCCAGGAAGATGTTTTTGATGTTTGAGAGCCATGGCCTGGTTTGTTTGGTATTATTGACAGAGAAATCAATGTAATGCAAGCAGTCAGGGTGATAATGAATCTCAATGAAAGATTTCTCTTTGGATATTAACCTCTCCCAATTTATTACCACTGGCCAGTAGCTGTATGTTTTAACATTGTGCCATTGATCTTTGCAAGATAGTTGTCTGATGCTGCCCCTTTTGTTGGCTCTTTCATTATCAGGTAGGTTTTGCTAGATGTTAGCCAATCTTCAATTTCACTTCAATTCCAATATGTTGTTAAACTGCTTGGCAGTGAAGGATGAAGACCAGTTAGATGTTTCAACCAAAGCCATGCAGTTCATCTTCACCTGTTGCTGACCAATTTTTGAACTTCTTTGCCCTTTTCTCCACAATTTCTGCTGTTATTACTTCTTTCATTTCAGCTTCTTTTTTATTTTTATCCACCTTTTTTATTCAAGCTATATCCTTATTATATTTCTTTTAGTTGTCTCATAGCTGCACCCAGTACTGCACTGTTTCTTTTGTTAACTAGTTTATTGCAATCCCTTCATTGATAAATTGGCAGAAATGATTCTGATTTTACTGAAATTGGAGGTTTTGCCTACACTCTGCAATTCAATCTTTATATCTGCTGATGTTCTTAGATATGGCAGTTATTTGCTGCTTTATTATTTCTAATGCCTTCTTGATCTTATTGGTTTCTAGATGATATTTCTTGATTAGGTATTCTTTGTTAGGTATTAGATATTCTTTTCTTGTTGTTCAGCTTCTTTTCTTTCCTCTGTTCTAGCTTGCTTGCATATCATCTTAGCATACCAATCATATTTTCCAACCTGATCTTCCATTTTGATAGTGCACTGTTTGGTTTCGTTGTTGTTGTTGTTGTTGTTTATTGAATTTGCATCCAAGGTATTCAGTTATAATTTCAGGCATATTGTACATTAGTTGGTTTGTTTCTTGAAGTGCTCTGGTGCTTATTTTTGATATTACAGTATTGGCATCTTTTAGTATTTGTTCCTTTGGAACAATGTAGGTGATCTTATGTTATTTTTTGGTGTTCTAATACTCAAGGGGTTAATTCAGTTCCTCTTGCTTTTCAGTTAGAGGGCTTTATTCTTCCTGAGGAAAAGGCAGAGGAAAGGGAACTTGGTTTGGGGATGAAAATAGTTCAGGTGTGCTAGCTTCCTCTACTGCTGACTTCCTCTGGTTTGCCTCTACAGTCTGAGTTATTTGTGGCAAAGCTTCAATTTTTTTTTTCTATGGAGACTTTTGTAATTCTTTTAATTCTACTTCTGTGAATACTTTATTTCATATCACACATCTGTGATGATTCACTAGCCTCTGTTCTATTATTTCTGATGTGGATTTGTTCTTTCCCAAACTAGTGCAAACTTTTTCAGATATCTTCTTCTCCTTGGACTTAATTTGAAATAGCAGATCATTATTTCTTTGTTTTCAATCTTTGTATATTTGTAATAGGTAAATACCTTTTCTTCCAATAGTCTTGCAACTACTGGCCCTGGTTGCTCAAACAATAGTCCTGAGTTCAATAGCCCACTTGTCATTAGATATACAAGAACTAGAACATTTAGCATGATCCTTGTTGAACTGAGAGACAATCAATATGCTATAGGTTTCTCTATATTATGTCACAACATGTTATTTGCACTTTTTATCCGTCTTCTCTGATGACACCTGTCCAGTATGGTTGAACCTCTGGTAGAGCTTTCATCTTACTCAGAGTACACAAGCCGCACAACCACATCAAGTTAGTGCCTCACTAATAAAAAATATTACAATGTAATATTTACAACAAAATACAACAAAAATTACAACGTAAAATGTAACAATTAAATGATATATTTATGTTCATATAGTTTTCATATATATAACTTGATCTTAGCCAAAAGGCCGAGAAGTGATCATATACATAAGTAGAAACCATTTGATACAGTGGTTTAAGGTACCAGGCTAGAAATCATGAGTCCAAATCCTGGATTAGTAATTTTCTCTTAGACCTAGAAAGGAGGCAACAGAAAACTATTTCTTTTGTTAAGAAAATTTCAGGAATTTGACAGAAATCAGGAATGACTTGAAGGCACACATAAAGATACCAAAAAAAGTATGATGTGTGGATAAACATCTAGAAGTCATAACTGTGATTTAACTGGAAAAACCCTACTAGTCATCACTGTGGGAAAGCCTGAATAACTTCAAGGTTCCTTTGAAGTTTTCTCTGTTCAGATTCATTATCTTTAAATTGGCTGTTCAAATAGAGAAAAAAATTCAAATTATCTTTTGCAAATTAGAAGAAATCACTCCATTTTTGGACAGGTTTTATTCATCTCTGGAATATTAAGAATCCAAATGCAGATTCCATCCAGTTGCATTAAAGTAAAAGATCCTCAATAGAGAGTTGAAGAAAAAAATTCTTAATCTTGCATAGTGTTGAGATTTGTAACGTAAAGATGAAGTCATTTAACTTGCTTTCTCAAAAAAAAAAAAAAAAGAACTGGGGATATTTCTAGTTGGGTGTTATGTACATTTCACAAAGAACATAAGATTGTGAATGTTAAAATCCCAAATGAGATTGTGAATGTTAAAATCCCAAATGAAGCCCCAAGTTCATGTTAGGAGCTTATTTATAATACATAAGACATTTATGTATGAAGACAATATAAAATTTACAGTTGATCCAGAACATGTGACAGAGTTTTGGGCAAAACATGGTTTTCCCTAATGTATCACTGCTATGCAAGTTTCTCTGGCTTCCACTTTTTATCTGAGTGCAATTAAAGATGCTGGTAATCGCTTTTAAAGCTCTAAATGGCAAGGGCCAGGTTATTGTCAAAATTGCCACTTCTTGAAGATTTCTGCTTGTTCCACTAGATCAGGTAGGATGAATAGGCTCTGTATTCCTTCCCTTAGATGTTGTCCTCTAGCAGAACCTAGAAAGCATGACGTTCTGTGACTGCCCAAACCTGTGATTTATACTAACCATGAAAGCTGAATAAATAAATTCCTCACATTAAAGCCAAAGCTAGCTCACTTTATTAGTTTAAGTAATTTATGTGGACACCCATCTCAAATAACCAACTCTGGGCAGCTAACAATACTTAAAGCAAGATTTAAAAACAGTAAAATAAAATCATAAATAGCATCTATAGCAGCTAAGGAAAAACTATCCAACCACAACAATTGACATAACCATGATGCAGGCTCAACCATACAGTGGGAACACAGTACTTTGGGATGCTGGTTATTAGATATGTGACATGTAAGTGTGGCTTTGTCCTCACAGCAGTCTATTCCATTTAATACATTTATATGCAGAATTACCACTGCAAAGAATAGGAACTGGGAAGAAAAGAAGGAAAAATAAATAAATTGATGGAGATTCATAATACATTCCTCATGTTAGGCTTTGCAAATTGGATGCTGGAATGAGAGAAGGCAGTTATGGTTCTTTCGCTGTGGATTGAAAATCAAGCATGGATGCATCTGGTTTATACTAATCTTAATTCCTGTATGTCATTCCTTGGCATGGAGAAAGAATGCAATGGATTTGAGAAGCATTTGTGTTTCTTCAGGAAAGAAAGTGAAGCCATGCTTTAAGTTCTTGACAGCTCTGCATATTTTATTTCTTTACTTTCTCTTTTCTAATACAAATGGTTCTCAACTTACAACCACAACTTCTGTCAGAACAGAACAGAACTTCTGTCCCTAAGTAACAAGATTGTTAAATGAGCTGTGCCTGATTTTATGACATTTTTTGCAGTGGTTGTTCAGCTAATCACCTGGTTTTTTTTAAACAAATCCAGCTTCTTCCATAGACTTTGCTTGTCAGAAATTCCCTGGGAAAATTGTAAATGGGATCTGCAACTATTGTAAAGACACGATAGTTGCCAAGCATCCAGATTTTGATCATATGACTGCAGGGACACTGTAATGGTTATAAGTGGGATGACTGATTATAAGCTTCTCTGTTCAGCACTGTCATAACTTTGGCCTTTAAATGAATGATCATAAGTCAAGAATTACTGTATGAATGATCTGGTGATTAAAAATACATAGAAGGCTTGAAATAAAGCTGCGTTAATAAGATATTGATCATAGACACACATTTAAATCACCATTGTTTTATTTTTTTTAATGTTCAGCTGTCCTGAAAATGTTCTGGTACCTCCCTCCCTCCCTCTCCTTCTCTCCCTCTCTCTTCCTCCCTCCCTCCTTCTCCCTCTCCCTCTCCCTTTCTCTCTGTCTCTGGGAGAAGATAATAGAAAAGATTGCTAACATAAATCTCTTCCTGTTTTGCAACTAGAACAATATTGTTACAGTGAGCTGCAAAAATACATATCAGGGAAAGAACATAATTGTTAAAATCCAATGCAATTGCAGCAGTATTGATTTATGTCACTCAGAATACTACTCAGAAGTAGGCATTTTTAAATAAGACTTTTCAGCAAAACTTCAGAAATGCAATTAGCAAAACAGTTACCAAACAAATAGGACATGCTAATCCATTACACCTGCCTCCTTTAAAAAAAAAACTGATTGAAACTATTTTTTATCCAAATTGTATTGTGGTACTCATCTCCCTCTTGTGACACAATTATGTAATTACAGCTCTTGTGTGCTAGAAATATAAGACTGAATTTATACTTTGTTCCAAGATTTAAGAAATTAAATATTTTATCATGAAAACTATACATTTAGTTAATATTCTTCCAATATGACAGGTATTCTATGCTTTTTTATTTTTTCCATTATTTTTTATATTTCCTTTCCATTTTTAATCCAAGGTACTATACCACCACTCTGATTCTGTCTCTGAAATTTGGGCATCCTTCCCATTTTTGCTTCCATTGAACTTTGTTATGTCATCAATTCTGTTAAACAGCTTCAAGATTTTTGAAGCTTTTTCAGGAGAATCTGAATCTGAACTGCTTCTCTATCATGAATACTTAATGCATTTTCAAATGCTGCTTTTTTATAGAGATCATTCTGGCTGCTCACCTGTCAGAATCAGCAGCGATAAAATTATCTCTGTGTTAGGGCAATCAAGGAGAGTGAGAAAAGGGAAATACAAACATACAGGTGACAGATGCAAACAGCTTCAGGCGCATAATAGTCAATATTCTGTATTCACACTTACAATCTCAAATATGCATCCTTGGCAACTTT
The DNA here is from genome assembly GCA_023653725.1 of Bungarus multicinctus. NCBI lineage: Eukaryota > Metazoa > Chordata > Lepidosauria > Squamata > Elapidae > Bungarus > Bungarus multicinctus. The sequence goes on from CM042834.1 coordinate 87,070,597, forward strand.
CTTTCTTTCTTTCTTTCTTTCTTTCTTTCTTTCTTTCTTTCTTTCTTTCTTTCTTTCTTTCTTTCTTTTCTTTTCTTTCTTTTCTTTCTTTCTTTCTGTTTCCTGAAAAGGAAGACTAAGGCAAAGAGTTTCCACAAAAGATGAATGCTGAGAGAAACTTCAAAGGAAGAAAAGGTAGCATAAGATACCTGCTATGCATGGGAACCAAGGACATAGAGCAAAGTATTGAACAGGGAAAGATTTTTTTTAATGAAGTCAAAATATAAGACTAGAATAGAGTTTAATAAGTGGAAGTAAGCTGAAAGCCAGCAGCATGTTATCCATCTCAATAAAACCATCATTTTTTTTTCTTCAGAACAGCCACCTAACATTTTTTTTCTAAAATAGCAAAAAGGTTAAATGAATAAGAAGCAGGTGTTTATTTTCTTGAAACTTTAATCTAAATAATAAACTGTTGACTTACTGTACTTTTGTCAACAAAACCTCTTGTTTGGATGTGCATGTTCAAGACCAGCAATTTTATTCAATTATATTGCTTTTTACTATCAATTAATATCAAATAATATCTCAATTGCCCAACAGTATGTTGTTTATGGTTTACCTAAAAAATAACCAAACTATATACAATTCAGGTGATAATATCTTGTTTGGAGATATTTATACTTAGGGATGAAATTATTACTTAGATATTTCTCTTTGTATTTGGCATTGAGTTGATTGCTTTTGTGCTATCAAGTCAGTCTTGATTCATAGCAACCACACAGACAGAATTTCTCAAGGATTTTCTGGCTGCAACCTGGCTCTTTATAACTTTCAGTGGTTTACCCATCACTGTAATTGTGTTCGTCCAACTTGCTCTTCTCTTTCCTTTTAATTTTCCTAATCATATAGACTTCTCAAGAAAGCTATGTTTTTGCATTATGTGTCCAGAATAGGATACTTTGGACCTATTTATTTCAAGTGTCTCAAGTGAGACCCCTAAATTGATTTATTTTATGGTTCTATCTATCCATGGAATTCTCAAGAGTCTTCTTTGACACTACCATTCAAAACCTTTATGTTCTTTTTGTCTTGCTTCTTCAAAATATATTGCTTATATAATTCTGATTTTATAGATATAAATACTTATAAAGCATTTGAATATTTGTGCACTATTGTTACTTCACCAAGTGCTAGCTTGCAGCAAATCTCAATCAATTCTAGGAAGCTAACTCTTTAATATCCACCATTTCATTTTTTTCATTGTCAATTCTAAGGTGAATTACTTAACATTCATCATTTATTTAATTTTTTATATATATATTTAGTCTCACTCTTGTTTTTTTCAATGTAGCCCTCAACTATTGTCACTAAGATTTGCAGATGATTTTCCATTTCAGCTATCAAGGTACTGTCATCAACATGGAGCAGGTTTTTGATGTTTTCTTTCTTTACACTCATTTTCTTTCAAACCAGCCTCCTTCAACATATACCTGCATTTAACATATAAATTGAGCAAATAAAAGGAGAGTGTAAAATCTTGTCTCTCTCTTTTGCCAATTTGTTTTGCCATGTTCCATACAGTTCTATGTATTAAACCTTTGTTTATCATGTTCCTCATATATTCAGGAACTAGATTTTTCTACCCTAAAACTATATGGCATCTATATTACTCCTGGCTTGTTAATGTCTTACTGCTGTCTCCTGTATCAGCGTTTTTTCGATAAGCCTGACAAATAGTTTCAATTGACTTTCATGGATATGAGCATGCTCTGCTATCAGTATAATGGCCATCACATATATTTGGATGGCATCCCTAAGATGTCCTGGGCAATGGGATCAGTCTTAGTTCAGCAACATTATTTACTGCCCACAAAGACTTGCTTCAGTGATCCTATCCCCTTGTTGCATGCAAAATAAAGAATTCACTTATTAGAGAAAAAGCTGCTGCTGATTTTGAAGGGATAAAATATGGGAAAGAATTACTGCCAGTGACAAGTTTAAGAGCAGTGGTGGCGCAGTAGTTAAAATGAAGCATAGCAGGCGATTCCACCACTGCCAGAGGTTTGATCCTGACTCACTCAAGGTTGACTCAGCCTTCCATCTTCTGAAGTTGATAAAATGAGGATCCAGCTTGTTGGGGGCAATATGCTGACATTTGTAAACTGCCCGGAGAGTCCTGTAAATCACAATGGAGTGGCATATAAGTCTAAGTGCTATTGCTATTATTATCTTTACCTAGACATAAAGTCCATTTTGTGTTCACTGGCTCCTATTTATGTAACAAGGACTCATCTAAGATAGTTTCTGGCAAACAATGCTTTCTTGTCAAACCAGTATTCATGGGAACACAGCAGGCTGCTTTCTGTTCAGTCAGACCCTTATTCCACTTTGTTTTCTAAGTTGTAGGTAGTAGAGAACTTATAATTCCTGCTTTGCCCCAAGAAAAAAAGGTGATAATTTTCAGTCAACTTTGAGCCCTGTGGATAAGATGGAGCCATCAAGACAGTTTTAACGTGGTGATTTGCGATCACTTTCTTTGTGATGTTTTCCTTAACTTCTCAAGCTAGCCTACAGCCCTTAGAATCTCTGGTATCTCTTATCCAAGCTGAGTCTGTTCACAGCCTAGACAAGATCAGCCATGTATAATCACCCCTGAGGTTCTTCTCATAAAGCAGATGTTCTATCACTACACTTCCCTTATAAATAATGTACCCTCAAGTCCATTTTTAAACCTGTGGCCCTTGTGCCTTCATGCTCCTGTTGCTTCAGGTATGAAGGAAATGGCATTTACCTTTTACTTTAATGCTACTCTTAGTGCCAAACGAGGCCAGAGACTGTGTACAAAACAACCCTTTTCAAGTTAAAATTATATTTAAAGAAACAGTAAATAGCTCAATCAAAATTACACATTAAGAATTTCAATTTCAATTTAAAGAAACAGTAAATAGCTCAATCAACACTAAAATTACAAATCCCATAATATGACAATAACATTGCAATAAGGGCCTTGGTGATGCAGGCTGTTAATCATCTAGCACTTAGTGCAAGCTGCCTGCAATTAGTGCAGGCTCGAATCCCACCAGGCTCAAGGTTGACTCAGCCTTCCATCCTCTCTGGATAGGTAAATTGAGGACTCAGGATTGTTGGGGGCAATAAGCTGACTTTGTAAAAATGCCGCTTTTGGCGGGGGGGGGGGGGGGGGGGCAAAAGCTCTAGTAATAAGCAGGCATATACAATGGAATGAAGGCTATTGCCGAGCACTTAGCATGGTGCTCCATAGACTGTAAGCCGCCCTGAGTCTCCGGAGAAGGGCAGCATATAAATGCAAATAAAAATAAAAAATAATAATAATAATTGAGACAAACTTCATTTTTACTAGCACGGATGATACTACCTTCATCTGGGTAATAAAATGTTTGCAAGAAAGCAACCAAGCTCAGAGACCACCAAAAACCCTTCATTTTTTTAAAAAAATGTAACAGTTTGGCACTGGAATAGTTTTTATCTTACAAATGCTTGGGTAAATAGGCAGGTCTAGAGTTGTCTATAATGAAATAGGCAGAATGGGAGGACAGATGCCATCAAGAGGGCCCTACTCCTAGCCATCCAAAGGTGAGCTAAACCTATTAGCGAGTTTACAAGCAGAACCCCAGCTGTTCTTAGTGGGTAGTATTGCAGAGACTATTATTTTCAGCCCTTTGATGCTAAGCATTTTAGGCACGGATATGGCTACTGCCAAATTCTAATTTGGAAAACAATTAGATCAGGCAGGATCCTAAAAGCTTCATTATGGTGACTGGTCTCTGTGGCATGAAACTATTGCCATCACCATGCCATAAATCTAATTTTCATTTTCTGGAAATGAAAATGGGCTTTCATAGCAGCATGAAAATTAGCCTCAAAATCCGTGATTCAAAAATATGTATTTTTCAAACACAGAAAAGAAAACATAGCAGCATGAAAATTAGCCTCAAAATCCTTGATTCGAAATATGTATTTTTCAAACATAGGGGGAAAAAAGGCAAAGCATTACAAACTGTTTAAAATGCACTAGCTGTGTTTTTAAAACCTTGTGTCCAGAGAAATTGTATTGAAAATCTCACAGGCAAGAAATCTTCAGGATTTAAAAAAAATAGAAATAGGTAATTTGCATTGATTAAAAAATGTTATCAGGCAATTTTTGCTATGACTTACAAATATTATGAAATGTTGCAAATATAAGCAGTTACACCATTTCTGTAGCATTTATGTAAAAAAAATTAGAAAGTAGAAAACTCAGTAGGAAAATTGCCCTTCAAATACAGATTAGAAAGCCGATCAGGCTTTTAGCAATTTAAATTCCTTAAGACCGTCACTTTCTTCCATCTGTTTGCACTAGATAGAACTGCTGTGAATACCGCCCTACCACTTTATGACCCGAGTCTCAAAACGTTGGATTTTCGGACCAATATTCATGCAAGCGCATGTTGTGCCTGCCAGCCAATTATACTAACTTCTGATTCTATACATACATATATTAAAAGGTCAGAGGTCAGAGCTGAGGAAATTGAATTTTCTTGTGAACGTAGACATGCAAGAATATTATACATATTTTTCAGGGGACTGGCATGTAATTGCACAGATATATTTGTTGACAAAGAGTGGTGATTTCATGAGAGAAGAACATACACATGGTCGGCAGCTGAACTGAGGGCCCTGAGGAATGCCCCCCTTTCTCAGGTGTGGCCCTCAGACCTTTCCCGGTCATACCTCGAGGATGGCTCTTGGGTGCCAGAGAGGAGATATGACGCAGTTGGGGATTTTAATTTTAGGGATTTTAAGGGGTCTTTTAAATTATTTAAATTTTTGACGAAATTTTTAATGGGGTTAGGGCAAGGGAATTTATTAATTGGGTTAGGGAGGGGGCCCGGGCTGGGTTTGGGGGACAACCCGCCTGGGGATAAGGCCAGACCGGGGGATACCTGCGACTGGGAGGCCTTGGGATCGGGGACGGTCGTTCCGAAGATGGGGGTTTCCTCTGGGGAGGGGGGAGATCGGTGGGAGAGGCAGGTATGGTGTTGACAGGGGGTCTTATCAAGTGATGGGAGCTCGCCCCCGCTGTTTACAAGCGGTGATGCGCTCCGGCCCCCAGGTCATGTCTCGCTCCCTGAGTTGTTTGAATGATCGGGCCCCGGGCCTCCGGCTGATGCTTTGCAATGCCAGGTCCGTAGTGAATAAAGCCCCCCTTGTTCACGATCTCGTCACGGAGGGGGGTGCGGACCTGGCGGGCATTACCGAGACCTGGCTGGGACAGGAGGGGGGTGTCCCTCTAGTGGAGATGTGCCCAGCCGGGTTTCGGGTCTTTCATCGGCCGAGGGCCGAGGGGAGGGGTGGGGGGGTTGCGGTAATTATTCAGGAGGATCTAGATCCTAGGGAATCCACTGTTCCTCAGACGACCGGATGTGAGTCCCTGTTTGTTAAGTGTGGTTCCGGGATTCAGATGGGCCTATTGATCACATACCTGGCTCCCTGCTATGTGACATCGGCCCTGCCTGAGCTCCTCGAGGTCATAGCCGGTCTGGCGGTTGAGACCCCCAGGCTGATGGTCATGGGGGATCTCAACCTGCCTTCGGCCGGTGGGGCCTCAGGGACTGCTCAGGAGTTCTTGGCTTCCATGACAGCCTTGGGCCTGACCCAATTAATTAAGGAACCCACGCATACTGGGGGTCACATTCTGGATCTGGTTTTTGTCTCTGGACAGTGGCAGGATGATCTAGGTGTTGGGGATGTTTCTGTTGAACCCTTGTCATGGTCAGATCATTCGCTCCTTAGGCTAGATTTCCAGGCCGCTCCTCCCCATCGCAGGGAGGCGGACCAAATACGTTGGTACCGCCCCAGGCGCCTGATGGATCCAGATAGGTTCCTGATGGAGCTTGGGCCATATCCCGACATTCGGACTCACGACTCGGTGGGGGACCTAGTCGCCACCTGGGAAAGGGTGGCGGCTGGGGCCCTGGACCGGGTCGTGCCCTTGCGGCCTCTGACCCGGCGCCGCTCTCGCTCAGCCCCCTGGTTTTCCGGGGAGCTGAGGGAGATGAAGCGCCGGAAAAGACGCCTGGAGAGTATTTGGAGGACTACTCGCTCCGGACCTGACCGAACACTTTTACGGTCTTTTATTAAGACCTATTTAGTGGTGATAAGGGTGGCAAGGCGTCTTTACTTTTCCACCCTTATTACATCCGCAGGAAACCACCCGGCTGCCCTGTTTAGAGTGACCCGCTCCCTCTTAGAAGGGGGAGCGCGGGACGACCCCTTGCAGGGACAGGCTGAGGATTTTTCACAGTTCCTGGTGGATAAAATCACTCAGATCCGGGATGGCTTGGACTCCGAATGGGCAGCTCTGGGTGGGGAATCGGGGGCGGAATTTGGAACAGTCATTTGGGACGAGTTTGATCCTGTGACCCCCGAGGACGTGGACAGGTTACTGCGGGGAATGAATGCGACCACATGTTTATTGGACCCGTGTCCCTCCTGGCTGGTGTTGGCCACCCGGGAGGTGACACGAGGTTGGTTCCAGGGCATTATTAACGCTTCCTTGAGTGAGGGATATCTACCCGCCGCCTTGAAAGAGGCGGTGGTGAGACCCCTCCTCAAGAAACCGTCCCTGGACCCAACTTTGTTATCTAATTATCGTCCTGTCTCCAACCTTCGTTTTATGGCGAAGGTTGTTGAGAGTGTGGTGGCACAACAGTTTCCCCAGCACCTGGATGAAGCTGTCTATTTGGATCCACGCCAATCGGGCTTCAGGCCCGGGCACAGCACAGAGACGGTGCTGGTCGCATTGGTGGATGATCTCTGGAGGGCCCGTGACAGGGGTTATTCCTCTGTCCTGGTCCTCCTAGATCTTTCGGCGGCTTTTGATACTGTCGACCACAGTATCCTATTGCAGCGGCTGGGGGGGTTGGGAGTGGGAGGCACCGTTATGCGGTGGTTCTCCTCTTTCCTCTCTGACCGCTCGCAATTTGTGTTGGCAGGGGGGCAGAGGTCGGCCCCGAGGCCCCTGGTTTGCGGGGTGCCTCAGGGGTCGGTGCTCTCGCCCCTCCTGTTCAACATATATATGAAGCTGCTAGGTGAGATCATCCGTGGCTTTGGGGTAGAGTTCCATCAGTACGCTGATGACACCCAGCTGTACATCTCTACCCCGGGCCACCCTGATGAAGCCGTCGAAGTGATGACCCGATGCCTGGAGGCCGTGCGGTGTTGGATGGGGCGGAACAGGCTTCAGCTCAACCCATCTAAGACTGAGTGGCTGTGCTTTCCGGCACCCCGATACAGCCGGCTGGTTCCATCGCTGGCTGTGGGGGGGGAAATTCTTGCCCCCACAGAGAGGGCCCGCAATCTGGGTGTTCTCCTGGATGTACGGCTGTCATTGGAAGATCATGTGGCGGCCGTCGCCAGGGGGGCTTTTGACAGATCCGTAGGATCTACCAGTTGCGGCCCTTTCTGGATCGGGATGCGCTTCGCACGGTCACTTCCGCCCTGGTGATCTCCCGCCTAGACTATGCCAATGCTCTCTACATGGGGCTGCCTTTGAAGAGCATCCGGAGGCTCCAGTTGGTGCAGAATGCAGCCGCGAGGGTGGTAATGGGGGCACCTAGGGGCTCCCATGTTATGCCACTTCTACGTGTGCTGCATTGGCTCCCGGTGGCCCTCCGGGTGCGCTTCAAGGTCTTGGTCACTATCTTTAAAGCGCTCCATGGCTCGGGACCAGGTTACTTGAGAGACCGCCTCCTGCCACCATCGGCTTCCCACCGACCGGTACGCTCCCATAGAGTGGGCCTCCTCGGGGTGCCGCCGGCTGGACGGCTGGCGACCCCGAGGGTGCGCGCCTTCTCATTGGGAGCACCCCCTCTCTGGAATGAATTACCCCCGGAGGTAAGGGCCGCCCCCGATCTCATGGCCTTACGTCGGTTGCTCAAAACGCATTTATTTCGGCAGGCCGGACTGGCCTAGGGGTTTTTAAATTTTAATCGGGTTTTAATCTTTTTAATACTTGCTTATATTTTATTAGAGCCATATTGTATTTCAGTTTTTAAATTTTAATATTTTATGTTGTCTCATACTTTGTACCTTGTATATGTGTTTTTATTGGCTGTTCACCACCCCGAGTCCCTTCGGGGAGAGGGGGCGGTATATAAATCAAATAAATAAATAAATAAATGATTTAGCAACATATCCTAAATGTTGATTAAATTGTCCCCAAAGACTTCTGAGTATACCAGTAGAGCTTGCTCAGGATTCTGGATACATGTCTTCACAACATCTTCTAGCCTTACAGAATAACAGAGTTGGAAGAGACTTTGGTGGTCTTCTAGTCCAATCCTCTGCTCAAGCAAAAAATCCTATACCAGGGGTTCACAAGCTTTTCTTCACCACAGACCCCCTTTAAATACCTTTTGTGGCCACAGACCACTAAGACTTAGCTCAAGATTTAAATCATAACAATTCTTCAAGCTTTCACTGACCGCCTGTAATGATATTGCAGCTCCCCCAGGAATCTACGGACCAGAGGTTGAGAACCACTGCCCTATACCATTTTAGATAAATGATTGTCCAATCTCTTTTTAAAAATATTCATTATTGGAGCACTGGAGGCAGGTCATTCCACTAATTAACTGTTCTGTCAGGAAAATTCTCCTTAGTTCTAGGTTGCTTCTCTCCTTGATTAGTTTCCATCCATTGCTTCTTGTCCTGCCTTCAGGTGCTTTGGAAAATAAGTTGACCCCACACCACTTCTTTGTGGCAACCCCTTAGACATTGGCACACTGCTATCATATCACTCCTAGTCCTTCTTTTCATTAAACTAGACATACCCAATTCCTGCAACCATTCTTCAGCCCACTAATTATCTTTGTTGCTCTTTTCTGCACTTTTTCTAGAATCTCAACACTTTTTTTATATTGTAGCAACCAAAACTGTATACAATATTCCAAGTGTAGTCTTACCAAGGCATTACCTGTACATTTGGTTTTACTTGCCTAAATGTAGAACCTTACTTTTCTCCCCATTGAATTTCATTTTGTTAGATAGGGTCCAACGTTCAAGCCTGTGAAGATCCTTCTATGTCTTAAACCTTTCTTCTAAAGTGTTGGCTATTCTTGCCAGCTTGATGTCATCTGCAAATTTGATGAGTTCATCTTCTATCTCCTCATCTAAATCATTTATGAATATGTTGAAGAATGCAGAGCCTGTGGTACTCCGTTGCATATTTCCATCCATTTAGATACAGTTCCATTAAGGACTACACATTGAGTATGGTTAGTTGGCCAGTTATGAATCCATCTGGTGGTGATGCTATCTAACCTACATTTTTTAATCTAATCAAGTCGTAGATTGTGGTCTACTTTATCAAATTGCTGAAATCCAAGTAAATTACGGTATATCCACACCATTTTTCTGGTCTGCTAATTTTGTCACATTGTCAAAAAATGCAATAAGATTTGTCTCATCTGATCTGTTTTTGACAAACGTTGACTTCTGGTTATGACTTTATTAGCCCCTAGGTGTTCACAGATACATTACTTGATTATCTTTCCAAAATCTGGTATTGATGCCAGGCTGATGGGTCTGTGGTTTCATGGTTTCATGGTTCCATTTTTTCCCCTTTTTTTTGAAGATGAGTATTACATCAGCCCTTTTCTAGTCACCATATAGTTGTCTGATGTCCCACGATCTTTGAGATATGGTTCAATGGTCTTTTTTCATGGGCATTCATTTAGAGAAATCTATTTTGCAAAAAAGAATCTTTGTCTACACAGCTGAATATGTAGATGTTTCATATGAACAAAAACCAAGCATTTTCTAAATGCCCTATTTGCCTGAGCAGGCTTTTCTTTGCTGAGCTTCACACGGTGCCCTTAAGAACCCTTAGGAGGAAGTGTCTGATGTGATTAATGTCAAGACTAAGATGATTCAGCGCAACTACCCCAACTACCCTTTGAGTATTTAGGAACTCAATGGAAGATGATGGCTGTTTCTGAAACTAAGAAGACAATCACTAATAGTGCTTTAATCAAATGATCAGAATGATGATCAAATCATATTACTTATTCATTTACTTAAAATAATAATTCTAATTTCACATGTTTTGCAGAGGTTCTTGGAATAGGTTGCAATCCATGAAATAAAATAACAGAGTAAAACAGTAAAATAAACAATGACTTAATTTAAACTATTCAGTCATTTTGGAAAATATATTACAGGAAGGACTATAATTCAAAACCTTGGAAAACAGTTTGGATATTATTCCTCAGATGGGTTGGTGACCTATAAGCCAGAATTCTGGATTCATAGAGATGCATTCACCTGTTTTTGTTTGTTTTGTTTGCTTGTTTGTTTAAAACAGAGGTCTCCAAACTTGGCAACTTTAAGACTTGTGGATTTCAACTCAGCATAACTGGCTGGAGAATTCTGGGAGTTGAAGCCCACAAGTCTTAAAGTTGCCAAGTTTGGAGACCCCTGGTTTAAAATATAGAAAGTTTTTAGGCAACTTTATTTCAAGCAGCACAGGCAACATTAACATGAGGCTAGAATTAATATAGCCATTAGTAACAATCACTAAATAAATAAGGAAAGAATTCAGCAAGATATTTCACAGCAGATAGATCAGAGCTTTCTGCTCTTTAATCTACATTGGATGGAACCCTTTATGTTCTTTGGCAATCTTGCAGTTCTGACTTTGTAAGAGGGGAAGAAAGAGTTAACCCCAAATATCCAGAAGAGAAAGAGTTAACCCCAAATATCCAGAAAAAGAGAGCAAGGATGAAATCAAGACTCACCAATAACATCTAAGAACTCCCTCAGACATAGAGTCTTTCTTCTTCAGTCTTCCTCTCAGAATCTCCCTCCTCCCATTTTTGTTTTGGATCTTCATTATTAATTTTATATATTGCCTATTGTGTTTTCTTTTAGCCAGGAGCAAATGGCTTCCCTCAGATCCTCAGATCATATCAGAAGGACTATATGCAATAGCGGTGGTACTCAGTTTCTCAAGGATTGCTTACATTCTCCCAGCCAATGAAAGCTTTGGTCCTCTTCAGATTTCTTTGGGAAGAACTGTGAAAGACATCTTCAAGTTCATGGTCATCTTTATCATGGTATTTCTCGCCTTCATGATTGGAATGTTCAACCTTTATTCATACTACCTAGGTGCAAAATATAACCCAGCGTTTACAACGTGAGTATCTACAACATGGGTTTTGACTCCCCAGACTGCTGCTAATGTGTATTCTATAGAATTACAGACTATATGTATTCCTGCATTGTTGGAACATTATTGTGGGAAATATCCAATTTATTTTGCACTCAACACATTCTCAGGCAACCCTTCTATCCAGATGAGACCAATACATGAGACTCAATTCAGTTAGCAAATATAGCTCAATGTTTATATATTAAACATCAACAAACATCAAAATAGTTTAATTGATAAAATGAGATCAAAGAAACACAAAAACAAAGAGAAATAAATAGTACTAACAATTCTGTCTGTCTGTCTATCTGTCTCTCTATCTATCATCTATATTATATCTCAAAAGACAAAGAAAACACTGTTATAGGAAATTGTAATGGCCAATCCTAAAGGAAGATAGCAGCAACAGCATAGAAATGTAAAATAGGGCACTAAATGATATCTCCTGCACCATTAAAGAAACAATTTGGTGGATGGAGATGATATATTCAATATGCATATTCATTTTCTGATATCAAATATTATACTGTTTTACTGTTAATCAGATATTCTATAAAGCATTTAAAGGAAATCTATAATATTTTGAGAATGAGGTAATTATTTACCTCAGGGCTTGAGAAATAATATATAATGCAATGCAATTTAATAACATAACAACATAATATAATATAAAATATTATAAATAATAATATAATATAACATAATATAATATATAATAAACAAACGCATGACATAAAACAGAACATAAAAGTAATAGTTATAGTTATAGCACAGCAAAAGTCATGTTTCAATGAAGGTGCTTAACAAAAGCTGCATGCCATTACTGATATGTGTATATATTTCTCCAAACCATTATTCCACCTGTTCTAGAATAATTTGCAGTGTCCATCTATATGACAGGTCAGTTTTCTAACAGGTTGGTGTTTTTTTTCAGCAACATGGCCCTTAGAGGGAACTTAGACCCAGCCTTATCATTAAAAAAATTAAAAATAGAAAATGCTCACAAAGCCATGAAACCTTAGAAAATCTGTGTTTTTGCAAAAATGCAGGGTGAGCATGCGTTATGATATGCTTTTGATTGTTCAGCACTGATTCTAGAATATTTTGGGGGTGAAATCTTTTATAAAATTTTAAAAGCCACAAGTCTTAGCTGGCTATGAGGAATGTGATGACCTCTACTCCAGCATAGGTCTATATGACTTTGCTGTGATGAATTTACTAGATAATAATCGCATGAAAAACCTTACAATTTCATTTGAAGGAAGGAGGGAAGAGAGCTATTTGGAATGGACCTCAAGATTTATATCTTGACTAGGTCACCCCATGTTTCGTTCTGTAGTAATGCAACTGCCAGTGTACGCCTAAATATAAAGCAAGGGTTTCCACTACAGTGCCATGCATTCAAAAGGCAGCATCAAACTGTCAGCAGCCAATATGCCCTTAATTTATTCTCTAGTGTGCATGTATTCTTTCTGACAACTGTTGCAAGTGGAAAAATAGTATCTAAGCCTGTAATTAAAGACTGTTCCCTAAAAAAGATGCATATGAGAGCAAGATTAGCAGACGGGACTTCTTATTGCTGCAGTTCATCATTCTGAAAATGGTTACGGGAATTCCAGTTTATATGTATGGCAAGCTTATTTCTGGTCATTAAGTAATTAAGTATAAAACAACAAATGTAGTCCGTATGTGAGGACTTCTTTGCTTTCTTTTATGGTCAAGAAGTATCGTATTAACAACTTAGTTCCTGGAATTTGCATACAGAGCTTTATATTCTGGATGAGAAATAACATAGAGACGTGTTTTCTGAAACATAAAGGTCTGTATATAAACTACATAATATCCACAGAGAAAGATATATTAGATTTTGCTCCATTTACTAGAAATTTTAAAAACTTGATTTTTCATCACTTGGCTTGTTTGTCACTCTCATATCTTCTCCAGAAATCCAGAAGGCATAAAAAGCCACCCACTCTATACTCCATTTTGTCAGCTGTCCCAGAACCACAAACCCTGGTGGTTCTGTTCATTAATAAATGGACCTTCTTTCCAATCATCCTCCAGCCCCCATTTTATTTTCTGTGTCTTTCACCCAGCTTCGAACTGAACCAGATGGATTTTCCTTCCAACAATGTATTTCCATCTATTTCTGATATTTGATGTAATTCGGTGTCCCATTTCATTACATCAGAAAATTTGGAACAAATGAACAATAGTTGCATCATTATGGATCAGAAATTTATTTTTTTAATTTATTTATTTATTATTTATTTATTTATTTGATTTGTCAATCGCTTTCAAGATAATAGGTATAAGTATATACATAGTTATGAATACATGAAATGGGTACATATAAGAAAAATAAAAGAAACAATAGGACAGGCCCGTAGGCACGTTGGTGCACTTATGCACGCCCCCTACAGACCTCTTAGGAAAGGGGTGAGGTCAATAGTAGACAGTCTAAGGTTAAAGTTTTTGGGGTTTGGGGAAGAAACCACAGAGACAGGTAAAGTATTCCAGACATTGACCACTCTGTTGCTGAAGTCGTATTTCCTGCAATCAAGTTTGGTGCAGTTAACCTTGAGTTTGTATCTATTGTGTGCATGATTTTAATACAGTCTACAAGGATTTAATCCTAAATAAAAACAGAACCAATGATTATATATTCAAATTTGGGAATTACTTGTTAAGCAAAAAAAATGTTAAATATCTCTGACACAGGATTAAGCTGTCTGAAATCTATGGAAATTAATAGGCTTATGTGCATCTTATTTTGTGTGAAATGGATATAAATGTAGTATATGCTAAGCTAAGAAAGAATAGCAAGAATAAACATGATCAGCAAGAATTTAGGATAAGATAGCATACCTCAGAGATATTTCTGAAAAAGGAATTTCCTTGTAGTACCTTCTCGGCATCCAGAGGTCTATCTTACGACCCCCAAATGACCATAAAGATTAGCCAGCAGAGGCTTATCCCTAATAATAATGGAATATGAGTAACATCATTCTTGCTTGAATAGCCTTTATTGAGGTTATTGACCTGTGTATAGTTTTACAACTTACATAATAGACTTCAAATAAAAGTATATTTTCTATATAGTGACAATAAACAGAGATATGTGGTAATAGTATTACTATTATATCTACTATACTATATACTAATATATAATGAGTATAGTACAGTATATACTATTATAATGTATACTATAAGAAAAAAAGAATATAGCTAAAAAAACAGAAGCTAAAATACTGATTGTCATCAAATACAATAAAGTACCTTTTTTTCTTCTTCTGTTCAATTATATCTGATTTTCACAGACCAGCAGTTTTCTTGGCAAAGCTTTTCAGAAGTGGTTTGCCATTGCCTCCTTCCTAGGACTGAGAAAAAATGACTGGCCCAAGGTCTCTGGCTCTGTGCCCAAAACAAGACTGGAACACACTGTTTCCCAGTTTCTAGCCTGATGCCTTAACCATTACACCAAACCAGCTCTTGATATGCCTATAAATCACCTTAATTAATAGAATCCCTAAACACTAAAGTATAATTTTAATATACACTTTTAAAACACTACTACATTTTTAAAACTTGAAACACCTATATATTTAAAATTAAAGCCTATTGATTGATGAGGCATTTTATTAAATTCTTTACTAAGGTTATAGATCAGCCCCGTAAATCTTACAGATTAAAAATTATACACTGTTCAGTGAAATTTGAAGCTCCTTAAGCATCCAGATCTCCATATTCATCATGCTGTTTCAACAGAATTTTGTTTCTTACCAGACCATTTCTGGATCCTTATCTTCAAGTAGACAGTATACATATAGATCATTTGGAGCATTCAGAAGGATTGGCATCATAGAGGTTAGCAAAGTTATATGAATATGTGCAGCTAATAGAAGAAAACAGGCAATCACAATTTCTAAAGACCTGTACCCACATGGGGAGACTTTTTCCTTACATAGGATGATCTTAGATGAGCCCTCTAGTATTGCTGATGGGGAATATCAAACCAAGGAATTCTTCCATAATGGGGTTAACTCAAAAAGCAACGATAAATTGTCATTTTCTAAACAACCATCCATCTTAAATCTATGGATGAGTCAGGATAGGTTACGGAAGCTAGCCACATAATCTAAAGTATTCATAATCTTATTTGCCCAATATGTACTATATATTCCCTTGGATAGTATTCTTTTACAGCGACACTCAGTAGATCTAAGCTACTGAATGCCTTGGCAACATTCAGACCCTTATAATTACTTCTGAAGTCTTCAAAATAACCCTCTAGCAAGGAAAATACTTGCTCTTAATTGGGAGTTGGGGGATCATTAATAGAATGATACGTGCCCCATAGGCAGCTAATTTAAAGTTTAGTACTAAAGAGAGCAGATATATACATTAGCTATCAATAAACTGCATCAATTAAATTTAATTAATACAGCAAGTGCATACTTTCTGACTGGTAACTTGGTAGAAATAAGTCCCAACTACTTCCTTATCTAGATTCAGAGATGCTAGCGTGGAGACTGAATAATATCCATCTCAATTTAACCCTTCCTGCACCAGATCTCCTTGCAGGAATACAACACTAAAATTTGTTATATTATATCTAAAGTTGGGGTCTTTGTGCTATAAATTACATCCTGCTATATTCCAGGAAATCATTTCAAAGAAGTGAATTGAGTCACTGAGGTTCAGTGGGTTTCTTCTACCTCTTTGGAGATTGGTGGATTTATAGGAATTTGTTCTATCCAGGAGAAACCATTGTCTCATGTAATGGACAACTGGTAAGGCTCCTTGTTGCAGTCTAAGGGAACAATCTCTTCTGCATCTTCTTGTTTGTTTGGAGATTTGCCATAACTCTCAGGCTTGTCCTTTGGCTCTGTCCTATTTAGTGTTTCTGTTGGGGCCTTAGAGTCCTGTTTTCATTACTACAGCTTTCTGTTACTATGACCTGCATTTGATAATTGTCAAGCCAAATTACCTGAAAAAAATTCCCTGGGGGTGGGGTATCTTCTATTGTGTCATTCTGCATCTCTGTTCCTCATATTCTCCCCCCCCCCAAAAAAAAACCCCCACTCTGAATAGTCAGACAAATCAGATCCATTAATTTGAAGACTCTTACAAATGTCATTTAACTGTGTTGATAAATCAATAAGCCCTACTTAATGTTCCCTCTCTGTAAAGTTCTGTTTTTTTTTCATCTTCTCTAATCTCTGAGCCATGGCAGAATGGCTCGTTTCAATTTCATTATTATTATATCTTCTTTTTTTTATTAGCTGGCACCCTGAGTTTTGTTCTCTCAATATTTTATTATATTGTTAATTGACCTCTTTGATATAACTTCGGAATGCTTATTGTTAATTGATGCGATCTCTTTTAAGTAATTCTGTTCCAGAGATGGCTATTATTAAAGTACATTTTAGTGTCTCTGCTCTGTGATGGGTTTCATTTTCTCCTATCCCTGGAAATTTTTTAACTGCCCAAATTAAACTTTTTTCTTCTTCTTCTATTCCTTTATCTTGTTCATCTTATTCTTCCTTTCTCTCCTTTCTTAAGAGATATTTAACCTTCTTATTTTGGCTAAGATCAAATGTATCTTGTTTACTATTTGAAGATGAAAAGACATGCGCTTGAAAGGAAAAATAAATAAAATAGTACTAAATGGATTGATACATTGTTCAGAAACAGTTTGCCTATCACAAAGAAGATGCCATTGCAGGTGTCTCCTTGTGGTTGGGGTAGGCTATATTTTGCAATAGTCTAAAGATGAAAGACAGATACTAGTTAATAAAGATATAAAACAGACAATGGCTTGAATATTAGTACAACATGCTAAATTCAGATGCTTTTGTGAAACAGGTCACTTCAGCCCATAATAAATATATTATTGAATTAGCTGAGGTAGCTACTCCTCTGGACACGCTACTGCCATTGACTACTCAACCACGGTGACATCTGGGAATAAAGTACCAGGTGGGCTACAACTAATACAGTAACTGCTATTGAAGTTTGATCTTTAATGGAAGGCTTTTCAAACAATACGGTAGTTAAGTTAAGAGTCCTTTGCACAATTTCCACTTTGTGGATATAATGGAAACTTGTGGGCATTTGATGTTTTGTACTGAATGAGAAAAAAAAAGCCTTAGAGATTTGTGGTAAGGCTGTGGTTTATCTCTGTGGTTGGACTGAGATAAAAAACATGAGCTGAGCTATTTTCCATGCAAAATCATAAAGACTGTTTCCTATCCCTAGCTAGAAAACACCCTTTTCCAAATTCCCTTCCATTCTCTTTTTGTGTTTCAACAGAAGATTTCAAAAATTGTAAACAGACCTTGTCTTCAAGGTATAAATGAAAGCTCTCCAGATTCACATTTCTAATTCCAGAAATGTGTCTCAGTGATATTCCTGAATACAGGGGTGGGGTTCTGCCGGTTCACACCTATTCACCAAAACCGGTTGTTAACATTCTAAGCAGTTTGGAGAATCAGTTGTTAGAAGAAATTACTGGCCTAATCCTGTAAGGAAGGCAGGAAGGAAACATTCTAGTGTTGCTTACAGAAACTGCCTCTCTGTTAACCCTTATTACATTCTTGGCAGGACTAGACGTCCTGTCTCTGGAACTTCTCTAGAGTTTTTTTTCCTCCTTTGTTGGTACTTTGCTTGTGTGGAGTGATCATTCAAAGTTATAATGGCACTGAAAAAAGGGACTTATGACCATTTTTCACATTTATGACTGTTACAGCATCCCACAGTCATGAGAGGCCAGGTGAGGAGACACGTGCCTCGATGTGAGTGATATTGAGTTGGCCACACCCAGCCAATAACATGACCACCAAGCCATGTCCACCCAGTCACATGACCAAGCCACATTCACCACCTAAGCCATGCCCACAGAACTGGTTGTTAAAAAATGTGAATCCCACCCCTGCCTGAATATCCCTATATTAAAGGAGGGAAGACTTGCAGAATCAAATTCCACTTTACCAGAACTTGAAGATCCACCCCTTATTATCTAGAGACCAAATGTCTAAATTAACCTTGCCTAGTATAATAATCTTTGGAGGTTTTAAAGAGGCATTTTCAAAACTTTGGCTGCAATCCAAACATATCAAGAGACCCTCAAATTAGGAAAAGGATGCCCTGGACCCTTTTTACAGTCATGCTTTTCAAGTCAAATGCTTGTTACATAGGTCTTTCATTCTCTACAATAGCAGTAATCAACCCAGTCCTATAAGGTACAAAATCTCATTAAAGATATCTAAGAATAATTCTTCTTCCTTTATCTCTGTTTAATTTGATAATGTTTAAAAACCCTGGTTTTAGCCAACAGGAGCTATAAAGGTTATATGTTAATGACTCATGTTGGTTTGCAAATTTAAAAGACAGAAGATTTTTTTTACCCAGCAAGTTTGGGTTATTATAATGTTGATTGTCTTTGGAGTGAGTTCAGTTTTATTAAATTCAAAAGGCAGCTCTTGGAACACCCAATTAGTATTTTACTGAATTCCTTGCAGCTAGATGAATTGATTGCATTAATTTCTTGCTTAAAAAGATAATTCTCTATTTGAAAGAAGGAATCTTATTTTATTGTTACTCAACATTACTTTTGCCAAAATATGCATAGCTTTTAATGTCTGATAAATTGGGCAATATACCTTTTCAGAAGAATTGAGAAAATGATTGAATATTGGTTAAAAGCTGGTAAAAATGTTAAACATATCATAGAGGAAGTTGGAAGCTGGGTATGTACTCTAAAAGATGTTTATTTTAACTCAAGAACGTGTTTTGTTGTACATTTAGGTCCATTCAGCATTCTAAAATTTCCATATTCTACCAAAGCCTTGCTTGATTTTTTAGTGTGTGAATCAGGCTTAAAATACCATTTTCCCCTAACAATTTGGCCCAAGATTTTCTTTTTTTAGTGGACTTTAAGCAGGAAAGATTTAGATCTACCCAGCTGGGAATAAGGCTAATGCTTACTGATATATATCAACAAGCAGCTTCTTTGCCATTATATTTTCAAGCCTCCTTTCCTTCCTTCCTTCCTTCCTTCCTTCCTTCCTTCCTTCCTTGCTCTCTCCCTCCCACTCTCCCTCCCTCCCTCCCTCTTTTTTTCTTTCTTTCTTTCTCAAAAATTGCTTTCTAAATTCAAAATATAAATATTTGAACACAGTACTTTCTGAAAAGAAAGCTAATGCAATCCTTTAATCTGAAAAGTCAACAGAGACTTCCTTCCTGTGTAAAAATCAGAGAGTGAAATGGCAGATTCAGCACTCCTTACAAAACTCCTACAACCATGTTTAATTCATTCTAGAAATATCATGCCTGAACAGAGTTAGAAAGAACAAAATCCTTGCCTATGAGCTTGACTGAAGATGAATGATAAATAAGTAGAAGTAACTATCAAGGAACAGCCACTCCAGGGCCACTTCTCAGGGAAGAAGTAGTTCATTTGGGCTTGGCCAGGGAGAGGACATATCCACATAGTAAAACAGATGTGACTGAAAAATATTAGGGAAGAGGATTATTGACCCTAATCTCTGAGTTCCATATATACAGTACATTAATAAGTGCTTAGGTGCATAAAACCTTTGCACACAAACAAAATGCTTGCTTATACATTAGGAAAGCCATATTTGATACATGGACTAAGGATATGCAACAATGTTGATGCACCTTTGAATGAAACATCCTGTTCAAGAATATTGTGAAGCCAGGAGCCCTTCTCTGATCCACAGCAGTAAAGCAGTGTATCTGAACCATTCCAGTAATATATAAAGCTACTATATGCCAAGTGTAGCCTAGGCTACATCCCAAAAATTCTTACATGGTTCCTGTCCAAGTACTAAACTTATTTCTATTTATTTATACTACTATATACCTAGGAAAATCAATGGAGCCACTAGGGGGCAGCAAAGGTTTTTCTGTATCTCTGATCTCATTCAGAGGCCATCTGGATTTTGGCCGCCAAGTTCTGGTAGATCTAGCTAAATAGGGCTGACTGCTGCCAGCAAGAGGTTCAAATACTTTTAGCTCAACCTGGTTGCTAGGCAACATCAATGTAGATTTGCTAATTCAGGAAATGCAGTCAAAATGCAATTGTTAAAATTGCAAATAGAAAAATAATAATAAAATAGAACCCTTCCAAATTAAAACAAAGTAAGATAATATCATGCTCAAATCAAAATTAAATGTAATATTTCATAGGGAAAAAGTGATCTTGTTCTTTTCTTTAAGCACTTGTTTTTATGAAGACGATTACTTGTCTTGGTGGTGTAATGAAGAACAAAAAAGAAAATCCATGCCACAGCTCTCTGAACTTCATCATGTAAAGAGTGGATATTAAAAATTCATGATCAATCAGTGCTATAGGAATTTAACATCTTCTTATCTGAGGCAATATGAAAAAGAGTACATTTTATAACTGAAAAGTGAAATAAAACTGTGCACCAAATGATTGAATGGCAGTTATCAGGCAAGTCAAAAAAATACAATAGAGTCCAATGCATCTTGAAACAACCCATACTTCAAATTAAATTTCATCTCTTAAAATCTAGTGAGGGGAATATGGAATGTGCTTATTACCAAAGCAAGAGAAAGGTTATTGTTGAGCCTTACCCATGCCAGCTGTGGAAGTTATTGTTTCCATGCTCATATAGGGTGTAGTTAGTCAAGTAGCAGTTTTGCATTTGTAGATTGGAAGGCCCATCCTTTACTTCTGCCAGTTACTTTCCTTTAGCCAACAGAAAGAGTGGCTAATCTGAGATCACTTTGTTTGCAGTCATTACTAGCTGGTTCACTATTGTTTTTCAAACCCTTTTGAAAGAAAAAAATAAATTAAAAAAACAAATTGGGGAAGACATCCCCTTCGAAAAAAGCATCCAGGTAACATAAAATGCTGGAAGTTCTAGTTCAAAATATACCTCTCTCCAAAATTATTGCAGATAATTAATTGTATTAAATAATCAAGTCTTGTTATCTTATCAGTATACTAAATAGATTTTGGGGTGATTTTGTGCAACCACTGTCTCTTAGCTCAACCCACCTCACAGGATGGTGGTTGTGGGGAAAGTAAGAGGAAGATGAAGGGGTTTTAGGTATGTTTGCCATCCTGAGTTATTTATTTAAAAAATAATAAAGGTGAGGTTACAATAATATAATCCCTGTGTTGATAAAGAAGATTTCTCTTAAGAAGGATTTAAGGCCCATATTCAAATTGGGTTGATCAATGCATGTTTTCATGTATAAGTCACATAGTAAGATGGGTATACTTACTAATGGACAATTCACTTTTTATCCAGATTTATAGCCTCGGTTATTCTGCCTTTCCTAAATTAAAACTGTCTATTTGGTGCTATGTAGTAGAGAGGGCTTTTGCTGATAGTCCCAAATGTGAGGCAATGCTCTCTACAGAGACTCCATGGTAGGGACTTCTGAGCCATGTCCCTCTATGTCTGAAGCAGCCTTTCCCTTGATTGTATACCCTCCCCGCCCTCATGCAAAATTTTCAAGACAGATGTTTAAAGTCTGTGTTGCCTGATTGATGAACCTCCAAGACCTTGTTATGTTACTGATTGCTTATATTTTAACTGTATATTGTTATTTGTAAGCTACTCAAAATCTAAAAAATGGAATAGCATGTAAGCGATATATATTTCTTTTCTTATATGCTTGTTTATAACACTAATAACCATCCCTATATCTCATTCAGCTGAGGCAAAGGCTCTCTGGAAGCAAATTTTAATGTTTATAGAAAGCTAAGAGAGATGAGGCTGCACCTGCTTCTGAACAAATAATGTTCCAAAAAGTGAGGATTACCACAGAGACCGTCTGGCACTTAGTCTACCCCCCTGGGTATATTTTCATGGGAGAGCAGTATTCTTGTCTAGATGATCAGACTGGGCAGACAGATTCAATTCTGGGAAGAAGTTGTCTAATATGTCCGAGTGCTGTGGGATAATAGTATGATAATCAGCACTTTAGATTAGGGAATGTTTTGGCTCTTCATAAAATAGGACAAAAGCAAGCTCTCTATTGATATAATATTACCTCACAGTGCATTTCTGGATGGTGTACATCTTTTTTGAATTAAATTCACTTCAGTATTCCATTCAATGAAAGATGGTAGCTTTCCTGAGTTCACATATTATACTAAATGTTGGTTTCTGGATGCTGAAATAAGACATGATTACTGGATTTCTATATAAGACTAAAGCACTTTATCCAGGCTCAAAAAACTCACAAAATGGCTTTATCAAAATTTGCTGGCAACGTCAAGTTCAGAGGTATCTTTTGTTTAAATTCTCAAGATTAAATATTTTTTTAATGTTGGTTTATTAGGCCTCCTCAGCTCAAAACAATGATTGGATTTTGATGAATTCCCAGCTCAGACCCAAATAGCTAATTAAGATTTCATTTTATCTTCAGGGTAGAAGAAAGTTTTAAAACTTTATTCTGGTCCATATTTGGCTTGTCTGAGGTAATATCAGTGGTGCTGAAATATGATCACAAATTTATTGAGAATATTGGATATGTGCTCTATGGGGTTTATAACGTCACCATGGTGGTTGTTCTCCTCAACATGTTAATAGCCATGATCAACAATTCTTATCAGGAAATTGAGGTAAGAATGATCTATCACTTTAATATATTGATATATTGTGTAAAAGAAAACAAAGAGCATTAATTAAGGGATAGAAACACTTTGAAACCTTCTTCCAGTTTTGAAAAGCTTGATAGTAATACCAATTAACCTTTGAATTTGAATATGCAGTTTTTTAAGGGTGGGTTACCTATTATGTAAATAATGATTGCCATCCTGAAAATTTTATTCAAAATTTAATTCAAAAACAGAACACCAGTTTGGAATCTCTTGCAGAGACTTAATTTTTAGTTTCAATTTTTTCCAAGTGCAGCAGACAATGGAGATTTTCTGGACAGTTCATGGTCTTTTTATATCAGAAACCTAGGAAGTTAATTAACTTGGCTTCAATTCATTTCAGGGATACTTAGTGGAAAAAGTAATTTGAAAATAGGGAAACAGAAGAAAAATGACATTTAAATTAATATAGGAATCATTTTTGTATATTCTTATTCAGTGTACTGCATGGTCTTTTACTCCTTCAATAATATTTAACTGAGAAAATAATTTGTTTGTACACTGTTAGATCCAAGGCCGTTAAAGTTATGTTGTAATCATAAAGGACATTTTGAGAATTTAGAACTTTTTTCCAGTGACCTTAGTTAAGTAGGGCAACTACAAGTAATGCTTCTATACAGGATCAGGTAATGATAAAGGAAAAGTATTGAGTTTTTCTGTGTTACTTATTTCAAAGGAAAATTAGAATCAATGTTTTTACAAAGGATGGCTTTGGGGCAAAATATTTTAATAGCTTGAAAAACCAAATACAGCTCTTGAAATTTGTAACAAAGACAATGAGGCTTGCAACCTTCTCAAAAACTAATCTTTTATGTTAAATCAGTTCTTCTGTTTCTTTTGCAGGAAGATGCAGATGTGGAGTGGAAATTTGCACGTGCTAAACTCTGGCTTTCCTATTTTGATGAGGGAAGAACTCTACCTGCTCCTTTTAATCTAGTGCCAAGCCCTAAGTCATTTTATTATCTCATAATGAGAATAAAAATGTGCCTCATAAAACTCTGCAAATCTAAGGCCAAAAACTGTGAAAATGATCTTGAGATGGGAATGTTGAATTCCAAGCTACGAGTAAGTCAGTCATTTTTATTTATTTATCAACCTAAGTATTTATTTCTTGAAATGCCATGTTGAAGGCACAGTTTCAACCTTATATGGTAGTTCAGGATGCTAGTCACTGGGATGGGAAATGTTCTTACAATTAAGATCTGCACTGTAAAAAAACATTTTGGCCTCAGAAGCTGCAGGAAACAAGACTGGTAACGTGAATGCGTGGCAAAAACAATATTTTTGGTCTTTGTTGAGAGAATATTTAATATGTTTAAGGACTGCTGTTTCCTCCTTAAACCTCAACACACACACACACAATGCAATTTTGTGCATCCACACTGAAAGTTTAAGAACTGAAATGCATGCAAGTCTCAATGTTTTCATTTCATCCTTAAACCGTTACCTAGCTCCTCCAAAAAAAACAAAATGTTTGAATCCTTCTACTCCGAACGTGGCCTAGAGACTCCCAAAAGATGTTGAAAACTTCACGTTGTCCAGATTAGTATGACAAAAATGAACCCTAAAGAGTTTCAATTAGGGCTAGGGTTAGGGTTAGAGTTAACATCATGACAAGTATGCAACAATCCAAGAGAGTTAATAGCATTTACATACTATTACCTGACAGATGTTATAGAATCTATGTGTAATATCACAAGATGTTTTGTCTGTGTTCTTCTAAAATTCAGGGGAAGCACATATATGATAACTTTCACATTATTTCAATATATTCATTGCTTAGGAATGTTTTATCAAGAAAATAGTGCATCAGAAACAGAAGGAATCATGAAGGTCAGTTGATCCAATCTCTTTTACAGTGAAGGTTTTATAGTGCATCTGTAGTAGCCCTGAGTGAATTAGTCTTTATATACTTGAAACTCCTCAGGTGCTATTTTCAATCAGAAAGTCAGATGCCTAGCAACAAGTACATTTATTATACAGTTTCTAAATATATAACCCTGCCCATTCACAAAATCACAAAGCCATGTGTACACCTATTTGACACAAAATCTATTTAGCAAGTTTGGTTTGAGTTCTTGAAGCAGTGATACGGGACAACGACTTTGTATGCTACCTTGTAGCATGTGACACATCTTTATGCCTTCCAACAGGGCTTGATCAGTCCAGCAAAATTTGACTAGACCATCTTGGTCTAGTCTGTTACATTTCCACAAGGAAAAATGCCCTTTCCTTCTTCAGGCGCACAAGTGCATAAATCCACATTTTTGAATGAGAAGCTCTTATCCTTCACAAGCTGCATAAGCTGAAATCTTTCTGAACAACCCTTTCTGTGTTTTTCCTTTTTTGTCTGCTCTGAGTGGAGCTTTCACATACCACAATTCATACACATTTGTGGAACTCCCTCCCCCTTGTGGACTGTGCAGCACCCTCCCTCCTGGCATTTTGGAAAACTACTAAACCACATTTATTCCACTGTGCTTTTAATTATGGATGATAGTTTCATACAAATATCTGTTGGGGTTGTATTTGGCCTGGGTGATTGTTTTATGTTGCTTCATATTTATCTCTAGAGTCTTCCATCCAGAATCTTCAGTTACAAATCCTGCAGACCAGCAGACAAATCCATTTACACAATTACATGACATAAAGTTACCACTAAAGCTTTAATTGGCATTATATGCTTATGACAATATACTGGTGTTGATATACCAATGCATGTTTCATTATATTCCATTCATAGGACTGTGGGGGCTGGGTTGTTTTGCAAATCAGTTTCAAAGTGGTATATCGCTTGAGAATTTATCAAAGAAAAGGGTTTACTTTAAAAACTGTACAGTCCTGGTAGATAACTTCTATTTGTCTGGCTATCAATATAGTAAGGTTTGTCCCACCCACCATTTCTTTTTTGCATTCCTGGATTTTGAAAAATTGCCTGGAGCTTGTTATGGAAATTGTTTTACTAAACCAGCAAATTATAACCTGTGAGGAAACAGCTGTGCTTAAAATGTTACAAATATTGGCTTGCATTCATTCTGCTTCGGGCAACACCACTGCAAGAAAGATATGTAAATAAATCAAAGAAGGCTGGAAGCTGCTATAGCTTCCAGTTCCAGTTTAATAATGGAGGTGATGGAAAGGTGTATTCTAACTGAGAACTACAGCAGAGATTTGTTTAAAAAAAAACTATGGATCTTGTTGAAAATAAATCTAGGTGTTTCACTGACAGATTTTATGGTGGGATTAAATGTGGCTATTTTTAATCTTTTTCTGGATGAATGGAACAAAGGTTGGCTTTGTATATTTATTAAATATAAAGCATATCCAAGCAATTTCATTTTTCTTTTTTCAACCTTCTAAAAAAATGACAAATTAGCATCCATGACAAGCTCTTTTGAAGGACTCACTCTTGATGCTGTCTAAACTTTCTATGAGATGCAATGTTGTTGAGTGACATCACAATCTAGAAAGTCCTGATGGTGGATACATACATTTTTTCTGAGAGCCAAAGGCAGTACTATATATATGTTGGCTTTTTTCTCTTTCTAAGTAAAGACATGTAAATGAATGTAAAACTCTCTGCCACCTTACTTGTTTTATAGAGCAAATACAATCTGTGTTTGTCCTTAAATTCAATCTGGTGATTTAACAAAAAAGTAGCTAAAATAAATAGTTAGGAAGTTTGAGGGACTGAAGTCTGTGCTCAAAAGCAGACAGTTAAATGGAACAGGTCTATTGTTAACTACAACAGTGAACACAGTTATGGACAGAGAAATTAATCAATAAAATGATTTGCCTTTAGAATTTGTGGGTTCTCCAATACTGGAAGTTTTTAAGAAGATATTGGATAGCCATTTGCCTGGAATGGAATATAATCTGCTTGCTGGGAGTTGGACTAGAAGACCTCTGAGGTCCCTTCCAACTCTTTTATTCTGTATTGAAAATGGAAATGTATGTCAATTCAAGGCTTTTTGCTGCTCTTTGTTATTAATTCAACATAAGCAAATACACTGTACATAAATACAGTATATACATACATACATACATACACACAAGATAAAAAGTCATAAAGTCACAAAGACACTGTTTTGCTCTTTTCCATTTCCATTTCATCCTATTATTTGTGACTGAAGGGCACAAAAAGTAATTAGAAAGATGCTATGTAAGGGGTCAACTCTTCCAGTCTGTATGTCATGGACAATCATTCATTTTTAATAGAAGAAAAACCAATTAAAACCATGATATATACTTACAATAATACTTGTATTGTTATTTCTAGAGGGAATTGTCTAGGCATGTTCTTTATTTCAAAATGAAATCAAAGATAAACTTGTTTCTTAGTCTGAAAATACTGCTAGTTCAAAAAAGAGCATATAATATTCTAAGATTGACCACTGAACAGTTCAGTGATCTTAAAAACAAAGCTAGGTAGTTTTTGAAGACCAAAGGAATAAAGCCTAAATACAGTTAACTCTATCTCAAAAAGTACATCCATAAAGCTATCTAATGTCTTTTTTTTTTCTTCAAAAGAAAAAAAATCTATTGGCCTCATTGTGTCCATCAGTTTCCAATTTCCTGTCTAATGGTCAAGTTCTTGAAAGCAAAATAATAAACACAATATAGAGAGTTGCATTAGATCACACACATTGTGACACAGTCATTTCCCTTATCAGCACCCCAATATGTCATGATTGAATTCTTAGTTTCTGAATAGGATCTTACCTTTGTTCTGCAATGGTTCAACTAGGAATTCTTACCAGAGATAATGTCTATCTGCAAAGAGGGAAAGTTTTGCCCACTGATTTTGAAAGATAAAGATTCTATTAAAGGCACCAAAACAGGTTTCATTTGACTGGATTTTTTTAATGGTCAGCTACCAACTCAGTTTTAATACATATGATACAAGTAATGAACTAATCAGTTACCTGTTTAGGAAAGACATTTTTGTCACTTGGGTGAGTTCTTAGTTATGGATATCTATCATATAGATACAACATAACAGATTTTTCAAATATCCAGAGAAGCATGCATAGAAACTTGCAGCCATTGATCAATGGTTTTTCAGCTCCTGCTGTGGGTTACATATGATATTGATCTACATTTGCTGAGAGTCATGTGCACTGAATCTTTACTATCACCATTATGGCTTTATTTTATTTTATTTGGTTTGTCAATTGCTTACAAGATAATAGGTATAAGTAAAAACATAGTTATGAATACATGGATACATATAAGAAGAATAAAAGAAACAATAGGACAGGGACGGTAGGCACGTTGGTGCGCTTATGCACACCCCGTACAGACCTCTAGGAAATGGGTGAGGTCAATAGTAGAAAGGCTAAGGTTAAAGTTTTTGGGGTTTGGGGAAAACAACCACAGAGTCAGGTAGAGTATTCCAGACATTGATCACTCTGTTGCTGAAGTCGTATTTCCTGCAATCAAGTTTGGTGCGATTAACCTTGAGTTTGTATGTATTGTTTGCTCTTGTATTGTTATGGTTGAAGCTGAAGTATTCAATGACAGGTAGGACATTGCAATGTATGATTTTATATACTATACTTAGATCAGACCGAAGGCGGCGTAGTTCTAGGTTTTCTAGGTCTAGAATTTCAAGTCTGGTGGCATAAGGTATTCTGCAACAAGTAGAGGAGTGAAGAACTCTTCTTGTGAAATATTTCTGGACTTTCTCAACTGTGTTAATATCAGATACGTAATGTGGGTTCCAGACTGATGAGCTGTATTCAAGTATTGGTCTAGCAAATGTTTTGTATGCTGTAGTTAGTAGTGTAATATTACCAGAGAAAAAGCTACATAGGATTAGGTTAACAACTCTTAATGCCTTAACTTTTAAGTCTTAACTCTTAAGGCTTGCATGGAAAACTTACTTCCATAAGTATTGCAGATGTCCAAAATAGGTGTATTGATGGTGGACCAAAGTAGGCTGAGACAAGGTGAACAAGATGCCTTTATTGACTGGAATTCACAAGTGAAATAGATAAGAATATGAACATAATTATAAATATCAAATGGTTATATAAATCGTAAATCCTAAAATGAAGGTATCCTTCCACTATTTGTCTTGGATATTCAGAATAATTAAAAGGATTATGTCCTTTTTTCCAGGCTGCAGAGGACTTCACAATTTCTCTTTTACACAGGGTGAATTACCAGACAGCTTGGAAGAATATTAGCCATTTAAATACAAAACAGAATTACAGAAAGTTTTAATCAAATTCATATATGAATTTTCTTTCCTGCACCATACGGTTCGCCATGGGCATTGGGCAACTGATATTTGTGGATATTTTCTTTGAATTAGATCGCTAATGCTTCATTCTTCATTATGATGAAATGCCCTATATTTGTACATTTCAGAAAGTTCGTTTCGAATCAAGTACTCCAAAGTCAGACTTTATCCTGAAGAATGCCTACAACAACCCCACCAGATATCAGGTAATGGCAACTGAAGAGAAAAATGTCAGAAAAATCATTGTGAGGAAAGCAATTAGTAGCCATCTTCATACCTTTGATTTACAATTTGTTCGTGTATGTCTATGTAGTTTAAAATCATACTGTAGAAGGAATTGCTTTCTAATTATTTTAAAAGTAGAGAGGTAGTTGTTTACAAGAATATAATGAAGTTCTACTAGATCAGGCCAAGGTACATCCAAGTCCAGTGTTTCATTTCATGTCTCAGATATTCTTATAAGCAGAAGAGAGTGGCACCCACTTCTCCCATCTTTGTTCTGTTGCAACTGGGATTTGGAGGCATGCTGCTCATAGAGCATATGCTAAGGCCCTGATATTATTAGCCCTTGATAGACCCATTCTTTATGAACTGATGCTATGCCACTTTAGTGAAATTCAAGATAGAGCCCATTAACTCCTTAGTTATGCATTCCTATGTTTAAATATTTTATTTTGCTTATTCTAAATCTCCTTTCAAACAAAGTTTCAACAGAACCACAGAGTTTTGAAAAACAGGAGAACAAATTCTCCTTGTGTTTTTTGTCCATGCCATATTTGACTTTATGAAGTTTGATCATATTTTCCCTCAAGTGAACTTTTTTTTCTGTGTTAAACAGTTCTAAACATCCTCCCTTTTTACAAAAGCTGTTGTACAGCTTCACTCATTTTGCTTGCTATCTTCTATGTTTTTCCCAGTTGTATTTTTTAAATACTTGGTAGCAAGAAATACACAATGTATTTTAATTGTGATTAACATATGCATATATGTTTATATTGTATGTGTGTATGTACACATATATAGTAGGTATATATGTGTGTGTGTGTGTGTATGTGTGCTTATATGTGTATATATATTTTGAGAGCAGGCATCAGAAATTCATTTTAATGTGTGCCATTTGTGTACACAGAAAAGTGACAATAAAGGTGATCTTATTTTGTGAACGTACATGTGGACATTACAATAATGGCAGTTTTGTTTTGAGTTGGCATTTTCACTGAGCTATCCACTTTGACTCCATTTTCTTTTTTCTGGTTAAGTTATAAATGTCTCAGATCCATTCAATTATATGTGAATTTCCCCCCCCCCCCCATCCCGGTGTGCATCAGTTTACACTTATTTAAATCCATATGAATTATACTATCTCATTATTACTAAGCTTATTCAAGTTTTGATGAGGAACTATGGATGCTGGGATATCAACAAAGCCACTTCCTTCCAAGTGCCTGTTGACATTCTCAAGAAATGTTAATGAGATTTATCTTAACAGAATCCTTCATTATTTTCCTCATCAAAGCTTCTCTCCATATACTTAGTTTTTTCCCCTTCTTTCATTAACATTTCCATTTCAATTTAATGAAAACACATTTAAATTTGGTACCTTCTACTTTCATAGTTTTCCCTGGGTCCTTGTCAAAAATGATTCATTGGTTACTTTTAGGTTCTCTACCAGTAAACCTGACTGTGGGATTTTGTTCAAACTATAGAAATATTTCTTAGACACAATATATATTGTGTATCTCAGTGAAAAAAAGAACTCCAAAAATAATCAGCAGCTACTTAGGAGACCTCAATTCCTCCAAACATGTTGCATCATGATGTAGTAGAAGAGAGTCTTGCACTTCCTACAAATGTTTATTTATTATTATTTTTTGCTGCCTCTCCTGCCATGGGGCTACCCTAGGTGGCTTCCAACAATAAAAAGGAAAAAAATGAAAAGAGTTTATACAGACATAAGATAATAGAACAATAAACTAAATAAGAATGAAAAAGAATTCAATGTAAATACAGGCCAAAAAAGATGGAAGGATGGAAGAACAAGTGGGGAGAGGGAGTAGAGTTTGCCATCAATCCATCAGCCACCTCCTGCTTCGCGCAACTCCCATTGCCATAACTGCTGGATTTGATAGGAATCAAATTGATTGGAAATCAAAGTGTCCAAAGGATACCTGGTTTCAATACAGGAGGTAATTTGCAACTAAGTGAAAGACACATTGCAGGAAGCTTGTCTCAGCCAGTAATTCCAAATGTGTTCAGTTCTTAAAATTCCCAACCAGCAACCATAATTTGTCATTCATCACAGCAAAAGGTTCCTTCATTGAGTCCCTCAATGATTTAAAGTATTTTTTAATTATCAAGTAATTTCCAATAACCCATATTAGAATCCATAGTTAGTGATAAAATAAAGTTGCTTTTTCATGTCCTATGAATTTAAATATTAGAAATATGGTAAAATTTAAGTCCCTTTCATTTTACTGAATCTACTATTAGTTTGGCAAGCCTATATGAGAACCATTACATATTTTGAACACTACACTATGTGTGTAAACATGCATGGAATTCAGTGGCTTATTTTTAAAAAAATATGCTTATGTTAATGCCATCATGGAGAGATTTCAAATGCTCCCCCAAGTTTAAAATAACATCTATCTGAAATCCACCGATAACTCCAATGGCCATATTACCCCAATATATATTCATATTAAACTACATTAAAATGCAGAAGTTATTCTTTGTGAATAAGAATAATTATAGTACTTAATTTATTATAACCCACCTAAGCAATGCTAGAGCTAGAAATTACAATTTCAAAAATCAATAACTTTGCAAAGAAACATTTGAGTAGTCCTTTTTTTCTGTTTCTTATTGTTGTTCTTACCAAGCTCTTTTCCAAAACTACATATTATTAAAACTGTTAATTTTTTCCCGTCAGGAAAAAAAATAATAAAGTGGTAATAACAGAAGGTACAATTAGACAAAAGAGGGAGCAAGTAGCATAAAACAGTTGTTTTGGTCTGCCCAATCATTTTTTTCAGCCAGAAAAAGAAAGCATAAACCAACTATTAGGACTGTATTCAGGTCTGTATCTAGTTAGCATTTCAAAGAGATGCATCTGTGCCGTATGAGGGTTAATGAAAATGAAAATTCCAAAAAATAAGCACTCTGAAATCCAGATGAGAACAATAAGAAGACACCACAATTTTGCTGTAATATAATTACCTCCAGGTAATAACAATCTGCAAGGAATCATATGGCCATAAAAGAAACAAAAAGGGACTTCAGAATTTCTTATTTTAATATTTCAAGTGGCCTCATATGAATATTAAGGTAATCTTTCTTTTCCCATGGATGTTTAGTGGGTTTTAGATAAAATATGAAAAAAAAACATAAGTAGACATGAGACACAAGTGCATTCAGTGTGTTTTCTCCAGATATTAAATTCTCTATTTTTCTTTGTCAGTAAGTGACTCCTGTTTAGCACAAGGGATATTGAATATCCTTCCCAGGAATCATCAGCCTATAGCACAATAGAGTGGATTTCATTACATCCAGGGATAAATTATAAACTCTGCCTGTTCTGGATTATTAGGGTTAATAACAGAAGCACTGGCCCATCATGCACTTCTCCCGAGTACACATGACAGAAAACAGTGGGAGACACCAATATTACTTATTACTTAGAGGCAGCATCATAACTCAACAACCCAAAGAGGAAATAAGTTAGAGGCACCATATTTGCGCTCAAGGGCCCACAGAATCAACAGTCAACCGCAAAGAGAGTTTTCTGCCTTTCTTTTTTTGCAAATTAATAGTCACCGGATTTCTTTTTTCAGCCCAATATGATACCCACAAATGGATAATAGAATCATTCCTTTCACATTCATTATTTTACTATTCCCTTTCAATTAGACAACATTTTACAAAGTTCAAAAAGGAATAATACATAGTAAGTAAGAGTAAGGGGAGAGAAATATTTAATTTACACTGACAGTATTAGAACTCTCTATATCCTTCTATCCTTGTAAATTCCCTATATTATATTCCCTATATCCTTGTAAATTCCCTATATACTATTTCACACATTGCTTTTGTTAATTTTTAACCTCTTTTTTCAGAATCTCCTTTCCAACAACCATAATTTTCTCAATCTTCCCCTTCTTTTTAATTCATTCACTTAAATACTCCATTGTAATGGCATTTAACTTGCAATCATTCATCCCTGTAAAATGCAGCTACCTTGACTTTTCATACATTAATAGACCAAGGGAGAATACCACACATATTTGTCTCACTCCTAGTTCATGTAGAATCATCAGCTAAGGATTCCATTTACAACCAACCTTCAACTCAAGATTTTCCACAAATTATTCATAATTCAAATCTTTCTCCAAATAAACAAGCATATAATACTTTCTTATAGTTATACATTTCTCAGTAACCCTACTGACAAGAGCGAAAATGTGGCATTCTCATTTACTACCTCTCAGAAAACCGCAGTTAATAATTTTGTTCATAGTCACCACTAATGCCTTTTTTATCATAATTCTATCAAATATTTTTCCTGGAACACTTAAATTAATCTCCTTATCGTATTTACCTCCCTCTTGGTGCCTCACCTTTGCTAAAAGGAATAATAAAAGCATTCTAACAATCATCAGCTTCGTATGCAGTCTTTACACGAACATTAAACAAGTCACACAGCCATCCCATAAGCAAACATCTGACATATATTTTAATATTTCTTAAACTGCATTAGCTGTAATTTGAGCCTATTTCCCAAATTTTCAGACTTCCTTTTCATCATTTTTTTTCTTGGACAGAAACATTTAGAGTATTTTTTCAGTTCTACTGTTCAGTTCAGTTCAGTTCTTCTGTTTGATATAATCAGGGATTATATCAAACTGCATTCCCATATGGATCCCTAAGAAAATTCCTTTCAGAATTCTATCCATTTCATCCCAAATTTATCTCATCACATTTATTTTTTTATCCCATTAACTCCGTTAATGGGTCTTGTTCTCTGCATTCATTTCCAAAATTTAATTCTTATGAAAATTAATCTGCATTTTCTCTGACTTTTATAAGCTTAACTGTTTCCTGCTCTCTTTGGCTGCATTCTGTCAAACCACATTTTTCTCTATACATACATTATTTTTCTTTTACTCTAAAGCAGTTGGAATGGGGTTTTCAAGAAACATGTAAGGTTAAACAAGACAAGACAAGGGCACAGTCATTGAATGAATGTGGTTTGAATATAAAAAAGAATGACCACCTTGAAAGAAGTACATTAAAATTATTTAGTCATGTACAAAAAATCAGTGAAGATCAAATCACAAAACATGAACAAAACTATGCAAGTGAATGGAGCAGAAAAGGGAGATCCAGACAATCCTGTGTGGAGGGTATTGAAGAGATCCATACAGAGGGGAAAGCCTAAGTCACAAAAAGCAATAGATAATATGGATTGGGGATAAGATAGAAGTAGTTGAAGAGGTAAATAGTGAAGAATATTGGTGTAAATTATAATTATCACACACACACACACGCACATGCACATGGACATAAATAAAATTGCACAGAGAGTTTTGCATAGATTCAGACAGACAGACAGATGATAGACTGACAGATATGGCACACTAGGTAGTGGCATTTTGGCTTCTTGGCATGCTCATTCCTTGATTTTCTTTTTCTTCCACTTCATAATTAGTATCCTATATTTCCCTGCTTTCCTAAAATATGTTCCTCCACTTATGTTTTCTCAGGTGGCAACACTACTTCCCAATGGATTATACCACCACCATAGTCATCTTCAGCATATAGTATGTGCACTATACCTCATGAATACTTCTGGAATTAAATGCAAATATGTCTTGTAAATGATCACATGCATACATACATATATGCATAGGCACAGGCACAGACACACACTCATAGTGAAACCACTAATGTGTATATTGCATTATATATCCAAGTCTTATTTCTCTTATTAATTCCTGTCAGTATCATAGCTGTTAGTTATATCTATGTATCTTTACCTAAACAAAGATTGTTTTCTTTATTGAACAGATTCCCTTGTTATTCTAATTTTCTCTGAGGGGAAATACTGATTAAAAGTAATATAATATAATGCAAAAACAATGTTGCAGAAAAGGTTCCTGAGCAGGAATGGGAAAGACCTTGCTTAATTTCTGCCATTGATCTTTGGGCAGGAGAGGGAGGGTAAAAGAAGAAAGCTGTGCCAAAATACAATCACTATTTTTTCCCAAACTTTTTTTCATGGATGTCCCTTCAGTGTCAGAATCTTGATATGCATGAGCAGGTTTGATAATACTAGTTAGAAAAGAAATAAGTAGCTTAGCCTGACACTGCTTGGGCCACTCAAGATTAAGTTCTCATAGAATAGTGTTAATCTGGAATAGAGTGTCAGGTACCATCTTCATATGCTTCCGTTGAAGCACTTAGTAGAATGGTAGATTATGGAGTTTGGGAGGAGACAGCAATCCACTCTCTTTTCCTGCCCTGGAATTTTCTCAACCAGGTCAATTTTGGCAAATGGCTGTCTTGAGGGAGGAACAGCAATCTGGCACTTTCACCCATTTCCCAATAATCTAGCATTTATTTCTACCCAATGGCAATTGTTTGCAAATTGTTGAATGTTTGGGCTCTTACTCAAGATTCTACAGGCCCAGGATGAAACAACTTGGGGAACCAATTGCATCCTATAGACTGGAGATTCCTTCTCTGTGGAAAAAGGGGACTTTCCTTCTCCTCACATTGTGTGGTAGCTTTAGTCTACTAGATTCTTAAATCATGTGTTCAGGTTTTACAACTGCATTAATTTTGTCACTCTTTATAATGTTAAATGTATCACAAGCAGCCAGGAATTTTATGCAGAATAGCCCTTTCTTTGGCCATTTAAAGATTCAGCATGTATGAATAGTGACCCTATTATATCCAAAAGTAGTAGACAGAGCTTTTATTCTTTGAATAAAAAGCAAAATATCTTGAAGTGATATACAGAACAACATAAAGGATAAATAAATAGATTTCTGAAATTTATTCCATCATTTTTATTTATGTGTGACTTTTCTCTTAATTGTTTCCTACTTTTCCCCTTTGCAATTTTTCATACTTTTAATCCTCTAAAAAGATCAGAATAATTAAATTGTTCAAGAGGATGTCATCATTTGGGAGACACTAACATTCTTGTTTTTCCTGTTTTGATAAACTCATACTGAATATCTATAGCCCAAGGATAAACTTTCTGTGATTTCCTATACAGGATCTCACCCCTTTCTTTGTATCATTTAACCCATATCAAAGGCCACTCAGTGAAAGCATGAACCAAGACTCCACGGTCTTATTCAACTCAGAGAGGTCAGATTAGTGACAAAAAATTAAAGTCATGAATATAAGTCTTCAAGAAAACATCACAGATTTCTAGATCATGATCATTTTCTATCAGTTATCCTGATGAATTTACGTGTAGTTCTCATACTTACAATGATTCATTTATTCAAAGTTCAAAGTTGGCACTAAAATAAAGTGACATGACTGTTTTTCACACTTACAACCATTGTAGCATCCCCATGGTCACATGATCAAAATTCAGATGTTGGCAACTGGCATGTATTTATGAAGATTGCAGTAACCCAGGGTCATGTGGTTACTGAAAGGAAAGTCATTGGGACCCAGATTCACTGAACAAGCCTGTTATAACTGCAGTGATTCACATAACAACTATGGCAAGAAAGGTGGTAAAATGGGGCAAAACTCACTTAATAGCTTAGCAGTGGAGATTTTGGGCTCAATTGTGGTTGTGAGGTTTCTCTGTGATTGTGCTATGGGATTATTTGTTCGTTTGTTTAGCAGACATGTGCTAAAAATCCTGAATACTGTATATGTTACATGGAAATACATAGTTTTCTGACATCTGTAGAGAAATTCCCAATTATTCCCAAATGTTTCTAAACCTGTGGTTAATAGTTAATGACAGAGAAGCTACTTGGTGGCAATGCTGAAATAATCCATAGCCAGGATATAAATATAGCAAAATAAGAAGCTGCTTTATATTTAGTTCGGTACTGTGATTAGTAAGAGTATTAAACAATGCTCCAAGATTTCATAGAGCTGGCTAAACTATTATTGTTGTTCATTACATTATATTATCTGAATCAATTTTAAAATTTCTAAAACAACAACTCCTAGAGATTTTAGGGAGTGGTAATTGGTAATTTTTGCCTAGGAAGTACCTGCTCTACCACTGAATTAGCATTCTCATAGACAAAAAATACAGACATTACTTGAGTAATTGTATGATAGCAACTGGGGAGAAACTGACACTTATTCATGGGATGGGAAGATTTGCATGTAATGCTTTTCATAGTTTACATAAAATAACGTAGACACATTTTATCAAATAAATATGCAATTGCATCATTGGGCCACAGTTCAGTACAAGTGAACTTGTGTAAGACCACTGAAATCTACAACACATCAAAGAAATTAATTGTCTTACAATGTGACCCTAACATGCTGTAGAAGTAATCAGGCAACATAATTCCAATAATCCCATTATAATTCCATTTTCAGAAAATAATGAAGAGACTAATTAAGCGATATGTTCTGAAAGCTCAAGTAGATCGGGAGAATGATGAAGTCAATGAAGGCAAGTGCTTTTAAATTTAACACCACTGTAATGAATCTTGTTACAGTCATGGATTTTTAAATGAATCTTTTCTATTTGATTGTCAGTCAAATGGTTAATATAGCATGAGGTAGTTTTTGTTGGGGAGGACTGCCACATATTCACAAGGTTAGTAAGTTTAGAGGTACAATTTAAAAACTTGCATATCACTGAATTATCATAAGTGTAAGTATCTCAAGTGTATCTTTCTCCCTACCCCCCCCACTCAACCACCCAGTGAAAATTACAACTTACAGAGGAAGCTGTAAGTTCCATGATCAGTTGTTTGCTACAGCGTCAATGGATAGCAAATAACAATACAGGAATTTAATAAATATGCTTTTTGAACCCAACATATAAGCTTTAAGTTAGAAGGAAGGTCAGTCAAAGATATTTAGGATTATTTCTGGGTTTCAGAGTTCAGAAGCATTGAGACAGCAATAGATTGCAATAAGTAACATTTTAGTAAATGCTTAAAAGAGCTGGAGAATAGTTTAACATAGCCAAATGATCATGTGTCCCTTTTGAAGCAGCCATTAAGGCCTAGATATCCTCTCAGATCTTTATTCATTTCTACCGTCATACCATGGTGTTCATTGATCCCATAAGCCCATCCTCTGACTAAATCTAAGGCATAAGTAGGTGAAATAAAGATAGGAAGAGTAACTGAAATGAGCTGATTTACATTCAAGGTAATTAAATCTCATTTTATTTATTTTTTTCCCCAATAGGAGAACTTAAGGAGATTAAGCAAGACATTTCGAGTCTCCGTTATGAGCTTCTTGAAGAGAAATCCCAAGCAACAGGAGAATTGGCAGGATTAATTCAGCAACTAAGTGATAAGTTTGGAAAGAATTTAAATAAGGACATTTGAGAATGGACAAAGAAGAAGAAATATGTTATTCTTTTAACCAGCATTCTTTAAGAGCGAAAATTTTCAGGAAGGAGAATAGTTGAAAGCTGCATTTTGCTGATTAGCCATTCTTTTATGGGGACTGTGCATTAGTTTGCTATATTGAGTGAAGCCAATGATCAAATAATTCCTTTATGATGTAAAGGTAAGATGACATTTTCATATTAAAATCAAGCTTTCTTTGATATCACAAATAGATGCATAACCTCAAGAAAGGTAACCTTGGCCATTCTTATGCTCAGAACAACTTTTGAAAACTGAAGATAAGACTGAACCAGCAATGCTATAGGATATAGTTAGGGAAGATCAGAAGCATAAAACTTATGAAAAAGAAGAGAGGTTGTAGAGAGAAAAAGAAAATATATGCAGAAACATATTTCACAAGCTTTAATTCAAACCATGCAATTTTTTTATTCTGTTTACATGCATACACTACTGATACTGCAGAGTGAGATGGAAGGTCTCCATTTCAAACAGAACTATATTTTGTCTTGGCAAATGTCTTCTTTCAGCGTCCTGTTTCCTCAGATTAAATGATTACAGACTGGAAAAGTTAGTTGGTGCTTCAATTTTTGACCACTAATTCTCTCCAGTTAGTGAAATTTAGTTTAAAATGTCTAAAGCAGGTTCAAATTAAATTTGAGTCTATGAGAATAAAGCTGCATGAAACAGAATTTGCAGATGAGGGAGAAAAAAATAGGTTAAGCATCATTGTCCCATAACACTGGGTGCTTCCAATTTTGTGGCATTTTACATTTCCCACTTATTACTCTTCTGCTTTAAAATGATGTTGAATTTCAGTTAAATGTACATTTCAATTAAAAGTTTTAGAGTATAATAGCATTATTTGGAACCACTAATGGTTGTATAGTCCCATATATGGTAATGTCACTCTATAGAAGTTAGAAAAACATGTTTCCTATCATTTTTTAAAAAAAATTTAAAGGCACTGTTTCACGCACAGAATCTTTTTTTAGCAATAATAGCAAGTATTTAGAGCTAATTTGAGAGGAATGAGCTATCTAAAAATGCAAAATATACGTAAATGAATATTTTTTTATTTATGAAAGAGTTAAGTCATCCTGATTAGAAAGGCATATTTTTTTAAAAAAAATCAGCTTCAAAACTGGTTTTGAAATGCCTACACAGATTTGATAGTGCTATATCACTGCACGTCAAAAGTTTCCCTATGAAATGCAACTTGCATTTACAAAAACTTAAGACTTTTTAACCTAAAAAGCAGCACAAAAACTAACATTTGAATAACCAATGTCCTACAGAGATCCCATTCAAAACAAGTGAACAAAATGCAACGGTTCCAATGAAAGGACATCATCTGTAGTAACATTATTATCATTTACTCCTCTAAAACAAAGCAGAAAATAAAGACATTTCCTGCCAGAGAGTCAAATGTTTGGCAAATGAAATGTTATGGGTTTTGTGGAGTTAATTTCTAGCTGAATAAGTTTTCTACAGCAAACAAAAACAAACTGATGTGTACTCAGGGCGATAGAAGTAGGGTCCCTAACACAGTGGCTGTGGGTATCACCATGCTTTCAATATCTCCCTTGGCACTTGGTAGGCTCCTTATCTTACCTGACTAATGTTTTCTTATATACTTGCAATATAGGGAAACTAAGCTGGCACATTGCAGCTTTTTCTTTTTGTTATTGTATTTTTTTCTCCAAACTCCTTCCTCTTTCAGCACCATCTTACTTGTGGATACTGGAAGCCATCACAAAATGAAAAGGTAATCCCTTTCTACTGATAGCTGACAGGTTAGTTTAGTGGAATCTGCTGAAATCAAGTAGCAAAATGAAGGAAACAAGATGGCTTCCCAGCTGCCTTTCATCCTTCCTGGCCTCACTGCTTTGGGCAGGAAACAAAACAAAAGCTTCCTGTTCCCATTGCTAATTTTGTCCACCACCACAACATTAAGGTGGTCTGATATGTAAGGGTCAGATGCAAACTTGATAATCAAGCTATAGTTGTTTGATTGTCTTAAGGAGAATGTCTAGCAATAGAAGGACTCCTTTGAACTTTAAAGCATTCTGCAGTATCTTTAGTGTATGCTATCTTATGGCTTTTAGTTGTCACCGTGAAACTGGAAGTTACCCAACTTCAATTTCAAAGTGAATAACTAAAATGTAAGAGTTTAGAGCCCTTCCAGATGATGTACCCCACTATATGGATTGGTAATCTTGGGCACACAGTTAATATATTGGACAAATTGATATATGTAGGAATTATGTGAGAGCAGCTGGATTGTACTGTTAATAGCTGTGGAAACTGACTCCCATTAGTTGAACTATGAATCATTCCAGATCAATATTTTCAGAAAACAACATTGACTTTCAAGAATTCTCTTCCATTTTCATAAGAAGCATTTCTGAAATTTATTTTATCAATCACATTAATATAAATTTTAATCACTGTCAGAAGAAATTGTGTACTTCATCTAACAGTGTCAAATATGGTTTTAAAATGCTCCATTAATCAAAGGAAAAAAATGGCTATGACTGTAAATAACACTGATATGGGGATAAGCGATAGTAAAGTCTGTGGGATCTATTCCAAATGGAACGGTCTCAGGTGGACCCAACAATATGGAATGAGTAACTGGAAACTTATGATTTACAAAAAAAGGCAATTTAAGTCTGAATTATCACTATCAGATAGAAAGCCATAGAATCAATTCATGCTGATGAAAGAATTGTAAATCAGGAACAGTAATAATCTTGAACCATTTAGGAAAGTGGTCCCCAAACTTGGCAACTTTAAGACTTGTGGACTTCAACTCCCAAAATTCTCCAGCATAACATAGCTGGCTGGAGAATTCTGGGAGTTGAAGTCCACAGTCTTAAAGATGCTAAGTTTGGAGACCTCTGGTTTAGGACATCCCAACAAAATGTGAAACTCTGTAAACAAAATGTTTGTTGCAATTTGTCCACACCTAAGAAATTTTTGTTGCTGTTGTCCTGACTCAAGTGTTTACAGACCTCGGTTGTATGGCACCTTCATACTGCTCTCTTCCAGGTAGATCAAACCATGTTATTGAACTGAAAAGTCAAAAGCATTTTTTAATTGGCAGACGTATGGTTTTAGTGGATCAAAGCACATTTTGCTGTTGTGATACCACAAAGCTGTACTGTTTGTTTACAAGATGCACCTATACAACAGCATTATATATCAGTTATTAACAATATTTAATAATCAGCAGAACAAGAAGGTGACCCCGTGACCTGTTCTTAAGTGCCAGATGAGAACACAGATAGCCTAATAGATTAATAGTTATATTTGTTTAAAAAAATGAAAAATTAAAAAAAATGGTGTGCTGTATGTATAATTGTTTAGAAGGGAAATCAAATAATGTATTTTTACCTTTAATAATTTTATCTTGAATATTGTAATATTTTTATCTAAAACGATAACAACAAAAAATAAAATTACCTCAGAATATTTGTTTTTGAATGAAATTTCTAAGTTTTGTCAAACGATAACATTCAGACATACTTTGGGGCACATTCCTATTGAGTTCTGATGACTTTATGAAACAAGGAAAATAATTCATACCTACCAGAGAGAGAGAAAGAGAGAGAGAGGATATTCCCAAATTTCAAAAGTTCAGTCCCTGTATTAAATTGCAAAAAGAGTCATAGCAACAGATAAGATATGCTTTTTTTCCCCTTTCCTTTTCTCCAGAGACTAAATAGAGACTTCTAGTTTTTCCATTGTGAGGTCACTTAACTCCCAAATATCTTTTCCTTTTCATTCCTCATGAAATGGAATTCCTCAGCATTCCATTTCATGAGGAATGGAAAGGAAAAGATATACCAGTGGCATTCCACTTGGAAATTTTTGAATCAGGAACGTTTGCCAGTCTGAACCAAGCATACATATGCAGCGCACTGGAAACTATCCTCCTTTCTCCTGAACCTCCCTTCCCACCTTCTCATGGCTTGCATACTTCTCTCAGATCCATTTGGCTACAAAACAATATATAGTATGCTGCTTAGCTTTGTGTGGTGTTTGACGATTACAAATATCTGCAATAAAGTGCCACAGTGATAATGGGGAGGGGGCAACCCAAAGAAATACCATCCATCACAACATTGTTGAAGGGGGACATATTGAAGAGAGTGGAGGGCAAGAAGATGGCAAACATGGCCTGCTCCTTCAGCATAAATTCTTATAGAATCAGAACAATCATTAAGAACAAAGATAAGAATACTGAGCATAACTTTGTCTCAGAATGTAACCTGTTTATAAATAACATCTGTATTGAAGACTGAAAGCTAAAGGCAAGCTGTCTTAAAATTCACACTTTTAAAATCTCAGAAGTACTTCTTAAAATCAGACTTATAAAAATACAATCTGGATCAGATTGCTTCCTGACTTTGTTTAGCAAACAGATGGAAAAGCACCCATTGGGAATTGACAACTGTGGAAAAAATTTTTAAATATTGGCCATCTGTCCTGCTTGCCAATATGAAGCTTAAAAGAATGAAAGAAATATGAGATGTAACGACGGTCCAGAATTATGATGGCCATGGAACGGGTGTGCAGCCAT
Source organism: Bungarus multicinctus (assembly GCA_023653725.1). Taxonomy (NCBI): domain Eukaryota; kingdom Metazoa; phylum Chordata; class Lepidosauria; order Squamata; family Elapidae; genus Bungarus; species Bungarus multicinctus. The sequence continues at coordinate 87,113,893 of CM042834.1, forward strand.
TGCAAAACATTAAACCTATGGTCACATGATTACAATCTAGGTATTTGGCAACCTATTCACCTTTACCACTGGTTGCCAAGTGTCCCTTGATCGTAGGATTGCCATTTGCAATCTTCTCTACTGGTTTCCCAGAAAGTCAATGGGGAAGCCAGCTGGGAAAGATGCAAGCTGTTACGACCTGGGATTGAGATTCCCTCCAACTGGCAGCAATTTGAAAGTGAATTGAATGCCTGCCAGGAGGAAATCTAAAATGGGAGGAAATATCAGCTCTGGGTAGACAGGCAGACAGACAGTCACAAAGGGAGCCCTTCAAGAGTGAAAGGGCTTGTCTGCTTTGGGGAGGGGAATGTCTTGGACAGACTGCAGAAATGGAAGTCAGATCCCAAAGATCTGAACTCCATGCCTGCAGCCCTTGGAAGGATTTGTTTTATTATATATTGATCTTAATTTGTTTTTACTATTGTAATTACTTTAAATAAACTTTAATACAGTCTTGACCAGCAATATTTTAATGAATTGTTGTTCTAAGTGGTACTGTGTATAGCAAATTAAATAAAGCCAGTACTAATAAGGAATCAATAATAAAGCCACATGATATTCCTGCAAGCATTTTAAGAATCCAAACTGAATAAATCACTCTTAACTCTTATTTTTTTTATACTCATAAGGGTCAATTGTGTTAGCAATCAGCAACTCAGCCTTCAGGTCTTCTAGAAGATTATAGGAGACTATCAGTTAAAACATGAAGGAGTAGGAGTGAAATGTTAGGGTTCCTTTTGATAATTTTACATGGCAGGAGTATTAATGTTGGGAAAAAGAGAGGGAATCTCCTGTAACCTATCACTCTCGTCCTTAAAATTGTCAAATTGTGAAAAAATGGTCCTAAATCATGTTTCCAAAATTCTGCCATTTTGCTGTAAAATGTCAATGGTCAAGCTCGCAGGGCTAGAGAGAAAGAAACAGAAGGCTGAGATATGTAGATTGCTTATCATTGGCATTAGGGATGAAACGCATATCTGATCATGCAGGATTCCACATCACCAAGGTTCTGCACTGATGGAGTTTCCCTAGATGTTCAATAATATGAAGAAGGCAAGTGGCCCTCCCTTTCCAATTGCACAGAAAGGAAAAGTCAAATCAAGCAAATTATGAAGCAGTTATAGGAAGAAGTAGCCAAGGAAGTAGACCAGCCCCTTAAACATGCTGGTTTAAAGTTGTAATAAAATTACATTCTGGAGTTTCTAACTAAAATATAACATGTAATAAAAGTAGTTTTAATATAAAGATAGAAATAACAATTCTAAAAAATAACTTTGCAGAAACATTGTAGTGTAAAAAGCATCATAGTAAAAGAAAGAAACCCTAGAATTACATGATACCTAAAAATAATGCACCGTGCCTTGATTAAAGCTGCCCATCACTTAGACTTCAAACACAGTAGCTGTGTTTTTCATTTGTATACATGATGAATGTCCTTTAGTATGTCAGATATGCTGTCCTGATTAAAGAACAAAGAAAGGGACTCATGCTTTGCTACAGGAAGAATAAATTCCACTTTATTAACATCATCCAGAAGAGAGAGAGAGTGGCAGGCATCATGTAAAGGTTTAAGGATTTGGAAATGGAATTAAAAATAGCTGACAGATTTGTAAGGAAAGTTAATATTTCAAAAAACATATAATAGTAATTAGTAAATAAAACAAATGTTGCTTAGGATTGGAGAAACCATAAGACAACTTACAGTTGCCTGAGGCAGCAGTTTCTCAAAGTGACAGAACCCCAGATATCCTAAGATAATATTACCTGAAATTAATCTTTCTTCTTATTTCTAGTATTTTCCCACAGGTACAGATTCCACTTTTCAGATCAACAAATGCCATATCAGATGATCAAACCACCAACAAAGTTCAACTAGATAATTTTTATGTCTATGTTAATTATATCTTACCACCTTTGCTTTGGTCCTTTGCACAGGTATTTGTCATTGCAGTGGTTGGCAGTACAGACAACAATGAGGAATTCTCCTTGTAGAATATGGCCATATCTCTGTAGGCATTTTTCCTGCATTCTCTCTTATTGATGCAAAACCCATTGCTGCTGATCTTTTGTTGCTGATGAGGACAAGGAGGGAACCCACAGATCATGTACATCTCCATGACATGTAAAGGGTGCTCAACACTTTTGATGATCGGCCAACACTCAGCACTTTACAGTCTTGCTACTACTTTGCAAATTACTACATTGCAGTAGAAAATTGATTGAAGCCATGGTCCAATTCCAGTCCAAAAAAATTCTGTACACAGAATAGTCATCCTGATTCTTAGTCCAGGAGTAAAATTACTTTTCCTATCTGGGTTGTTCAACTTCCCATTTATCTGTAAAAGAAGTTCCATCCAAAGGTTCCTAAACAGGTCTAATTTTATGTAGGTAATTTATTTTGTAAAGCCATATAGATTCTTGCTATCACACCACATAATTCTCCCAACTTAGCCAAAAAAACCCACCCTATTTAGAACCTGGAAAAAAAACTGTTTTAAATATTTATATATAACTTGAACCAGTGAATTGTTTAGTGCTCTATAATAATTGAATTCAAAGTTTGATTTCTTCTACTGATCAATGGGTCTTTGAATTTTGACTAATCCTTGGCAGAGGGATCCCTTTGAGACTGATCTCTAAGGGCAATTCTGAATGGAGTATTTGGGATAGACAGAAGTTGTTTATTATATAGTAATTGGTCTCACAGACAGCCAGATGTTTGAACTGGATTTGGCATTTTTATTCACCTATTGAGTCCATCCCAAGGACCTGGTAGGGAGATGTTGCTGGGTGGTGTTAAAGATGTTGTTGCAGGATGTAAGCTATTCATGCAATAACGTAAAGGATGTAAAAAGTCAAGAAAAGTTAGTTTCAATCAGTCCGTAACTGCAATTTTTTTTATTTTGATACTCCTACATTTTTGAGTGACTCTTTATTAGCATTTGTTTTTATAATTCATTACTTGGCTAAGGTAGAATTTCAACATGTTCCTGTTTTCCAAAATATTTTACATCATTGACTTGCTTTGGGATAGATATTGGTCATTCCCAAATCACCGTAATCTTTAGGGATTTCCCCCTGCCCCTCAAAGATGCTTTTATGATTTATACTCTTTAAAGGTCCCCTAAGGAAGGAAGGAAGCATTTGCAAATAATATAAATCAAAGAAACCATAAGATTATACTCATTTTCAAGCTTTGTTCACATATATTGAACCTTATGAGATATGGGTAGTCTTTGACTTATGACCATGATTGAGCCCAATATTTTTGTTGCTAAGTGAAACATTTTTAAGTGACTTTTGCCCCATTTTATGACTTTTTGTGCCACAGTTGTTAAATGACTCACTGTAGTTGCTAAGTTAATAATGCTTGTTATGTGAATTTGGCTTCTCCATTGACTTTGCTTATAAGAAGGTCACAAAAGACTTTGCTTCAGATTCACACATGACCCTGGGACACTGCAAGTCTCTTAAATATGAACCAGTTGCCAAGCATCTGAATTTTGATTGTCATAATTGTCATAAAAATTGTCATAATTCATTTTTTTCAGTGCTGTTATAACTTTGGTCACTAAATAAACTGTTGTAAGTCAAGGACTACCTGTATAGCATTCACCATAGAGAGAGACTAGTTACTCTAATTCAATATGCGTCACAATAAAATCTCTTTCTATTCTTGCCATAATGTTATATACTTTAGTCATGCTATAAACATGTTCCCAAGATCATAATACACTAAATATACTTTTAAATTGTAGTTTCCTACTCCAGCGTGTTTAGCTATTTTTGAAAGTCAACGAGCCTTTTTTTTCTCCTTTGATTCTCCATTCCAAACCATTTTTGTTTGTGATCTTCATTCTCTTTCAAAATATCCAAAATAATCCAAAATACAATTTTGGCTCCCAAAGTTACAGAATCATATTAAAAAATCACTTTAAGAGTTTGTACTTCTCCCAGGGAAGATAGAAAAATAAATGGCACAAAAATGTCATCACATTTGAATTTGTGTAAGATCACCTCTTGAAAAACCAACATGTTGATTAAATACCAGTGGAAATTTCATGTATATCCTGTACTTGATTTTTTTTACTTATATATACCTTCAAGAGAAAGACTGTTTGCTTTTTATCACGTAGATCTTAATCCTGTCCTCCCAAAAGGCAAAAGACTTTGTAGGAATAAGAAAATGAAATGTTATGAATAAAACTGCATTATACTAATGTCTTGAGGTAGGCAGCTCTGCTGAATATCTCAAATATTTGCTCAAATACCACTGCCTGAATCCACTTCTAGCACCTTCCAGTTGGCAGAGTTTTCTATTATTAATGTATCACAGAGTATTGCCATGGGCATATGTCAATGTTCTCAAAGCAGTCAAGGTGCATCCTTGAGAGTTGACACTTTAACATGAAATTGTTTGGGCTAAAAGCCAATTTCCCTGAATACAAAATTCATGTGGGTGGTACAATCCTTTCTATGCGACACTTCTTCAGAACAACTGACATTCAAAATCTTGCTTTCAACCACAGAGAAATAAGAACTTGCATCAAGTATAAGATACTTCCTTAAGAAGAATACTGGCAGTAATGAAGTAAGAGACATCAACTTTTCGCTCTAACTGAATTATTAAACTTAGAGATATTCATGGCTTGTTCTAAGAAAGGGTGCAGTAGCACAAGGAAACAACAATCAATGATTTAATAACCAGCCATAATTAACTACTAAAAGCTACATACAACCAGGCACCACCAGGTACAATGCATAGAACAGCCCAGTGTACACATTGTGGTGAGAATACCAAAGGTGCTTTTTCAAGAGGCAACTGAACTTGCCAGTTTTCCTTTGAAAACATTTCACTTCTCATCCAAGAAGCTTCTTCAGCTCTAGCTGGATAGTTGTTCTGACCCAAACCCTTTTCCAATAAAACAAACACAAACCAAAGGGAACAGAAACCTTTTAATGATTCTTAGGAATCCCAGGTTAAAAGGCTGCTGCAAACTAATTTAACTTTGATAAGCACAAGCCTTGCCAAAACTCTGCGAGGCTGCCAAAAATAACAGATAATAAATAGTTTACAACACAAAAGTCTTCTAATACCAACTTAAGATACTGCAATGTCCATGAGGCTGGAGTTTCAAAACGTTTTTTCTTCCTACAAAGAATGTCTGATTCACAGCTGGCTTTTATCTTCTTGAAGGAGGGGCTATTACCTTGCAGCCTTACTCCCGAGTTGCCTGTGTTGCTGCAGCTGCTCTTTCCTACGAGTAGCCCTGCACGCACACGCACTTGGCACAGGCTCCTCGGGAACCTCTTCATCACTGCTGCTAGCCCCCACAATCTCTGAAGGCAACAGTCCACTCCCTAATGGTCCTGGCCCTTCATCTGAGTCCTCACTCTCCTCAGGCATCCGCACCTGCTGCTGGCTAACCACAACAATGGTGAGGAATAGATCCATTCCCCACCATCCAGCCACAGCTGAATAAGTTACTTGGATGAGAAGTGAAACATCTTCAAAGAAAAACCAGAAAGTCCAGTTGCCTCTTGAAAAAGCACTTTGGATGACTGAGAATCTCCACAGACATTGTGGTGAGAGAGAAGTTCTCTGAGGAGGGGCTCCAGCACAAGCCTGAAAGTTTGGGAGAATAAATCTTTGATCCATGACCAACTCAGATTGTATCTTACAGCATTATTCTCGGACACGTATATTTGCCTTCATTCACAATGAATACAAAGTTTACCATTCTTACAAGGATGCAGTGGAAGACTGTTAAACATGACACACCAAGACCTACAAAATATCCCAAGGAGACTTGAATAAAGTAAGTTCCTTCAACACGGTTTTAGAGACTGAATAGTAATTGTTTAAAGAACTATGCTAATGCACTATCTGCAAATCTAATGCACACTCTAAATTGTTTACCATTTATAGAAATGAAGTTAAGTTTCTTTGAACACCCTGTAGGTATCTCTTACCAGAAAGGATGCAGACAGTGGTATGTTAAGTTAGATAGCCTAGTGTCATGTAGAATATTGTAAGCACATTCATAATAAAACTAAGATTGGGCTGTATGTGTAGCACTCTGGCCAAAATCTGTCAAAACTGAAGGTATTATGTCTTTAGTAGTATAATACAGAAATATGCTGCATGTGGCATACTAAGTCTATTCTTTCTTTGTCTTACTAAAATATTATTTTATTATGTGACATGAATAAATAGGTGGAATCACAGGAATGGATTAAAATAATGGATCTTAGGTGACTATCTGCTAAGAAAATGTCTTTTTTAAATAGCTGATTGAAACATAAATCTACTCAGGTATACAAATGGCAAAAGAATGAAGAAAACATATTCATTACAATGAAAGAATAAGAATTAGTAAAAGATACAAGGATAATAAGAGGTGCTGGATACTCAAGCAAAAATGAATGAGTATCAATGAGTGCAGAGAAAACCTGAACATATTGATGTTGGTATCTTAGAAAATTGGAAACAAATGTGTGAAAGAATTACTAGAGGGGAGAGGCTGGATGTTGCTGTGATCCTCAAAAGAAGGGAACTGAGAAGCTGAAAGAATAAAAGGTATGGCTTTGATGCATGGATTAAGTAAAAGTAAAAATGTTTTTCAAGTACAGAAAGCTGTGGAAAGGTATTGTGGATGAAATGATAATATTTCAGATGAGTTTTCCGAACTTTTGCCTCCTTCTCCTTTCATTTCCTTTCTTCTTTCCCATTTTTCTTTTTCTGCCTTTTGCATAAACTTTGAACAAAATTACTTATCCTAAAAAAAGGATAACATAATGTAGCAATAGCACTTAAACTTATATGCCACTTCACAGAGCTTTACAACCCTCTCTAAATGGTTTACAGAGTCAGCATATTGCTCGCAACAATCTGAGTCCTCATTTTACCACAAGGAAGGATGGAAGGCTGAATCAACCAAAGGTGATTCTGTATGATAGTATAGTCATCACATCATCATATTATAAAAAAAATTAAAGTCTCTTTATTAATTAACATCTTGCTAGTTTGTAAGTGTGAATTTGGGACACTGCAAACTGCTTTACCCAGATTATTGGGTATTCATTTTGAGGAGGTGTAGGTATTGCTCACCTTACAAAATGCACACTCACAGAAACCAGTTGCAGCCTACCCCTGATGTTACTTAATGCTTTGGAGAGAATATCTATGGAGATGCTCAGTCATCCAGGTCATGGTTGTCCCAAAGGTGCTTTTTCAAGAGGCAACTGGACTTTCTGGTTTTTCTTTCACTTCTCATATAAGAAGCTTCTTCAGCTCTGGCTGGATGTTAGGGAATGGAACAATCCATTTCCCACCATCCAGCCAGAGCTGAAGAACCTTCTTGGATGAAAAGCAAAACGTCTTTTTTAAAAAAAGACAGAGAAAGTCCAGTTACCTCTTGAAAAAGGAGCTTTAGAGAAATGTTACACGATTCCAATATTGTAAAACTTCTTATTCAGCAACACAGTAAATGGGATTATTTTTGAAATAGGGAAGATGTTAATGACATCAGCAATTGCTGGAACTGTATATATCTTTTGCTTTTTTACATTTTTATTGGCACTGTGTTTTCAAAGCTCTGATCCTGTGATTCTTATATTGTTTCCTTTTGCAGTGGAGAGAAATAATGATGTACTAACTCCATAATAAATGACCTAATAGACTAAGATATTGCAGCACAATCCATCAGAAAGTTGCCCTTTTCAAGCTCCACTGAACTGAATGTATGATTGTGGTCTTTTGCATTTATAGTTATTTTACCTGAATGTGAACAAGAAAACATTGTGGCCTTTTTATGCTCTCAGCTGTATTTTGTCACTGAGGTGGAAAAAGAAATGGGAAAAGTTGGAGCTCAGTGGCAGAGGAACATGTTTTACATGCAAACAATAACAACTATGATGCTTGGCATCACTGGTAAATTTAGACAAAATTCTGTATGAAACCTGGAAAGCTACTGCAAACCAGAATAGAGTATAGCAAGGGATCAAAAGAATGGTTCCACTATAGATGCTACTAATTTTTCTGATCAGTTAACACTTGTAAAATAGGACAAGTTCCCTGAAATTATTAGAGTTGGGAAGGGGATAATATTTAAGTCTTCATGATGATGATCTCTTTATATCATCCAGTCTTGCACTGATTCTTTGAGTTTTTCTATGCTCTGGCTGTAGGTCAGCTTTGATGGTGTCCAATCACTCTGTTCTTTGACAGCCTGGTTTCCTTTTACTGTTAACTCTTCCAAACATGGTTGCTTTGTGAATTCCCCCTCATGACACAGCCAAAGTAAGTGAGATGCAATTTTGTGATTTTGCCTTCTAGTGAGATGTCTGATGTTATACATTCCAGTACTTTGTTTATTATGGGATGTGGTAGCTCAGTGGCTAAGACACTGAGCTTGTCGATCAGAAATGTCGGCAGTTTGGCAGTTCGAATCCTTAGCACCCTGTAACGGAGTGAGCTCCCATTATTTGTCCCAGCTTCTGCCAACTAGCAGTTCGAAAGCATGTAAAAATACAAGTAGAAAAATAGGGACCACTTTGGTGGGAAGGTAACAGCGTTCTGTGTGCGTTCTGTGTATGCCAGGCACATGACCACAGAGACATCTTCGGACAGCGCTGGCTCTTTGGCTTTATAACAGAGATGAGCACTGCCCTTAGAGCCGGAAAAAACTAGCATGTAGTTACCTTAATCTTTACTTTGCTTGTTAGTCACCTTTGCATCCAAGGAATTTCAGTCTTACAGTAATGGCAATTTATAAAAGCACCGAAGATGATATTTTCTGTGACAGAAGATAGTTGCTGTTAAAAACTTAAGAAACATCAAAGTAATACATGAATCACACAAGAAAGATGAACAAATTTAAACTCTACAAAGCACACCCAGAGGGACTCTTATAGAGAGTCAAGCATGTACATCTACATGCGGGTGACAAAATGAGACAATTGCTTTAGCTGGCAAATCTGTTGTCTGCCAGACAACAGTCTGGAAGTTTTTTTCCTCTTCACCACAAATAATTCTGTTGAAATGAAACACCTTTTATATAGTGATTTTATTAAAGATTATAAATACAATAAAAACTAATAAAAACCCAAAAGGATAGAATAAAAGGAAAGAATATAAAGTGCAGCAAGGAAGGGACCTTGGGGGTTTTCTAGTCCAACTCCTTGGTCAGGCAAGAAATCCTGTACCATTTCAGACAAATGGTTGCCCAATCTCCACTTAAAAAGTGATGGAGCACTCAAAAGTTCTGGAGGCAAGTTGTTCCACTGATTAATTGTTCTAATTGTAAGGATATTTCTCCTTAGTTCTAGGTTGCTTCACTCCTTGATTAGTTTCCATACCTTAGGTTGATCCTAAGTAATAGCTCAGGGGCTCATTACAAAAGTGAAGAAAAAACATTTTGATCCTTTATAATTTGAGTATTACCTCAAAGCACATATGTGGAAGAAGATCCTAAACTCTTCTGCTCATCAACCCCTTCATGACATTTTGGATTGTTCACTAGCTCCACAAACATTTATTTTATGAATATAATTTAATAAATATTACTTTAATTAATAGCACTATGAATAACAATATTGATTAGTCCGCTTGACTAACTGTTATATAGTAACATTCCTTAGAGTAATTGATAATCCAGTTAGGAAATCTGTGTTATTAGGAGTACTCCATCCTGGGATTTTAAACTAAAAGAAGGTAAAACAAAAAGTGAAGCCAAGCTGAAAGCTTAATTGTAACTGGCAACTATCACAAATGGTGGGGAGAGCATTTCTCCATAAACCTCAGCCTAGTTCCAATTCAGCAGTGTGTTTCACCTATATTTACTGTCAATATTTCCTATTGGGAAATGCTTCCTGTATGACCATCTCACTGCAGGGAAAGAGCTTTAAAAATGATAGGAAATTATTGTGAAATTATTATGACATAATCCCCAATTATAACTTCAAAAAAGGCAACCATGATCTTATACACAACGATCTCTCATCCCTTAATTGGCAATTTCTATTCCCTGGATGCAATACTGTTGAAAACCATTACAACATATTTTTACTTGAAGTCAGAAGAGTCATCAAACTATATGTACCAATAACAACTCCCAAAACCAGAAAAAAACAGATTACCCATAACAATAAGGAAGATTCAATCCCAAAAGAGACCACTTTGGCGGAAAAACAAATCTGGTCACATTGCCAACTTCAAAAGCCAATACAAAAATTTATGCCACCAGATAAAGACTTAATGTACCATTTATCATATTAAACAAGAGGAAAACCTTCTACGCACCGATTCCACCCGCACTTTCTATAATTTTGTAAAAAACAAACTAAAAGAGTCAAGATCCATCCCACCCCTGAAAGGACCTAATGGCAAAGACTGTAACGGCAACACCATTAAAGCCAACCTCTTTAACACATTCTTTGGCTCAGTACTTGTAAACAGCAATGGATCATGCCCAGTATTTCCTAGTCGAACCACAGACAATTTATTTATTTATTTATTTTGTAATTTTATATACCGCCCTTCTCCCGAAGGACTCAGGGCGGTGAACAGCCAACTAAAATGCATACAAACATAGAGATAAATATGATTAAAAAAGAATTAAATTACAGGCTGCCCAAATAAAAACTAAAACCCCCGATTAAAATAAATTAAAACTTTCGTACCCCACCCCAACTAATCTAAAACCCCTTGTTTAAAAATCCCGTTTGAGTCAGCTCAGGCCGGTCTGCTCAAAGAGCCAGGTCTTCAGGTCACGTCTGAACGCCCTCAGGTCAGTGGTTGTTCGTAGCCCCGGGGGCAGCCCGTTCCAAAGGGCGGGTGCCCCCACAGAGAAGGCCCTATTCCTCGGAGTCACCAGGCGGCACATAGAAGGCGTCGGGACCTGGAGGAGACCCTCTCTATGGGAGCGCACCAGTCGGTGGGAGACTACTGGCAGAATGCGGTCTTGTAAGTATCCTGGTCCGATGCCATGGAGCGCTTTAAAGACCAAAACCAATACTTTAAAGTGAACCCGGAAGGCCATCGGCAACCAATGCAGCTCGCGTAGGAGGGGCGTCACATGGGAGTATCTTGATGCCCCCATAACCACCCGCGCGGCCGCATTTTGTACCAGTTGAAGCCTCCGGGTGCTCCCCGCAGGGAGCCACATGTAAAGGGCATTACAGTAGTCCAGACGGGAGGTGACCAGGGCATGGGTGACCGTGCGTAAGGCGTCCCGATCAAGAAAGGGCCACATCTGGCGTATCAGGCGAACCTGATAAAAAGCCCCCCTGGAGATGGCCATTATATGATCTTCCAAAGACAGCTGTACATCCAGGAGGACACCAAGATTGCGAGCCCCTTCTGTGGGGGTCAAGATCTCATCCCCAATAGCCAGCGACAGAGCCAGCTGACTATATCAGGCCGCCGGAAACCACAGCCACTCAGTCTTGGCAGGGTTGAGTCGAAGCCTGTTCCCGCCCATCCAGTTCCGCACAGCCTCCAGGCAACGGGCCATAACCTGCACAGCATCGTTGGGGTGGTTTGGGGTGGAGATGTAAAGCTGAGTATCATCAGCATACAGATGACATTTCACCCCAAAACCATGGATGATCTCTCCCAGCGGCTTCACATAAATGTTGAACAGAAGAGGGGAGAGGACCGACCCCTGAGGCACCCCACAAATGAGGGGCCTAGGGGTGGACCTTCCCCCCCCGTCAACACAAATTGCGAGAGGTCCGAGAGGAAGGAGGAGAACCACCACAGAACGGTGCCCCCAATTCCCAACCCCTCCAACCGCTGCAATAGGATACTATGGTCGATAGTATCAAAAGCCACTGATAGATCTAATAGGACCAGGACAGAGGAATAACCTCTGTCACGGGCCCTCCAGAGATCATCTACCAATGCGACCAATGCTGTTTCGGTACTGTACCCGGGCCTGAAGCCCGATTGGAATGGATCTAAATAGAATGCTTCCTCCAGGTACTGAGGGAGCTGACGCGCCATCACACTCTCAACAACCTTCGCCACAAAGGGAAGGTTGGAGACAGGACGATAGTTATTTAAAAGAGCTGGATCCAGGGAAGGCTTCTTGAGGAGGGGCCACACCACTGCCGTTTTCAAAGCGGTAGGAAGAGCCCCCTCCGTCAATGAAGCGTTGACAATCCCCTGGAGCCAGCCTCGTGTCACCTCTCTGGAGGTAGAAACCAACCAGGAAGGGCACAGGTCCAGTAAACATGTGGTGGCATTCAGCCTCCCCAGTAATCTGTCCACGCCCTTGGCGGTCACAGGATCGAACTCCTCCCAGATAACCATCTCAAGACTTGCCCTGGACACCTCCCCCGGGACCACCCAACTGGAGTCCATCCCATCCCAAATCTGAGCGATTTTATCATGCAGAAATCGGGAAAACTCTTCTGCCCTACCCTGCAAGAGGTCCTCCCGCGCTCTTGGCTCAAGCAGAGAGCGGGTCACTCTAAACAGAGTGGCAGGCCGATTTTCTGCCGATGCAATAAGGGCGGAGAAATGCGAACGCTTCGCCGCCTCTATCGCCACTAGGTAGGTCCTAATATAGGACCTCACCTGTGTCCGGTCAGACTCGGCACGACTGGTCCTCCAGATGCCCTCCAGACGTCTTTTCCGGCACTTCATCCCCCTCAGCTCCTTCGTGAACCACGGAGCCAAATGGGATCTGTGCCGGGTCAGCGGTCGCAAAGGCACAACTCGGTCCAGAGCCTCAGTGGCCAACCTATCCCAGGTGGCCACCAAGTCTGTGGCCGAGTTATGAGCCAGAGTTTCAGGGAATGGCCCAAGCTCCATCTGAAACCGTTCAGGATCCATCAGACGCCTGAGGCGGAACCATCTCCTCGGTTCCGCCTCCCTGCGATGGGGGGTGGTGGCACAGAAGTCCAGTCTAAGAAGAGAATGATCGGACCATGACAAGGGTTTTATCACTAGATCCCCAGAACGATCATTCAACCACTGACCAGAGGCAAAAATCAGGTCCAGTGTGTGTCCCCCTGTGTGAGTGGGGCCAGAAACTAATTGGGTCAGATCCATGGCCGTCATGGAAGCCAGGAACTCCCAAGCCACCCCAGAGGTTTCCCTGAGCGAAGGCAGGTTGAAATCCCCCATGACTAAAAGCCTGGGGGTCTCAACCGCCAGCCCGGCTATCACCTCGAGGAGCCCGGGCAGGGCCGATGACACGTGGCAGGGAGTCAGGTACGTTATCAAAAGGCCCATCTGAACCCCCTGACCCCACTTCACAAAGAGAGACTCACAACCAGCCGTCTGAGGAACAGTGGCCTCCCTAGGACAAAAGACTTCTCTAATAATCGCCGCCACCCCACCACCCCTTCCCTGAGACCTTGGTCGATGGAATGCTTGGAAGCCTGGTGGGCACATCTCCACAGAGGAACACCACTCTCTGGGCCCAACCAGGTTTCGGTGACGCCAGCCAGGTCCACGCCCTCCTCCTGAATAAGATCGCAAATCAAGGGGGCCTTGTTAACGACGGACCTGGCATTGCACAACATCAACCGGGTACTCAGGGCCTGAGACTCTGCACAACCAGGCCTGCCAGATGGGTCGGGAGGGTCGGAGCGCGCCACCGCTTGGAGACAGCGGGCACGCGATCCCCTAACCTGATATGGCCCTCTACCCCCGTCATATCTGCCCCTCCCACTTATGGTGCCAATGGAACCCGCCCCCTGCTGTCCAAATTGTGTTTGCCCCCACAACTCACGACCCTCTGGGCCCTCCCAGACGTGCACTCCAGCCTGGCTGACTCCAACCCCCCCCCCGGGTTATCCCCCAAACCCGGTCTGGGTATCCTCCCTAACCCCAATAAATTACCATCCCCCAACCCCGATAAAACTCTGAATAAAAATTTAAAAAGTTTAAAACCCCCTCTAAAAATCCTTTTCTGATGGCCATGCCACCTCTCCGGATCCCAGGAACCGTCCTTGAGGTAGGCCGTTGATAGACCGGAGGGTCACTTCAGGGAGTGGGGGACCTCCCAAGAGCCCGTAGTTTCACCGAGGAGTAACTAATTGATCTTTTCGCCATCATCATCGCCGGATCGAGGACCACCGTCTTCCTGCCATGAACCAACCCCGGACCAGGCACGCCCTGACTCCGCCGTCGTCGGGGTCGCACAGCAGCCACCGGCGACGTCATCGGGGCTGCTGTCTTCGTCCCTGGGGCCATCTTCCTCAAAATCACCGGCGTCCTTCGGGCAGGCCAGTACCGCTGTTGCCACTGCCATATGCGTCCCTGATGCCATTGTCCGCTCCGCCGTCCACGTCGCCTCCGAGATCGCAAAGGTCTCCCAGTTGACGCAGACGTTGTCTCCATGGCTGCCGGTGGGGCCGCCATGCTAGAGGGGCCGACACCCTCCACGACAAGGCAGCCTCCCCCTACAACAGCCGCGGAGGCCAGAACCAGATTGTCCAAGTCCTTGGAGCAGCAGATGGAAACAGAACAGGTGGAAACAGAGCATGAGGCTGCAGCAGAAATATCAGAGCCAGATGAAATGGGGTCCGGGTTCGCGGCGGGGCCTCCAGCCACGGCGGGGCCTCCAGCCGCAAAACGACCCCGGCAAGGCATCTGCCCCCCCTGCGGCTGCCGCGATACCGCCCGCTGCCACCGTCCGCAGTATGCACAGCGGCCACAGCAGGACCATCTTCAAGGCCGCCAGCATCAAGGCAGGGTACCTCTGAAGAGCCCCCAACCATGAGGCAGCCAGGTGAAGTGGGGTCCAGGTTTGCGGCAGGGCCTCCAGCCGCAAAACGACCGTGATGAGGCCTCTGCCCCCCCCGCGGCTGCCGCAGTACCTCCCGCTGTTACCGACCGCGGTAACCGCAGTGGCCGCAGCTGGGCCATCTTCAAGGCAGGCGACCTCTAAAGAGCCCCCGACCATGGGGCAGCCCCAGTAATGTCGGCAGCCGCGGCTGCCGCCTCCGCAGCGGCCACCGCCTCCACAGCCACCATCGCGGCAGCCACAGCCTCTACAAAATCGCCGCCGCTGCCGTCTAAAGAAACCACCCGGGCGGCTCGTCCGTCGGCTCGTCCGATGCCCCGGACGCCTCCAAACCCCTCGATACCCCTACCATGCATGGGGGCCGAGGGGGGAGGCTTGGCGGAGTGGGTGCTTGGCGGAGCTCCCCTCAATCGGAGCTTCCGGTCGCCATCTTGGATTCTCCCCTTATCCCCATTATTACAATAATCTAATAAATATCGATTTTACAGAAGACAATGTTGAAAAAGCACTACACAATCTAAAACCATCTCTATCTTTTGGACTGGACGGAATATGTGCCTACTTCTTAAAAAGGCTATCCACTGCCATAGCCGAACCTCTAAGCATAACCTTTGAAAAATCGTTCAGGACCTTCTCCTTGCCACAAGCAAGCCACAGTCATCTCCCTTCAAAAAGGGAGATCCCAGCCTAGTTGAAAATTACAGATCAATCTCCTTATGCTGCATCACCTGTAAAGTCATGGAATCAGTTATTAACCAATCCATTATCCTCCACTTAGAGACAAACAACCTACTCTCTAATAAACAATTTGGTTTCAGAAAAAAACTATTCTGTAATCTACAACTCTTACACTGCAAAAATATATGGACTATACAACTCAATCAGGGCACAGCAATAGACGCAACCTACATAGACTTCTGTAAAGCCTTTGATTCAGTGGTACATGACAAACTACTGTTAAAACTAAAATCTTATGGTATCTCTGGACACCTGCATAACTGGATAGAAGCATTCCTGTCAAACAGACAACAAATGGTCAAAATTAGAAATGTCCTATCAAATTCTGTACCAGTCAACAGTGGTGTCCCGCAAGGCAGTGTTCTAGGACCAACTCTCTTCATACTCTACATAAATGACCTCTGTGATCATATTAAGAGCAAGTGTGTTCTCTTTGCTGATGATGTAAAGCTACTGCTACCCTTCAAAAAGACCTCAACTATGTATCAGAATGGTTAAACAAATGACAACTTCAAATCTCAACAAATAAATGCTCGGTCTTATATATTGACAAAAAAAAATCAGAAAATAAAATACAAGCTGAATAATCAAGACCTTGTCGATGATCCAAACTCTGTCAAGGATCTTGGAATATTCATCTCTAATGATCTAAGTGCTAGAGCCCACTGTAATTACATAGCCAAAAAGGCATTAAGAGTTGTTAACCGAATCCTACGTAGCATTTTCTCTGTAATATCACACTACTAACTAGAGCATACAAAACATTTGCTAGACCAATACTTGAACACAGCTCATCAGTCTGGAACCCACATTATGTATCTGATATTAACACAGTAGATAAACTCCAGAAATACTTCACAAGAAGAGTTCTCCACTCCTCTACTCATTGCAGAATACCTTATGTCACCAGACTTGAAATTCTAGACCTAGAAAACTACGCTATCTTCGGTCCTATCTAAGTATAGTATATAAAATCATACACTGCAATGTCTTACCTGTCAATGAATACTTCAGCTTCAACCATAACAATACAAGAGCACACAATAGATACAAACTCAAGGTTAATCACACCAAACTTGATTGTAGGAACTACGACTTCAGCAACAGAGTGATCAATGTCTGGAATATTCTACCTGACTGTGTGGTTTCTTCCCCAAATCCCAGAAACTTTAACTTTAGACTGTCTACTATTGACCTCACCCCTTTCCTAAGAGGTCTGTAGGGGGCGTGCATAAGTGCACCAACGTGCCTACTGTCCCTGTCCTATTGTTTCTTTTATTTTTCTTATATGTATCCATGTATTCATATATCAACCAATATCAACCAAGATGGCACCAAGGATGGCTGCCTCAGTGAAATGCTCTCTAATGTTTTTTTTTATTCCTTATTATTATCTGCAATTCACTACGGATTTCATACTCACGAGACCATCTGTTAAGAATTAGGCAATGTTTCCTTAAGGAGCAGCTTTCTGATTCCCCACCCCCACCTGTCTTTGCAAACACGGAGGAGATTCTAACCAATTCCCCCATGCTATGGATTACAACAAAGAAAGCAAAGAAGCCATCACATCGGAAGAGGAGACGAGGTAAATGAGCCAGAATTTTAAACAGACTAAGGAAGAGGGGGGGGGAACTCCTCTCCCTTCAATCTTTCTGACTAATTTACGGTCACTGGCTAACAAGATGGATGAAATTCACCTCTTAAATAGATGTAATTATGATTTTTATAATTCAGCTGTTCTTTCTTTTACTGAAACCTGGATTAATCCACAAATTCATAGGGACAACATCATATACATCCCAGGATTTCAGACATTTAGATTTAGAAGAGACATTGGGTAAAACAAAGGGTGGAGGATTATGTTTATATATCAACAACAGTTGGTCTCAGGATATAACTATAATATATACGTTTTGTGATGAAAACTTAGAGTCTTTACACATCAACTGCAAGCCATTTTACTCTCCACGTGAGTTCTCCTCATTTCTCCTAATAGCTGTGTATGTTCCTCCACAAGCCTGTGGAGACATTAATAAACAAGACATTACGAACTCTTGCTGATCAAATTATGGAGGCTGAAGCCAAATACCCAGGTTCCTTTCCCATCATTTTAGGAGATTTCAATCAAGCAAATTTAAGGAAAGAGCTCCCAAAATATTTCCAGCATGTAAATTGTCCCACCAGAGGCAAAAATACTTTAGACCACTGCTACACAACAGTAAAAGATGCTTATAGGTCTTTACCACGAGCAGCTGTGGGATACACTGACCACTGCATGATTCACCTTGTTCCTGCCTACAGACAAAGACTTAAAACCATTAAACCAACAATTAAATCAGTGAGGACTTGATCGGATGAGGCAAAGCTGAAACTCCAGGCCTGCCTTGATTGCACTGATTGGAATGTTTTTGAAGATGCCTCTGCAGAGCTAGATGAGCTCACAGATACTATAACATCATATGTTAGCTTCTGCGAAGACTTATGTGTACCAACAAGGAACCTGAAAATATATAGCAACAATAAACCTTCACAGCTAAACTTAAGCAGCTATGTCGTTCCAAAGAGGAAGCTTACAGAAAAGGTGACAGAATGCTATACAACCAGGCCAGAAACATATTAACAAGAGAGATGAGAGCAGCAAAAAGAAGCTACTCTGAAAAGTTAAAGAACCAATTCTCAACAAATGAACCAGCAAACATGTGAAAACTCTTAAAAACATCACTGGCTTCAGCAAACCTCCTTCCCAGGCAGAAGGAAATCAACAACTAGCAGATGACCTGAATGTGTTCTACTGCAAGTTTGAAAAGAAACTATAGCCATCTGTCTCCACAACACACATCTCAAACACACCAACAATAGACAAGCCTCCTACAACTGGCCCCAATCCATTGGGCTCACAACCTCTGGTGATCACAGAAAAAGAAGTGCAAGATCTATTACACAGACAAAAGCCAGGAAAAGCACCAGAGCCAGACAAGATAACTCCTTCTTACTTAAAAGTCTGTGCTGAGCAATTGGCCCCCATCTTCACCCGAATCTTCAGTAGAGCACTAGAGATGTGTATGTTCCTTCCTGCTTCAAACGTTCTACCATCATCCCAGTGCCAAAGAAGCCCTCCATCAGGGAACTGAATGACTACAGACCAGTTGCTCTAACATCTGTAGTTATGAAAATCTTTGAAAGGCTTGTGCTGTCCCACTTGAAAACTATCACGGATCTGCTGTTAGATCCCATGCAGTTTGCATACCGAGCAAATAGATCAACAAATGATGTTAACATGGCTCTGTACTACATCCTACAACACCTCGAATCTTCAAATATCTATGCAAGGGTCCTCTTTGTAGACATCAGTTCAGCATTCAATACCATCATTCCAGACACTCTTCTAATTAAACTAAACCAACTAGCAGTACCTGAACACACTTGTAAGTGGATCATAAGCTTCCTAACAGACAGGAAGCAGCAGGTGAAGCTAGGCGAAATCACATCCAATATCTGTACCATCAGCACAGGGGCCCCCCAAGGCTGTGTGCTATCTCCACTTCTCTTCTCCCTATATACCAATGACTGCATCTCAAATGATCCATCTGTTAAAATACTGACGTTTGCTGCTGACACAACAGTCATTGGTCTCATTCGAGACAATGATGAATCTGCCTACAGAGAGGAGGTTATACAACTTGCCTTGTGGTGTAACCAGAACAATCTGGAACAGAACACACTCAAAACCGTAGAAATGGTGGTAGACTTTAGAAGAAACCCTCCCATACTACCACCTCTTACAATACTAGACAACACAGTATCAACAGTAGAGACCTTCAAATTTCTAGGTTCTACTATATCACATGACCTAAAATGGACACCTAACATCAAAACATCATCAAAAAAGCACAACAAAGAATGTTCTTTCTGTGCCAACTCAGAAAGCTCAAAGTGCCCAAGGAGCTGCTGATCCAGTTCTACAGAGGAATTATTGAGTCTATCATCTGTACCTCTATAACTGTCTGGTTTGGTTCTGCAACCCAACAGGACAGACACAGACTTCAGAGGATAATTAGGACTGCAGAAAAAACAATTACTACCTACCTGCCTTCAATTGATGACCTGTATACTGCACGAGTCAAAAAGAGCGCTGTGAAAATATTTACAGAGCCCTCACATCCTGGACATAAACTGTTTCAACTCCTTCCCTCAAAACGACGCTATAGAGCACTGCATACCAGAACAACTAGGCACAAGAACAGTTTTTTCCCGAAAGCCATCACTCCGCTAAACAAATAATTCCCTCAACACTGTTCAACTATTTACAAAGTGTACACTACTATTACTGTTAATCTTCTCATCACTCCTTATCACCTATCCCCTCCCACTTGTGACTGTAACTTTGTTGCTTGTATCCTCTGTTTCCTAGTATGATTTGATGTTGATTGTACCCTATGACTATCATTAAGTGTTGTACATTATGATTCTTGATTCTTAACTAATGTTCCTTCTTTATGTATACTGAGAGTACTTACACCAAGACAAATTCCTTGTGTGTCCAATCACACTTGGCCAATAAAGTATTCTATTCTATATCTAATGTTTATACTTATACCTATTATCTTGTAAGCAATTGACAAATCAATAAAATAAAAATAATAAAAAAATATATTTTTTTTGTCTGTCCTCAGTCTGTTTGCTCTGTAGAAAGCATCAGGAAGAATTCTAATTTTCAGGGAATATTGTAAACAATAAGGTAATGCTGATTATATTTAATAAAATTGGGAGCACTGCAGCAAAACACTGCAGCAGGTGCTGTTCCTGCTTTATTTGCCAGCAAATCATTCATTTCCAGGATATTCCACTTTCTTTCATTTCCCTCACTTCCTTCCTTCCTTCCTTCCTTCCTTCCTTCCTTCCTTCCTTCCTTCCTTCCTTCCTTCCTTCCTTCCTTCTTTCTTTCCTTCCTTCCTTCCTTCTTTCTTTCTTTCTTTCTTTCTTTCTTTCTTTCTTTCTTTCTTTCTTTCTCACTTACTCTTTGTTTTTCTTTCTTTCTTCCTTTTCTTTCTCTTCTCTCTCTCTCTTTCTTTCCTACTTTTTCTCTCAGCCCACAAGAAAAAAAATCAGTATTTTGTGATCACAAACTCTATATTAATTTCTAACTGAGGTATTCTGAATATTCCTGATTCTTTATTTCTTACCTCTGGAGACTTTTCATCCTTTCTGGTGTTCCTCTAAGTGTATCTATTTATTCTTCTTTCTTGGTGGTCTTATTCTGTTGCCATAGCATTTAAAACCGGTGTTCATTATTACAGGCAGAAATAGCAGAAAGCTGTAGCAGCAGCAGGGACAGAGTAAACAGACTGCCTTTTACAGAGCCCTAGAGATCCTTTATATTACTGTATCTTGAAACCCATGGTTCATCTAAATCTAGATTTTTGCATTTAATGTACAAGGCGATAAGAGATTTCATTTAATTCCTAAATATTTTATGATCACTAATAAAAAATACAGCTTAAGAGAGAAACCAGCATAATTACTGTTTGGCCTATCATAAAACTTCTTTAATCGTATAGCTCACTGGTGTTTACAAGATATAGTGAACATCCCTTTTGGGTAGACACAAGATCATACCTATAAATTACTTTCTGCATTACTACTATTGACTATTACATACTATGTATTCAGGCAAGTCAGTGTGAATTATAGCATAAATGAACTCCAACGGAGATTCTTCAGATGTATCTATGTATGTATGTATTCACACACACACACACACACACAGAGAGGGGGAGGGAGGGAGGGAGGGAGAGAGAGAGAGAGAGAAAGAGCGCTTCTGTCTTTTCTTCTGGCCAAAACCATTTCCAGTTATGCTTCTGGTAGTTATTATGGCATTATAGTGGCCATATGAGCTTGTATGTGATTATATGTAACAAATCATTAGTCAATAAAGACTGGGTGTCTATTTAACTTTCATACTGAGGGCTACATAACATGGACTTTGTAACATTGTTATACTTCTTAACTAACATAGTTACTTTGTATTTTAATTTGATTTATCTTTCTCTGTTTTAAAATGGTGATTAAAGCTTAACCAACCATTATAGGTTGGAATCTAGGGAAACTTTTATCTTATTGCTGTATTGATTGATTGAATGAATGAATGACTGATAGCGTCTAACATTTCTCAACTGAAAAGATAAGTTATAGGAGGGGATGTCTGGATATTGGACAATATCTTCTGATAAGAAAAAGATAATTGCTGTCTGGTCTGTCCCTTCGTGAACTCCAAACAACCTTTTTCCTCATTAACATCTTAAAATTTATGCCCCTCCTGTCATCAGACTTCATTTTAATGAACGTGTGGTATTATGGGACACAAATATGTAAGATGACTACATATAACTTATTTCCATGCAAAGGGGAAATATACTTTTGTCCTGTCTAATCACCTTTTCTTTGATATCTTATCTATAAAAGGGAATATAAGATGGGTCTCTCTTTGAATGAGAGGAATCCCCTTTATTAGAATGTTCTGAATAAAGGGTTAATTAAATTATCTTCCTGCCTCAGTCTGTCATCATGAGACCCACACCCTGAATAACAAATCTGTAAGAAGTGTTAATGGTAGTTTAAGTATTTGCTGACTCTCTCATCTGTCCAAATTGCTTTTTCTCCATAGTACAGCTAAAAGAAAGAAAACACACTCTGTTAAATTGCCCATGCCAACTGCCAGCACATAAATCTATAATCCATGCTGAAGATGCAGAAATTAGCTTCACTCTTTCACACAGTGAATCCCCTGAGCCTTATACAGGAACCTAGGGAAGACTTAACCACAAACTGAGCTAAATGGCCTTCTTGGCTACAACCATTATTTGCTGCTCCCTGGTGTTTTTTTATCCTTCAAAGTAACCCAGATCTCTTTTACCATCCAATTATATTTCCCAAGGAAATTGCAAAGTTGAGAATGGTTAAGTGGCTAAGAGTAATTCACTTATCAAGCAAAGTAGTAACATTTGGACAAAGGTTTATTGTTCCACATTTTGAAATAATTATTGCTATGTTATATTGAGAGGGGGTGGTGTAGTTTGCTTACACTGAAGTGGAATTATTACAATTCCCCTTTTGTAGAAGTGGAATTGTAATAAAACTTGGTCTGATATAGAACCATGGTCTGTTTGTCCTAGATTTTTGGTTTAGAAAAGGTGACTATGCCAATGCATAGAGCTTCCCAAGTCTTTAGGCTGATCTTGGTTTTAATAATCCTCTAATTCTTGTTACTGTTCCAGTTGAAAAGAGTTTGTTGATGTTCCAAATAGGTCTAAATCGGGATGGAGCTGGCTCAGAAAACAATCCTAGGTTTGTTTGGGAAAACAATCCTAGGTTTGTTTGGGATGGTTGAACAAGGAAATTGCCTTATAGTGTGATGTAGATGTAGAAAAATAATACAGTGGAAACATCGCTGTTAAAACTTCTAAAAGCCACTGTCTAAACTGAGATTGGGTTGGCGTAAAGGTTAGTTTCAATTACTCTATATTGACAAAAATGATAGAAAGTGAATCTTATACAGTTATCTCTTTCTATTAACATATCTGTATTTTATCACATTATTTACTCCTATCTATTTTAATCCAAAATTATCCTCTGTACTGTATTTTTATTGCTAAGATCATAAGACTATTCAATCAGTAATAGTAACTGGCGAGATCACACTTAAGAGTACTGTGAAATATAGGGCCTGTATTTCAAAAGAATATTAACAGACTGGAAGGTGTTTAAAAGAATACAATATGATAATACTTGATACAGGAACTTTGAGGACATGCTGAAGAAACTTGGTATATTGAAGACTGAGGGGAGACATGATGTCTGTGTTCAAGTACATTAAAAGGGCACCATATGGTCAGGATTTATTTTTTTTATTGCCTTAGATGTTAGGACCAGAAATAGTAACTACTTATCTGCATTGACATACTTTTTCAATAGGATATCATCAGGCCAGATTATATGAGTTAATGATCTCTCAAATTGTTTACATTTCCAGTAAAGAAAATAAGGTGTTCTTCCTGTTAAATGCATTCTTTAAGGAGACCACTAGACTGAAAATACAATTTTAAATCAATTTTAATTTCAAGTCCATATTTCTGTAGAATTTGCACCCCATAGATACTTGAGATTTTAACTGTTTAATCAATGACTAATAAATCCCTTCTGTGTTCACTTTAAAACCATTACTTAATTTTTGGATGGACTACTAGTAGCATTAATATTATCATTCCATGAAGGTATCAACAATACAAATGGATTCTGGGCAATTAATTCTGAAAAATGTAATGTATTTCCATTTGAATAAAACTGTATACATGTATTTGAAATAGTAATTGCAATCTAAAAAACACAATAAATATAAATGTATACATTAATGGCTCAAACATCCACCATCAGAACTCATTTTGGAAACAAAACTAATGTTTTGCTTCCATCAAGTTGCTAAAAAAGAAATATTTTTAATTTAGGAAGTGGAAATCCATCTACTATAGCTGCTCTAAAAATGATCCAAACACTGCATAATTCTGATATGTTACATTTTGAAAGAAAAAGTTGCAGAAACTTTGTGTTGCTTCTAGAAGATGTGTGTGTGTGTGTGTGTGTGTGTTCAAATGGAATGAAGAAATAAATAATGTGAAGTACAAAGAGAAAAAAGTAGCTTTTAAAGAGTTTGTTCCTAGCTTCTATTCCATAAAAGACTACAGAAGATGTGGTATCCAGGCAAGAGGAGAGTTAAGGCAACAGCCACAGTCTGTTATTAGCAAAGATGGAATTTTTCCTTCAAGGTTGCAGGATGTTTATTCTATTTCAAGTTGGGCAGTAATAGCCTCTGAGCCCTAGCCTCACAATGGTTAGTATCAGTGGTGTGATTCAAATTTTTTTACTACCGGTTCTGTAGGTGTGGCTTGGTGGGCATGGCAGGGGAAGGTTACTGTAAAATCTCCAGTCAGAGGTGGTATTTGCCATTTCTTTGAACTACTCAAAATTTCCACTACCGGTTCTCCAGAACTGGTCAGAACCTGCTGAATACCACCTCTGGTTGGTATGCAGTATTGCATGCTAACTCTGCCCAAGCCTGGAGTTCGATCCTGACAGGGCTTGAAGTTGACTCAGTCTTCCATCCTTCCAAGTTCAATAAAGTGAGGATGTTGGGGGCAATATGCTAACATTGTAAACCACTTAGAGAGTATTGAAAAGCACTATGGAGCAGTATATGATAGAATAACAGAGCTGAAAGGGATCTTGGAGGTCTTCTAGTCCAAACTCCTGCTCAAACAAGAAACCCTACACTATTTCATACAAATGGCTGTCCAATGTCTTCTTTAAAACTTCCAGTGTTGGAGGACCCACAACTTTTGGAGGTAAGTCATTCCACTGATTAATTGTTCTAATGTCAGGAAATTTCTTCTTAATTCTAGATTAGTCCTCCCCTTGATTAGTTTCCATTCATTGCTATTTGTCCTGCCTTCTGGTGCTTTGAGAAATAGGCTGACCTATTCTTCTTTGTGGAAGCCCCTCAAATATTGGAACACTTCTGTCATGTCACCCCTAGTCCTTCTTTTCATTAAACTAGACATACCCAATTTTTTCAACTGTTCTTCCCAATTCTTTCAATCTCCTAATCATTTTTGTTGCTCTTCCCTGCACTATTTCTAGAATCTCAACATCTTTTTTACATCATGGCAATCAAAACTGGATGCAATATTCCAAGACTTACCAAGTCTAAGTGCTATTGCTATTATGATTTCTTCAAAAAAAACAAAGAAAAGTAGTCTGGACAATCAAGAAGTTCTAAGTTCTAATAGAAGTCTAATGAAATAGAAGTCTGTAAGATGGTAAACTAATGTCTTCTCAATATCTCCTCCAAAAAGGCTCAAGACAAAGAATATTGGTATTTTCTCCAAGGATATCTGAGGCCTGAGTATCATGTAAACGTGAAGGTAAATAGAAAGAACATACACCACCTTGAGGTTTTCCTGGATTTCTTTGTCAAACAGGAATGCCAATTTGACGGAATTACAATGAAAGATAGAAATAGCAAGAAGCTAATTTCATCCTGGTATCTGCCTAAGACTATGTCAACCCTAAAATAGTTAATAAAATGTGCAAATTGTTCTCAGGTTTATACTTTTTTTTCTGGAAAAGCTGTTTAGCATTTCTTTGGGAATCAGATGATATTGTTAAACTGTTTAACAATGCACATATGATGCTTTTACTTTGAGCTTGAGCTAATTAACATTTGGCTGCCTTCTTCTACAGACAAACTAAAGAAAACACTATTGAAGTCTCAATCTGTTCTGATCCAATATTTTGGCATGCAAATGAAAAGGAAAAGAACATATTCCAAAAATGGTAATAGCGATGCTCCCTCTGTACAGTTTCTTTTTTTTAATTTGTACATTTGGAATCATAAATGTTGATGCCATCCTCAAAAATGAAATGTCTTGCTGCAATTTAGCAAAGTCAGTCTCCTATTTCTTATGCTTCTAGGCAGCAATACTCTGTGGTTTCAAACAACGACCTTCCATATTATCCGCTTTCTGATATTTTGAATGACAACTACTGGAGATCGAAAAACTGAGCTGTTCAACTTTCATGACTTGTTTGTAGTAATTGTGAGGTGGATTTTTCCTCTAAAAATATTCTAAAGGAAGAATGGATAGCAAGATTGAAGAAATGATTGGAATCATGCATAACTTCACCAAAATGTAAAAAATTTAAATCTGTGGAACCTTAAGTTCCTCAAAACATTTTTAGCTTTTAAGATTATAAAACAGACCCAAGAATTGTTTTCTATGTCAGAAAAGTGAGCTTAGTATTTTATTTTGTTGTGTGACCAAATTAAAAAAATAAGGCAGAATCATAGCAAGTTAACTTGCAAGTGATGGACAAAGATACAAGATCTCTATCAAATTAAGATGTTTTATAGTGGATTCTTTGATGAGAAGAAAAAAAATGCTTTCAAGATACAGAATTGTGGTTAGAAGAGACAGCAGAACTAGTGAAGCTGCAGAAACGTCTTTCATCCCAAAGAAAGTTGGTAATGGAAAAATACACAGAGAGAGAGACTGGGTGACTCTCACAAAAGAAACAATCTTCCCCAAATTGTCAGAAGCTAGTCACTATCATCAAGAAGACACTGCAACCTTTCATTTAACTACAAGGGCAAAGAAGAGACACTGATTTTTTTAAAAAAAACAAAGAGGTACTGTCATGCAAGTAGGTACATCTTGTAAGGAGCAAAAATAAAATGAAAAGTACATCCTCCTTAAATCATTACTGGAATATCTATGTCATGCTGTTATTTGCTTATTACTTGAAAGAGTCAAGATGTCCAGTGAATAGATAAAAAATATAAGCTTTGTGTAGTGAGGGTGATTTTAAAGCGATTAGTACGGTGAGCGGGAGAGGCAGATTTGGCGGTTATAGGGGGCCACATTCTGTTCTGGGAGCGCGCCCCCGCTATTTGTCGGCGGTGGCGCGCTCCGACCCCCTTGTTATATCCCGTTCCCCGGGGGGTGTGAGCGATCGGGCCCGGGGCCTTCGGCTGATGTTGTGTAACGCCAGGTCCGTTATTAATAAGGCCCCCCTCATTTATGATTTGATCTGTGAGGGGGGAGCGGACCTGGTGGGTATTACCGAGACCTGGCTGGGCCCAGAGGGGGGAGTGCCCCTTGTGGAGATGTGCCCAGCCGGATTTCGGGTTTTTCATCGGCCGAGGGCCCAGGGGAGGGGCGGGGGTGTTGCGGTGGTTATTAAGGAGGATCTGTGTCCGAGGGAATCCACTGTTTCTCAGACGACCGGGTGTGAGTCTCTTTTCGTGAAGTTCGGTCCCAGGGTGCAGGTGGGCTTGCTGATCGCATACCTGGCTCCCTGCTATGCGGCATCGGCCCTGCTTGAGCTCCTCGAGGTTATAGCCGGCGTGGCGGTTGAGACCCCCAGGCTTATGGTCATGGGGGATTTCAACCTCCCTTCTGCCGGCGGTACCACGGGGATTGCTCAGGAGTTCATGGCTTCCATGACAGCCATGGGCCTGACCCAGTTAATTTGGGACCCTACTCACGTGGGAGGTCACACCCTGGATTTAGTTTTTGTCTCTGATCAGTGGCAGAGTGGTCTGGGTGTAGGGGACATAGTCATAGAACCCCTGTCATGGACAGACCACTCGCTCCTGAAGCTCGACTTCCGTTCCGCACCCCCCGACCGCAGGGAGGCGGGGCCGCTTAAATGGTACCGCCCCAGGCGCCTGATGGACCCGGATAGGTTCCTGATGGAGCTTGGGCCATTTCCCGAAGCTCACACACACGACTCGGTTGAGGGCCTGGTTGCCACCTGGGATAGGGTGGCTGCTGGGGCCCTTGACCGGGTCGTGCCCTTGCGGCCTCTGACCCGGTGCCGATCCCAAATGGCTCCTTGGTTTTCTGAGGAGCTAAGGGAGATGAAGCGCCGGAAAAGACGCCTAGAGAGTAGTTGGAGAGCTAGCCGTTCTGAGTCTGACCGAACACTTCTACGATCTTATATTAAGACGTACTTAGTGGCGATAAGGGTGGCGAGGAGGACTTACCTCTCCACCCTTATTGCGTCCGCGGAAAACCGCCCAGCCGCCCTGTTTAGGGTGACCCGCTCCCTTTTAGAGATGGAAGCGCGGGAGGATCCCTTACAGGGACGGGCTGAGGAGTTTTCTAGGTTTCTGCAGGACAAAATCGCTCAGATTCGGGACGAGCTGGACTTCGACTGGGCATCTCCGGGCGGGGGAGCGGGGGTGGATATCGGTGAGGCCATTTGGGTTGAGTTCGACCCTGTTACTGTAGAAGACGTGGACAGGGTGCTGGGGGGACTGAATGCCACCACCTGTTTGTTGGACCCGTGCCCCTCCTGGCTGGTTTTGGCCACTCGGGAGGTGACACGAGGCTGGTTCCAGGGTATTATAAACGCTTCCTTGAGAGAGGGGCTTTTACCCGCCGCCTTGAAGGAGGCGGTGGTGCGGCCCCTCCTCAAGAAACCGTCCCTGGACCCAGCATTGTTATCAAATTATCGTCCTGTCTCCAACCTTCACTTTGTTGCGAAGGTTGTAGAGAGTGTGGTGGCCCGTCAGCTCCCCCGCTTCCTGGATGAAGCGAGTTATCTTGACCCCCTCCAATCGGGCTTCAGGCCCGGGCACAGCACGGAGACGGCGTTGGTCGCGTTGGTTGATGATCTCTGGAGGGCTCGGGACAGAGGTTGTTCCTCTGTCCTGGTCCTGTTAGATCTCTCGGCGGCTTTTGATACTGTCGACCACAGTATCTTATTGCAGCGGTTGGAGGGGTTGGGGGTTGGAGGCACCGTGTTGCGGTGGTTCTCCTCCTTCCTCTCCAACCGCTCGCAATTTGTGTTGACGGGGGGGCAGAGATCGTCCCCAAGGCCCCTGCTTTGTGGGGTGCCTCAGGGGTCGGTGCTCTCGCCCCTTCTGTTCAACATTTATGTAAAGCCGCTGGGTGAGATTATCCGTGGCTTTGGGGTGGAGTTCCATCAGTACGCTGATGATACTCAGCTGTACATCTCCACCCCGGGCCACCCCAACGAAGCCGTCGAAGTGATGTCCCGGTGCCTGGAGGCCGTGCGGGGTTGGATGGGTCATAACAGGCTTCGTCTCAACCCGGCCAAAACCGAGTGGCTGTGGTTTCCTGCGCCCAGATACAGCCAGCTTATTCCTTCGCTGGCCGTGGGGGGAGAGGTTTTGACCCCCGTGGAAAGGGCACGCAACTTGGGTGTCCTCCTGGATGTGCGGCTGTCTTTGGAAGAACATATTGCAGCCGTCACCAGGGGGGCTTTTCATCAGATTCGTCTGATTTACCAGTTGCGGCCCTTTCTGGATCTGGGCGCACTTCGCACAGTCACTTCTGCCCTCGTTATCTCCCGCTTGGATTATTGCAATGCTCTCTACATGGGGCTCCCCTTGAAGAGTCTCCGGAGGCTGCAGTTAGTTCAGAATGCAGCCGCGCGGGTGATCGTGGGCGCCCCTCGGGGCGCGCACGTAACACCACTTCTCCGCAGGCTGCACTGGCTTCCTGTGGCCTTCCGGATTCGATTCAAGGTGGTACTGACGGTATTTAAAGTGCTCCATGGCTCGGGACCTGGGTACTTACGGGACCGCCTGCTGCCATCAACTACCTCCCGCCGCCCAGTACGCTCCCACAGGGTCGCCCTACTTGGGGTTCCGCCACCTGATCGCTGTCGGCTGGCGGCCCCGAGGGTGCGTGCTTTCTCTGTGGGAGCGCCCTCCCTGTGGAATGATCTCCCCCCGGAGATACGAGCCATGACAGATATCCTCTCCTTCCGGCGCGCAGTTAAGACCCTATTTTTTAAACAGGCTGGCCTGGCCCAGTAAGGGTTAAAGGGGTTTTAAGTTAATAGGGTTTTTAAAATTTTAACTATTTTTAAACTTTCGGGATACAGCTATATTTATATTTAATTCGGTTTTAAACTCTATTTAATCTTGTATTTTTGTATTTTAATGTATTTACTAGGCTGTACACCGCCCCGAGTCCCTTTTGCGGAGAGGGAGCGGTATAGAAATATGATCAAATAAATAAATAAATAAATAAATAAATAGTTAAGGATTCACTCATGATGTCAAATGCATACTTAGATGAGAAGTTTCTTCAAGGACATGGAAGATAAAAATTGTCTTTGGGAGGGATGCATGACTTTTTCTTTTACTTTACTTTTCTTTTTTCTTTTCTTTTCTCCTTCCTTCCTTCCTTCCTTCCTTCCTTCCTTCCTTCTTTCCTTCCTTCCTTCTTTCCTCTCTTCTTCCATCCTTTCTATGTGTTCCATCCTTCCTTCCCTTCCCTTGTCACTCTCTGCACCCAGCAATCAGTTTGTTACTATTTCAACCCCCTTTTCATTCTTCTCAGCCTCCAACAATACTGTTTTTTAAAAAACCCTATCTGTTATTTATGTCTGCCTTGACTTATTCTGAGTGAGTTTTCATCTCTGACTGAATGAATCTGAGGTAGTGTCCTTGCAGGTACACTAGTGTGATTGTGTACATTGGCGTTCTATGCACATATACATACACATACTTTTCTCTGATGTGCATTTATTGTGATAGTGCTATCATACTAAACAGTTAAAAAAAGGTCCTGTTCTATTTTCTTGAAAAATAAAATCATTGTTTCTGCTTTGAATACCAAGCCTGGCAGGTACATACAGTAAATAAATCCAGTAGGGTTACATAGCAAAAGCACCCTTGGAAACAGCCTTTTGGCAACAGGTAGAAATTTAACAACTGGTTCACCAGGGCCAGGTTGGCTGTTGCGAGAGGCTTGTCCCACATGTGTAGTGGAGCTGAAGAATGGGGATGGGTCACATCTCCCATGACAGCCAACCTGACCCTGGGCAAACCAGTTGTTAAATTATTTGAATCCCACAACTAGTTATATTCAGTCCACCATCACTTAGCACCCATTCATTCTTGACTCTGTCTCTTCTTGTTTTACTACATATACTTTTCAAGCACATTATTTATAATGTATATCAGAATTCTGGGAGATGAAGTCCACATATCTTAAAGTTGCCAAAGTTGAGAAATACTGCTGTATACAACTGACTTTCATCTCTTCCTTTATATACCCAATTCTCACTTCTACGTAACAAAGTGGGCAGAAGCACTGCTCTTAAATGCTCCAAAAGAAATAAATAGCAATAACATTTAGCCCCATAGTGCTTCACAACACTTTCAGGATGGTTTAAATGTGGAAGCATTGGACCCAACAATCTGGGTCCTTGTTTTAGTGACCTTGGAAGGATGGAAGGCTGAGTTAACTTAGTCCAGTCAGAATCTAATTCTAAGTTGTGGGGAGATTTGCCTGCAATATTGCATCACCATGGCTCTGTACCAGATGGTGCAGATGATGAAACATGTGTGGCAATACAAGCTCCACTTTTTATGTGCAGTATTTGCACATAGTATCTCAATCCAGATACACAAAGAAAGCACACCTATCGTTTTTTTATTTTTAGCCAATCTCAGCTGAATGGCTCTGAGTAGCTACTAGATAATATAGACAGAACAAAATTAAAGAGAAAGAATACACTTAGAATATCATATCAGTATATGAGACTCCCATATATTTTGAGACTCTAAACTATTTTGGCATCTGCGTTGCATGGATGTCTGTGGTTTTTTTTCTTGTATGAGTAGATCTTAAATTTTCTCCATCCACCTTATCATCTTTAACAAACATTCTATCAGGGTATACTAATTCTTCCTTTGAATCTAGGCTTGTTTGTTTGTTTTTTGCCATTTCTGTATGCATTGTAATCATTCACACCTTTTCCTTGTCAAGCACGATGACAGTCAGCCATTGATTTCACAGACTAAGAAGAATATAGAGGTGCTGACCCTTATCTAGTCGTTAAGACAAGATTAAATCTTCACATCCACCTTAAGTAAGTCATACAAACACATTAGAAGAAAATCCTTTCCATATTTTAACATCTGTCCAATCTCTCTTTTCTCTATATTTATAGCTTCCCATTTTTTCATAGAATGTCTTGCTTCCTCTTATCCAGTTTTCCCCGGATCCAAACATTTATAACATTTATTTCCAATTTATAAGGAAAAACAAGCTAATATCAAATCCTAGCAAGACAGAATGACTTTGGGGATTTACTTTGAATGCAAATTTTAGTCAAGCCTTTGAGTATTCCTTCAAAGATCTTCACAGCCCTAATAATTACTCCTGCATGTGTAATATTTTTTTATGTTTTAAAATCCTGTTCCATCCTTCTCTCTTTTCCTCCATCACCCTCTGAGCCATGGCACATAAGCTGACTTGGGGAAAGCCAGGTTTTCTTGATAAATTATTTTTTTTCTTTCTTGGAAGATGTCCTAAAAGCTAGAGGTAAAAGTTTCTTTTAATGGGTGGAGTCAGCATTAAAATAATTGAATTACTTTCAGCTAAATAATAATTTGCCTAATCAAGATCTGCTTTCTTATCCTCTAAAGAAGACAATAGATCATCAAACGTATGTGAAATACAGTAATTGAATTGCAATGTCTCACGTTTTCTTTGGAGTGTTTTAGGAGCAATTTCTCATATTACTGTTCCCAGTGATGAAGTCTGAAGAGAGAAGCTGAAGACTCTGGAATTGTGATCTAGCTACATGACAATTTTGCTGTCATCTAAAGGACATGTGCATGACAGTAAGATTCATTAAACTCAGCAGGCCAATTTCTGAGTAAATGAGTACTGAGTCACATTTATTCCTGTGTTTAAACTAAGAGAAATTTAAATGTGTGGGTTATACAGTAGAGGGGAAAGTTATCTGGTGTACATTCCCTTCCCTGGATCATAGGCATTATGGAATGGTTTCTTTCATTCAACCTAACATCATCTTTACTTCTGAGCTTCTCTTAAGACCTGATTATACCAGCAAGCCTGGAGACCCCACAGGATGAATGAACTTGTAAGGTAGTTTGGTGGTTATTCATGTTTCTTCGTCTGTTGTTTCCTTGTTTGTTCTATTTTCTATAGTTTTAAACTACCGTATTTTCTGGCGTATAAGACGACCGGGCGTATAAGACGACCCCCGATTTTTGGTTGACTTTTTTCAAAGTCATCTTATACACCAGAAAATACGGGTATTCAAAATTAAGCTGCAAGGATTTGTAAACTAAGATGCTTCTCCTTCCTTCGCGCTCGCATCAGCCGACCGTACAACCTTCCTCCTCCGGCCCCAGGGCGGCTCTCTCGGTCTCTCTCCCCCACACACGGAAGACGACCCGGCCTCCCGCGGAGCATGATGGGCCGGCAGAGCGGCCGCCATCTTGTTCTGTTCGGGAAGGGGAGGAGCGTCTCCCGGCGACGCCGCCTGTGTGGTGGGGAAGTGGCTCCGTTTTGGTTTCGCCCCTGCTTGTTAACCAGCCCCTCGAAGCGCTCAAGCTTCACTCCTGATGTACCCGTATTTTCCAGCGTATAAGACGACCGGGCGTATAAGACGACCCCCGATTTTCGGTTGACTTTTTTTCCTTTCAAAAGTCGTCTTATACGCCGGAAAATACGGTATAGTTATAGATCTATGGCCTTTCTTTCTGTTTCCATTCTGACCCTAGGATAATTATGCCTCTACCTCTAAACTACAAATTTACCATCACCACAGTACACAATATCTCATATACTGCCAGATGCTAGCTGTCTTCTTTGATAATTTTTTATTAAGTGATACAATTCTTCCTGTGTCAAAGATAAGTTTTGAATTTTAAATGCACATTGTTTGTTGTGATTGTCATGTCTTAAAAAATAGGATATTTCCTGTTACATTCTTTTAAATTCAAACACTGAATATCAGTTGCCATTTGGGGAAAAAAAAATCCTGTAGTACTCTATGTCTTTTTTCAAAAAATCATCCCTAGTCCATGGAGGGGAGGAATGGCTTTACAAATATTACTAAAACAAAGAGAGATAACGATCAAGGTATAGCTTTTAAGACATCACCAAGTCTTGCTTGGAATGTACTGTGGTCCAGTGTCTAATCAATCACAGCCCTGAGTAATTAAAAATAATTAACATAATGGCAATTGCACCTCATCAGTGTCATCAAGCATCCAGTCAGTGCTTTTGAAATCAGTTGGTGCAAGACTGCCACCATTCCTCCCTAAAAAAGAAAAGAAAAATAAGAGAACATCATTGCACCATGCTTTAACATGACAGAATTTATGAGGAAAATACTTGTAAATCTTTCCCCTTTACCAATAACCAAATGTAACATTTCACATCAGACATCTGCAAGGCACAGCCATCACCTCAGTAAAGGCTACCTACTTAATAAAAATCCACACAAATTATTGCCACAAAAAGAATACCGATGACAGCTCATCTGGAAAGTAATGAGTATTGCAGCTGAACAGGCCACTGCATCTGACAGCTGTAATCTTTCTTTGACTTTTCCTCAGGGACTTTTACCCAGTAAGTACAGAAGAATGCATGAAAAGAAAAGGAACTGTCTTCGAGTTATTCTGGTTAAAAATGCATGTATTTGTACAAGAGATCTCTGAAAGTCAATTCAAATTATTTAAGAACAAGGAAAGGGAAAAATACAATTATCCTGGATTCTTCATGCAGATTTCTTAGAGCATTTCCAGAATAGAAAATTCCAGAGTTTTTGTCTGCCCTCAAAAAAGGCCACGCAAATGCAAAAAGGAGTTGCTTCTCTTGCTGGACTAAGTACCCCCTCAAATAAATAGAGATTCTAAGGTCCTGTTTCATCATGCATATAATTCTTTCATGTCCTAGTAGGGCATCATCTCAGATGACTTGATTAGTAACTAGAGGACATGGTTTTAGCAATCTTGGAGGATTCCAGGAGACTCTCACAATGTATGCAGAGCTTTTGCTTCTAGTGATATTTTTTTCACCACAATTCCATAGTAGTGTGATCAGGAATAGCACTACTATGGACTGGTTTGATCATGTTTAAAAAACCACTTTTTTTGTCAGCATGGCAGGTTAGGGAGAAGTAAATCCTAATAACCACAAAATGATATCTCTGTCTTTATAAGGGCTCTTTAGAGCAGTGGTCACCAATCGGTGGATCGTGGCCCACTGGTGGTCTATGAGAAAATTTTGGTGGTCCACAAAGAAATGTCACCCCCAGAGCACCCCCCCAAAGCAATTAATCCAGGCTCTGTGGGAACACAAGGCTGCGCCACCCACATGGCCCACGGGAACCCTCCTCTCCTACTCACTCCTTACCTGGCAAACCTGCCTGCTAAGTTGTATTTTTCCTCTTTTTTTCCTGACCATCATCTGTTCTGCTGTGCTGGGAGATTTAGATTAGCTAGAAAACAGGAAATCGTTGGATTTCTTGCTTTCTAGCTAGTCTTTAGATGTTTGGCTCTGCTTTTAAGCAGATCTGAACCTCCCTTAGGATTGAAGGTTCTATTATTCAGTGCAGACTCAGATTTTCAGACCAGTTGAATTTGCAAAGTTGTGACCACTGCAACATAATTTTGGTCAACTTCAGTCATGTGTTTATGGTTTGTGGTGCTCCCTGCCAGCTTCCCACAAAGTCAATGGGAAGATGATAAGGAGGAAAGAAGGATTCCATCTAGATAAGATTTAACTCCCTTGTGCTATGTTCTTCAAAAACTAGAACATCAAAACTGTTTGGTTTTGATAAAATATTTTAATAAATATATTTTGTTATTAAATAAAATAACATAAAATATAAACCAGATAAAATATTTGGTTATTTTTAAATTAATAAAACATAAAATGGTGCGCATGTAATAGAATAATGTTGTTGAAAGAAGAGAAGAAAGAAGAAATAAGAAAACTGTTCCCAAATTCCTGGAGGATACTGCTCCAAAATGTAGATGTAGTAACAGAAAAAGAGGTTCTATACACACAGATATCAGGCGGATCAGGTTGAAAAGTATTCTGGAACCAAGCCTAGTTGCACTATACAAACCATTCAGGTGGACTGCATATCACACCCAAAGTTGAAACTTCTCTTTATTTTACTCCTTGCCTGATTGATTGTAAGGACAGGGTTTCTCAGATTAAATAGACACTCCTATTAACTGCTTATTCTGATTGATGATACCTATCATGTTGGCTGCCACTGCTAATTATTGATCACTGATTTGATTTTAATAAGGGATTTTAATGGTTCTATTGATATCACCTTTATGGACAGTACTAATCTAATGTTACTTTGAACATTCTTATTCAATTTTTCATAGTTTCAATATCTCTTCTCCATTTCTATTCCTTTTTGGTTTCTTTTTTCCCCTCTTTATTTCTTAGTTGCACTTTTTAAATATTTAATAAAATGAACTAAAAATATCACTCAGAAGCCTATGTATTGATCCCAGAGCACCGGTGTAAAATGCTTGTGTTAGCATGTGCCCTACAATAGTAGAGTATTATATTCTGGGCCAACTGAAGTTTTTATTAAAAAGACAAAAAAAATTCAGAGGAAACAATGTGAAAAGGCTTCATGTGGATGTCTTTTAATATTCATGAGTAAATAGAATAATTTCTTCCATCAGAATATTGCCTCCTCCTCTTGGCATCCCAGGAAGGGCAACTTTTTAGATTTTGCAGACTTGCTGAAATTGTATGTATCACAAGGGTCCCCAATCAGTTTGAAGAACCAAGCCATCAGATTCATAGGCTTAGAGACTTATGAATGCATTCATACTTTAATTATCTATCTATCTATCTATCTATCTATCTATCTATCTATCTATCTATCTATCTATCTATCTATCTATCTATTTTGCCACCTATTTGCACATAGAAACTCAAGGCGACTTACAAAATATAAAATTTCATTTAAAACAAAAAACTAATTTAAAAAGAATCAAATAAATTAAT
This sequence comes from Bungarus multicinctus, assembly GCA_023653725.1. NCBI lineage: Eukaryota > Metazoa > Chordata > Lepidosauria > Squamata > Elapidae > Bungarus > Bungarus multicinctus. Next base: position 87,150,836 of record CM042834.1, read on the forward strand.
ATAATATAATAAAATCACCCCCCCTCCCTGGAGACAGCAGATCACACAAGCCATTTAATGGGCTCCATCCCACTCTGGGTTCCTCAGACTCGCTGGCAGAATCAGGTTTTCAGTGCCTTCCAGAAGAGTATCAGAGACGGGGCCATTCTAATCTCTGAGGGAATGATGTTCCAGAGAGAGGTAACTTTTTATGTGGAATATTTTAAAACTTTATGCATGAAGTATCCTTGAGTCTTATTTTTGTACGAAGAATTCTAGCCGCAGTGATATGATTAGGAAACAAATATTTCATATGATCCCATATCACATACCTACTAGGAAAAGTGCTTTCCCTTTCATGCTAAATTTAATGTTTAAAAAATCATTCTCAATAGCTGATACGATCAGCCTTTTCTAACACACAGTTTCTAATCTTCCGAATAGAAATTAATACCCACAGAGATACAAACCATATATTACTTCCATGGCTAGGCATTACTTTTGCATTTTGTGGTGTTCATAAAAACATAATCCCTGATCTATTGATTACAAAGCTACAAACCTGCTATTTTTATCTCATAGTTTAAGCAGGCCTGAAGTCTCCTTATTTAAAAGAAGCCTGAAGTGCCACCTACTGGTTCATCTTGAACAAGCCAGGCCCTTGCCTACTGAGATCAACTTCCCTAGTTTCTCCTCCATCTTTCTAACATGCAAAGCTTTGCTAGCCAGTGGTTTTCTCAAGTCTCTGGGAGTTTGTAGCATATTTTAGGGGACATTAAGAGGAAACATCAAGGGGAGACAATCAAGGGGAGATGATATTCTTTTTCTCTCTTCCTTTTTTAATTTCTAACTCTTCTTTTTTTTTCTCCTCATATTTTTTTTTTTAGATCACGCAGTCTTTCCCCACTCTCAGCTCGAGTAAGCCATATCAGAAAAGATTTACATAAATGCTTTATAAGACAAAGTGACAGGGATGGCTCCAAACAATAAGAGTAGTAAGGGAAATATCAGAGACCAGCTGGGAGGGGGTGGGTGAACTTTGTTTTCTTCCCTAAAAAGAACCCAAACTACACCTATTGCAAGTGCAATTTTGCTCTCTTGCTGAATGAAAAAGTGACAACCTGAGAACAGAACTGCTGTAACCAAAATGAATCAAGCAATAGATGGGTTCTGGGTACTGAAGGTGATCTCTGTGTCACTCTCACTGATTTCTGAGATCTTCTAGAGAAATGGTAAGGTTTCAGAAGATTGGAGGAGAGTAAATCTGCATCTTCCAAAAAGGGGAAGAAGGAAGACCCAAGAAATTACAGGCCTGTCAGTCTGGCATCTCTACTAGGCAAAGTCCTTGATGTTTATGAGCAAGCTGCCTGCAATTAGTGCAGGCTCGAATCCCACCAGGCTCAAGGTTGACTCAGCCTTCCATCCTCTCAGGGTAGGTAAATTGAGGACCAAGATTGTTGGGGGCAATAAGCTGACTTTGTAAAAATGCCGCTTGGGGGGGCCAAAAGCCCTAGTAATAAGCAGGCATATACAATAGAATGAAGGCTATTGCCGAGCACTTAGCATAGTGCTCCATAGACAGTAAGCCACCCTGAGTCTCTGGAGAAGGGCGGCATATAAATGCAAATAAAAAATAAATGAAGAGACATGCTACAATTAACAGGAGCTAGTTTGGGTTTGTCATCAACAAAATTTGCCAGGTACCACCATTTAAAAAAAAAGACTGATAAAGTCGAGCAATTTCTGGAGATTACTAAGGGGCCTGGAAACAAATATTATGAGAAAGATTTTTATGATTAAAGAATCTGGGTATGTTTATCTTTATAGAAAAGGTGACTGATGAGTGATATGTCAGCAATCTTAAAATGGATGAAGGATTGTTACAGGTGCCACACAGAGTGGGTATGTTGACTTGAATATCAGAACTAGAACCAATGGATTAAATTTACGAAGAAGGTTCAGGCTAGATATCATGAAAATCTATCTGACTGAATGAGCTCTAAGTCTGGAATAAGCTGTGGCAAGAAGTTGTGAGTTCTTCTTCAGTAGAGGTCTTCAAATAGAGCCTGGAATAGATGCTTTAACAGATAATGTATTGAACACAGATTGGAATAAAAGACTTATTAGCAGGGGTGGGATTCAGTCAGTTCTGACTGGTTCAGGCAAACTGGATGTTAAATGTACATCTGATTCACTGAACTGGTAGTTGAACTGACCGGCTGGCCCTGCCTGTCCCGCCCCTCCCAGGAGTCTCCACATGGCCCATTTTGGATGCAGGTAAGTGCAGGATCTGCATGGAGGCTCTGGGAGGGTGAAAAATGGGCCTTCCAGAAGTCCAGAAACAGGCCTATTTCCAGCTTCCGGAGGGCCTCTGGACTCAGAGGGAGGCCATTTTCACCCTCCCAGAGGCCCGAGGGAATCCTCCAGACCCTGGGGAAGGCAAAAATCTGCCTGAAATGAACCTGTTTCCTGCATCCGGAACCCGGGGGGCACCACTTTTGCCCTCCCAGAGGGCCAAGGGAAGCCTCTGGACACTGGGGAAGGCAAAAAAACAGCCCTCCCAGAAGTTCCAGTAAGCCACGCCCACCATAGCCATGCCCACCCAGCAACTGGGCAGTGAACCGGTTGCTGGGATTTTTTAATCCCACTCCTACTTATTAGGTCTTTTCCAGCTCTAAAATGTATTGAAACTGAAGTCCCATAAAACTCCACAGAGCTCACTTCTGCAAAGTATTATTAATAAAATCCATAGGATGTCTTCATGTATCTTCATCGAATACTAGTAATAAATAAAAGGAAAACCCAGCAAAATATATTGTGGTATTTCATTTCTGTGCTGAGAGATCCTTAGCACTACATGTATTTCCACCATAGAAATATTGCAGTTACAAAAGTTTACAAACTTTCAAGACATGTTTTTTTCCCAATTCAGTCTAGCTGTTCTTTTCATTTAAATCATGTATTTATTTCTACCCTTTCTTAGTCTTAAATAGCCATCTTTCTGTGATTTAGTTGAATATTCAACTGAACATTTTCCACAAATATTGGAGAATTCCTATGAAGAATGTTGAGAGTATATCAGACATTCAACTACATGTTTTGTAATCCTTCAACCAGTCCCAAGACTTGTGCCTTTCACATGATTTTCAGCCAGAAAAGCTATCTGCAGTAGCATTGAATACTACCCACCAGACTTCTAAAATTACTCAACATTTGTATTGTTGGCAGTATATCGTTCAATTTTTTTGCAAGACTTCAGTTCCTATTCGTGCAACTTGACTCTTTTATTTCTGAAATTTCATCTTCAGTTTATAAAATTGATCTATAGTTACTTTCTTCCACAAATAGTGTTTCAAACTGAAATAATTGGAAACCTGGCTCTATTCCATAAATAAGAGAAGACTGCATCCATGTCATAATACCTACAAAGAAATCTGCAGTTTCTTTTACTTCCTGTGTATTTATCTCACTGTAGTCTGATTTGGAATTTTCTAACAATATAAGATTTTTTTAAAAAAAGAAGACCTTACCGGTATTCTAATCATTATCCAAGACTATGTGACCATAGAAGCTTTTGAGATCAACATTACTCATGTGATTTATGGAAAGGAAACATTTATAACAGAAAATGCAAAGACTGATTAAAAGAACTTTACCACCACCAATGTTTTGCTTAAAGAAAGGAGGAATTTTAATGTGATTCTTGGCATCTATTCTGAATAGTGATCTGGGAGTGGAAATGTACTCTTGATCTAGACCACCTTCTGCAATTCATTTCATAAATGTAGGAAATGATAGAAATGAAACTTTCTGTCTCTGTCTCTCTCCCTCCTTCCCTTCCCCTCCTCTCTCTCCTAAGCTGAGATCTCCTTGCAGCCATTAACTTGACCAGGAAGATCTAATTGTCAGAGTCTGAAACAATCTGGGGATAAATATGCCCTTCAACAGGAAAAAAAACTGTAGGTAGAAGTGGTTAGGTCATATAATGTCCTAGAAGTTCTTTTTTAGGAGCTCAGCTCACCGTTTTATACCTACCATAATACATTATAAGAGCTCTTTCTTCTGAGATGTCATTTTTTTAAAAGCCAGGTTAATAATTAGATTTGACCTAGAATGCAGAAATGTGCAAAACTATAAAGGGATGCTTTGATTCAGCAAAGCTTCAAGTGAGCCAAGCCTTTTAGGCAGACTACAAGCTGAAGGGACAACCTGCTTCAGAGCAGTGAATTGAATCAGGTGACTTCAAATCACTTTTTGGATTCAAGACAATATACGGCAGAGCTCCCCAAACCTGGATAAATTATCCAAAATTGGGTAAAAATGGCTTTTCTTTGGCTCATGACACACAAACCCATTACCTAAACACTACAGGAATGTTTAAATGGGGACATTCAGTGGTTTTGAGTCATAAAGGAAAAAGTTGCATGTGTCATGATATAAAGTGTTCCAACTTCAGTTCTATATATGAACTAGTGGAATTTCTGCGTAGGCAACAGTCATGCAGAGCAAGAGGTGGGAATTTTTTCATGGAATGTGTTTTTTAACTGCAACATTCCAGCCCTCTGCCTTAAATCCCATTTCCTGGTCATCGGACTTTCAAAGACTATGGCTTTCTTTCTTTTCTTTAATTAATTTTTTATAAAAGAAGTTTTTTTCAAGTAAAAATAATACAATTTTTTAAAAAAGAAAGTGATAATTAAATAGAAACGAGGAAACAGAAAGAAAAAGAAAAATATAAAGAAGTGACTTCTTATAGCAATTATAAATGCATTTATATTTTATTATCTCTGTCTGATATTGCATCCCTTCTTTCCATATTCTACCTTTTCTAATCATCAATCTCATAAATCACAAGTTCATTTTTTCCCATTTTCAACAAAAAGTACATAAAAGGTTTCCAGCAGGGGTGGGATTCTACCAGTTTGGTCCGGTTCTATAGAACCTGTTGTTACCATTCCTGGTAGTTTGGAGAACCAGTAAATTGAGCCTCTGGCTGGCCCCGCCCCTCTCTGCCCACTTCTCCGCTGCCTGCCCATCAGTCCTTATCACTCATGCGCAACATTGCATGCATGCGTGACACTGCTGCCTGCTCTTGTGCGCCCACCAGACCAGCCATTGCTGCCTGCCTTCCACTGTGGCCCTGCCTTTACTTATCTCCCTGGGTGAGTAAGGCTCTGCAAGCCCCGGTCGCCTTTCCCCCCCTTGCCTTTTGTTGCTGTCACTGGTTGCCTTCCCCCCACCACTTGCCTTCTGCCGAGGAACACATGGAGAGGCTTATATAGGATCCGGCCAGGTCAGTGGCTGCTTCTCTCACCTGCTGCTGCACAGCAGAAAGCTTCTAAGTTGATGTTCCAAATGGGAGGCTCTCATTAGAAACCCTGCCCAGCTCCTTCCAGGAGTCCCCACGAGGCCCATCTGGCTACCAGGTAAGTATAGGGTAGCCTCCTAGGAGCAAAAATGGAGACTTGATGGAGGTCTGGCATTGCACCCACCCCTTTTTTGCTCCCAAGAAGCTCCAAGAAGGCTTGCTAGGCTGAAAACAGGGTGTGGGGGGTCCAGCGCTGCCCCTCCACCCTGTTTTTGTTCCCAAGAGGCTCCAGAGAGGCTTGCTAGGTCCTGTTTTGGGCCTAAGAGGCGTACCTGCAGCCTCCTGGGAGCATCCAGCCATCCAGTATGCCTGGATTCAGTGTTTAGCAAAAAGAACATTTGGAGCTAATATAGTATTGATTACTGCCTTGGGAATGTTCTGGGTAAACAAAACTATGCAGTCTCCTAAAACTGTTGGAGCCAATCTTCTTTCTTTCTTCCATATCCACCTCTTCAAAACTAGTAAGTTGCTCTGCTTTTTCATACCAGGCTTAGTGTGGTAAGTTCAGAGTGGGTTTTATAGAGAACAGCTTACCTTTAGGTCTCATTCATTTGCTCAATTTCAGAGCATAGATTTCACAATTTCCAAAGCACAGTTCAGACTATTCAGCAGTTTGCCTAGCTGCTGCTTCATTACTTCTATTGCTGTCACAACCTTTATGAATGTCCAATGGCCTTTTAAGTTTGACAAGCAAAAAAACACAGTAAATATTTCTCACAAATATTTTCCCTCTTCCACTTTGTGGTTCGATGTTTAACATACAAAATTGTGTGCTGTGTTACTATTCAGGCAGTTTGCAAACTTGTGTTTTTTGTTATTGGAAAGCAACTCTTTAATTTGAAGGTGGTGGTAAATTCTTGTAATAAATGGCAAGTAGAAAGGCTCACTTCTACTTGCCATTTAGAAAGGGTTAGAAAGAATGAGAAGGTTAACCTTTGCTTTGTTTCCAATCTCCTTTTCTTGACTTGGTTTTCATAAAAAGTAGCTTTGGAATTGAAGCCATATGTTGTAAAATAAAATTCTTTCTATTTAAGTACAAGTATGCAAAAAGTGTCAAATGTAATGCAATATGTTTAATGGGTTTAAATATCTGGGTGTTGTACTAAGGCTTAAGTCAGACTTGGCAACTTTAAGACTTGTGGACTTCAATTTCCCAGAATTCTCCAGCCAGGCTGGAGAATTCTGGGAGTTGAAGTCCACAAGTCTTAAAGTTGCCAAGTTTGGGACCCCTGGTTTAAGTAGAAAGAGGTTCCAGCTAAAAATACACCATTAATAGCATAGGGATGCTTGCTTGCTTGCTTGCTTGCTTGCTTGCTTGCTTGCTTGCTTGCTTGCTTGCTTGCTTTCTTTCTTTCTTTCTTTCTTTCTTTCTTTCTTAAAAGGAAGAAAAAGAAAGAGGGAGGGATGGGAGAAAGAAAGGGAGGGAAAGGAGAAAGAGAGAAGGGAAAGGAATGTGAATGAGATATGAATGGATGGATAGACGGATGGATAGAGGGAGGGAAAGAAAAAGGAGAGGAAGGAAGGACCACAAACTCTGGCACTAAATGCAGCTTCAGAGGATGCTTTGAAACAGCACAGCAATCCAGGGCTGGAAGGCACCTCAGAGGTCATCTAGTCCAACCCCGCACCAAGAGCATTGTTAAAGTGAGTTTTTATCTTTTGACCCACCCAGTCATATGACCACCAAGCCACGCTCAGCCAGTCTTACTGATCATGTGACCACCAAGCCAGTCCCAGCCAGTCACATGATCAGTAAGCCACACCCACAAATTAGACCACACCCACAGAATCGGTTGTTAAGAAATTTGAATCCCACCCCTGGTTTCCAGTCACCAAACAAATGTACTTACTAGCTTTTCCCTAACAAACAAATCAATTTTGCCATCTTTGCAAATTCTGTTAACTTCACTAACATTCCTCCATTGTAGGTATTTCGGAGTCTTTCCAACTTAAAGACCCTTCCTTTCAGATGCTGCTTCTGAATGCCAGTCTCTAAAAACTCTTCAAGACTTCCCTTATCTGTGACCTGATCAACATGAATGAGTGGTGACCTGGCATGTATTACCAATATGTGATTGAGTCTGGGCAGAGAATGGGGTCTTCTCCTCTCAGAGATGTGTCCATTCAGGTTTGGGGTGTAGCATTGGTATAGTCCATTCAGGAGATGGATTGCATTGCAATAGTCCATAGAAGATGACTGAGGCATGAATAACTGAGCAAAACTCCTGATCCAAGAAAAGGCACAATTCACAGTAATGTGAAGCTATACGAATGTTCTCTTGGGTCTAAAGCTCAAGCTTCCCATTGCACCATTCTGGGTCTATCAGTCACCTGCAGCAGATGCGGCACCAGAAAACTCCAGGGCCAACAGAGAGTGATCTGACCATGATAGTGGAGTAATAGAAGCCTTGTCAAAATTCAGATCACATTGCCACTGCTCTGATAACTAGACTAGTACTATCACTGTCGTGTTTCAGATCTTCAGTGATTTGGGTAAAGCTCATGGTGTCATAAATTCCTGACCCACTTCTGCTCCTGGGAAAACAGGAACTCTTCTACCAAACTGGCCATAGAGTCAAGGAGGTTAAGCAGGGAAGTTGCTATGTAGCAGGGAGACTAGTACAATAGCAACAATCCCAACAGATTTCTAGAGACCTAGTAAATAGGGTATCACAGCTAGCTATCTGTGGAGCAATGTCTCCACAAGATATTGCCACAAGAGTATCTTAGATGACCATTACAACTCCTTCGCTTGCCTTTTGTTAGCTCTACTAGGTAAACCAGACCTGGAAATCAACTCCACAGTAAGGTTAAAATTACTTTTATTGAGATTGATAATGACAACAGAATCTTGCAAGTCTGATTGTACTTTGCCATCTCCACCTTCTTATATTCAGGTGAATTAGGGAGAGTGTCTGTCTAAGTAGCATTGGGTAACAATGTAAATTGAATGAATAAATAAATAAAATGCCGAGATGAGAGATCAATGGTGCAATGGATTCTCTGTTATTGACTCAAGCAACTAGTTAATCATTTTAATGCCTACTTAAATTATCTAACTAATAGATCACTTTGGGAGTGAAAATGCTAAGAATCTCTAATATTACTAATCCCTAATAATCTCCCTATAAATTTAATTCATTATACAGAGAGCCCTCCAGTCTGGAACAAAGAAAAATGTTGGCCCTCCTCTATGTCCTAAGGGTACTTTTTCAAGAGGCAACTGGACTTTCTTTCATTTCCTTTGAAAACAAGATAACCTTTACAACACATCAGTCCCAAAAAGAAAATGATTAAATAGCCTTTGAAGTAGAACTATTTGATTTAAAACAAATTCATTTAAATCATTCCTTAGTCAGAGGCAGTTCATACAGTATCACTATTAGAAACAATTGTGTGTGTGTGTGTGTGTGTGTGTGTGTGTTATGTGTGTGTGCTATGCAATAAATTAGTAAATATTGATTGTTCTCCACCTCTACCCAATTGTCTCTTTTTAAGTCAAAACAATACCAGATCTTTCAAACTGTTTCTAGAGCTCAGTCATCTTCACTGATCTCTTTGAATCTGTTCCAGTTTCTCTGAAGCTTCCAGAACAATTCTGTACTTACAGCTGGATATGGAATCTGACTGAAAGAGAATAATGTGGAACTATTATTTCCAAGTATTTGGAAGCTACAATTCTGTTGATGCAGTCAAAAGATTTCATTATCTTTTTTTAAATACTCAACTTACAATATTGGCTTAGGTTCAGCTTCTAATCAACTATTATTCCAAGATCTTTTTCACAATTACTATTACCAACCTATCCTTTATTCGTGAATCTCATTTTTACTTTTGAAGGAAGACTTTTTATTTGCCTCAGTTTCAATTTCGTTTTTTAATTTTCACCATTTTCATCATATTTGTTCTTTTTGTTTTGTATTGGATGTTTTTGTATTTGAAATACTCACCTTTCATTGGTTACCGAATCGGCGGGAGATCCTTCTTCTGCCATTGGCTGGTGAGGCGCGGGTAGCCTTTAAAAGAGAGGCTGCCGCGACTCTCAGCCGGAGTCCGATCTGAAATAAACCAAAAGAGCTGGAATCACTTAAGTGTGTGTGCCTCGTCTTTTCCCGCCGCTTAACACTTTTCACCATAACCTAATTAATTTCTGTCTTCAAAAATATTGGCTATGCTTGCCAATTTTGTATGTCTGTAAATCTAATTAGCATTTCCTCTGGCACTTCATTCAAAGAA